>OY723404.1:46930538-47540617 GCA_963210345.1 Inga oerstediana
TTCCCTCTATATATTCTTTCTTGTGTGGTGCTCTGTTGTGCCTCACCTATTTGAACTCTAGCTTTCTAATAGTCCAAATTAGTTTAAATTTTGCATGGGTTATTTGAAGAATCAACTTATAGAGCTTTAGAGGTCTGTCCCAGATCAAACATGGATTCGTTCAGTACACTTTATCCCTCTTTATTTTCCTTCACAAAGAACTTTAGTTGGTAGATATTTTTAAGGGTTAATATAATTTTTTGTCCTTGAAGTTTGATCTAATTTTGGTTTTGGTCCCTCAAGTTTAAAATTGGTGGTTTTGGTCCCTAAAGTTTCACCTGATTTTGGTTTTGGTCCCTGAAGTTTGTAATTGGTGGTTTTGGTCCCTGAAGTTTCACCCAATTTTGGTTTTGGTCCCTCAAGTTTGAAAAGGACTTGATTTTTTTTTCGGGTCGGGTCGGGTTTCATAATCGGGTCACCAAGTCCTTTTCAAACTTGAGGGACCAAAACCAATGATTTCAAACTTGAGGGACCAAAACCAAAATCGGGTGAAACTTTAGGGACCAAAACCACCGATTTCAAACTTGAGGGACCAAAATCAAAATTGAATCAAACTTCAGGGACTAAAAATTATATTAACCCTATTTTTAAACATACAGTTATCAAAGCCACTATTGAAAGAACCAATTTGCAAAGGGGCCTTCTATGTGGCCGTTTGCGTTCTAAAAATTTTTGAACTTGTATGTCAGGCTCCACATACTTTTATTTTTTGATCAGATCCTCTTACTTTTATTAAGAGAAAACCATTATGAAGAGTGAAAAAAAGTCAATACTATAAATCAATCATTCAATTCGAATCAAATAAATCAGTTTTTGGCCTGAAATCAAATGTTGATCAATTTGTATCGAACGTTTCCTCTTGTTTTCTGCTTTCATTTTAATGTTGAACATTTTTTCTGATTTTTATCATGAAACACGAGATATGAATACGACAAAAAGAGTTGTTCATGTTCAAAAGTGTGCTGAATTTAATTGAATTTAATATTTCTTTAAACTGTGGTTAACTTTTATCCTTTTCTTACTCGTGAAAAAAGAAAACCAGAAATCCAGCATAATGGACAAAAGAAGATATCAAAGAATGATACTTTTTATTGATAAATTCATGAGTCATTGACCCTGGATTACAACAAATCAAATTTGCCTATTATAATACGTAAGACTGAGAATAAGTTAAAAAAAGGGAAAATCACGTTACGATCCTAATAAAAAAAATTAATATCAGAAAAGTCTCATAATTTATCAATGATAGCTCTTTCTCTTGTAAATAGTTACTCTTTCACTTGTCATTGACAAGCTATGAAACTTTTATGATATTATTTCTTTTTATTGGAACCTTGTTGTCATTTTCCCGGAAAAAAATTAAGCCCAAAGCCTTTTGTTTTGGATTTAAGTGTATTATTTATTATTTTTTCTCTTTCCGGATCGATTATATATATGTATCCGGCTTAGGCAGTTGCAGTAGATGAATTCACAGCTTTCATAGCATCAAACCTTGGTTCCTTGGCCTGAAACTTGAGCGCAGCATAGAGCTTCATGTAATCTTCAAACACAAATTTTGGATAAATCTGTTTCATTTCTTCTTCCTTTCCTTCAATCAATGGTGGTGCTGGGTATATAACAGCATCATTCCCTGGATTGTAGAATGAAGCCACAGACATCCTGGTCCCATTAGTTTGTGCAATCACACGATGCTCCACACTCCTGTACTTCCCATTTGTGATTACCTGTTCATGAAATAGTCTATGATCACTTGTGACTCAAAACTAAAGAATTACGCTATAAGATTCTAAATGTAAGAGTTAGTAGATGGGTTTGCAGTCTTTAATAACTATATAGCCTTAACTTATGTAACTATGGAGAGAGATTAATATAAGTTGGGTCCCATCTGGTCAGCCGGTGGGTCTATGACTATCTCAATCTCTCTATATTTATAAAATCTACTGGGCCGTTTGTGAGGATACTAGTTATAGTACATATCAAGTTTTATGGAAGAATTTATGTGTAATACCTCAAGTTGGTCACCAAGATTGACCACGATTGAGTGGCGCATTGGAGGCACATCGATCCACTCGCCATCTTTGCGAAGTTGGAGGCCGCTTACTTTGTCATCTTGGAAGAGAAGGATGATGCCGCCCGCGTCGGTGTGGGCACGAAGACCCTTCACGAGTTTAGGGTTAGGGCAAGAAGGGTAGTTAGCAACCTTTGTGCCAAAATTTGGTCCTCTCGATCCATGAAAGGCATTCTTGAGGTAACCCTTCTCTAGTCCAAGATTCTCACAAAGCAAGTCTAGTAGCTTCTCTGCAAGTTTTTCTATGGATTCCGCAAATTCCTTCATTACCTTCCTGCATTTAATTTGAATTTAAATATTTCAGTATATGTACCAAATGATATATAGTGATATAAAACACATGCTTGTTTCATTTAGTTTGATCTTTTACCTGTATTCTCCAGTAAGATCTGGGATTTCGGAAAAGTTTGAATCAGGCAAGTGACGTAAGAAGAATGTGCTTTCCCAATCCATGTCCTTAACTTCAGCTTGAATACCCTCTAATGCTTTGCTTGCCACTAACTCCTTGAACCTTTTCTCCATGCATTTCCTATAATGCTCTTTTGTTAACCTCTCCACTGTGTCCAAAAGTTCGTGGGCTATCCCATGGTTCACCAACTACAAGGAAAACAATGAGATTTTATCTAATAATTGCCAACAAAAATTTTTTTAAAAAAAATAACCACAAATATGAAAAAATGAGTACCTCAAAAAATCCCCAATTCTCACAAGCCTCATTTATTTTCTCCGTAGTAGCCTGTCTCTCTTCATTAAGCTTCTCCAAGTTGATGACTGGGAAGTTAGCCATTGCTAGACAATAAAACGCTCTGTTAAATTCTTTAGTTTCAGAGCTATCTTTGTTAGTTTCTATGTGTATTTTCCAAGCAAGGTGTGTGGTATTTATAGATAGTATAGGAGTTCAAAGACCAGGAAGGCAGCAGGAAATTTCTCTAAAAAAGACATTAATATAATCATGACTTGAACACGCTTACAGTACAGTCTGACCGTTGAAGAGCTTAATTTGCGTTGTTGAATTTTCCACTTATAATTTGGGGTTTGCTTCAATATTAAGCGTTTTAATTATTGTCTTTACTGTTTTGGGTTTGTTCATTTGTGTTTTATCTTAGTGTCACATTTCCTGGAAGGTGGCTAAAGTTAAAGTGGTCTATAGTATCTTAATCAATTCTTCGAAGTGTCTCGTCGAAGAAACCGGTGTGACCCGGGCTGTTCCCCCTTTTTATGCTCCAAACTCCGTCATTTTAGTTTTTTTTTTTAAAAAATATTTTCCTAACTTGTTTTGATTTGTAAGGAGTCTTAAAAAAGATTGTGGAATATTTTTAACATTGGTTGGAAAAAAATCCCTATATATTTAATGATATTTTTGTGGGTATTAGATTTAGGAGAGGTTATATTGGACTATTGGTTAGAAAAAAACTCTTATATAATTTTTTGAATGGTATATATAAACATTTAAATTACATATATATTTTTTTAATTCACCCAGGTCTGACCCCCGAGTTAACCCCTGTTGAACCACTAACCCTTAACCCAGTACCTTAACCAGTTCACTGTCCGATCCGATTTTCAATACCTTGCATTTTAAGGACTAAATTGATAAAGATTAAACTTTAGAATTTAAATCAATAACTGAAGACAACTTGGGGGACCAAAAGCTTTATTATTCCTTATATTATTTATATTAATGACTTGTAAATAACATATAGTTTGTTATAGAATTTTATTTTATATTAACATCCATGTCAATAAGTGTATTAATTAAAAATTATATACAATACGACACATTTTTTATTTTTATAATATTAATATTAATTTTTATATGATATACTAAAGTAGAAGAATTTGTAGTGATATACTATTATTTTTAAACCAAACAACAAGACAAGAAGCATGTTTGTTTCAACTTAAAAAAACTTATAAGTTGCTTTTTACGTAAATCGAGACACAACTCCTCTCACATACTTACTTCGTATACCGTAAATCACTATTAAAAAGTAACTTATAAGCAATCGAATCGCTCAAACAAACATACTGAAGATTTAGCCACCGTTTAGTCTAAAGCGACTCTGATTTTCTGCAGTAATTGAGAGGATATTGCAACTCTGCAAGGGATCTCACTCATTAGTCAAAGATACAAAAACAAATTTTACTTTGAATTTAGCTCTTGAACTGACTTTATCACACGCTTTTCACCAGGTATTCACTTTGCACATTTATCATGTTATATATATACACACATATATATTGTTATTGCTGTATAATATTTTATTTGAAATTAATTTTAAATATTTTGCTAAATATAAGGCAATTCATAGCTTCTTGAATATGAGGCTATGATGAATGTTTTTAAAAATAGGACTGATGATTGAGCAATATAATGTAAGGCATTAGTTACTTTTTTCAGTGATTAATATAAGACATATTTACTTAATATGATTATATTAAGGAAGTTAGTTAATTTGATATATATTTTCTAAAGCATCATAGTCATCTTTCTTAATTTCCTTTATCCTTCTCTTTAATGATTATTTTCTCTTTAAAGTATTTTTTATATACATCCATCACCCTAAAGTATTTTTTGTGCCTTGATGGTGAATATGTCAAAAAATATTTTATAGTGCTAGATATACCATAAAATAGTTTAAGGTGTTGGATGTGATATTTAAATGAAAACAGAAATAATACTGTACTATGATTCTAAATATAATTAAAAATCATTGTATTACTTAATTATTACTCTACTTCAAAACGCTAGATGTTGTTCTCCCCGAACAACATTAATTTTGACCGTTAGAAAGACACATGACCCTCAAATTGCCATCTCATGGCCACCTACTCCTTCTACCCTCTCCACATCATCTCCTTCTTTCCTCCCTCTTCTTCCTCTCTGTTCATCGCGTTCCTCATCGAAACCTAGAAATTTTACATCTGGGCCACTCAGTGCGTTCTTCGCCGACAGCTCCACCACTAACCCTGTCATCCAACTCAGTGCGCTGATTTTCTTGCTGCGAGGATTCTCCAGTAGACCTCGACAAAGATCCGATGAAAATTAATGGAATTGGTCCTCTTTGGATTCCGTCAATAAAATCCTCCCTCCCTCCCTCCCTCCCCCTTTCTGCCATTGAAGATCCGACAGTGAAAGAAGAAACCGGGAGGTTTCGGTCGGCGACAATGGAGATCCTGATAGAGTTTGCATCAGCCGCCCATTTCTCTAGTCGGCGTCCTTCCACGACGACGATATCGTGATCTTCTTCATTGTTATCTCCGACCGATGACGTTCTCATTGGCTTTGCGCAGCCATTTGTGATCGATATGTATAAATAAGCACTGACCTTATTCCGATCTTCTGCTTCTCACAATTTTTGATGTCCTCAATGATTCTAGATCTTGCGCTTTCATTTGGATTTCCTTGAAGTTTTAATCTACTCTGCTTATTCGGTGTTCTCAATGATTATTCGGGAAACAAAAAAAAAAAAAAATCTGTAATGCTCTCAATAATTCTAGATCTTGCCCATTCATTTGGTTTTCTTGGAAGTTTTAATTTTTGACGTTATCAATGATTCTAGCTTGAACAAGAAGTTTTAATCTGCTCTGCTTATTCAGGAAACCAAAAAAAAGTGCATTGCTTTTTGTTCATTCTGAAATACAAAAATCTTGCTTCGTCTCGTTTCTTTATCGATCTCATTTCACTGTGTTTTTCTCTTTTGGACAGTTTGAATGTGCGAAGAGTTATGATTTAAAATTTTGTTACTGGGGCAATTAATTTTTCGTGATGGTGTTGGTTTCATGTGTGTTTGGTTCTGAGATTTGTGCTGTATATTCCACCACAAGTTCCTAAGCGGAAAAATTTCTAGGCATCGCAGCGTTGACAGCGAGATCGAAGGTTGGAGGCAACCAGTGGCCACCGATGTCCATGAAGGCTAGTGATGGGGAGTAAGTTCGATATTTTTGGGCAGAGGTGGGCTTATCTTATCGTCTTACCGGCGTTAATGGTGAGGGCGTCGAGGGTAAAGGGGAAGGGAGGGGGTGAAGGAGTGAAGGGAAGGTTCCAGGAGAAGGAGGTGATGACTGTATTCAGCATGTGTTTGGAACATATAATTAATTGGAATTGTTTTAATTTGATTTTTTTATAATATTATTTTTGGTAAAAATTAGATTGTATATTATGATTTATGGTTGGATTGATGGTTGTCTAAATGACTTTTATAAAAATAAAAATTGTTTGGATTGGTTTAAGTACAAGTGACTTTTGTGATAATAGTAAAAAAAAAGTAGGTGGAAAAATATTTTAGAGTAAGTGAAAATCAATAAATCAATATTCTAAGTTTTGGGTGATCTTTACTACTAAAAAAGAATACATTAAAAGTAAAATTATAGTCAGTTTCCTAAGACTGGTTACAACTGAAAAAATATTTTAAAAGGTTAAAAACACAAAAAAATATTTTAAAGTAATTTTTGGAGTTGAAAAAGTATATTAAGGGTAAAAAATTGGAATCAGTCTGATAACATACTGGGTACAGTTGGAAAAATATTTTAAGGGGTTAAAAGCATAAAAAAATATTTTAAAATAATTTTTGTAGCTGAAAAAATATATTAAGGATAAAATTGCAATCAGTCTGATAATATACTGGACATAATTGAAAAAATATTTTAATTATTCACCCTCAATTGTAATTACAAATAAGAGAGAGAAAAGAAAAAAAATTATGTGGGACCTTTGGACATAAACTCGATTGAAGAGGCAAAAAGCTCCAATATTTTACTTATTGTAAAAACTCTTTCTTTTTTCAAAACTCAATTGCTAATTGGATGAACCAAACACTCAATTTTTTTTCCAGCCACTTATTAGGATTAAGGCCAAATTAAACCCGATTGAACCCTGCAAAAGTGGCTTCAAACACATAGTTAATCTTCAATAAGAATTTTTTTTTTTTGGTTTCATTTGTGAGTCAACAGTGATGTGGATTTGATGGTGATAACGTGACTTAATATCATAGCCCCCTCAGTGTAAATCAGTTGACAAACCATCAAAATTAATTTTATTAATAGATAAGGGCAACATTGTTATATTTTAATATTTCTTGAGTGATATTGACACAAGAAATTTTTTTAAGGCAATATTACTTCTTTACAAATACTTCCACAATGAATTTATACCTTAACCCGCCCTATTAATAATTCCTAAACTTATCAAACACACAAATCCAAATGATAATTGGACACAAACGGAGGTTGGTTCGAGTAGAAGGGGTTAATCCCTTTCAATGTGACAAATCAAGATTTGAATATCCATTATCATTAGGAGAGATGTCTATATTTAGTACCCAATATTATCTCAAACAGAAATGCTTCCGGTAGAAGAGGATACATGTGTTTAGCGGGGAAAATGACAACCGACTTTTCATTAAATAAATTTCTAAAAGTTTAGTCCAATATAACTTAAAACAAATTAAAATAATCAGAAAAAATCCCTAGCCCACTCACACCATATTTACCTTGGTTTCCATCATTTAATTGGGGCTACAATTCTTAATTTTGGTTGTTCTAGTTGGACTTCCTGGTTTGGCCCACTTGGCCTTCATCTTGGGTCATAAAAGTTTTTTGGCCTACTTTTATATCTCTCCGCAGTACTAAAAAGATAAAAACTTTGGTTTTAAAACTTGACTCGGGTTGCTCAATTAGACCAATAAATCAGTCAAGGGTTTGCAACGGGCGAATCTCGTTAGATTTTATCTTTTTCTTTCTTTTTATTTCTTGAACTTGAAACCACGTCATTTTAAGTTTAAAAAAAGCAAGGAAAAAAAAACAATAGGTTAGATTTGTGTTTTACTAACTTTGTTTTATTAGATTATGTGTGGTTTTATACCTAAATGGTCTATTTACTTATTGATTAATACCTTTTTATTTAAGTATTACTCTTTATAGAGTTATATATAAATACTTTTATAGGTCTTAGTTAAACTATATTATTTACTGAATTGACCACAATTCAATCGGTAAATCATTAAATCTTGAACTATTGTCTCAACAAATTTAATGACTCATCCGATTTTTAGTACACCTTGTTGAAAATCTTATACTCAACTTGATCTTTTTATTGGCACCCCTTTGCATGATTACACATTTATTTCCAAAAAAAAAAAAAAAAACAATAGATCCCCAGAATCGCTACCAACCTTAATTTTGGTAATTTTAATTGTCTCAGGAGACTAGACAAAATGTGGAGAGAAGATCCAAAAAATGGACCCACTTGTGGGGTTTGCATGTGTGAACAAAAGTGATTCTTGTTTGGTCTATCTCGTTGTTCTACTTAAAACTACTAATTTAAAACGTGTTTTTCCTTTTGACCAAATACCTCAAGAGATTCAAATGCTTACCGATCTTGACGATTTGATTAGGAGAATCTGTGAAAATGATTATTCAAGGGAAAGGAGACGTTCTTTCAATGGAAAAAGATATTTAAGAACCCTTTAGAAATATTAATCACAATTAAATGTTCTGATTTTTTTTAAGAAAAAGGATTATGATCTTTGGTTGAAATTGAATTTTTTGAGTTTTTTTTAATTACTCAGCTTTGGTATATTTTAGTACTTCACTTTGACTTTAAAAAAAAAACAGGTTTGTATTTTTAATTAATGTTCTTATAACATCCTTATATTTCGTTTTCCCCTTTACGAAATCAAAAAGGTTGGTTTCATAATTTCAAGGACATGACCCTGGCAAATTTGTGGACTGGTCAATTACTCGCTTAAAAACAATTCAGTCAATTATTCCTTCCAATTCAAGAAATTGAGACAAGCCACCATATCAGATTGGGAGACAATGATATTTTTAAGTCAAATGAAGACAAATTATCGTGGAATATTGATCAGAAAACTGACGGAAGTTCGCCAAATACGATTAAATGAGGTTGTTTCAAACACAAGATCTGGCATCTTTATATCACACACATATCCTATAGAAGCTAGAACTTAGGATTAGGGTTCTTGCACTCGGGAGGGAGGGGTGTCTCTATTGAATGTATCTAATATTAGATTAATTTTTAATAATTGCTATTTAATAATATTAAATAATGGTTTTTTCCCAACAATATTAAATAATGTTATTATAATAAAAATCTACAATAATAAATCTAATGGTAGATATAATCAATAAAGAGTAAATGGATAGTGAAATCAATGAAGACAATCTACCCCAAATAAGCACGCCCTTTGTGCAATCCTTTTTCATTTTTTATTTTATTTTGCTACCATTCCAAAATTTTAAATTTTAAGGTCTGAAACTGCTGTTGCCATTAATGTAGCTTCGCCAGTCGCCAGATATACAATAGATTACACATTTACACCGTTCCATCCTCTTTTTTTTTTTTTTTAATATAACTCATTCCATCCTTCTTTGCACATTTGCATGACATGACGAAGTGCACAAGAGGATAGCCCAGAGCCCAAAAAGAACACAGAAGAAACATAAATGAACCTATTAACAAAATAGTTGTTATGCCCAACTTGAACCTCCACAAAACTAGGAAGTGATGAGCCTTACATCCGATTGAGAACCGGGTGGTGACAGTATGAAAATGCAACTTAAGATTGCATAAGTAACTTCTTTAACTGATACCGTTTAGTTTCATTCTAGTCAAAATCAACACTATTGATTGATCTCCAGCAACACTTTCTGGAGTGCTTCAGCTGCCAGAGGAATGTACAAGCAATCTTGACCATCGAAATGCCTCCTAACCTTTACCAATTCATGGTCTTTTAACTCAGTTAAGTGGGAATTCAGTGTAACCCGACTGCTTACAAGGAAGCGTTCTCGGCAGACCGAGTAAAGATCACTGATTGGCATGCCTGAATTTTAGAGGCCAAACATTTGCAAAATATTACATATGCATCTGCTATAAGATGAAGAACAGGCAACATATCCAAGAAAAGTTGAAGTAACTTGCCTTCCTCATCAGGATGAGATAGTTGATGTCCTGCAAGAACTATAAATACACTCTGGGGGTTGGGTGTCAAACTTTGTAATACTATTGCGGCTGTTTTAACACTTTGATTGGAACCACCCCCTGAGCGAGAATCAAAGGATAATACATGCCTTCAACCTTGTATCGGGCAAAGGTTGGGACATGATGCCAGCACCAATTAAATTGTCTGTGAACCATATTCTTGTCCCAGACTATAAACAGAACCAAGATGGAAATCCTTAGGCAGTAGACATAAAATATTACTACAAAATATTCTTTCATCGTGCCACACATGCATCATTACTTTCCTGAGAACAATTTTAACAAGATACTAGTACATACAACATATACCAATATATAGCAGCAACTAAGTCTCGAGAAAAATTTTGGATATTGGGCGTTCTGAGGGGTCACAAGTTAGCACGTAATCCTATAGTCCACTTTAAACCAGACTACCAGAGATAATAACATATGCACAAAGGACTTCATACAGCGAGGCAACATAGATCAAGACAAAATTAAACATATTTGGTTCTGCAACAGCATTCAAACTTATTCTGCATTGTCAACTGACAAGAAATACCTACAAACAAGTTTACAAAAAATATGAGGGGGAGAGAGAGAGACCGCATCATTAAACTTCTATTTACACGCTGAAAAAAGTAATTCAAAATGAAAAGAAGAAAATAGAATTATCCAAAGTTCCAAAACCTGAAAAAATAATACAGTCAAAGAAGAAGATTAAAGTAGTTCTAAAGTTAGAACAGAGGTGAATATTTCTTGATAAGATAACAACTAAAATAGTAAATATACTTACGAAGAGGAGCATTTAAATGATCCATTGAGGGAACAATACGAATATGGGAACAAGCAGCTAGCCAAGCAAGATATTGTTGGGTTTTGTAGTCTCTTAATTCAGGTCCATCAATATTGTGAATGACAACACAAACAAAACAATTTTCCTCCTCTGTTTCTGCTCCATCCAAAAATGCAAGGTCTTCTATGGATTGAGAACTGAATGGCTGCTCATTTTTGAAAACCTTCTGTTTAGTTTTTACTTGATCTGATAACACTTCAGCTAAAGCTATCATGACCTGTATTCAGAAACATTAACATCTGTCATGCATCACGAGGAGGATGAGTTCCTATAGTGTGATCGTATTTGCATTTTCTTTTCTGGTTTTGTTAAAGCATGTATCTTTAGAAATGCCAATGCTAAAAAGGTACCTGTTTTAAGTTAATGGCTGGAAGATAACCATTGATAACAATTACAGAATGTTCAACCAACGCAGTTGAAGCAAAATCTTCAAGTAAAGCCTTCTTAGACCCAAAGCCATACATTAGTAAGGAAAAAGAACACCTAGTTCATGAAATGGGGAGGAAAAGTAAAAAGTAAGTGTCCAATCTACAATGTGGTACAATTTACCTAAGTCGAAGTCTAAACAAATTAAAAGCTATGATGCAGCAAGAATGGACATGGACAGAAGACGCATTATGAATCCCTACTGTAGTTAGCACAAGGCTTTGCGCTGCTGTTTTAAGATTATTTTGGTTAAGGGATCCCGCTAACCAACAATATTGAGGTACGGAATAGATCTCTGTCCACAAAGAAATAGGGTTTTCTAGATTGTTATATATTTTCAAGTGATGTGCTTATAAAGCAGTTGTTTAATTCTGTGGAGTTCATCTAAGGCATCTCAACAAAATTGCTGGTAAACGCATTGTGATATAACTAGAAAAACAAGAGAAGCATTAACTTTTGTATCAAATTAAAAATAAGCAGGAGAACCATACCTTAGGGCAAAAACCCATTCAGAATACATATTTTTATAACCATCAATGTTATGGAATATGTAAGGGTTGTTAATAGGGACTTTGAGTGAATAGGTTAGATTAGTGTAAATAAGGACTTAGGTGCAAAAAGCATAACTAAATGGTGATTTGTGAATAAGTGCCTAAGTTAGTCCTAGCCGTTGGGAAGGTCGGTTATCATGCTATAAATAGCATGATCAGGACCTATTGTATCAGTTTTTGCAGCCTGAACATTCTCTAAAGGAAATACATTCGAATCCTCTATTCTCTCTGTTCTTCTCTTTTCTCTCTAGACTTCTGTTCTTCTCTTTCTCTTTCTCTTTTCTGTCTTTCTGTCTATTTTCTATTCAATACCATAACAGTGGTATCAGAGCTTGCGATCTTCGGCTCTCCCACTGCAGCGTCTGGTATATGGTTCAGACTCGTTCAAGAACTGGCAAAAATATGGAAGAAAGAATTTCAGCCATTGAGGGACAATTACAGAAACTGAATGTCGTAGATGAACTCCAAGATACTGTCTTGGGATTTCGAGAAGAAGTCCTGGGAGTTCGAAATGAGTTGCGGGCGCTGGTGATGGCTGCCCAGCGGAACCACGGTGATCCTCATCATAGGCATGGTGATCACGGTAACGGGGGCAGACACCATCGACCAACCCAATTCACGAAAATGGATTTTCCAAGATACCAAGGTCAGGATATAGATACCTGGGTCTTGAAATGCGAAAGATTCTTTGAATTGGATGAAACTCCTGATAATTCGAAGGTCACCATGGCTTCGATGAACCTTGATGATCCAAGTTTCGCCTGGCATGTGGCGGCAGAGAAACGGTGGCGACGACCACCGACGTGGGAAGAATATGTAATCTTGTTATGAGACACGTTCGGGTTGCCGGTGGATAAACCCATGAGTGATTTGACGCGGTTGCGTCAGACGGGATTGCTGGCAGAATTTAACATGAAGTTCGATGCACTCTCAGCGAAACTGGAACTTAACGAAGAATATCTGGTCGACATCTACGTGGGAGCCCTGCGGGAAGAAATAGCAGACTCGGTGCTGCTGTTCAATCCCCGAACTCTGCGAGAAGCGCGACGATTGGGGTGAGTCCAAGAAATCGCAGTTAATCGTCGAGAATCCAAGGCTGCGACTGAAAAAGCTAGCCGACAGGGGACAAGTATGAAAGACATGTCAACAACGAGTCTTTCTTTAATGCCAGCGTATACTAATACTAAGGCCTATTATAATAAGAATGGGCCCCACCAGAAGGAACCCGTCTCTACCTTGTCGGTTAAAAACGCAAATTGGAATGATAAAACAGGGCCGAAATCGTGGAAGACTGCGAAGGTTTTATCTGCGGAAGATGAAGCAAAGCATCGTGCCAAAAATCTCTGTTTCTACTGTCATGAGAAATTTTCCAGAGACCATCGTTGTCCCCAACGTCAAAGAATGCAACTTCACTACCTCGAATTGATTGACGGTTCTGAAGGCGCCGACTTTTTGGAACAAGACAGTGAGCCAGATGAAGATCATGCTCCCTTGATATCTCTGCATGCCATTAACGGTCTTGATACAGGGGAGTCGATGCGCATTCAGGGAAACGTTGGCAAACGGCCTATTCAGATTCTGATTGATAATGGTAGTACACATGATTTCCTTGACTATGATCTAGCTGTGAAACTGGGTTGGCGTGAAACAGAGCCCTCTCCTTCATGGGTTCAGGTGGCGGGAGGTCGGAAGTTGCAAGTGTATGGGGTGTGGCATGGATTCCGGTGGAAGATGCAGGGTATGGGGTTCCAGTGTGATTTTTGAATTTTAAAATTACACACTTTTGATATGGTATTGGGGCTTACATGGTTGAAATCAATCAAGAGTGCTTTCTGGGATTATGAGCATCTTTCCATGCAGTTTTGGTACCAAGGTCAGCTTTGTAAGTTGCAAGCCAAGCCTGCATCTTCTTGTAAGGTGGTTCCACCGCTGAAAATTGGTCTAATTAAGCCATCTCAGCAACATATCTTCTTGGTTCAGATGCTGCAACCAGTGCAGCATTGTTGCGCCATCAGGGAACTGCCAGCAGAAGCAGATTTCAGTGGGTCAGTTAAGGGGGTTCCAGCAAAAATTCAGAGTACATTAGATGAGTTTGCAGAGATATTTGAGGATCCTAAAGGACTCCCTCCATTGAGACTTGGACATAATCACCCTATAGTGCTCCACGAAGGTACAAATCCCATTAGTCTTAAGCCATATCGTTATTCAGCTGCTCAGAAGGATATTATTGAAAAGCAGGTTTCTGAGTTGCTGCAATCAGGGGTTATTCAAGAAAGCTCCTCTCCCTTTTCAGCACCTATTGTGTTGGTAAAAAAGAAGGATGGGACATGGCGTATGTGTATAGATTTTCGTGAGTTAAATAAGAAGACAGTCAAAAATCAGTACCCTATTCCGTTGGTAGAAGATCTATTGGATGAATTACATGATGCTAAGTGGTTCACTAAACTGGATTTGAGAGCTGGGTACCATCAGATCAGAATGGAGCCTAAAGATTGTTATAAGACAGCCTTCAAGACACATTCAGGCCATTTTGAGTGGTTGGTGTTGCCTTTCGGTTTGACAAATGCACCAGCTACCTTTCAAGGAGCTATGAATGATATCTTTAGGCCATTGTTAAGGAAATTTGTACTTGTTTTCTTTGACGATATATTGATTTATAGCCCTTCTATTTCTGATCACGCTAAGCATCTAGAAGAAGTGCTAGGAATTTTGCAGAAAAATCATTATTTTGTTAAGAGAAGTAAGTGCACATTTGCGGCAAGGAAGGTTGAATACTTAGGTCATATTATCAGTGAAGGCAGAGTAGCTACTGATTCTCAGAAAATTGCAGCTGTTGCAAGTTGGCCAGAACCAAAAACAGCAAAACAATTGAGGGCTTTCCTTGGATTGGCTGGATATGATAGGCGGTTTATTCAAGGGTATGGATCATTAGCTAAGCCCCTTACTCTTTTATTGAGAAAGGATGCTTTTAAATGGTCAAGTGCTGCAAGTGAGGCTTTTTCTAACCTAAAGGAAGCATTGGTGTCCGCTCCTGTGTTGGCATTACCAGATTTTTCTAAAGAATTTGTGGTAGAAACATATGCTTGTGGTGTTGGGATTGGGGCTGTCTTGATGCAACAAGGTCAGCCACTCGCATATTATAGTAAGGCCCTTGCTCCCAAACACTTAAATCTTTCTATCTATGAGAAGGAGTTGCTTGCTGTGGTACAAGCAATTGAGTATTGGCATCAGTATTTGGAGCGTAATAAATTTGTGATTCGGACTGATCAGCAGAGCCTTAAGTATTTGTTGGGGCAAAAATTGAAAACTCCATTTCAGATGTATTGGATAGCTAAGCTTATGGGGTATGATTATGAGATCCAATACAAGAAGGGAAATGATAACACAGTGGCTGATGCTTTATCAAGGTTACATGGTCCTCAATTGTTGCAAATCTCTTTAGATACTGCTTCTCCTGAGTTGATAGATGAAATTAAAAGAAGTTGGGAATTAGATGGTGAGGTTGCTGCTGTCTTAGCTGAAGTTAAGAAGCAAGGTGGATTTTATCATAAATATTCTTGGGATGGAACCTACTTGCGGAAGAATAATAGATTGGTGGTTGGGCATGATCCTGATTTGAAACAGAAATTGTTGGAATGGTTGCATGCCAGCCCACAAGGTGGCCATTCGGGTATCCAAGGTACTTACTATAAAGTTAAGGGACTGTTTTGGTGGAAGCATCTTCATAAGGATGTTGAGGATTTTGTTAAAGGATGTGACACATGTGCTAGGTGTAAGTATGAAACAATCGCTTCACCTGGGCTTTTAAATCCTCTGCCAATTTCGAATAAAGTATAGGAAAGTATCTCAATGGACTTTATCGAAGGATTGCCTAAATCTGGGGGTAAGGAGGTTATTTGGGTCATTGTGGATAGGATGACTAAATATGCTCATTTTATCCCTCTTGCGCATCCTTATTCAGCTGCTACTCTTGCCCAAATATTTTTAGATCAGATTTATAAATTGCATGGTGCTCCCATGGATATCATAAGTGATAGGGACCCTTTATTTCTTAGTAAATTTTGGAAAGAGTTTCTTAAGGTTTTAAAGGTGCAGCAGAATTTGTCCTCTGCTTACCATCCCCAAAGTGATGGCCAAACTGAAGTTCTTAATAGGTGTGTAGAATCCTATTTGCGCTGCATGTGTTGGGAAACACCTAAGGAATGGTGTCAGTGGTTGCCTTTGGCTGAGTGGTGGTATAACACCAACTTTCACACTTCAACCAAAGCTACTCCTCATAAGTTATTGTATGGGCAAAAGCCTTCAATCTATATGCCTTATGTACCCCGGTCTGCTATAGTTGAGGTGGTAGACAGGACTTTTCAGGCTAGGGAGAAAATGATTGCAGTACTGAAATACCATCTGCACAGGTCAGCTAACACTATGAAATAAAGAGTTGATCTTAAGAGAACTGATAGAAATTTTGAAATAGGTCAGTGGGTGTTCCTAAAGCTCCAGCCTTATAGGCAAGTTTCTGCAGCAACAAGAAGCAACCAGAAACTGGCTCCTAGATTCTATAGTCCCTATAAGATCTTGGAGAAAATTGGTCCAGTTGCTTACAAACTTGAGTTGCCATCTGAGACCAGAATCCATGGCACTTTTCATGTGTCTATGTTAAAATTGTGCCCATATCCGAGTGTTAAGCAGCGGCATCCTCCGGTTGATTGGCCTGCTGTTCCTCCTTCACTTTATCCAGAAAAGGTTTTGTCTCAAAGGGTTGGTAGGAAGAAAAAACGAATAATTACTGAGATATTGGTGCAGTGGCAAGGATATCCCGAGGAAGAGGCCACTTGGATCTCTTTGTTTAATCTCAAGCATCAATTCCCAGATTTTCCACTGCCAAACCCTTGAGGACAAGGGTTGTTTTGAGGGGGGCAATGTTATGGAATATGTAAGGGTTGTTAATAGGGACTTGAGTGAATAGGTTAGATTAGTGTAAATAAGGACTTAGGTGCAAAAAGCATAACTAAATGGTGATTTGTGAATAAGTGCCTAAGTTAGTCCTAGCCGTTGGGAAGGTCGGTTATCATGCTATAAATAGCATGATCAGGACCTATTGTATCAGTTTTTGCAGCCTAAACATTCTCTAAAGGAAATACATTCGAATCCTCTATTCTCTCTGTTCTTCTCTTTTCTCTCTAGACTTCTGTTCTTCTCTTTCTCTTTCTCTTTTCTGTCTTTCTGTCTATTTTCTATTCAATACCATAACAATCAATTAATAAGGTAATCTCCTTCTCATACTTGGGCTCAATATTGGCTGCTGCAGCCCTCAACTCCTATATGTAGGAAACATTCTGACATAGCAGAAACAAAAGTGTATAGAATGAAGCGGAATCAGTCCTAGTGATTAGAATATATACTTGTTCATCAACAATGTCAATGTCAGAAAGCTTGTGAGTTGATTTCTTGCTCGAGGAACCCAATTCCTTTGCCAGAGAATAATTTCTTGAGAACCGAAATTCCCCATCTTCCTCCTCACTGTTGATGTCCATACCTCTAAACCCAGCTAAATTTCAAGACAGGCTTTTCTTTTTGTCAATCCCTACTTCAAGTCAGATATGCTCACTAAGCTACATTGCAGCAATAACAACAACAATAAAGCCTTAATCTCATTAGGTGGGGTCGACTACATGGATCGCACGACGTCATTGTGCTCTGTCGAAAACCATATCTTTAGGTATATTATTAATCAAAAGGTCTCTTTCTATGACCTCATTAAGCGTTCGCTTCGGCCTTCCGCGACCTCGTTTTACAGGACTCCATACGGCTTGATCAACCCTCCTTACCGGTGCATTTAACGGCTTTCGTTGAACATGTCCAAACCACCTCAAATGACTTTCTACCATTTTTCTTTCAATAGAGGCCACTCCAACTCGTTCACGTATATGATTATTACGAATCTTATTTGTTCTTGTATGACCACACATCCATCTCAACATCCTCATCTCGGCCACCCCCATTTATGCTCATGTAATCCCTTTAAAGCCCAATACTCACTACCATATAGCATTGCTGGTCTTATAGCGGTGCGATATAACTTCTCTTTTACTTTATTACGTATTTCTTATCACAAATAACTCCAGTAGCTTTTCTCCATTTATACCATCCAGTTTGAATTCTGTTATTGACATCGCCATCAATTTCACCATCTTGTTGTATAATTGATCCCAAATACCGAAATTTTGTCACTTACGGAATGACTTGCCACCCTAATTTAACTTTTACTTCATTTCGACCTTGTCTCTTATCATACTTACAATGCATATATTCAGTTTTACTCCTACTCAGACAAAAACCCTTCACTTCCAAAGTCTGTTTCCATATCTCAAGTTTAGAATTAATTTCCTCCCTGGATTTAGCTAACAGAACTATATCATCCGCAAAAACCATTTATTTAGGGATCTCCTCTCTTATAGGCTCAGTTAGAACATCTACTACTAGGTTAAACAAATAAGGGCTCAAAGCTTATCCTTGATATAGGCCGATCCTTATAGGAAAGTCCTTTGTTACACCTTTAAGCGTTCTAACATTAGTTGTAACCCCCTCATACATGTCTTGAATGGCTTTGATATATGCAAACCGCACCCCCTTCTTTTCTAAGGCTTTCCAGAGTATATATCTTGGCACGCGGTTATATGCTTTTTCCAAATCAATGAAAACCATATGCAAATCTCTTCATTTACTCCTATATTTTTTCATAAACTCCTTTAATAAATAAATCGCTTCTATTGTAGACCTTTCGGGCATGAATCCAAATTGGTTTTCAGCAATTTCAGTCTCCAACCTCAACCTGCATCCAATCACCTTTTCCTATAATTTCATTTTATGATTCATAAGCTTAATTCCTCTATAGTTTGCACAATTTTGAATATCCCCTTTATTCTTATAAATAGGAATTAAAGTACTTTTCCTCCACTCATCTGACATTTTCTTGAATCGTAAAATCTCATTAAATAATTTTGTGAGCTACAAAACACCCTCTTCACCCAAACATTTTCAAACTTCAATAGGAATCCCATCAGGCCTAATAGCTTTAGCATTTTCCATTTTCTTAAGCGCTTCCCTAACCTCGCTAACTCGAATCTTACGGTAAAATGACAAATTGAGATCACCTTCTCAAGTTGTCAAATCTTCGCAATCACAAGGCAATCCACCTCCATCATTGAACAACTTATAAAAGTAGGCTTCCCACCTATTATTAATATCTCCATCAGTAACCAAAACTTTGCCTTCTTCATCTTTTATACACCTCACTTGGTCTAAGTCTCTCGATTTTCTCTCCTTATTCTCTGTAATCTTATAAATCTTACGCTCTCATGCCTTTGTTCCTAACTCCTTATAAAACTCCTTATATGCTTTATTAAGAGTTTCACCCACTGCCTTCTTAGTCTCCTTTTTAGCCAAACGATACCTTTCCCAATTGTCAACATTATTACACAAGTGTATTGCTCTAAAACAATCTTTCTTATGCTTGACTTTCTCTTGAACAGTCTCATCCCACCACCAAGTCTCCTTAGGTTGCCGACCAAAATCTTTTGATTCTCCCAAAATTACTTTAGCAACCTTCTGGATCGTTTTAGACAAATTCTTCCACATGATATTAGCACTTCCTTGTAACTTTCACTCCCCCTCCTCCAAAAGAGTTCTCTTAAAAATCTCCAACTTCTGCCCCTTTAATTGCCACCACCTGACCTTTGGATTTAAAACTTGCCGGTGCTTTTATTTTACACACTTAATATTCACATCAATGATCAAAACCCTATGTTGTGTTCTCACGCCATCCCCAGGGATCACTTTGCAATTAGTACAAAGTCTTCCATAAGAGTTCCTTACCAAAAAGAAGTCAATCTATGTCCAGATCTACTCTTAATGTTATTAAATGCTCCTCTCTCTTCTTAAAGCAAGTGTTGACAATCTTGAGGTTATATGTTTACTATTGAGCACCCCAAATCTAAAACCCCCATGAGCCCTTGCATGAGGTCCTGCCTCCTTACCAACGTGTCCATTAAGATCTTCTCTAATAAAAATCTTTTCGGTTAGTGGGATACTCTAAATTAGTCCCTCCAAATCTTCCCAGAACTTTTTCTTAAGATGTGCTTTTGCCCTTACTTAAGGTGCATATGCACTGATAATGTTTATAATATCCTTCCCAACAATCATTTTTAAGGAAATGATTCTGTCCTGAACCTTTTTAACTTTCACCACGTTTTTTCTCCATTCATTATCAGTGATTATACCAACACCATTCCTTCCATTGACCTTTCCTGTATACCAAAGTTTAAAACTATTAATTTCCCTAGACCTTTCTCTCACCCATTTAGTTTCTTGAAGACACAAGATATTAATCTTTCGATCATTCATTACGCCTACCACCTCCAGAGATTTGGCATTCAGAGACCCAACGTTCCAAGTGCTAGATCTGATCTTGCTCTCATGAACTAGCTTCTTTAGCCGCCTCCGTTCAGAAGAGAGTGGTAGCCCTTGCTCATTTAACACCACACCCGGGCGATGATGCAGTGGCTGTTGCTCACTTATCACTGTACTCGAGCCATACAGTGCGTTACTTATAGGCAATGACCTAGCATTAGCACAATTTCTTCGTTGATCCATGTTTATAAGAGATTTGATAGAGATTTACGTTGGCTGTCGGGGCCTAACACAACCCTCCTCCTTTATCCTGGCTTGGGACCAGCTATGAACATAGGCGGAGTTCTTTTTACATAGACTGACTCACTAAGCTACATTGGTTTAACAAAAAATAAAGCCAAAAGAGGGGGAACAGAAAAAAGAAATAAAATCAAAATGCTTGAAAAATGAAGGTCTATGACAGGTTATGATAGTTGGTGACAATGGCAGCAGGGAGTTGGGTGCCGAAGAAAGGGGCAGAGAGTGGAATCACGCCAATGAGAAGGAAAGAAGAATGGGTGGGAAGGAATGAATAAATAGAACAAACCAGACAACAATAAGACAAGTTCATCTATAGCTATGTGATCCATGTCAAGAATTTTACCATTATCAAAATCAAAAAAACATACTACAAGGGGGAAATTATGACCATATGCAATATGGGGGGGGGGGCAATAACATACTACATAGATTAGTAAAACATAGTGCAGACATGAAGCACATGCAACACAATTGGAGGATTGGTTTTGCAATATGTTAGAACCCCATTTGAAAACCTAGGAAATTACATGTTATGGGAAAGGTACTTTTTGCTGGGCAGAAGTTTGACTTGCTATTTTGAAGAAAGATCTTGAGAGTAGGGTAGTCATAGGGCTGCTATAGTCAAAGCCTATAAGTTGAGGTTGAAGAAAGTCATTTTTTTGGGTCTATAAATCTTCCCTTGGTTCAGCATGAGAGGCAAAGAAGAATTTTGATTTGAGTGGGGATTTGGCCTTACGTGGAGGGTGCCAACCTCTTGAAGCTTAAAAGGTTCTAGCTAGAAAGATAAGCTTTAACCTGTCCTGATAGGGATGGAAATAGGTTAGGCCAGGCTTTTGCCTTAACAGGCCAGACCTGTTTTGTAATAGGATGGCCTGAGCCTAGCCTGTGGTTTGTTAAGGAGGCCTGGAGTTTTAAAAGATTTTAAACAACCTAACAGGTCAGAGGCCTGACAACAGGCCTACTTCAAACAGGCCGAAAAAAGGCCTAATAATATAAATTAATACTAATGATCCAACATACTTCATAAAATATGAAACCAAATACAACAACATAACAATTTTCATTATAAGTTCACCAATTTAAACCGAATCATTGTAAAGCTACCTTCTCGCCTTCACATCAAATCTTCATCATAATTTCTTCTTCTCCTTCGAAGACCTTGAAAAAAATTATTGATTCCTTCACATCAAATCTTCAAATCTCCTTCTCCTTCAAATAACTTCTCTTTTAAATCTGGAATTGTTGATGACCGCAAGAAAGAATACTTCATTATTGATTCCAATTTTCATTTTACAGCAAGCTTCTCAATAATACTTTATATATAAAATGAATTGTCAAAGAAAAGAGAAAATTGAATAAGTGTTTCTTATTAAAAATTTTATTAGTGAAAAAAGAATCTAACAATTTTTTATATAGAGAAAACTCCAGTACTATCCTCTAAGTAGGGATTCAAATCCTTCTCACACGTAGGTTGTCCCCAAAATACCATCTAACATAAGACAAAAAGAACCCGCAGAACATGCACAATAGATAATCACATGATCACAAATCGATCTTCCATAAGTTTTTTAATCACCAAAGCCAAAATGATATATCAACTAAAAACGGAAAAAATAGTCCACGAAAGCTAGATATTGGCCAAAAAAGAATAAATTTAAATGATAAAAATGGGAATTAATAGAAATATAATATTTCAGTGACGTCCAAATTGCGAAAAAACCACAACAGCTTGCTCACCCCTGCAATCCATTCAAGAAACCTATGGGGTCAAGCAACTGGTCTTGTTCAGTGATTGCTCAGAGGTCTGCAATCTTGCGAAGAACGGCTGCACCGAGGAACACCATCATAGGGATGAAGTTTTGGAGTTAAGAAGCTTGTTGTCACGTTATTGGCAAGTACAACTGCGTCACATATCTCGCGGTTTGAATCTGATGGCAGATAGTTTTGCTAAGAGGGCACTCAATGTCCCACCAGGGTTTTACCTATTGTCGTTGGAGGACGCTACAGGAATGAATGCTGGGGACATAACTTAGTTTCTTTGTTTTGTTTACTTCTTTGTAGTTTTTTCCTCATTAGACTTGCATTGTTTTTTCTATTCCTCTGTATCGGAAAAAAAAAATTAATATTTCATACCTCTATGGAAAAATCAACATATAAACCCATCAGACACACCCGCAGAGACTTGCACAGTCGTAGGCCTCAGGTCCAAAAAATTACAAAAAGGCAAAGCAAATAAGAGAGAAACAAATCATTAGCATCAGATCTGGAGAAATAAGAGAAGAAATAAACAATCGAAAGAGAAGAGTGGACTTACTAATTTTTCAAATTTGTGGCTGCTCCCCACCGGCCACCGAGGAAGAGAGACTTCAAGTCGGAGGAAGGACAGCCATGGAGAGGGTAGGCGACGGTGACTCTCTGATGAAGGACGGCCGATGGGCGACTGGTTAGGGCTTGGGTTCAATTGTTCAAGAATCAACGGTTAAAAAATAATTATATGATGATTAAGGGTTAGAATTTTATCATGGTGGGCCTAGATTATGTTATAGGTCATAGCTTTGTGTTTAGGCCTAGCTTGTTAATATGAAAAATCAATTTTTTTTTTATCCAGTACTTTGAAATGTTTTTTTTATGCATTTAGTATTGTAGAGTTTTTTTTTTCTAGGTGCAGTCAATGTTTTAAAATATTTATTGGGGTATTCAACATCAAGGTACTAAAAATACTTCATAGTGCTGAACGTACCTAAAATATATTTAAGGATATTAGATATACTATAAAAATATTTTAGAGTATTAGATACACTTAAGACAATATTTCAAGGTGTCAAATACACCTTAACCCATATAAATGTGTGTATATTATCCAATCTTTTTATATTTGGAAGCAAGTGTACTATTTATTATTGGGGAAAAGAAAAGAAAAGAAAGGGGAAAAAATAAAGACAAATCCAATGTTGACTTATGAGTCGTGTACGTACTTTTTTTTCTTCCACTTAGTATTACTTCTTTCTTTAATTTATTTTCTTTGGCTTCCAGACTTGATATCTAGATGGAGTGCAGATTCAAATAGCCTCACTAGCAAACAATCACCGCGGAAAATATAATGAGGTGAAAGTGTTTATATTTCAAGATACAATTTTTAACAAATATTATTTTAATTTTTAAGTGCTTGTTTGCGTTCACTTTAAAAACATTTTTTTTTTCACTTAAAATAATTGAAACGAAACTTCCCAGTTTCGGTTAAAATTGAACTAATACAACTGTTCCTTGCTTTTGACTTCAAACTAATGGAATGTTTTGTTTTTTGGTCTAACAATGATGCAAATAAAGGTACAGAATCAATGGACGGCTTCCTTTTAGTTTTTAGGGCTTAAAATATATTGGGCTGTGTTTAGAAATATGATTTGAACTTTAGTCTCATATAATATATTATACATATATAAAAATATTAAACACATTTCGATTTTTCGGTTAAAAACCGAAATTCATTCTCCTAACCGAACCGAAAACCGAAGTTTAAGGAAAATAAGAACCGAACCGGAACAGAAAAGCCAAAAATGCATTCGGTTCGGTGATTGGTTATGGTTTGGTTTTGCTCACCCCTACTTAAACGTAGGTCCGCCGATGGAGATATTTTGCTTTGGTTTAGTAAAAATAAAAATTTCGTTTTTTATTTTAATTTAAGGCCAAAATACATAGGGAAAATTAGGGAGAAGAACCAAGAAAAAATAATATTTATTGTAAAGAACTTTAAAAAATGTAGTTATTGAGAAGGACCAAATTTCAAAACTTGAATTTAAAAATATTAAATTACCCTTGGTCAAACTTCCTATATTCTCTTATTCAATCTCTCCCGTATTCTATTTTACACTAATTTAAATTTTATTTTTCACTAAAATTAAAATAGTCAAAATCATCATGACAGGATTTTCTTAACTTTTATTTTTCACTAACATCAACATAATATTTTTTTAATATAATTAAAGTTAGTGATTTTGAAAATTGTACTTTTATTAAAAAATAAATTCATGTGAATTTTAAAAATAAAAAATTTCATATAATATTAATATATTTATCATATGATTATGTTGATGGAAAATAAAAGTTAAAAAAGGATCATATTAGGGAAAATTCCAAAAAACTACACTCAAAATATATAAAGGACAAATCAGTACATCGAAATTCAGAAAAGACAAATCAGGCGGGTGTCAGAAAAAAGACCAATCTGTCATTTTGAAATTTCGGCTAAATTACCAAAATACCCTTCATGCACACTTCAGAATAACAACATGATCATCGGAATTAACACCTTCGGATTCGGTATTAACAACTGGAATTCTTCTTTGACAATTAACAAATTTCAGAACCAATAACAACACATAACTCGCCATTAACAACTCCGGATTCGTTATTAACAACTCCAATTTCTTCTTTCAACACTTAACAAGTTTCAGGGCCAATAACAACACTCACCTCGCCATTAACAACTCATGATTCGCCATTAACAACTCTGATGTTGTTATTGCGACTGAGGGCTGAAGGGTATTTTGGTAATTTGGCCGAAATTTCAAAATGACAGATTGGTCTTTTTTCTGACACCCGCCTGATTTATCTTTTCTGAATTTCGATGTACTGATTTGTCCTTTGTATATTTTGAGTGTAGTTTTTTGGAATTTGCCCATCATATTATTGATGATTTTGACTGTTTTAATTTTCCAGGAAAATAAAATTCAAATTAGTGTTTAAATAGAATGTGAGAGAAATTAAATGAGAAAATGTGAGAAGTTTGACTAAGGGTAATTTAGTATTTTTAAATTTATATTTTGAAATTTGGTCCTTCTAAATAATTATATTTTTTAAGGTCTTTCACAATAAATAAGATTTTTACTTGGTCCCTCTCCCTAATTTTGCCAAATACATACCAGTCGTTGCACTAACTACATTTACATATAACCTCATTTATTTTTTAACATTATATTGGAATGGTGAGAAAATTAAAGGAGGAGGAAAATGAGTGAGAGAAAAGCAGAGAGATAATATGGTCATTGATATAAAACTTAGTTGATTTTTTTAAAAAAATAATAAAAAAACTAAATAAATTATTTTAAAGTATATATATTTATCGTTTTTCTCTAAGTTAATTTACTTGATTTGTAAACTAATATATAATATAATGATATACAATATATGTTATGATTAAGTAATTTAATTTTTTAGCAAAACAATATTAAGTAATTTATTTAATTTTTTAAATCTCTCCAAGACAATATGTTGGATCTCATATTAAGGATTTGAGGGATGATATTTTTTTGGACAAAAAATAAATGATATTTACAATAATGATAAAACCCTTATTTAATTTTTAATCTATTTTTTAAGTAATGCTGTGAAAAAAAAATTTATTAACAAAATTCAATTAAATATTAAAGTTAAATTGAAATGAATTTGTTTGTTATATGTTATTTTAAATCCAAAATATTAAGCAAAATAAGATCTTACCTCAAAAACTAAAATAATTAAAAAAAAGTAAAAATAAACATGTCACAATGTCATTAATATATTTTTTATATTTAAATACTATCAGTATATCAAGTCTGGTTAGGTATAGTTCTCGTAAAGGCATTTTTTACACTTACACGGATGCAAATTCAAAACCTTGTACTTAAATTGTCAAAGTCCCTTCTATTAAGACAAATATCTATTAATATGACTCCCAATTTTTTTGACAAAAAACTCAAGCTCTGTTTATTGCAAATTATAATATGATTATTATGATATGAGAATTTTATTAAAATGTAAAAGAATGAAAACAATACCATCAAATTGACATGAACACATGAAAAATAGAATTATTATTATTCTGTGTGTCAGGGGCATGCACTTGCTACACACACTCCCTTGTAGCGCGAGTATATTATATCATCGCTGAAATAATTGACGCCTCTCGTCTTACACGTTATTTGCTGGAGAAAATTATCGTCAGACAATGGTTCAAAAATATCTCATTAAAAATTTATTTATCAAATGGGATCTTTGTATGTAAATAATTTTTTTCGTGTGCAAAAATTCTTTCCTTATATTTAAACAATCTTTCTTGTGTTTAATATATCTTCCCTATGTGATAAATAAGTTTCTAAGGAAACATTTATGGGCAATTCTCCCAATACCATCCCTCAAATAAAATATATAAAAAAATAATTTCTTAGACGTTAACGTAAAGGAGAGGCAAGGGTTGAAAATTTTGGGAGAGAAAAACCTGAACCGACACTATTTTTTTCTCATTTTTCTCTTCTCCTATTTTTTCTCTAATTCAAATAATGAAAAATCTATTTTCCCCTACTTTTTTTTTTGGTTTTTTTTGGAACATTCGATGTATTGGATATACTTCCTTTTAACTCAAGATTTATTGAGGTCCAGATTAATCCAAATTGAGAGGGGTAATACCATCAAAGTGGTAAAGATTTGCCACTAAATATTTAACACTTGTATTTCTAAAGCTAAAACTTGATACCACTAATTAAGCTGGTACATCTCCTAACCACTTGCTATAGTTTTCCCTCTATATTTCTACTTATCTAATTTTCTTTCCATCTAAACATGATAATAGTGTAAGTTTAAAACTTGCACTTTCGGCTTATAAAGATTAAATTTAACCGAAAAACACACATCTTCTAGGTGATGGGCAAATGACTTGTTTCCTTAACAATTAACATGGTAAGTTTGAGACGTACGATTCAAGTCAACTTGTAGCAGTGTATAATTTTCTTTTTATTGCATGTGTCTTACACCGCAGCCATATATGAACGTGAAGTCTTATCTTATGCTTTAATTTATGCCCATGAAAGTTTAGAGAGGTAGTAAATTTTTTTATAAAACAAAACTTAACAAACCATATACAACTTAATTTTTTTTATTGATTCTGGTGAACATGCGCACAAAATTTTTCTTCTACAATTTTTTTTTTAAAAAAATAAGAGACGCTGTAAATTTCATTTTTATATGTGGGCCTCTCAGCGCGTCACATACATGCAAGTCATAAAATGATAAAAGTGAAATTAGAGTTTGAAAAAAATAAAAAAGAACGGGCGACGAAATTATAACGTACACTACAAAGTTCTCCCTACTGTCAGTTTTGAAATATTTTTAAAAAGAAAAATTATATATATATATATATATCTGTGTGTGTGTGTAAAAGCACTAGTGCATGAGGTTGTGAATGTGACGACTGACAAGCGACCTTGTATGCCTCCAAGTCAAAATTCACACAAGTCCTAAGGACTAAAGAAAACACCTAAAAGGTTCTTTGAAAAGTCAATAATCAGAAAAAGGGATTTTTATGTGATTATTTCCCAATGTTCATTTACATAATAGCCCTCAAGGATTTTTTTTCTCTTCAAAACGGTTCCAATGATTTTGAATTTTGCCATTCGCATGCTTCGCTTCTCCCTTAGTGCAGCTTTGCTTGTCTGTCGATGCCATTCGACTCACTGTCAATGGCTCCTTCGGTGCCCAAGCGTCCATCGCGGTCCGCTGGCCAAGCCTCCGGCGTTCCTCCGTAGCGCCAGCGTCGTTGCTCTGTGATGGCCGAATCGGGGTTCTTATTTCTGGATGTATAGATGTTGGTTTATGAATAACGTTGAAGCTCAGGGACTCTTTTATAATGTGGTTTACTGATTATGTGCTCCTGTAGCATTGGGTTTCAGGTTTGAATCCATGGATATGAGCTTGAGATATATATATATATATATATATATTTTCTGTCTGTGATGTTTGAACACCCAACCCCTGTTTCGATGTAAAACACCGGTTAAGGGAAGAATTGATATTTGAAAGTATGTTAATGTTGATAATCAGGGTTCTATTAATGCCGCTGTTTGCGTTGGATATTATTGTATTTTAGTGGTTCCAGCAGAAGATTGGTTAGTATAGGCAGTTAATTTGGCGTTAGGTTCATCCTAGATAAATGTACGAATTGCTACTTGTCACTTTAGGATAGTTAGCAATTGTTTATATGAAAAAATGTATGCTGTAAAGGTTCAACTTAGACAAATGTATGAATTGTTGAAAAAATGTATGTTGTGTGATGAGTTCCAGAAGAAAGTTTTTCTTTTGAAGCCTATGAAGTAAACCCTTTTACATCATTGTTGATATATATGAATATGTGATTGATATATTGTGTAGATGACTCGGTTTTCTGCATTGCTGATTTGAAATTGCAATTTACTTTATAAATTACTCATTCCTTAGATACAAATGATTGGTCAATGAAATTTGTTTGGATCTGCATGTCTTATGTTTTTTGTGGTGGGTGATTAAAGTAGTAATTATGTTTATGGTTAAGAAGAAAATGTCGAAGAACAAAAAAAGGAAAGATGGAGAGGGAGAGATGCTGCCAAAAGTATCTGGGTATATATTGTTCACATAAGCCTATTAAGAACAAGAACGAGGAGTGCAAGCATTTATCAGATGAGACTCTGTTGATGAAAGAAGTTTGGAACTCATTGAAAGATGAGGAGAAGGAGGTATATAGGGGTGAGGGCAAAGAATTTAAGAAGTGAGGCAAAAGGGATAAAATATGTGGTTCCATTCTTGACTCGCTATGCTCCAAATCAGTTTATGAAAGTGTGCAAAAGTGTGAAGAATAGAGAAGATAGGATGGAGCGGCTAAAGAAAGTTGGATTTGATAAGTTAGTTAATATATGTTGCTCACAAATCCCCCGAGATTTATGTGGTCAGTTTATGTTTGCATTTGACCCTCCAACTAATAATGTTTCGATTAGAGGGAGGTCACTTCACATCCGCCAGGAAGATTGAAAACAATTGATGGGCTTACTGTGTGAGGGGGGGACATTAAACAAAATGTCAATGAGGAAGAAGGTTTTCAGCAATTGAAGATGTTGTACGGGACAGTGCCATACAAGATGATCGGAAAATGGATAATTGAGAGAGAGGTGGATCTAGAATTTGAATTCATGTTTGATTTGTATACGTTGGGAGCTTTCTTGTGTCCCGGAGCGGGTATTAAAGTGAGTGATGGAGTGTTGAAGGTGATTGCGGCAACAAAAGGAGCTTTTGGGGACTACGATTAGTCGACCTTCATATTGAATGAACTATTCAATTCTCTTGCACAATACAAGAAAAAAGTCAGGAAAGGGAAAGATTCAGGCAGAATCAATGTAGGCTGATGTATATATTTTCTGATGGTAAGTGCAAGTTTTATCCATGTAACCTTTGTTGGCTTTGTAAAATGAGTTGTAAATTGCTGCGTTAGATGTTGAAATTTGCTGCTGGTAAATTGTTATTTTATTTTTATACAGGTTCTTTGCTTGCAACATTTTCCCCTTGGCCAACTACAAGCCTCTATAAATGCAATGCAATTGGATTTTGGAATGACAACAATGTCAAGAGTAGAGTGCAAATAGAGAAGGAAAGCAACCAAGGGTTGCTACATTCTGTGGGTAATATAGTTGGACCTCCCTCTTTTGAATTGCATCAACAAACTATGTTAGCACACCCTGTAAGTCTTGAAATTTGATGTCAGCAGCACATTCTGTCTGAAGTATTCAATTATTTTTTTTCCAGCCTCATTTGCAGGAAATCAAGAGAACATATGAAAGACTGATATCAAGGGTTGTGTCAATGGTGCAAAAGGAACTCGTTTCCCTGCAGGCGAAGCTGTTGAGCGGGGGAAACATCAATGAAGGGGAATTAGCAGCTGCACCTTCATTTTCTTCCTCTGACCACCCTAGAAATTAGTCTTTCATATGTTCTCTTGATTTCTTGCAAATTAGGCAGGAAAAAAAAATTGAATACTTTGGACAAAATATGCTGCTAACATCAAATTTCAACACTTACCGGGTGTCTTAACATAGTTTGTTGATGCAATTTGGAAGAAGGAGGTCCAACTACATTACCCACAGAATGTAGCAACCCTTGGTTGCTTTCCTTCTCTATTTGCACTCTACTCTTACATTGTTGTCATTCCAAAATCCAATCGCATTGTCACTTATAGAGGCGTGTAGTTGGTCGAAGGGAAAATATTGCAAGCAAAAAACCTGTATAGAAATAAAATAATAACATCTAATGCAGCAATTTACAACTCATTTTACAAAGTCAACAAAGATTACATGGATAAAACTTACACTTACCATCAGAAAATATATACATCCGCCTATATTGATTATGCCTGAATCTTTCCCTTTTCTGACTGTTTTCGTGTACTGTGCAAGTAAATTGGATAGTTCATTCAATACGAAGGTCGACCAATCGTAGTTCCCAAAAGCTCCTTTTATTGCCGCCATCACCTTCAACATTTGATCACTCACTTTAATACCCACTCCGAGACACAAGAGAGTTCCTAACGCATACATAACAAATAGGAATTCAAATTCTGGATCCTACTCTCTCTCAATTAACCATTTTCCGATCGTCTTGTATGACACTGTCCCGTACAACATCTTCAATTGCTGAAAACCTTCTTCTTTATTGACATTTTGTCCAATGTCCCCCCTCACACAGTAAGCCCATCAATTATTTTACATCTTCCCGGTGGATGTGAAGTGACCTCCCTCAAATTGAAACATTATTAGTTGGAGGGTCAAATGCAGACATAAATTGACTACATAAATCTCGTGGGATTTGTGAGCAGCATATGTTAACTAACTTATCAATCCAACTTTCTTTAGCCGCTCCATCCTATCTTTTCTATTCTTCACACTTTTGCATACTTTCATAAACTGATTTGGAACATAGCGAGTCAAGAATGGAACCACATATTTGGTCCCTTTTGCCTGACTTCTTAAATTATTCGTCCTAACCTTATATGCCTCCTTCTCCTTATCTTTCAATGAGTTCCAAGCTTCTTTCATCGACTGAGTCTCCTCTGTTAAATGCTTGCACTCTTCATTCTTGTTCTTCTTGTTCTTATATTAGTCTTGTGTGAACAATATATATCTAGACACTTTTGGCAACCTCTCTCCCTCTCCATCTTTCCTTTTTTTGTCTTTGGCATTTTCTTCTTAACCTTAAACATAATTACTACTTTAATCACCCACTACCAAAAACATAAGACATGTAGATCTAAACAATTTTCATTGACCAGTCATTTGTAACTAAGGAACGAGTAATTTATGAAGTAAATTGTAATTTCAGATCAGCAAATGCAGGGAATAGAGTCATATACACAATATATCAATCAAAGATTCATATATATCAACAATGAAGCAAAAGGGTGTACTTCACAGGCTTCAAAAGAAAGGCCAGAAAGAAAAACTTTCTTCTGGAACTCATCACAACATATATTTTGTCAACAATTCGTACATTTGTCTAGGCTGAACCTTTACAACATACATTTTTTTTATATAAACAATTGCTAACTATCCTAAAGTGACAAGTAGCAATTTGTACATTTGTTTAGGCTGAACTTAATGTCAAATTAACTTCCTATACTAACCAATCTTCTGCTGGAAGCACTAAAATACAGTAATATCCAACACAAATAACGGCATTAATAGAACACCAATTATTAACATTAACATACTTCCAAATATCAATTCTTCCCTTAATTGGTGTTTTACATCAAAACAGGGGTTGGGTGTTCAAACATCACAGACAGAAATATATATATATATACACATATCAAGCTCATACCCATTGATTCAGGCTTGAAACCCAATGCTACAGGAGCACATAATCAGTAAACCATATTATAAGAGTCCTTGAGCTTTAACGTTATTCATAAACTAACATTTATACCCCCAGAAACAAGAACCCCAGTTCGGCCAGCACAGAGTAGCGACACATAGAGAAAGCAAAAATTGGAATCCAAAACCCACCTTCTTTAACCAGTGTATTTCCCCAACTCAATTCTAAGATTCAATCTTTTGCCCCCAATCCCAAACTAGTAGCAACTAAAGAGATTAAAGGTGGCATTTCACTAAAAAAAAGAAGAGATTAAAGGTGGATAAGGATTTGGAAGGCTCACGTGTAACGACAAACCTTGCAACTTTGGAGGAGCAACGGAGGGACGCTGGGTGTTGGGAGGACCGATGTAACCTAGGGCTTCAAAGGAACGCCGGATTCTGCATTGTGGGACGATCGGCCAACGCTACACTACGGAGGAATGCCGGAGGCTTGGCCAACAGATCGCAATGGATGCTTGGGCACCGGAGGAGCCACTGACGGCGAGTCGAACGACACTGATGGACAAGCAAGAGCTGCACCGAGGGAGATGCAGAGCTTGCCAATGGCAAAATTCAAAATCGCTAGAACCGTTTTGAAGGAAAAAAAACGATGTAAGAGTTTAAAATCCTTGAGGGCCATTATGTAAATGGACATTGGGAAATAATTACAAACAAGTCCCTAGAGACTTTTCTGATCATTGACTTTTCAAAGGACCTTTTTTAGTGTTTTCTTTGATCCTTGGGACCTCGCTGTCATTTTCCCTAATAAATAAGAAACTTGTAAACTTTAAAAGGATTAATACACAACTTTTTGTCCCTCAAGTTTGCCCACATTCTAATTTTGATCTCTCAAATTTTAAATCATAGGTTTTAGTCTTACAAGATTTATTCTGTCTAAAATATTGGTTCTTATAATTTAATAAATAACTGGACTATTCTGCCTTTAAGGGATAAAAACTCATGGTTTGAAACTTAAACTAAAACCAAAATGAGGTCAAACTTGATAGATCAAAGATTTTATTTACCCCTTTAGAAAAATAATTAATGATGATTATGGGTGCGGCTTTTCTCATGGTGGGGTCTAGATTTTGCTAAAAGGCTATATCTTTGTGTATCCACAGGCCTAACACGTCAATATGAAACATTCAATTTGTATGGGGCCAAGACAAAGGACACGATGCCGTTAAAAACATGAGTAAATAACGAATATAGAATTATGGTCTCGTTAATACCTCGCAAGTTGAAAAGTGAAGCAATTTCTCCAGATATATTATATTATGCTCCTTTCACTAGCATAAATTCTGACAATTATATTTTGTTCCCTTTAGACAAATGGATCAAAGTTCCTCTCAATTCTCAAATCTTCTTCCCATCCCCACCACATCATCAAACATAACCACATCTTAAGAATGGTGGGTGAGGAGTAATCTTGCAAAACGAGACCAAACTTAACAGAACGTTCTCACCCGTCCTCTAAGATCTCCCTGTGGACATGCATGCATGAAGTGCTGCAGTATTTATAATTATACCTGTGGAATGGAACTTTACCAGCAAGTGAGGTATTACAACAGGAACAATATATGTCGCCGGCTGCTCCACTTTTTGGTTCTAAAGTGCTCGGGACAGTGGTCGCACTGCCGCCTTGAATCTTGAGGGCTGCAAGCCTTCTCTCTGCGGCTGCTGCTCTCTTCTCTCTTTCTTCAGCCTGAGCTCTTCTCAATTCCTCCTAATTTAGATGAAGCAATTGTGATAAATTGACCGGTGCAGTTATTTATGTTAATTCAGCATGTATGGTGTTCAGATGGGAGAGTTTGGGGATCTGAGAAAGGCATAACATGATACTCCACTGGTCCTTAATGCAAAACTCACTTTTTTAATTTAGATAGATTAAGAAAACTAAATAAATTATTTAATTATAATATATCTGACCTGATCTCTCTAAAATACTTCTATATAATATTACATTATATATCATATTATAATATAGGCTTATTTAGTTTAGGAAAAAATGATAAATATGAGAGATAAAATGAAAAAATGTCTTACATTTAGGATGAAAATCCACCCAAAACTAGGTTCTACATTTAAGATTAGAGGAGTATTTTTGAGGCATTAAGATTCAAAAAGATGTGTCCCTTTAGCCAGAAAAAAAATTCAGCATCTAACCTCTTTAGATAATTTCAACCCACTGTTGGGTTGAGATTGTCCTTTCTGAATAGAAGTTGAAGCATTCACTTGGTTTTCTGCAGTTTTGGAAGCATTTTTAGCAGCTTCAGCCTGAACACATTGAACATTAATCAGAATGAATACTAATCTTTCAACTGAGGTGCAAAAAAAAAAAGTAGTGAAAGCATCCGGATTTGAACAGTCCGTGCCATCCACTATCTATAGTTCATCCTAGCCGTCACATTTTATCAAATCTAGGCCATTGATTAAAATTCCACTCTTCTCCAACATCCACAACCCCTTCTCCCTTGTTCCCTCTCCATTGCCGTTCTCTTCTTCCAGGTTCTAGTGATCTACAGTAAACTAGGATTCGATAACTCACCAATTATCCTCTCCTTGCATGCCCATAAATGAAACTGGAAATAGACTGGTGAAAAAAATTTATTTCCATTGCTGGTGATATACCTAATTGGAATGGGCAGGGGAATCTAAACCATGTCAAAACTTACATCTGATATGGCCATATAACCTTCAGTTTATAAAATAATCTAATACAGATTGGCGTAGCTTACCACGTAAGCAGATGCCTAGGTTTGGTTACATCAGTATTTAATGACAACAATTCCAAATTGACAGTAATCCTACTTAAAAATCAGCAAAACACTGTAGTTTTCAGCTGATCAGAACCAAGGTTCTGAAACCCGGACCGGTTACTGAACCAATCAGGATACTGGATCAAGGGTCAGTGGGTCAGACCAGAGTCAAACCGAGTTTAGACCGGTGAGGAATAAAAAATTAAAAAATAATTTCAACTAATAGAGCAATACTTGCAGTAGGAATCCCGAATCAAATGGCAATAATAGAAAGTAAAACTAAGGATATCTATTAATCAACTATTGTATTATATAGTAAGGGAAACAACTAAAATCTGCCAGATCTGTCAAAGAAAACCCAAGACACAGACTTTAAATTTTGAATATCTAGAAACTATGAAAGAAAGCAACAACCTATTAATAAATCTTCAAGAGATAACAGCAACCTTTGAGCTCTATAACTGGCGACCCATTCCGGACTAAGATGGCGACCTTCGAGTTCGACGGCGGCGAAACCACTACCTTGGACTGAGGGAGAGGATAGAGGGAGAGGGTCTGAGACGAAAACGGAGGGAGAGGGTTTGAGACGGAGGGAGAGATTGAGAGCGTTTGAGATGGAGGACGGAGGGAGAGGGTTTGAGACAGAGGTGCTGAGAAGAAAAGGCGGAGTGAGGTGCTGAGAGTGAGAAGCGAGAATTGAATTGAGAAAGCGAAGACCTCCGTTCACTGTTTAGCCATTGACGTTTTTTTTTTGAACGGAGGTCTTCGCTTTCTCAATTCAATTCTCGCTTTTCACTCTCAGCAAAAAAAACATCGCTTGGTTCAGCTTTCAGAAAATAAAATAAAATAAAATTGGTGACCCGGGTCTGACTCTCTAACCCGGCTGAGTCAGGCTGGGTTAGCCCAGGTCAAACTGGGTTGACCCGGTGACTCCGGTTCAGTGGCAAACCGGACCGGCGGTTTCCGGTTCGGACCGGCCGGTCCGATCCAAGTTCACAAACCATGATCAAAACTCAATCACACCATATCTGTGAGGGAAATGAGAAAATGGAGTAAGAAAATACGTATCATCTCAATAAGCATACATTGTTCTCACCAAAACCAACTATTCCACTCTACCACATAGAATATCGAACTTTAAGAGAAACCACGTTAATGAAGTTATTGTCAGTGTATGTAACATTTGGGACAGAAATAAACTGAGATGTACCTGAGCCTTTTTTTCTTTTGCTTTACGTAATTTTTTTAATTCTTTTGCTCTGGCTTTTTTCTTGGCATCTTTTTCAGCCTGCACGGACAAAAATGGGCAATCATTACTGTGTCATGAAAGTTGTTAGTTCGACCATTAAAACTTAAATCAAGAAACAGATGTCACTGGCTCCAATAAGTTATGAAAGAAAAACATTTTCCTAAAGCAATATTTGTGGTAAATTTAGCTAAATGAAAGCCAGGTTGCATAAACAAAATATTCACATGCTTGGCTATTCATTACTCAAAAATAGATGAGGGATATAATCAATTCAAACTTCAACTGTTCAAATACTCAACAAGCTGTACTTTGGCTAGTCTAGTGATGGTCAAAATCATCAGCATCCTGACTATCCTGTATTCCTTCGCTCTTCCTTCATTCAAAAGTTTCTAAAGATATGAAAGACTATCTTGCCTTGATTTTTGTCATCCCAAAACACAAAAACAGAAGAGCAAACAATCATTGGCAGGATGTTGCTACCAGCTAGCACATTAAGACATACAAGCACAATCTGATAAACACAGATGTATGAACTCAAATGATCCAACAGGACTTGTCTCAACCAACCAAACTTCTCTAATATGACAGAAGGATTTTCAATCAAATTCACTTATTTCCCTCCTAGACTTCTCTGCTCATTTATTCTGTCAGCCACAATTTTGCAACTGAGCTGTTTTATTGAATTTTGACGATAAATCTACCATACAGCAACATTGGAGTAGAAGGGTGCTTAAAAGATGAAAGAAAAGCGAAAACAATATGTGAATAATGAAAATGGGAGTCGTACTTTCAACTCCTAAACTTTCTGATGTTCTCCTTAACCTTGTCCTCATTGCGACTTCTCCTAAATCTTTCTACTACCCAGCTCACCCACTCAACTCAATCAGTTACCTTAGGACAACTCATCAGGAACCACTCTACCATTCTCTTCTTTTTTATCTGTTTTCTTCCTATCATATAATCTTTACTAAGCCTCATTAAGAATGTGTTCATCAAACAACCAAAGTAACAACAACAACAATCTGCCAGTAAGCCAAAGTAAATGAACAAAGCAGATGACAAGACAACATATAGTAAATAAATGATAAAGCTATTAAACCAACCAGATAAAGCACTACTTTTGTAAATAAATCATATTTCAAGATCTATTAAACCAGACCATTTATGTCACAATCACCTGCTTAGCTGCTTGTGATTCTTCCATTTCTTTGGTCAATGCACTAGGCACTTTTGCCGCATGCCAATCCCATTTTTCAAGGTTTGATGCCATGAACCTTCTGAAAGCATTCCTCACTTCCTTATCATGCGCCAACATGTAAGGGGTCCTTCCTCTTTCATCTTTGATGCAAGGATCCATGCCCTGTTCCAGTAGCTCCAAAACCTTGTGAAAGTCACCAGACTGTGCGGCTTGATGTAAAGGAGTTGATGTACCTACTATCCCATTTTCACTCTCACTCGCACTAGAAATAAGGAGTTCATCATTATCTTGTTTACTCGAACAAGCCTCACTTTTATTCTTGCTATCTAAGTTTTTAAAGGCCTCTTTGTCAATGGCTGGGTTGGCATTCCTTTCAGTAATGGGAGTGGACCCTAAATCCTCTCCAACTTCACAGGATACTTGAGTCAAATGGTTATATACACGCTTTGCTTCTCTTAAAGTAGGCCTTCGAACAGTCAATGGAATGTTTCTAATTACGTTATGCTGATTGCTAAAATACGGTCTCTCTCCATCAAAGAGCAGTTGACGACTACTTGAGGGAGCATGTAGAAATATGCAATTCGAAGCATCAAAATAATTTCTCCAACCAGTAAGCAGCTCTTGAATCTCCTGAAAAAGTTGGCTTAGAAATAGTGAGTCAAGCCTAAACTTATTTTGCAAAAGAACAGATGAGTGAATGCAAACAAACGAATAAAGGGAAAAAGTAAAAGGAAAGAGAAAGTAAACATCTTTGTGAATCAACATGTGTGTTCGAGGGAGGAAAATTGTGAATTAAAATTGGAAGAATAATTTTTTTCACGTGGAAAAAACATTATGTTAAAATTTCTGACTAGTAGGATCAATCAAAATCAAATTATGAGTTATAGCCACAAGGTTGTTAATTAATTAACATAATTTTCTTTTTGACAGCCAAATTCATTAACCGAATTGCAAATCAATAACCATACAAATGATACTAGGAGTGCTAACATCTCAGTGGACAAAACTTTATATGACCTAGAAAAAAGACTTAATACAAATTTAATTGCTCTTACCAATATGATTCAGAAGAAAAAATACCCTCAGCAGTTTACAGTATCTTTGACCTTACTAACCCCAAGTTTCCCACTACTCATCATTGAGATGAAATTTTCAAATAAGGGGAAAAAAGCACATGCATACATTATTCACAAATATATTCTTTACAATCTAAATCAGGGGCATCATGTTCACTATATCAGCCCAATTTGAGACACCGAATTCCACAAAAACAATTCACTGACGTAGAAATCAACAATTGACATTCAGAACAATATAGCTCTGATTAGAATACCTTCTTTAATGCAAGTTCATTGTGGCGACGGAGTGAAGCCCCGGCAGAATGGGCAGCTCTGCCAGTTGCATCTTTTGATGACTGTTTTTTCCCTGCCTTGGCCCTCACAACATATCTACACAAGCACAAACTGATATTCATAATCCAATCCAGTTTCTAAGCGACCACCAGAAGAAATAAAAATTTATCAAGGATGATGTCAAAAAGCCTTGCTGGATCTTAAACAAATAGGCGGCCAAATCAGTAACCAGCCCTAACCGTCATTTGGCAACTCAATTATATAGCAGTAAAAGACAATAAGTAATCAAATCACTGCTAAGTATAAATTCTTCTTGGTTAAATGGGGGAGGGGGGTGTAGGGGAAAGAAAAAGGACTACTGGAAACATCTATGAACATCAGCTTGTGCACAGACTCTACGACATAAAGCCTGTACTTAAAAGCAACAGCAAGGTACATTATTCATCATAACCTGAAAAGTTGAGGAAGCATTGGTAAGGCCAAATGGCAAGACTAAAAATTTGTAAGGGCAGGAATGAGATTTGGATGCGGTCTTGCAAATGACATTTGGGCTGGTTCTTATCCCTTAATATCCACCAATGAAAACGGTAGCTTCATGTGATTAGTTCAGCCATTCATCAATGTTATGAATTGGGTACTTATCAAATACAATGATACGCTTGAGACCCTGATTATCTAGACAAAACCTCTGGGAATTGTCCTTCTTCTTAACCAGCAAAAGTGACAAGAAAATAAACTCTAACTAGGTCAAATTAAGCATACTTGCAAAAGTGACAAGAAAATGGACTTTAACTATTAGAGTTTGGAGCAAGTGTGAGACAGAAAAATATCAATTTAGGAGGCTTAGAATGTGGTGACATAGGATTAATGCAGCACTTTGAGTGAAACAAGAATAGTATTTTAGGCTGAATAATTATGAATTTAAAGGCCTGGAAGTGTCAGTGGAATCAGGAACTGAGTTTGATTTGTCTTCATCACAAGGCATCTTGCTAAATGCATGAACAGTGGTGTCGATAAATGAGCATAATTGAGAAAATATTTAGCATGAGCACACCTGGAAACATTTCCAGATCTTGCATGATTTCTTTATTTACTCTCCAAATGAGATCAGATCTGTGCGCAAAATATCAGCCACAATGTTATAGATGTTGGGCATATAGCCCTAATCAGTATTTTAATTTTTTTATTTTTTTTCCTCTTCTAGAGCGTAGACCTGTGTGCCATACTTTTGGCTCCAGCTTTCTATATAATTCTAGAATATGCTTGTCGAATGGACATCTTGAAGTTTTAATACTTTCCATTCAGGTGAAAGAATTTACATTTTTCAGGTTCGACTCTTTCAATGCTCCTATGAGTGCAAAGGATGACTTCCAATGATGCGAAAAGTTGAATTTTTCATTCAGCAAAAGCAAAGCCCCTCCCAGAGTTAATTGTGACTTTCAGCATCCCATGCCCACTATGATGGCAATTGACTTATGCAAGAAAGTTATGGTGAAAGCTAGGAAGATGTAGCAGAAGCTTCACATGTGGAGTCTGGAGAGATGGCAGTTGGCTTTCAGGTAAGGGCCAAAATTGGGCTTCTAGGAAGAACAATGTAGAGCCAATTTGGACTCAAACTCAGTAGGTTAAACCCTAATACATTGATATTTTTTTGCAAATAACCCTTACAGATTGATTTGGTTTAATGGATTTTCTCTTTCGTCTTCAGATCCTCATTCAGCCACTATGGAAAACCCCTAGCAACACATTTAGCCAACTTCTAGCAATATTCCTTGACAATTTACATTTGTTTAATGTTACACAGAAGCCCATGTGGATTTTGGAATTCAGCAGGGCCTCTATTGCGTTCCAGAGCATTCAGTAATTATTCCTAATACAAGATAGTTTATTCAATGTTGATCAAGAAAATACATCAAGTCCATCACCTTCTAGGTACATAGCCACAACTCAAAATTTAAGTCTTCAAAGTTTTGGTAAAATATATTTTGTGATGGAGGGTTTAGTGAGGGTTAAGCAATCGATGTGTGAGTACAATGGGGAGAATCTAGCTGATATATAAATGTAATATGAATTTAAAAGTTAGTTAATGTCAGTTAGTTAGAGTTAGCCGTTAGAATTAGTTAGTTAGTTTTAGCTTGGCTTGATCATTAAGTCACTCTAGCCTATAAATAAGGCATAATCCCATTGTATTTGATAGTTTTTGATATGTAATGAATTCTTAGAGAATTATTTCAGAAACTCTTCTCTCTATCTCTCTCTGTTCTTCTCTCTTATTCCCTCTCTTCTTCTTCAATCCTCTAAATCCTCTTCTCTTCTGCCCTAATTCCCAATTCTACAACATTCATATTACAAAGGTCTATCAGTGGTATCAGAGCATCTCGGTTCTTGGACTGGGATTATCGGTTCATTGCTCTCTGATTGTATGGTAGAGACAAGGTTCCAAGAAAACTCAAGAATGATGGATGAAAGAATTCAAACTACAGAACAGAAGTTCGGAATGTTCGAAGAGTCCAATGAAAACAAGATGTGGCTAAGGCAAAAAGGATGCTTGAAGGAATTTAATGCCTTCTTTGATGAGGCTACGAGCAACGTACAGCTGCCAGAACGATATCTAGTCATGACATATGTGGCGGGGCTGAAGAGAGAAATTGCAGAATCGGTTAAGCTTTTCAACCCCCTTACTATGCGTGAAGCCCGATTACTTGCAAGAAGTCAGGAGATATCCTTGCAATGGCGAGCCAGGAAAGCAGCGCAGGCAAGAAAAGTCTTGGCCGGACAAGAAGGGCCGGTCATCCCTAAAGCATCTGACGAAGGTCAAGAAGAAGGTGAAATTCTTGAAAAAGAAGATGAAATTCTTGAACCTGTTCCTACGCAAGATACCGGGGACGATGAAGGTTTTAAATCCTCTGTTCCGGAGAAAGAAACAGAGAGCAAGGATGCTGCTCGAATCACGCAAGATGCGATCAGGAAGAATGAAGACAACATGGAAGTGACGGGAAACATGTTGGGCGTTGATAGGTGTTCGAGTTTCGACACTCTTAGAAGTTTTCAGACCTCAAGCTCGGCGTCGTCGCTCTCTACTCTTCCTCTTTCAGCGTCGATGGCTTCTTCTTTCATACGGCCGACGATTACTGTCCTCTTGCTGCATCAGAGTTCAACTTCTTTAACGCCATCTCTGTTACAGTCGTTTAATCGTTGGTCTTTGCAAAGCAACGAAAATCCCTATTCGCATGTTTCAAGAAGCATGGACCCAGGTCTGTTGGATGTTCAGACGTGGACGTGGCATGCTAAAATTCAATTTGGATTGTCAAATTCTCTTCTGTTCGTTATGGACTCTTCAGCTCATGAATTCTCGCGAGTTGAAAGAGGTGTCTCGAAAAAGAAGAATGAAGATACGTGTGGAGTTCAGCTGCATCCAGAACTTGAAATTCTTGATTTGGGTTTCACGTGGCTGAATAAAGTTGAGTTAGAAGAGTCAAATGTACAGCTGGATACCACTCTTTTTAATCTGCAGAAGTATCTTGGTGGGTCACAGCTGGATAACGTTCTCTTCCCCTGTCAGAAATATTTTGCAGATTCCCTGGGTTTTTTAATTGCAGATGGGCATTTGGGCTTTGAAGGTGACAGTAAATACATGAGCCCACTAACTTTACATTTGGGTTTTAAAAGGTCTGAGTGTTTCAATGATGGGCTGCTACAAAAGTGGCTCACATTTTCTCAACGTTCTCCAACACAAGGTCAGCTGCAAAATTGGTTTAGGGGAGATCTGATTAGAATGCTAGTTGGGTCTGGATTGGATTTCTTGCTTCTATTTGTTCCAGCATCAAACAAGTGAATTGCACATGTGAGAAGCAGCATTCACAACAGAATTCTACACTATCAAGAAGTTTTTCAGAATTTTCATGTCTCTATTTTGTGATTTCAGATTGTTTGTTTTGTTGTTAACCATCCTTGAGGGCAAGGATGTTTTTGGGAGGAGGGTATTGATATGTAACTGTAATAACAGTTCATAAGTTGGTTAGGAGGTTAGTTAGGATATAGCCGTTAGTGTGTTAGTGAGTTAGGCTCTTACATGCTTAGGCCAAATGACCCCCTGCCTTATAAATAAGCATACCCCTTATTGTAACTCTCAGATTTGTGATGATAGAATAGTAATGTTTCTCTAAATTCTCTCTCTCACTCTTGGTTCTTCTCTCTTATTCCCTCTCTTCTTCTTCAATCCTCTCTTTCTCTCATGATTCTCTTCTTTTCTACCCTAATTCCCAACTCCTAAAGACATTCAGATTATAAACTTTTATCAGTGGTATCAGAACATTCATATTACAAAGGTCTATCACTAGCCTTTTGAACAGCTAAGGAATTTATATGTGTGAGTTTGTGTTTGTTCTTGTGTTTTCTTTCATTTCCAGTATTTTCAGCTGCTTAGGTCATACTCATGGCAGTTTTTATGATCATTTGGAAGTCAGAACTCAGACTACAGTTGAGTTCTGTCAGAAATTATTTAGAGACCCGATTTAATGAAACTTGTAACGTAATCCATCCATTGACATAATTTGTGTGTTGACATTCAACCTCCTGAATAGGCTAATAGAAAGACAACAATTCTCCAAATAAAGTAAAGTCCTAAAGATCTATTTATACTAGAAATCAATCAAATAACACAGATAACCATGAATATTATAAGCTAGGAAGACATGGATAAGGTTAAACTGCAATAGTGCAGAGTGGAAGTTTCCATATTGGGCCATGGGATATGAATCAGTCAATTTACATCATGGACTATCACTAACCTTGACTCCCAAAGATTTCACTTTCTTTCTTAGGGGATAGCATAGCACTCCCACGTGACTTTCTGAAATAAGAATGCAGATGTGGTGTTGTGCCACAAACAAAAAATGGCACACATAACTGGTTGCTGCAAACTGATCAAACTCCTAGCATAACTCCACACGCTAATACACAATGGTGTAATGGGTTCACATTCAGACAAGCTTTACAATATTAATTGGCATTTACATCATATACATGTCCGGCAGAATCGTAGTTTTGATAATTACAATATCCAAGTCTTTGAGCATGGTTGTATGGTTGCATATGCACTCACATATACACAGATAATGCTTGCCCCACAAACTGCCTTGAGGAAGCATAAACCAGAAATTGTAATTACATTTCCATACCACTTAAATATTAAAAGACATGTATGCAAAATTTCTAACCTGTGAAATGTCTTGTGAGCCACAAGCTCGTCACCATCAAACACACAACCTGCAAAGTGCCCACCAGATGCAAGAAGCACAATTCTCAAGCGAGAATTATTCCTGCGCTCAAGAGTCAAAGACTTCAACCTCTCGATCACTTCATTCTCATTCAGTACATTCTCACCCATATTCATTATTAAGCACTTCCAAACAGAGACTATCTCCCCTGTCGTAAGGCGGATAAATAGCTTTTGCCTAAAGCTTCCACTTAATTTGTTACGAACATTTTGTCTCTGAGTTTCAATTTTGTTTTCATCATCATCATCTTCTTCTGATCCTGATATACTTGAAACATCATAGTCTCTAATAGAATCGGACGTCAAAAGCTCAAAATCTTCTTCCTTCACAATATTCTTTCCAGCCATTGTCAACTTCACCTGTGATCAACATTCAATGCAGCCAAACATAGACGTTAAATGAGCAGTAAATTGCAACAGAAAACTACCATGTCTTTTAACACAAAATTAGAGGAAATTTTTCTTCCCAGAAAAAAGAGCAACTTTAACACTTTGAACTAACAAATACCTAGTAAGCTCCCAAAACAAATATATAGAAACCAGTTGCAAATCTACACACCAATCAATACGTTTTGAATTAGGTTCTTCTGCGGGAAGTATGTAGATTTGCACTTTAAAAAAAAACGAAAATGTAGATTTTACCCAAAAAAATTACCGGAAAAGGCATATTCTGGATGTAGATACTGATAATTAAAATTTTCGAAAATAATAATGCAATGAAAATCATTCTTACATTGAACCGATGAATATCCGATTTGAAATGCAAACGCTGGTCTTGCAGGGACTCAAATTGATCCTTGCAAGTATTGCAAGTCCACCTGGGCATTGAAACAACGACGTCTTGGGATCTATTAGCATCTTTCTCAATAAGGTCAAGGGTTTCGTGGACTGTGTCATTGCAATTCTGAAGGTTGTCGGAAGCGGGCGATTGAGTAGAAGCAAGGAGGCGGCAGGAGTGAAAAAAGTCAGGCAGGAGTTCGAATATGGAACGGTGTCGCTTTTCCGAGGAATTTGCCGCCGTCGACCTCGCTACACTCTGAGCAGGAAGATCATCGGCCGCCATAGTCGTTGAAAGCAGTCTGATGCAAGTTTGAGCGGCGCGTAGAAGTTATACTGATCGAACCAATCATGATTTGGATATGAAACGCTAGTTTCGTAGGCCAATCGCCACCGCGAAGGGAACGTAAAAGATTTATTATTTTTTTAATATATTTGAAATTTATTTTACTCCTAAATATAATAAAATAGTAGTATGTATTAACATGCATTTGCGTAAATATCAACGAGATTTTAATTAAGAGGTGCAAATGTGCAATATAAAGGTTTAAACAGCTGGTCAAAAAAATATAAAGGATTAGCTAAAATGTTTAATTAACACACTTCTTTTATAAATAATTAATTTTAATAATTTATAATAATTATAAATTAGTAATATAATTTTTACATGCTACAGAGCATTATGGAATGTCAAGGTTATTAACATTGTTTTGACTTGAGAAAGCATAATTGATTTTTTAAGTGAAAAAACGTTTTTAATTTTCAAATAAAAATAAAAGTAATTTGAAAATGATAGACATTATTTAATATTATAATGTATATGGCATGAAAAAGTAGTTATAATAAATATTACCCATTTTAATCTTTTTTTTTTTTATAAAAGACAATGACATTAAAAAAGAGTAAAATGTTTTACAAAGTACCAAAATTAGCCAGACAAACATAACAATTAAAAGTAGAAGTTGAAATGACTTGAGCAGTTTGAAGAGTGAAATTTTCAGCAAAGCCAAAATTTCCTATCATATAACACTATTTGCAATATGAAGTCTAGGAGGAAGGTTGATGAATCCTTTGTTAACACAAGTGACTATTAACATGTTTTGTGATTGATTGCAGTTAATATCCAAATTGAACATCCACAGGAGAGCAACTCTCAAACATTTTGAGAAGAAAGGCCCGAAACGCTACTATTCTTCCAAACGAATTGTATCAAGGAAACACCTTGGAAGCATATGGAGCATTCATAGAAGTGACATCTATTTCTCTTGAACTTGAGGATGCAATTAATATTCCAATGATCTTTGTCTATGGACTTTGCCTGATTGCAGATAGGGGCGCTAAATAGCAAGGGAGAGGAGCTATTGGAAGTATAAAATGCTAAGTCCACATAAGAGAATAGACTATTAATTTCTTGAATCATAGCTTTTGGATTATCAATTTTTCTATGATGTAAAGCAAAATTCCTTCTCCTCCAAAGAGTCTATAATAAACAAATGATGCATCACAGTAATTTGTGATGATCCTGGGTATAAAGATCCATATGTAAGTTCTTAAGCCATGATTTAATATTTTCTAAGTCAATATATGGGACTCTTATCATAAGAAGTCCAAACCATATGGTTCTTGAGTAAGGGCAAGAAAAGAAAACATGGTGTAAGGATTCATCTTCACCACAACCAAATTGGCAAACCTCAGAGATACCAAGATGATGACGATGAAGGATATCACATGATGGTAATGCAGAATTAAGCAATTTCCTTAAAGAAGGAGATATTTATGAGGCAAAGAGATTCTCCATATCATCTTCCAGAAGGAGCTATCCAGACTATTTGCAGGATTAGTTACCTGAGCAAGAATATGATAGCCATCCCTAACTGAGTAAGAACCAGAAGAGTTACCATTCCAATAAAAGCTATTAGCCAAATTCATCAAGGAGATAGGAGTTTTAAAAATTTCTTGAACAGTAGCAGGTGGTTGAATATCATTTAGCAATGGAATATTCCATCTAATGGGATTCCAAGAAAAAGGAATATGCATTAATATGTCTGTCACTCGATGAAGCAGTCCCACTGAGCTAGGATACGACTGCATGGGCCACCATAAACGGTGGTTGAGAGGAATTGACAAACCATTACCCACCTTCCATTTCAACCTATCTAAGATGATCCTGGCACAATCTGATATTCCCTTCCATATCCATGAAGAATTATATGGAAACTTTATAATGGAATCATAATTAATATCAATGTAGTTGACTTTCAAATTATTTGCAAGTAGAGATGTTGGTTTAGACAATATGATCCTCCAGAGTTGTTTAGCCAATAGTGTTTGGTTAACAATTTTGATTAGACGTAGCCCAATCCTCCTTTTTCAATGGTTTGAAATAATGCATCCTTTATGAGTAAATGTATTTTCTTCTTATCATTGTTTGAGCCCCAAAAGAAGTTTGTGCAGCAAGAGTCAATTTATCACAAACATATTAAGGCAAATTGATACAAGATAGAACATGAATATTAACAGCTGCCAAAGTAGACTTGATTAAAGTTAATCTTTGATGCTTGGGAGAGAAGTTTGGCCTACCAAGCACTTGTTCTTGCTTCTATAGAATTCACAATTTGTTGATAAATGATTGGTTTGCTTCTTCTCAAATCAATCCATATCCTCAAGTATTTTCCAAGCTTAGAATCAAACTGCAAACCCATAAATCTAGAAAAGTTTGATTTCTGAGCATAAGGTATGTTAGAGCTAAATATCAGAAAAGACTTGGATTGATTACTATTCCGTCCAGGCTAATAAGCATATATATTGAGAATCAACTTAACATAGTAAAAGTTGATAGGATTGCTTTCAAAGAAAAACAATGAGTTATCTGCATACAACAAATGGGAGACTGCATGAGAGTTTTCACGTATTTTAATGCCACTCCAAAGATAATGTGATTCCAACTTAGCAATCATACATGAAAGGATGTTGGCTGCCATAATATAGATATAAGGTGATAGAGCATTACCCTGATGAATTCCTCTATTAGGCATAATAGCATTAGTAAGTTTACCATTAAATTGAATTTGATATTGCATAGTAGAGAGGCACTGGTAAATCAAGTTAATCCATTTGAGAGAAAAGTTCATCCTATAAAGAATAGCAAATATAAAATGCCATGATAATTTATCAAAAGCCTTAGAAAAATCTACCTTTAAGGCTACAATATTTTTCCTACCAATTCTGGATGAGTGGATTTGAGACATGATATATGAGGCATGGAGAATGTTGTTAGATATTAACCCCCCTTTAAGAAAAGCACATTGGTTAGGATGAATAAGCCTAGGCAAGATAACCTTGAGTTTGTTGCTTAAGACTTTTGATATATTTTTATAAGCTACTGTATGGAGATTAATGTTAGATCCCAAGTTTTGATGATAACAATAATTCAATTATGTGTAAAACATGTTTTTAGAAGGTTTAGAAAAGATTCCAAGTTACCAAATGCATATTTGAAGTTTGCTGATATCTGCTGTGAAATTGCACTTGAGTGCTCGAGCATGAAATCTGCACTCGAGCACAAATCACTTCTGTACTCGAGCAGGTGTGAGAGAAAGCCAGGAAGTGAGTACCCGAGAGGCATTCTCCCTTTGTATTCAATGGATCACTCGAAGCACAAGATATGCACTCGAGCAGAGAAGTCATTCTCACTCGAGCACGTATGCGAGTGAGGGCATGCGAGTGCTTGGCCGAGAGCAAGTAATGGCATGCTTCCTCTATTCACTCGAGCAAGGCACTGCGAGCACTTGGCCGAGAGCAAGTAATGGCATGCTTCCTCTGTTCACTCGAGCAAGGCACTGCGAGCACTTGGCCGAGAGCAAGTAATGGCATGCTTCCTCTATTCACTCGAGAAAGGCACTGCGAGTACTTGGCCGAGAGTCTTGAATTTCAGAAATGAATAAGTGTGCTCGAGCACACTCATCCATGCTTGGAGTGACACGTCCATGCTTGCGAGTAATATTTCCATCCCTCTCCAGATCAGTTGCGAGTGCTTGTTCAAGAGAGCATATTCCTTAAGAATATGCTTCTCACTCGAGCAGAGGTAAGTGTGCTCGAGTGAGGGCCCACATCACTCGCGAGTGAAAATTCTATCCCTCTGAAATTCTGATGCGAGTGATGGTTTAGAGAGCATATTCCTTGAGAATATGCTTCTCACTCGAGCAGAGGTAAGTGTGCTCGAGTGAGGGTCCATATCACCCGCGAGTGCAAATTCTCACTCTTGTCAAAATGGTATGCGAGTGATGACCCGAGAAGACATTCCCTGTGTAAAGTGCAAAGATCACTCGAGCAGAGATTTTGTGCTCGAGTGAGACCTCTCTTCACCCGCGAGTGAAGATCTTTTCTCTCTGATATTCCATACAAGCACAACCCGATAACAGAGGTATATGAAGGAAAATAGGAGATCACTCGAGGTGAGGCTTTCATGCTCGAGTGATGCCCTGTTTGACCACCGAAAATGATAAGTATCACAACGTTCATTACGAATATGGTTTATTGTTATTAATTCATATCATCATTACTTATTATTATTATTTAACATTGTTTTGATTGTTTTAAAAGTATAATACAGGAAGATGAACGTTTCAAATTGGTTGTTACGGAGAAAAGTCAAACATCGGCAGACAACATGATTACAGACACGTTCGCACCTACCACATTCAGATTATTCAAACATGCGCGTGTTCTTCTACAGTTGCAAATGTCCAGCTCCTCCAATGATGATTTCTCAAACGGGCAAAAACTGAAGCAACTATATATATACAGAGACTCAAAGAGAAACTACAACAACGAAGCACAAGAATTCACAAGCTTATACCAATTCTCTGCTATTCATCTGTTTTCTCTGTATACACTTTGATCTTCAGTGTTTATTCATTTGCTCTGTAAGAGAGTCCTCATACAAACTCAAAATTCTGTGTTTATGTGATCTCAAGGTATTGGGACCTTGAGAGGGTAGTTATTCCTTACGAGAGAAGCAGTTGAGAGAATTCCTTATAGTATCTTCCACTCATGAGTCTTGTATACATAAGCAAGTGAGAAGGTTCATAGGTTGTTTCTCTGCACATAAGACTTGTCGTAAGGGGAGAGAAGTTTCTTGTTGAGAGAATATTTCTACTCATAGTCCATTCAAGGACGATTGTTGTTTTGTGGCGTTCTAAGAGCCCATTGAATCTTGGAGGTATAGTGAAAAGCTCAGTAGGTCTTGATCTCTGAGGACTGGACGTAGGCATTGTTGTTAAGCCGAACCAGTATAACTCTCTGTGTTTAAATCTTCTTTACTCTACTCTATCTACTATATTTTCATATCACCGCTTCAAACGAAAAAATTTATAACATCACCCAATTCACCCCCCTCTTGGGTGAAGCTTGCCTCTTACAATTAATAGGCCAAAAATCTTTGAAATCTTGTGGCCTATCAGTTTTAGGGATGAGTATTATAACAGTATTATTCAGATATTTGAGCAAGTACTCAAATTTCTATAAGGAATCCACCATATTGAAATTATCATTTTTGACCAAATCCAAGTGATTTTGATAAAAGTGGGCATGAAAGCCATTAATTCCAGGAGCACTATCCTTAGGTAAATAAAAAACAACAGCTTTAACTTCTACTAATGAGATTAGGACCATCAAAGAGGTAATTTCACTCTCATTCAGAGAAGGAATTGAAAGATGACTAAGACCTTCAAGGATTTCCTTGTAGAAGTCTGACGTGGATCTTGAAATATTCCTTGAAAGTGAGAGAGAGCCATGTCAGATAATTCAGCCTCATCAGATGTCCATTCCCAATTTGATTTTTGAAGACTTCGAATATAATTAGAGGATGCCCTTTTGTTTATTGCCGCATGGAAATAAGCAGTATTTCTTTCCCCTTCATAGGATAATGCCCATCTCAAAACAATGTTGTTGGTTAGCTTCCAAGCCAATTGTGATGATTGATCCAAATTTCTCTGTTTCCTTTTCGAACTAGCAAATGAAATCCTTTCTAAGATATTTCTAAGCTCACAATTGAGATCAATCAAAGTATCATTGAATAAAAGAGCAGAATCATTTATATCTGAGAAAGACACTAAATCATTAAAAATAATAAGAGGTATTATTTCACCTCTGACCTTGATACGTTCACCTTCATGCTGAGATGATTCTTTAAAGAAAGTGTGAATCATGTTGAAAATCCAGGGAGCATCGAAATCCTCCCTAGATGAAAATTTAGCTCTTTTATGTGACAAGACTGCAAATGTTGACTATTGATCATATCTGCGCTTTGTAATGTGTAAGGGAGACTAATCTACCCTTGGCCTTTTGTTGAGAGGAGCATTCTCAAAACCTATCTCTAGCTTTCATTTCCTATTGGCAATTTGCAAGAATAGCTCTTCAAGTTGCAACAATCCTCATTCTTTAAGAGTATAAGTATAGCCTTTTGTTTTTTCTGGGGGACTATAAGCAGCATTGAAAGGCCTTGGATTGATAAGGGCCATTAGCCTCACAGTCCTATTATAGACATATTTTTTCCCACCAAAAAGAAATTAAGCCGATTTATGTCTAAAGCACCGAGTAGTAAGATCTAAGAAAGCCTTGTTCTTTACCTTTGAACAACAACCACTATTACGGCCTATAAAATTGCAACAAATACACAAGTGGCCACATGCTGAAGCAAGAACAAAATCCTTAACTTCTTACCATATTAAGAAAAGAGAGAATAAGGACAGAAAGGAGAGAATACAGATAAAAAGATGAAAACTGTTTAGGAATTGCTATTTTAATGTGAAAACCTCCTGATCTAGAAGAGCTTGACCAATCATATTCCCAGAAAGGCTAAAAATTTTAATGTGAAAACCTCCTGATCTAGTGTGTGATATTCCATATGAAGGCCAAAAATTTGCAACCAGACATGGATATCTATGAAAAAGAGCTTGGCTAAAGGCATAACTGGCTTCTATGAAAGGAAGGCTAGAGTTAAGCCATGGAGAATCCAGGTTTCCTATCTTAAAATCACCAGCCAATCACGAGAATCTTTAAAAAATACCACAAATTAATTCTTGAATTGTTGGATTACTCTAATATCACTTAAGCCTTGCCAATAGAGGTAAATGAGTGGTTTAATCTTTGATGCATATCACGAACATTAACAACTTTAAGGAATAGACAATGACTTTTGCAATAATTAAGATGATGTTCACTACAAGCAAAAACCAACATCACTCTTCAAAATTAACACCCTAGAGAGAAAACCAGAAAATAACAGCAATGAATGAACTCACCTAGGAGAGGCAACCCAACAACAAAGAGAACAGAGACTTGCGATGAGTTAAAAAGTCGATAAGTGCAAATTTGCAATTAATTTCAGAGATAGATCCAAAATAACAGTCCCTCCAAACAAAGGTTTCTAGACAAATGAATGGAAGGTTTTGAGGAAGAAATCAATCAGAGAAACTCACTACTACCAAAACCTTCTTATCATGTAACTGCACGTGCCATTGAACATGAAAGAGGCTAAAAGAAAGAGTGGAGCATGGAGACTACATGAACTGTCAGTTACCACAAAACCTTACTAGAGCATAAATATAATATAATACCCTGAACTTTGATATTTAAGGCTAGAAAATAAGCCTGAGATAAGTGGATTGCTAAGCCCTAGTTTAGTAGGAGCTCAAATTTATTCCCTAATGATTCTTATATCTTTGGGGTATTAAAGAAAGTAAAATGGTGAACTTTGGAGAATACGATGTGAATTTGGATTTGTATGTGTTATGAGCAGCACCGAAACCCTGTATTTAAGTTCAATTGTGGATTAACATCTAAATTGACTTAAAATAGAGGGAGGACACATATTGTGGTTAAATGGAAAGATATGATGTGTTTGGTGGTGATTCAGTGAGAATTGTCATAATAAGGGGTAAAACAGTAAAGTTATCAACTAATTGGTCAGTTACCGAAGAGGAAACACATTGGTAACTTCAAGATCAATAGTTGTGATTGACTTGTGCAATAGATCAAGGGGTGGAATCATGTGTGAATATGCCTATGTGAGCTCATGGATGGTGTGGTATAATGTTAACATATGGCACTTTGTGGACCCTTAGATCTTGGTTAAAGGTTCAACTCATTTTCTCTCCTCTCTTCCCTTTCAGTTCGGCCAATGTTTCTTTTCTCCAAAAAATCAGATCATCATCTTCATTATCCCTCTCTCTCTTTTCATCTTCATTTTTGTCCATAAGGGGGAGGAAAGAGAAATTGAAAGGTGAGTTTTTGACTTGGTAAATGGCCTCTAATGTTTAAATCCTCTTCATTAATCTTGATCGTGTTGATGAGAGCTTCATCTCTATGGTTTTATATTTTTGAAAGGATGTGTTTGATTGCTTGAGGAAAAGTTGGAAGATGAAGAATTAAGGGATTTGTTTGGGAAAGAGGAAGATATGAGCATTTGCTATACTTTGACCTAAGTTTTGTGGTTATTGGTTGAGTATTGTGAATTATGAATTTTGACATGATTTTGTGGTAATTTTGAAATGGTGGAATTGGAAGGGGTAATGTGATGCAATTGGTGTTATGTTGTGGCATTTGGTTATTGGAATTGAATTGGAATGTAAAATGGAAAGGAATTGCAATGTGAGTTGAATTGTGAATTGTGTTGATATATTGAGGTTGTTGTGAAAACATGTCAATGTGATGTAAATTTGGTTGATTTGGTGTTTCCAATGGATTCCTTATGAAATTTTGTGTGAGAATGATGTTTGAAGTGAAAATGGGACCATTGGAAGCCAAAGTACAAAAACTGAAATTCTGTCCATTGAAACTCTTTGCTGGGCAGTCTGTTTGTGTGGACGTTTTGACTGGGCAAATGGTGTCTAAAAATTTTGAAACTTTTTAGTCTTAAATTTCACATCTTAAGCTTCAAAATGGATACATAATTTGTGTCATTTCATTTTGTGAGCTGGGAGTTATGGTGTCCGAAGTTTGATGTCGAAATTGGACTTAATTCTGGAGCAGTGTGGGATTTTGTAATTGTGCTGTGATTTTTGGTAATGATCCATATTTTTCCAATAAAGAGGACTTAAAGAGCTTTCAATAGGCTTTGGGATCACCTAATTTCAATTTTTTTAGAATTAATTATGATTTTTTGGAGTTTTCTTGGCTGCAGCGCAAAACTTTTTGTGCACGTCTTGGCCGCAGCTAGAAATTCTTGGCTGCAACCAAAAACCTTATTTTTCAGCACTTTGAGATTTTGAAAGGTTATTTTCAACCTAGTGCTTCCCAATCCTTTAGGCTTTTGTTGAGCTTATTATAGCCACTTAAAGGGTGTGAATGATAATCAACTTTAAGTGATACGAAAGTAAGAAATTGGAATAGAGAATAACCCTATGTCCTTAATTTGGTTTATAGGGTTCGATATTCGCTTTGATCATGAGTAGCCGGTGTTGGAGCATACGTGGAAAGAACAAGCATAGGGAACTTACCTCTCCTGTATATATTTGATAATTGTGGTGGTGTATTGATGTATGTTATTGCTTTGCTTGATTATGTGAACATATATGAATGATTGAAGCTCTGTTTCTATTTATGCTATGGCTATAAGTATATTATTGTTGAAACATTGAGCATATAAATATGTCATTGTGCAAGCATGTGTTAATATGATGCAAGCATGTCATGCATTAAACACTTATCTTGCATGCATATTGGTATCTGTTTCCTATTGAGATTCTCTCGAATCTCACCCCTACCAATATTTTAGACAGGACAAGTGGATAGAGGAAGGAACAAGCAACCAAGGGTGGCTAGGGCTCCCATTGGAGTTTGATGTTGGTAGTTGGTTATCATAGATGAGAATATTGTTTAATTTGTATTCGTATTTGGATTTGGGAATGTGTATTTGGAATGTATATGTAGATTTGGAGATGATATTATGTAATCCCTGTATGAGAACTTGTATATGGGCGAATGTGCCCTTTGAAACCCATTAGTGAAGATATGAACCCGGGGTTGCCAGGAATTATGTTGTGCACTCTGGTATTTATATGAATGTGATTTATCTTTGTGAAGTAATTGTATTCGAAATGTGAATATGAGATCAGGTGTATGAGATTTCGAAAGGTATTTGTGAAAATATTATCGTAAAGATGGGATATTAAATGAGTTTTGTTTATCTGTTGGTCTCCAATTCATTTTAATCACGTATTTTGGATATAATCACGGAGGGGGGGTTACATCTAAGACCTCTAATTTTGTTTGGGTGGTAGGTAAGATTCAATTTTCCACCGAATGATGTGAAGCAGAAATGGTGAAATTGCACCACCTTGAAAGATAAAAAGCAACCCCTCCTCACCAAAAAAACATTACTCCACCCATTTTAATTTTTATATAGTATAGTATGAAGAGAATATATTATTACTATTATATATAAAAAGATATCTCTTAGTACACCAAAAACGTCCAAAAGGATGGTTGGAGAGTAGTGAGGCTAATTTCAACTTATTTATCTTCACTTTTGTTGAGGAATAAAATAACTATGATGGTATATTACAAAGTGCTTACCATTTCAAAGAAATTATGGCATACCTAGAAGTCGAATGAATTATCTTGATAACCCACCCACAATGAGATCACAATAAATTCACCAAAGAGAGAGGAGAAGAAAGGAGAGAACCAATGGCTAGTTATTCAATCGATTATGCATTCACATATATAATGGACTCGCTATCTCCCGTATATGTAATTGTTTACATTTAATCAATTTAAACTAAGTGGGTATATTACAAGACTTCCCCCATATTTTTCCTTATTTTCTTACTTTCCCTTATATTGGACTTGGTAATTAAAATCTAACATTTCTCACTCACATTTAGTGAATTAGATATTACTGGTTCAAGCCCCAATTCTTTCCATATGTCATTTTAAAGCGCCGAAGAATGATGAGAGTGACTAGAGTTCTTATAAAACAAAAGAAATAATTAAAGGTAATAACTTATCCTTTTATCATAATCTATTTTGGGAAGACAATGACAATTATCCTCATTTTTTTTGTAATTGCTCATATCCCTTTGTTGATGTGGCCTAATTGAATAGTTTGGGGAAAGATGTATCCTCCTATCCATCGATGAAATTAGGCAGGTGATCTTTAATATAGGAGGCCTTTAGTTAAGTCTAGATGGCTTAAATGTGCTATCACAACAAGAAAAAAAGCTTATAAGACTACCACAACTAGATCTCTATAAGTTGAGATGGCTTAAAACTACGACCGGTGGTATTTTTGTAAATATTGATACAACTTAAGATTGATCGTGCTTATGTGTAGTCTAAATAATATTTTCTTGACTAGCTATATTTTAATGTAGTCTCGATAAGTATTAAATATTATGAAAATTTAAAAATTTAAATTATTTTTAGACCAATCACTAATTCATCTGGTTTACATATCTTTTGAGGACCGTCATTGCTTTATGTAACATCCTAATTTTTATTTTAAGGATTTAAGTAAAATGTAGGAAGAATCATAATAATAATTTATTATTATTATTAGTAATAAAAATATTAATTAGAAATAAAAATATTTTAAAATAAAAAGAAAAGAAGAGAAAAGAAAAGAAATATTTCATTGCACATCAGTACTAGACGGAGAGCATCTGAATCATTTAGTGGTTGGGTTCTTCATTTTTCCAATCTAAGGCTCGACATTTTAGAATCATTTAGGTAACTAAAATCACTTATACTCACTAATTCCTTTCATGAAAATTATTCCACATATTTTTCTCTTTATAATAAGGGTAATATTGTGCTGATTAGTGAAAATTTTGGGATTAGGATTTTGGGAGAGTTTTGGATTTTGACAATAGATGACTATATATATGTAGAGGATGATTAATAATTAATTTTAATCAATTTATATTTGTTAGTTGGTTGTTGTAGGAATTTAAAATTAATTTTCTATTTAAAAAGTTTAGGATTTATGTCCTATACGATGTTTCTACCAATTAATTGTGGTTTACGTAATTTATTTAGGTTACTAGAGGTATTATTGAAGGTTTAATCAGTATAGTTTTATTATATCTTGAACTATATGAAATTATGAGTTGAGATTTGATATTTGAGTTAGAGTTTGATATGATTTTGATTAAGTGGAGGTTTGAAGAGTTGTTTAATAATTGGGTTATGCTCTTATAAGTTAGAAAAGAGATTTAATTGGTTCAGGATCTTGATATTGATGATTTTATGACTATAGGTGTATTGAAGGTGAAACTTTAATTTATGAAATTGAGTGATTGATATGAGAGTACAGTATAGAGGTTATTTGAAGATTTAATGAGTGATTTAGGCTCATGAGAAGTGATATATGACCTTGGATTGTTGAGGTTAAGGATTGTTGAGGAAATTAGGATGTTGAGGATAATGATTGTAGAGGAAATTGGGCATTTGGGAGTTGAATTGTATAACTTATTTATTTTATTGTGGCTTGTGGTTGATTATATTGGTACCTACATTGATAATGTAGAGTTTTCTTGTGACTAGTGATCACTTGTGCTTTGCTTCTCAAGTTAAGGTTAAGTTTGGAGTTGAGGTAACTGGGGTTAATTTATTCTATATGCATGTTTTGGGTTGTAAGGTATTTTCTAAACCTTACTTTTATTTATACTACTTATATGTGCTTTGAAAAATTAAGTGTATATTTGAATATAAACTTAGTTTAGTGAAGCAGTGTATTTTCCAACTTTTATATATATATATATATGATTGGAGATTATGATTAAGATTGTTACTGTTGTGATGATTATGATGTTTTTGATGGAATGATGTATATGGAATGATAATCTTGTAAAATGTTTTTGAAAACTATATTGATATATTGTTTTTTGTTATTGGATATGTTGGGTTGTGTGAAAGAGATATGGTAAAATTGTGTTCATTTGCTCTCTCATTCCTGGCTCGGATTTTGAGTTGAGTGTTTTAGGTAGACATCTCCCTGTTATGGTATATTGGTGGTGGCATGGGAGGGGGCAGTATTCTTGAAGTGACTAGCCAACCTTTGGCTGGGTATACTAATATTGATAGATTGTACCACTTCCAGAAGATATAAGGAGAAGAGGGATGGATGAATGGGGATGGTTCTAACTGTTGAAATAATTATATAATATTTAATTATTCAAAATATTATCATTATGTCAGTTAAACTTTCTTCTCTAACATGCAAACCTTTCCTGCATATTTTATAAAATGATTTTGGTTACTAAGACTTTATGTTTCACCCCGTCGTTGTTAATATTTTTCAAACGAGGCCTTTAATTTTGCTAGAGGCCAAGGGAAGCAGTTAAAAGATTAAGTGTCGTGAGCTTTGTAAGCTTTTTTTGGTATTGATGTTGTATTGATTTCTATATTATCATTCTAGGGCCCTTATGTTTTGAAATACTATATTTATTGCTTAGGATAATTATTTAAACATTGTTGGGCCTGAGGCCTTATTTTGTATACTCTAATGTTTTGATGGATCTATAATCATATCTTGTATTGGAAATTATTTTGTGTAAACCCTTGATTGTGGGGTTCACTGTTGTAAAACTCATGGGCGATGATTTCTCCTATTTGTTATTTGTGTGCCCAAAGTAGTGAATTCTCTATAGTGGGTTTATGGGCAAGCTTTGTGCCCTGAACCATGATGTGTTTTCTTGGAAGAAATGGTTTTCAATTATCACTTGTGAATTAGGTTTTGTAAAACTATTATGGATAATTGTTGTTTGTAAGAAATGGTTTTTTCACTTTACAACCAATCTTAAATGTTTCAGAGTTTCTTCAGCTTTCAAAGTAAACCTCCTAACGCATCTCTTCAAAATTTGAAGCCACATCAATAAACATCATCTTCATTTGTCATCTCTATTAATAAATGTAATCTCAATATATTCAATTTAAATACCCTTTTAGAAGTCATCTTTTTGTTATAACTAATCTTAAATGTTTTAGAGTTTCTTCAATTTCCAAAGTAAACTTCCCAATGCGTCTCTTCGAAATCTAAAGTCACTTCAATAAATGTAATCTTCATCTGAGTGTGAAGAATTTTTTTGCTTGCTCGATATTCTTTGTGGTTGTTGCAGTTATTGTATACGAATTTGTATTTACTTGAGTGTGAAAAATATTTGCATATGCTCTAATAATTGCAAATGTATATTAAAGAGTATGAAGAGCTTGAGAAGAGTCCAACATGTGTTATATGTAGTAATGTTGGTAGGCTAGGATTATTTAATTTGTTGCTTACTTCAAACTCAATGTAGCTCTTGAACATATGCAATACATTCATGAATTTAAAGCAAGTAGCATTAATTCTAGCAAACCAATACTACCATATATATATTACAAGGTTCAACCTACAATGGAAATAAACACAAGACATTCATGTATAGCACAAATGCTAGAGGAGTGCCAAACAGATCATATATTCATGATGTAATCCTCTTCACGATCAAGGTCGAGATTAAGTTCATAAACACATGATAATGTGGAATTAGAGACCGTAAAATGATTTTGGACTTAATAAAAGTAAATTTCCTAAAATCAAGGTTTTCAAAAACTTTTCTAAATCTCTTCACAATGGTCTCATATCCATAATTCAAACATCACAAATGACCTGTATAGAATGATTCTATTCATAAATATCAGAGTACAATGTAAATTCCTGACACACTCGGGTTCATCCACTCTTTGTCACCCGGGTTCCCGACACACTCTTTTACACAAAATTATCCATATACAGTTGTTTCCCCAAAAAAATATCCAACATACAGAAGTATGATAACCAATTTATCCAAGATAAAACTCCTTGCCCGGAGCTTCATCCACTCTTTGTCACCCGCTTTCCTTTAGATCCTTTGGCTCTATCTAAAAGTTTGTTTTTGGGAGAGTGAGATTCTAAGGAATCCCCGTAATGTCAAATCACTCATAGTATGCACAACCACAAAGCATGAAAGCAAATTATCACCCACACATAGCAACTATAACGACAGTTAAGCGGCAAGGGGAGGTATGACTTGCGTCACCCTTACGTTTGCTCACGCTAAAGTGCTCACGCTGTATTGCATATTCACATGTTCATATCACATATATCACCACAGCTAGGATCCATATAAAATATTTCACATATGCACAGCCACACTGGCCAGATAATCAAATAGGAATCTACGATTCTACAATGCAGCCTCGGCAATTACAACGGCAGATGCAACGGTAGTGGTAGGTGTGATAGCCATCACCCCTTATGATTGCTCACGCTGTAATGCCCTACGGTCGATAACATATACACATGTTCACAATGGCCTCATGCCAAAGTTTTTCACAACACAATAATGATAAGTCATGCATACCAAACATCATACACAACATAAGAGATAAGTCACCACCTTAGTCCTTCCAGGTATGCTCTGGCACCAGTCTCTCCCGAGTAGGGCAAATGTTAAATCTTATAATTCATAATTAGTGACGAAGTGTTATTTTCTATTGCAATACTTTAATGACTTCAAATAACTTAAATTGTTTATCATTTGTGTTCTTTAGGAAGCTACAAATACCTCTAACAAAAGCCCTAAAGGGTCGGAAGAACTATCCTAAAGATCCCCTTTTAGAAGCACAAGAACAGAATTTTCACTATTGCACTCGAGTGACGAAGGCCTCACTAGAGTTATTAGGAACTTTACACTCGAGCATAAAGGTTAACACTCGAGTAATAGCCAAATGCTCACTCGAGTTCTAGGAGGTGAAGCAAAGACAGTATTAACCCGAGAGCAATGGAAACTTTCAAAGAAGAGGAGCACTCGAGTGAAAACCCCTGTCACTTGAGTGACAGCTTAACGCTCACAAGTGTTAAGGCATACTCTTGAAACTTGGCAGTGAGTGACAATCCGAGATGAGAGTTTATGGTGTCAAATACACCTGCACTCGAGTGAGAGGAGGCTCACTCGAGTGAGAACCCACAACACTTGCAAGTGAGGCAACACTCTTGCCTTTCGCTTGGAAGTGCAACATGAAAGCTGAAGGCAGAAAGGGAAAATGCACTACGGCACTCGAGTGGACCCTATATCACTCGAGTGATGCTTATCAAAAACCAGAAAACACAGAAAAACTGACAACACTTCCAGATTTTTACCCAAGTGATTCCAATAGTCCCAAATACCAAACCAAAGCTATTCGCACACAAAAATGCACAAGGAATCACATGGAAACATCAGAATTACCAAATTCCTATTCCATTATCATGCTTTGGTCTTAAGCCACAATCAATACAAATTTCCAAAATCTCCAAAACTAACATTTCAACCTCTATTCTATTTCTATCTATCCAAAACTCATACCAAGACACCATATTCATGACAGCAACATGTCAAACTCCCAATAACCCTCATTTTCGAAATTAAGGCCAAAATTCCTTATATTCAAAGCTAAATCAAATGCCACAAAACCTAGATAGAAGTGTTTCTCTTACTCACCTCTATAACTTTCCCAAAGGAACTTCTTGATCCTTCAAACTTCACAATTCCTTGAGAGCTCAAATCAACACCAATCGAAAATCTACCACTATGAAAATGAAACTCTCAAGCCAAGGAGCAAGATTAATTAAATGAGTTTTGGCATTTGAGGTGATTCTTCCTTCCTTTTTCAAGCTTTTCTTCTTCCTTCCAAAGCTCCAATGGCTGCCGAATGGGGAGAGAGAGAGAGAAAATGAGAGAGAAGAGTGTGGAGGAAGATGAGAAAATGATGATGATACTCCTTCCCATGCTTGCCCAGCAGAAACCGAGGGAAGGAAAGAGAGAGAAATAATTTTTTTATTCCCATTTGACTTTTCTCTCTACCACTCTCATCATATAAGCTTGCCAAGTGTCACATTCCCATTGGTTCCCATAAAGCAAGTAACTAATTAGTTACTCTAACCACTTCATTAGCCATTTAGTCACAAATCTTATTTCTCATAGTTAGTAATTAATTTCTCCATTAATTACTGACTAATTAACCGACAATTTCCCACTGATTTTGGCACATTTACCGAAAATTACCACAAAATACATAATAATTCAGATTTAATTCAGAAATCATTCACAATAATTGTCATTGTCATTAGCCCTTAATCAAAATTTGGGACATTACAGTTCTCCCATCGTTCAATAAATTTTGCCCTCACAATTTGCTACACATTATCAGGCATAAACTCAGGAAATCGCCTCTTCATGTCTGCTTATGATTCCCAAGTTGCTTATCTTAGAGACATTCCCTTCCAGACGACCTTCATAAACGGTAAGCTTCAATACCTGAGCCGCCGCTCTTCACAATCGATGATACGCTCTGGCTCTACTCCATAAGTAAAGTTATCATGCAATTCAATCTCTTTGTGTTCAATGACATGCTCAGGGTCTGGTTTGTACTTCTTGAGCTACGAGACATGGAACACATCATGCAATTTGCTCAAATTTGGGGGTAGTACTATCCGATATGCTATCGGTCCGATTCTTGCCAGAATCTTAAATCGACCAATATACCTTGGACTCAGCTTCTTCCACTTGATTGCTCTCCCGATGCCTGTGACTGGAGATATTCTCAAGAAAATATGATCCCCTACTTTAAACTCTAGAGGTCTTCTCCTTTTATCAGCATAGCTCTTCTATCAACTATGTGCTGCAAGGAGCCTCTTCTTGATAATTCTGATCTGCTTAGAAGTTTGCTCAACAAGATCCGGCCCATACAACTTCCTCTCAGATAACTCTGTCCAGCACAACGGTGACTAGCACTTTCTTCCATACAATGCTTCATACAGAGCTATCTGAATGCTTACATGATAACTGTTGTTATAAGAAAACTCAGCCAATGGAAGATAGTAGTCCCATTTTCCCTTGAAGTCTAGGACACATGCTCTCAACATATCTTCCAATATATGAATAGTCCTTTCTGATTGCCTGTCTGTTTGAAGATGATAGACCGTGCTAAACCTCAACTGAGTACCCATAGCTTCATGTAGAGCCCTCCTGAATCTAGAGTTAAACCGAGGATCTCTGTCGGAAATAATATTCTTCGGTGTACCATGGAGTCTCACTATCTCTTTGATGTATATCTCAGCCAGCTTATCGGGAGAATAGCTAGCATTGATAGGTATGAAGTGCGCTGACTTCGTGAGTTGATCAACAATCACCTAGATAGCATCATAGCTCTTGTTCCTGTACAAACCCACCACTAGATCCATGGTCACACTCTCCCACTTCTATTCTGGAATTTCCAAACTCTGAAGCAATCCTAGCGGTCTCTGGTGTTCAATCCTCACCTTTTAACAGGTAAGACACTATGCCACATCACTTAGTCACATCACTCTTCAACCTTGGCCACCAATACATAGATTTCAAGTTGTGATACATCTTGGTCATACCTGGGTGAAGAGTATACTGACTTTTATAAGCCTTATCAAGAATTCTCAATCTCAAGTCAGCCTTCAGTAGAACATAGATTCTCTTATGGTAGCGCACCAGTCTACTAGGTAACAGATCATAATCTTGAGTCCCTCCTTGATCAATCATAGCTCGGATAGACTGGGCTCGCTCAGCAAGCATCTGAGCCTCTTCAATTTTAGTCCTTAGGTCATTTTCCCCTTGGACCATACCATAATTGACACACAAGATGTTATTTGAGAGATTTAAATCCCGAAATTCCTATATCAATTTCTTTTCTTGGATCATCATTGTTGCCACTAACATCGCCTTTCGACTCAAAGCATCCGTGATGACATTAGCCTTACCTGGATGATATTTGATCTCTAGGTTATAATCTTTCAGCAACTCCATCCACCGATGCTGTCTTGTGTTCAACTCTTTCTGATCATATAGATATTTGAGACTTTGTAGTCGCAGTACAATTCCATTGTCACACCATATAGGTAATGACCCCAAGTTTTCAATGCAAACATTATTACCGCAAGATCCAGATCATGAGTTGGGCAGTTTATCTGATGCGGTTTCAGCTGTCGAGAGGCATAGGCCACCACTCTTCCTTGCTGCATCAGGACACACCCTAACTCCTGCTTACTCGCATCACTATACACGACGTAAGCCTCACTGGGATTAGGTATAATCAATACGCGAGAAGTTCTAAATGAACCTCCGATAGTAACCAGCAAGACCCAGAAAACTACGAATCTTATAAACAGTTTCTGGCTTTTTCCAATCAAGTACTGCTTCCTCCTTACTGGGATCCACCGATACCCCGTCTCGTGAGATCACATGGCCAAGGAACTTTACTTCCATAAGCCAAAACTCACACTTGCTCAACTTGGCATAGAGTTGGTTTTCTCGCAAGATTCCCAGTACAATTCTCAGATGCTGCTCATGCTCTTCTCTGCTTTTAGAGTATATCAGAATATCGTCGATAAGCACTACCACCAACTAGTCAAGATACTATCGGAAGACGCAGTTCATATAATCCATGAATACCACCGGTGCATTAGTCAACCCAAAGGGCATCACAAGAAACCCTTAGTGCCTATACCTCATTCTGAAAGCAGTCTTCGGAACATCCGCTGCCTTTACATCCAACTGATAATATCCCGACCTTAGATCAATTTTGGAGAATACACACAAGCTAGATAATTGATCTAACAGGTCATCGATTCTTGGGAGTGGATACTTGTTCTTGACAGTAATCTTGTTTAGTTCCGTATAATCGATACATAATCGCAGACTCCCATCCTTCTTTTTCACAAACAATACTAAAGCTCCCCACTGCAATACACTGGGTTGGATGAACCCTTTCTCAGGCAATTCCTCAATTTGCTTCTTCAACTCTGTCATTTCGTTCGGGGCCATACGGTATGGGGCCTTTGATATCGAACCAGCTCCAGGCACAATCTCAATTGAAAATTGCACTTCCCTTTCCGGAGGAAATCTACTAAGATCGTCTAGGAATATCTCAGGGAATTCTCTTACCACGGGTATACTCTCTAGAGTTTCCCTATCTCTCCTTTTATGGAAAAGAACACCATATACCCCTAGCATCCCTTCGCAAGATATTCCTCCACTTTAGCTGTTGAAAGAAAATTCAAACTGGCATACACGATGTTCCCCGCTATCCATTACTGTAAGCTATCTTCTTATTACCACAATCAAGCAGCACATCATTTGCTCTTAGCCAGTCAAAGCCCAGAATAATCTCTAGTTGTTGAAGTGGCAAACAAATTAAAACAACCACGGACTCAAGTCCCTCAACAACTATCACACAATTGAGTCAAGCTTCGGCTGTCACGGCCATGACACCCATTGGCGACGACACAACCAAGTCAAATGGAAATTTATGCACATGCAAACCCAGGAACTTTACACAGTCATAGGCAATAAAAGAATGACTTGCACCCGAGTCAAACAAAGCTTGTAACTCATTACCACCGAGAAGAATTTTACCTTGGATCAATTTAGGCGATTTTCGAGCCTCTTCATGTGTCAAAGCAAATACTCGACCCTGATTCCTGGTATAACCCCCTTCACGTTCAAGGCCGAGATTAGTTTGTAAAAATGTAATTAAGTTTGAATTAGAGACCATGTATGATTTGAGACTTAGACAAAATATAATTTCCCAAAAATCAGGGTTTTCAAAAACTTTTACAATACCTGTTTCACAATGGTCTCATACTCACATTTCGTGTGAGTTCACAAAATAAAACTAGGTTTAAGAATGTAGCATAGTAGCTCAACCTAGGTCGTTCTTGTGATGAACCCATGTCGTGTGAGTTCACAAAATAAAACTAGGTTTAAGAATGTAGCATAGTAGCTCAACCTAGGTTGTTCTTGTGAGGAGATTAATTTTCAAGTTTCTAAGTAGTAAAGTGACAAAAAACCTTAAAGTTGAGAGAAATCATTTGGAGAAATTTCCTTTAAAACTAATGAAGTAATCTAAGCTAAAACAATATTTTTATAATTTTTTGGTTTCTAAAACAAAGAAGCAATTGGAATTGAATTTAACACTAATAACAAAGTAAAGTTAATAAACTAGAATAATAATGAAATGGGATTCCCTTGAGTTGGGGTTTTAGTCTTCCTTGCTTGCTAATGATATGAATTCCACAATATGAGTCAAGAGGATGGAACTAAGTTACCACTAGCTCCATACTTGCAATAATCATTTAATTCATTCTACCGAAGCAATTAAATGAATACCACCAATAATTCAAACTCAAGGAGATGAATAATCAACTTCCAATTCTAGCTTGTAATTACCATTACAACAATTCAAAACATTCAGCTTAATCATTTAAATCCACTTAACCAAGTTGGAATAAACAATTCAACCTACTCATAATATGAATCATACAAAGCTTAATTAATCAACTCCTAGCTCATCAACCAAGTTTATTCACTTGGCTTAACAATCTAGATCACAATTACATACTTAACCAAGCTACATAATCATGAACTAAAAAGAGAGCTTAAAGGAATTCCATTGAAGTTTAGAAGCTCAAACCATTACCCAACTCAAGGAAATCACCAACACTTTAGCTACTCATGAAAAAAGAGAAGGATGAAGCTTGATGAAATGAGAGGAGGATAGCCATTGAAATTGCACACCGAACAGCCCGTGGTTATTATCCAGCGCCTCCTCTCATGCACAGCACCCTCTTTCTTCTCGCCGCAACACAGCCTCCACTCTCCTTTCTTTTATTCCATCCTCTTTTTCTCTCTTATTCGCTGCTGCTCTTCTCTCTTCCAGTCAGCAATTTCGGCTCCTCTCTTTTATCCAGCGCCTCCCCCTTCCTTCACAGCCGCAGCCCTTTCTTCTCTCATTAGGTGCTTGGTCTCTTTTTCTCTAATTGGTCCAGCTTTTCTCATTTCTTGGTCAACCATTTCGGCTGGGTTATTTTTCTCTCAATTGATCTCTTCCCCAACTCGGTTCAGCTTCTCATTTGATTCTTCCATTGCTCACTTCGGCTTGCTTTTTCAAATCACTTGGGTCAACAAAAACGGATGCCTTTCTTCATCCCCAATTCGGTTTATCTCATCTTCCTTTCTTTTATGAATCAACTTGGTCCAGCCCTTCTATAACTTTAATTCGGTTCAACTCCCATTCTCCCAATTCAGCCGCCACCTCCTCTTCACTTCCCTTATTCTCTAGGTTAAAAGTGAGTTGTGCCTTGTTTGGATGAGGAGGTGAAAATATGTTTTAGCATATGTACAAAATTGCAATAACCAAACAAGGCCCTTACTCATTTAACCTTCTCTTAGAAAAAAATGTGAAAATAAATTCTGCACTTGTGATGTTCCTCTTTTGTCCTTCATTAAGCTCCAAAATAACATCTTTAACATTAACCACTCAAGTTGTGCCACATCATCACCTACAAAATTATATTCACAAAGGTAATATCTTTTGTTCACAATTAAAGAATAATGGGAATAAAAATATTAATTAAAAATATAACAATTAAACCACTTTAATTCCCAAATTATTCTTTCACTAAAATCTCATTTTAATACTTGATTATGCCCAAAATATTTAATTAAGTTCCACAAAAGCCTAAGATTAATTAATAAAAATATATAAATATTTAGCTCTATCAGTCTCATACTCACATTTCAAACATAAATGGCCTATATTCATTCATACATATCAGAGTACATAATAAATTCCCGACACACTTAGGTTCCATTGATTAATAAAGGGTTTATACAAGGCATAACACCCATAATCTCTTTCCCTTTTTCTTGGGGATTACACAAACTATATCATACCACAAATATATACAATTGATTCCCAAGAATATATCCAAAAATTACAAGTATGATAACCAAATATTCCCAAAGTGAAACTCTTCCCCGGAGCTCTAACCGCTCTTCATCACCCGCTTCCCCTTTGCTCTTTCGGCCCTATCTAAAATTGTTTTTGGGAGAGGAGAGTGAGATTCTTAGGAATCCTCGTAGTGTCAAATCACTCATAGTATACACAACAACAAAGCATGAAAGCAAATCATCACACAACACACAGCAACTACAACGGCAGTTACAGCGACAAGGGCAAGTATGACTCATGTCACCCTTACGTTTGCTCACGCTGAAGTGCTCACGCTGTATTGCACAACACATGATCATATCACATATATCACCACAACTGGGATCCATATAAAATATTTCACATACACACACAGTCACACTGGCCGGATACTCAAACAGGAATCCACGATTCCACAACACACCCTTGGGAATTACGACGGCAGAAACAACGGCAGGGGTAAGTGTGATAACCATCACCCCCTATGACTGCTCATGCTGAACTACTCACGCTGTAATGCACTATGGGAGATAACACAATGGCCTCATGCCAAAGATTTTCACACAAAATAATGATAAGTCATCCATACCAATCAATCATCATACACAACATGAGAGAAAAGTTACTACCTTGATCCTTCCGGGTGTGCTCTGGCGCCAGTCCCTCCTGAGTAGGGCAAATGTCAAATCCTATATTTATAATTAGGGATGAAGCTTTATTCTCTAGACCAATACTCAAATAACTTCATATCACTTAATTTGGTTATCATTTATGCTCTTTAGGATGCTGAAAAACACCTCTAACAAAAGCCCTAAAGGGTTGGAAGAACTATCCCAAAGATCCCCTTTTGGTAACACAAACACTGGTATCTTTCGCTGAGATACTCGAGTGAAGATGACCTCACTTGAGTAATAATGTACGGATACTCGAGTCATGGAAGCAACACTCGAGTGTTAGCCTCACCCTCACCCGAGTCCTAGGAAGTGTGGTGCAGAAAGTGCTTACCCGAGAGCAGAAAGGAATGACATCAACCAGAATTGCTCGCTGCACCAGAGCATGACCTCTATCACTTTAGTGGAAGCCTAATGCTTACCCGAGTACCCCAAAGTGAGGTTCAGAAAGTGCTCACCCGAGAACATAAGAAACTTTCAGAGAAGGATATCACTCGAGCAGGAACAAATGCTCTCAAGTGATGGCTTTGCACTTGCGAGTGCTAAGACACACTTTTGAGAAGTTGGTTGTGAGTGATAACCTGAGACGAAAGTTCGTGGTGTCAAATACATCATCACTCGAGTGGGAACCCTCCACACCCGCAAGTGAGGCAACACTCTTGCCCTTTACACACGGAAGTGCAATATGAAATCTGAAGGCAGAAAGGGAAAATGCACTACCATACTCAAGTAGGCCCATCCTCACTCGAGTGATGTTTATCCTACACTCGAGTGAACCCCAGATCATTCGAGTGATACTTATCAGAAACCAGAAAATCCAGGAACTGACAACACTTTCCAGATTTATACCCAAGTGCTTACAATGGTACCAAACTCTCAACCAAAGCTATCCCCACATAAAATCACCCAAGGAAGCCAATGGAAACATCAAAATCACCAAATTCTTATTCCATTATCATGCTTTAGTTTTAGGCCACATGGAACACCAAATCCCAAAACATTATCAACTTCACATTTTAACCTCAAACCAATTCTATTTATCCAAAACACATACCAAAACACCTATTTCCATGCCAACAACATGTCAAAACTACCAATGACCCATATTTTCAAAAATAGGCCAAGAAATCCAGAAATTCCAAACTAAACCAGTTGGCACAAAACTTAGATAGAAGTGTTTCTCTTACTTACCTCTATAACTTTGCCAAAGAGGCTTCTTGATTCTCCAAATTTCACAATTCTTTGAGAGCTCAAATCAACACCAAATGGCAAACTAGATGTTGGAAATTGTGCCCTAAGGGCCAATCATTATACTTTGAACATTATTATTTTAATGAAATTTCTCCATTCTATTATCATATTATTTTCATGGATAATTCATAAAGATTGTCCTAAAATGTCCTTGGTTGGTCATCTATGCGGGAGCAGAGATGAAACAAGATCAGTATGACTTTGATAAGATATGGAGATACGAATCAAAGTCATAGGCACTTGTAAGAGTACAAGGTGCTGGACCGACCTATTATGAGAAAGCTACATGGATCAAGTTATAAGCTTTTCTCATGTATAACCACGTCACAATGCCCTTAGACCTGAGGTCATTATGGATTCCTACATGAGAGTTGCTAAGTTTTGAACTAGTCAAAAGTCACTTTTAATCGGGTGATGATAAAGGCTACGATCGGGCTTGGTGGTTTTTCACTAGTCAAGATGGAATTTGTCCCTCATATTAGTAGAGAGATATTACTGGGCCCCTCGATGAGTGAGTCTGAGAAATGTATGGCCATACTATGATGGAAAGGAGTTTCCGTCTCTATTATTAGGCTACTTAGGAATTGAGAAAGTAATGGTCAGGAACAAGAGGATGACATTATCCATGCCTTATCCTTGATCGATATATCGTGTGACAAAAGGGACGTGACATGGTTGTATAACAGGTTGCATCGTGATAATGATCCTCATATGGATTGGGTAGTCGTAATGTCTTGCTAGAGGCCGCTTGTGACTTTTGGGTTAGTATAGTTATTGGCCCACTGCCAACTTCATATGGGCCTATTCCAGGGTCACACACAAGAATGGCCCAATACAAGATAATGTTTAATTTATGGTGGATGAATTTTATATATATATATATATAATATAAAATTCATTAATAATATTATATAGATATATATATATTCAAAATATATATATCTTATATATATATGTATATATATATATATATCATATGATATTATTATATTGTGTTAGTTTTAAATTTAATTTATTAAGATATATTAAATTTAATAACTAACATGATGGAGATATAGTATCTCAGATTTAATTTATGAAGATAAATTAAATCTAATGGCTCTTTATTTGGATTAAATAAATAGGTTAAATTAAAACTGTTGGACAGATTTAATTTAAACTAAATTTATTTAATTAGCTCATCAAGATAATTAATAGTTAATTAATTTTGAAATTAATGATGATTAATTTTGAAATTTGAAAATATCCTTCATAGGTTATAAACTTGATAGAGCAGATATATTGAGATGCACATGAGAATTGAGAGCCGTAGGGAAACCCTAGGAGACATTAGAGGCTCTAGCACGCAGTCTCGATTGGAGAGCATTCGTGTGGATAACGGTAGAGGGAGCGGACCTGACATATTGGCTCCTAGAGATCGTGAAAACCCTGAATCATAAAAGGTATGAATCCTTCCAACTTGGTTTAAACGCCGTTGATAGATCCTCGATTAAGATTAATAAAATTTTAAAATTCTTCCGCTGTGCCTGCCGATCCTAACAGAAACATCGTAAGGACTTGGGATCGAGTTTACTGACACTTGGACGAACATCCCGAGCAAGACAAACACAACCAAAGATTTTTAGATCAATAGGAAATAGCTTAGTGGTGGGAAACATAATAGAATATGGAATATCCGCACCAAGAATAGCCAAAGGCATACGATTTATGAGAAAACAGGTTGTAGAAACGACATCGGGCCAAAAAATGTTAGGAACAGAGGAATGAAACATGAGAGCTTGATCAGTTTCTAAGAGATGTCGGTTCTTTCTTTCAGCAAAGCCGTTTTGAGTAGGGGTATCAACACAAGAGGATTGGTAAAGAATACCATGACCTTGTGTGTACTAGGTGAATAGGGCGGAAAAATATTATTTTGCATTATCACTTCGTAAGATTTTCATAGGAGTGTTAAATTGGGTTTGAATTTCAGCATAAAAATGACGAAAGTAAGTAAATAATTCAGAACGTTGTTTCATTAAGTAAAGCCAAGTGGTTCGGGAAAAATAATCTACAAAAGTGACAAAATAACGATAATCAGTTTGAGATAGGATTGAACAAGGGCCCCAAACATTAGAATGTACTAACTCAATGGGGACACAACCCGTTTATGGACACGAGGTGTCAAATGAACACGATGGCATTTGGCAAACTGACAGGACTCACAATTTAAAGTAGACACAGAAGAGAATTGAGGATACAATTTTCGGAGAGATGACAGAGACATATAACCTAAATGACAACGAATTTCAAATAGAGACGACCCACCAGAACAAGCAACAGAACGTGGTACTTGATCATCAAGGATATAATGGCCACCAGATTCATAGCCTTGACCAATAATCTGCTTCTTCGCGAGATCCTGAATCAAACAATGGTCAGGAAAGAGGGTAATAAAACAATTTAATTGTCAAGTAAGTTTGCTAGTAGATAAAAGATTAAAGGCAAGGTCAAGAACATAAAGGAGAGAGGATAAAGGAACATATGGGCTAGGTTTGATAGTGCCAAATCCGAGAACATGAGAATAAGAACTATTGGCAATAGTTATACCAAAGGGATCGGCATAAGGTGCATATGAGGAGAACAAATTCTTGTTACTTGTCATATGATCAGTAGCACCATAATCGATAATTCACTTTGAGGAACAAGTGGCATGGCTAGAAGTAATATTACTTGTAGCAAGAGCACCTGAAGTTCTAGACTCAGATTCAACTATCATCAAACGAGAAGATGTACTAAACAACAAATAAGCAAAGATGCAACAATCTGAAATATCCCAAACGAGGCTTCAAGGTCCTCCAACCACAACAACAAACGTCACACTAGTCACCAAATAGAAATTTACCATAAATATCCCAAATGATGAACAGTAGCCGTCAATGAATAGTACCTTTGAATTTGCAAATGACAAGTTGGTTCTTCAAATTGCAAAAATACCAGTTCAGATCTTTAAAATTTGAAAATGACAGTTTGGGCTTTGAATTTTAGAAATACCATTTTAGTCCTTCAAATTTTAAAATGACAGATTTTATCTCAAAGGCCAACTAAATATTGTATCACGTCCAGGAACCAAATGGAATACTTAGGGAGACAATTTGGGTAGTAGATAGTACACAAAATGGTCACACCGAATACCAAGACCAACTAATAATAATAAGGAAACACAACTTGCCACACAAATGAACCAGTCCAGAAGTAATCTAAGACTTTGTAATACCACAAATAGAAGAAGGAGCCCACAAAAACAGAGGCACTAACCCAAATGACGAAATCAGCAACACACTTCAACTGTAGGAACAGAAGTTGTTGGACTTTGGGTCCAAGTCCGCCCTTGATAGGCCGGACTATTTGATTAGGATACAAGTAGCCTAATCAAATAAGAATCAAATCAGTATTACAGATTGGGGAATAAGTTAGTATTAATCATGGGATTGTTAATTGAGGAACAAGTCACCATAATTAGAAAATTAATTGAGAATCAATTAATTTAATTACTGTCTTAGAAGGCAAGAAGGAGTGCACATGTTTCCTAATTAGTGACCACTCTAAACCACTAAAAATAAGGTGTACCTCCTTAATTGCAAATCAACCCTGCTATTAAGTTTTCTAGCAATCTTTTCTCTCCTACCATCTTTCTTGTTCTGGTGATCTGTTGTGCAAATTACAATTAGGCTCTAGTAGTCTAATACTTGTGTGGGAACTATTATGGAGCTTTGACCCGGATCCGAACATGGATTCACCCCGGTACGCTAGTCCTCTCCCTCCTTATTTTTTTCCCTATAGAAGTGAAGAATGTAGTCCAAAAATTCAAAGGTAGTCGAATGCCTATCAAATTTCAAGGGTTGATAGAGTATAACAAGATTATCATAATGCCACAAATGGCATTGCAAATGACCACCTGAGGAAGGCACATGTGCAGGGCGTGTATTTGATAGCCGGAGACTATGGCGGCTCGTGGGAGGCCACGCGCGGGCGGAACACTACCGGATTTGGGGTATTGGTCGATCTTGAGGCGATTGACATGAAGGTGGGGCGCGCGTGATCAGAATCAACTCCAGCAAAGGGGGATCTAAAAAAGAAAGAAGCTTGTTTGCCAAAAACAAGGAGGTTTGGCCCAAAAAAATGGAGGTAAACTAAAACTTAGGACTCGGATACCATGTAAGGATTCAAATCAAGTTCTCATCTATATCATCGTGTTGTACAAATATGTATGCATAAGTATTTTCGTTTCAAAATCAAAAAAAGATTCATAACTCCTATGTTTCCTAACGTTAATGTTTGAATACGTTTCTCTGACAATAATAGTAGATAAAAATGATAATCTCCTTAGATCGAGAAGAGTTATCAAAATCCAAGTTTAAATTTATCTAAACTCATCTTTTCTATAGGTTGAATTTTATATCTTTTTTAAATAGTTTCAACTAATTATATTTTTATTTAAAACCTGTCGATTATTAAATTTTATTTAATATATTAATTCATTTTAGTCTGTCTCAATCCATACTAACCAAAATCTCAACTTGATAACCAATAAATCAATAATAAATATATGCCTCTACATCCGTTAAAATAATCCTTTAAATCCCACAATTTGTGGTTCGCCCTAATCAAATCTTTTCTCATAAAATTCAATTCAAATTTCAGATATCCTAATCAGCTCTATATAATAATAATCAATAAATAAATATTAAACTAAAGTTGACAGTACCAAAAAACAGATAAGCCAACATGGACAACTTCATCTACGCCCCCTTCTCATTTTTCCCCCTTCGCCATTGCATCATGTGGAGTCAGCATATAAGAGATTTTCATATCATCATCCTCAAAGGCCTCCTTAACACTGATGGCCTCCTTAAAACTCCTTGATTCACAGTTCCTCAATCATATCAGCATATGTCTGAAAGTAAATAGAATTAAGCAAAAAAATTAAACGGGATAAATGGTCAAGTTAAATGTAAGCCTAGCCTAGCACTGCAATTGACGAATAATCTCATGCAGTTAACATTAAACAGAATGAGAAATAATTTGAAGCCATCGAGGTGAAGTAAACACAAACAGCATTGAAGAAAACTAAAACATGAAGTAAAACCTATCGAAACAAAGATAATGTAATTGTGCGATACACATGGGAAAGAATTGCCACTACAATGAAGTAAGGCAGCAGACAGAATAATAAGGACAAAGATAACAACCTTCATGTCTGTGCTGTGATGTGAGCGTTGATACTTGCTAGTGAATGCATGCAACCAGAACACCTCAAGACCTACACACACATAGCCTAGGAGTCGTGAGAATAATTAAATTTAATGAAACAGAATTTCGTTTTTTAAATTTTGAAAGATAATTGAAGTTATGGCAATTGGACCAATTACATTTATAACCATTGAAAAAAAACAAAAGCGGAATCTAGGGTTTTAATGCTCACAGTGATTGGACAAATGGAGGGGCAAGTTTGAATTGTGAACAATGGATCAATTATGTAACCAATAAAATTAATGCAAAAATTTAAAAACGCAGCCACCTAATAAAGGAAAGGAAAACTGGATGATGTGGCTGATATGTGTAAGTGGCACCAATAAGTGAGATTAAAAATGCTGATATCATAGATTAAGTGGCCCAATTAACACTAAGCTAAACTATTGATAATATATATTGATGACTGGGCACTCCTAAATAGGAGGAGGAGGAGGAGACTATTAAGCGGTGAGAAATAGGTCGGAGATTGTGAAAGAACAACAGGAAGAGGAGAGAGAATTAAGATCAAATTCTCATCTCATATCTTCTGCTCCCATCCACTCCAACATGGTAGGTCCTCTTTAGTTTTACATTCGGTTCTTAATTGTACTTATTTAGAATTAAGATCAAATTCTCAAATATGTCTTGAATGAATACGGATGAGTACAAAAGATAATGAGCCCCAATCATTACAAATTGTCACCACCAAGTCCAGTGGAGCCCACATCACATACAAACCAGATCAGCGAAAAAACAACAGAAAGCATGATAAAACGCAAAGCCCAAGCACAAGAGACAACATTAAGACCAAGAAATAAAACGCCAACCCTGATACTATAAGCTTGCACTCCGATGGTGAGGTAGAATAGAAGATGATGACAGTGAGCTTCCATTCACCATGTCCCTATGGCCAGAGAAGCCAGGACATATGTATCCCGTAGGATATTGAAAGAGCAACGGATCTATTCCTTATTAATTAGCTCAAGTTTCATATTTTTAAAATATGAACATACAGAGCTAGACATTTTTACAAACTCTATATCCATCTCATCTATAGCTACCTCCATGTTAGTAAACATTTGGTTGTCAAAAAGTAGTGTGAAATTGAAAGGAATTCAAAATTTTGATACTTGAGAACTCACATTTCCTAGTTGTGGAGCATGAAAGCTTGAGGTGGAAGAAGATGAGATGACTCCATTGTTGGATTAATAGAAGGGTTTGTCCAATGCAGCCATGCAGTGAGCACAGAGCGAACTATTCTTTTGCCTTTTACTAAAAAAGAAGTGTTTGTCCATAATTGGCTTCACACATACCTTAATCTGATGTATCTTATTGGGTCATTGCATATTGGAGTTATAGTTTAACCAGATCAAGGTGGAGCCCAACACTTCAATAGTTCTTTTGTTGAGGAGAAACCTGTGTCTCTAGACAGCTAACAACATCTAAGAAAGGAACGAATCAAATATAGTAAACCACAGCAAAAAGGTGAGGGAACACCGGAACAGATGAAATCATCGATAGATATTAAAAAACAAACACAAGTCTTCGGAATTCTTCATTCTTCTGTTCCCTCAACAATAGAGGACAGTGAGCGGAGGGGAAGAGGAAATAGATTAATGGCACTTTACAGATATGCCCCTGATTCTTGAGTTGGCGAATTCATTCGTCCCTCTTTTTTTTTTTTTTTTTTGGGAAGAATTATCATTGCCAAATATATGATAATAGGGAGAGAACCAAAGCAATTTTTTCATTCCTTTCCAGCTTCTTTCTTGTAACCAAATGGGGCCTTGCTTCTCTTGTTTGACACGAGCTATGGCCATGAAAGTCAATTCTGGAAGGAATGACACTAAAAGATGTAAATTTAATGAACAATCCTTGAATATACAAAAAACTTAATTACAACACTACCCTCAGGAGTCAGGAACCAAAACCATTGGATGGTTTAACCAGCTGCCATCAATTCCCATGAATTTCCCAAACACTGAAATCAAATAAAAAACATGACCCAACCAGTCGTAATTCTTATCAATCTTGTTATGTTTGAAGAGAATTTCCTCAATGAAGAATTTCTGGAGAATATCTTAAACAACCACCAAAAGATAATGGCAATTAAAAGTTCAAACCAACAAATTCGTTCAATCCAGAGCATTAGCTTAATAAAGTTTGCTGGCCTGTGTGTTTATTGTCAACAAGGGAAATGCTTAGTTTCATTCCAAGGAACATGCTTTCTCAAAACTTTGCTGCTCTTTGCGACACAAGTCAAATTCGTTTGTGTGGTAGTACATGCATCCAACATATTCATCCATCTCCTTTGGGCACTTCTGGTGTAGATCCTTGAGCCTGCAGAGCAAAGCATTTTCTATCAGTTAGAAATAAAACATACTGTATCCTCAAGAAAAACCAAATTGACTCCTCTTTATTCATACAATTCAAAAAAGATTAACATAAAAGAATGCAACTATACATGGAATACACATTTTTCAATTGCATTTATCCACTTTTTTCTCTATATGTTTCCCTTAATGTACCCTTGACATTAACTTTCACACAAGGATTCCTCAGGAGAAACTATGTAGGCTAGAATACATCAATCAGTAATAGCCATAAATACTTCTACTACCTAGCCAATAAATCACCTAATTTATGAAGGTGCCCATTGCATTTTTAGTAGAAATAGTCCAAAATAAACAGCTTTATGGTCTCCAATATCTAAACATAAAGAATAACACTTAATTGCCATTGTTACTTATAACTAATATTATTAGTTCTATCATAGCCATTTCATTTTTTGCATTATCTAACGACACTCGACAGGCACCAAGTATGAGCACCATATAGGATCCAAGAAAGTTAACACAAAATGGAAAGATCCGGAAAAAACAGAGACTATAAATCCTCATGACTAGTACCATTGCAATCAATCAACAGAATCATAAATCATAAATATTATAAAAGATGAATCTTTTACTGTTCTATATGTCTTTTCACATGAGTACCTTCTCACATTATCTATTTTCACTTTCTTCCTTATTGTTTTGATCAGGCATAAAGGAAAAAGGTATTATTTCTTCATGAAGATGAATTCATTCACCCATGCATATGCATTGTAAAACAACTTAGTTTCTCTATTCAATTACCCATTATCTATACTATGTAGTTAGTTGCCTCAGAAAAATTAGACAAGCAAATTTTTATTAGAGATATGCAAGCAGCATGCTGCACTTTGAAGCAGCTCAATTACAATGTGGATCCAAAATTCCAAACTTAACTTCATCATGCACTACTTGGTGCCTGTTCGTTAATTTGCAAATTTTGTCAGTGTTCGTTAATTGGTCATTTTGCTAATGTTCGTTAGTTGGTCATCCGTCCTGACAAGATGCATTATGGATGACCGATAAACTTTGAATTTGAATTTCAAATACCATAAACCAGAAATAGTGAAGCTTTTTGACCAAAATTGAAATCGAATAAATTTAATGGAGGTTATTCATGTGATGGGGATCTTTCAACCTGACCAGCAATACGTATATACTACACTAATATTAGTATCTGAGGGCTGATGTATGTCAAATTGAAATTTATTATGCCAAGCCATCATTCAGCCTCTTTTGAGCTGGAAAAAGAAACCTAAACATACAGATTACGTTAGAAATTTCATGTACAACTTTGTATAGGCACTTAAATGCCAACATTAATTCTTGTGGGAGATAAGATCGTACACATACGATGAAGATTTTTTTTTTGGTCAGATATATGAAGATTCGAAGTTCAGTGAACTTTAACAGTACCACATAGGGGTGTTCAACAATTTCCCGTCCCGACCTTCCCGTCCCGACCCCGAGCAAATCGGGACGGGAAAATCCCGTCCCGAAAATTTCGGGATCGGGAATGTGATTTCGGGATCGGGAAAAAGTCGGGATCGAGAATGAGACTTCCCGATCCCGACTTTTTCCCGATCCCGAAAATATATATATACACATATATTTTTTTTTAAAAATATTAAATAAAATAAGACCAAATGTAAAATAAATATAGATATTTTTTTAAAAAGAAAAAAGAAAATTCGGGATCGGGAAATTCCCGATCCCGATCCCGAAATTTCCCGACCTTCGGGATCGGGAAATTTTCGGGATCGGGATCGGGAATGAAAATCATTCCCGAACCCTTTTCGGGATCGGGATCGGGAATGGCATTTCCCGATCCCGTCCCGATCCCGAACACCCCTACTACTACCACACTCGGATTAATTTTATATACACAAGTCACTTAAGTCTTAATAAACAGTACTTTTCCTATAATTTGATCTTCTTGACTATAACGATTTACATTCTGGAACCCAATTTGAACCAGAAATGGTAGCATTACTACTCCCACACGCTTACACTGTTTAGGGAGAATATAAAAAGCAAACAAATAAACCAATTTCATAATTTCTTTCACATATTGTTTTAGATATCCAATAAATCAAATACTTTAAAATGTTTAATTGAAAATGATCATTACTTGAAAAGATTAAAAAAAAAAAAAAATACTCACAGGCCAAGGACGCATCGAGTAACATCACGACCTTTGTCGAGGCATTTTTCTGGATTTGGATCGTTCTTCTTGCATTTCAGGAACTCCAAATTCTCCGATTGGCATCTTCTTCCAATTTGCTTTGATGAAGCCGTCAATACAGCCGATGTCGGGATCGGATTCCCAGCAGCATCTACAGAGCTCGCCATATCCAATTGATTGCACAGCTTCTTAGACTATCCACAGTTTTTATTGGAAAAAAAAAAAGAAGAAAAAGATATTGTCACATTCTGTGTGGTTCCCAAGAATAAGAAGGAAACAACTGTATTTGTGAAAGAGTAGCAAACTTTCGTCCATTTTCCTTCGTTTATCAGATAAAACGTGAAATCAAAAACTTCACGAGAAATCAAAATGACCAATTAACGAACATTAACAAAATTCTATACAAATACCTTGAACTTCGTCGATTTCTCGTCGTCTTAGCCAAGAGGCAAGAAGAAATGACGACCAAAGTGGATGCCGAATGGGTGAAACGCTAAACTGCGCCGGGGGTTTCAGAGTTGAGACACCGCACTTTTTTTTTTTTGGGTAAAAAACGGTAAATTTACCGGTAAAATAAAGTACTATCGATATTCTTAAATATAAGATATATTGCACCTTTTTAAAAATATTAAGAAATTTAATTAGATTATTTTAAATTATTTATATTTATTGTTTTTTCTTTAAATTATTGTATTTAACTTATAAACTGACATATAATCTAATACTCCCTCCGGTCCTAAATATGAGATAAAATTAACTTTTTTTTTGGAGATATTAAGGAAGTTAATTAAATTACTTTAGAGTATTTTTATTTTTATTTTTTTCCCCAAACTAACTAATTTAACTAACAAACTAATATATAATATAAGGATATATAACATATGATATGATTAAGTAACTTATTTAATTTCCTTAATCTCTCAAAAAAAAATTCAACTTTGTCTTATAATTAGAACAGGAGATAGTAATATACAACATATTATATGATTAAGTAATTTATTTAATTTTATTAATTTCTCTAAAAAAGTCAATTATATCTTGTATTTAGAATCGAAAGGAGTATAAATTATACAAAACACCCTGAATTTTGGGTGAATTGTATATAACTCCTGATATTTTAAAGTTTAAATTTAACCTCCTAATCTTTTATTAGGTTTATTATTAACCTCCTACCATTAATTTACTGTTATTTTTTTTTAACAGAAATTTCTGTGTGCAAGACATTGATGGTGGAGTGATAGGCCTTTAATGATCTTTTTGGTGTTGGGGGCGGGATGGAGGGGAGGGGACGGTTTTTGCTCCCCTCACCTTATTTGACAACATAAAAATTTAAGAAGGGGAGAGAAATTGTTTTCAAATTTCTCCTCCCCTCCCCTTCTGACCCTCCCCTCCAAAAATGGGGGATTTGGAGGGAAAGGGTAATATTTTGGCATCGTGTTATTATTATACCTATAAAAATTTTTAATATTCCTATGATATCTTTCTAACTTTCTTCCTCATTCCATCCTCACTTTAATATTTTAGCATAGTGTGACTATTATACCCATAAAAGTTATAATTATTCGATTTAATAATTATAAAATTATAATTTTATATAATTATTAAACATTCTATAAAATTCAAAAAATGACGTAAATAAAATACGAATAAAGTTGTTCATATGAAAATATTTTACCCCCTTCCCCTCATCAACCAAACAAGGTAACATTAAAATCCCTCCCCTTCTTTCCCTCCCCTCCATTACAACCCCTCCCCTTCTGAAACAGAAATGAAACAGAGCAATGACGTAGGCAGTGACATCCATAAACAGGGAATGGCGACAGGGTGGTTGGGAACTGAGGGAGTAGGTAGGAGACAAATGGGTTAGTGAGGCACACCAATTTTTGACCTTTGTATTATTTTAAGGAGTTTGGTTTAGTATAAATAGGTGTATACTTTCATTGTAATGCATTAGAGAATTGATTAAGAATTTGAGTGTATGGTTTCTATACCATTTTGGTACCAGAGCTGAGTTCTAGAGAGCCAGAGAGCGAAAGAGTGAGGAGTGGGTGAGAAAAAAAAAACGTGAGAAAAAGGGGGTGTCGGATTTTCACTCTCGGAGCGTTTTTTGAAGAAACCGACCTCACCATCGTGTTCAGAAGGCCGAAAAACCTAGGAATAGCCTTGGTCACCGACGCGAAACACCTCAACGCGCCTCCACGGACGTCGCCGGAAAAGTCGCCGGAATTTCAGACGGTCGCTGGAGTTCAGAGGTTGAAGACGACCCAGTCAGCTGCCACGTCATCACTGTTGACCAGTCAACGCCACGCAGTCCAATCAGATTGCGCCACGTGTCAGCCTTGCCGCGTCACCCAGTCCGGTCAGCCTTGCCACGTCACCCAGTCTAGTCAGCAGCCACGTCATCGGTCAACGCAACGTGGACCAATCACGGACTGCCACGTGTCACTGTAGCCACGTCAGCATACGGTCAGCTTGAAATTTGTTAAAATTACCATTTTTTGACCTAAAATTTGCGATATTTATATTTTGACCCCTAGAAAATTGCCAAAATTACATTTAGGTCCCTGAACTTTAGGAAATTACATTTTGACCCATAGATTTTGCCAAAATTACATTTTTGACCCCTAAATTTTGCCAAAATTACATTTCTGACCCCGGAACTTTAGGAAATTACATTTTGACCCCTAGATTTTGCCAAAATTACATTTTAGACCCCCCAACTTCCTGAAATTACATTTCAGACCCCCAAAACTTCCTGAAATTATATTTTGACCCCCAGATTCTGCCAAAATTACATTTCAAACCCCCCAAACTTTCTGAAATTGCATTTTCACCCCCAGATATTGCCCAAAATTACATTGTTGCCCTAATTACCCAAATTTCCTATTTTACCCCTGACTTTTTCATATACCTTGTACCTCATAAACTGCGTACTCAAAGTCATAACCTGTGAGACAAACTGCAAAATGCCTCCAAGACGCAGAAATAGATATGAAATTGAGATGAAGGAAATGAGACGCCAGATTCAAGAACTAGAAGCCATTATAGCAGAACAGCAAGCCTTGCTCGAAACTCGTAGAAACCACTCAGAAGATGATTTGAATAGCCACAGTTCGTCATCCCCTGACTACCGTCAGCGTCCTCGACAACAACCATTCCGCCTTAATGACATTAAGGTAGACATTCCTGAATTTGAGGGAAGACTCCAACCGGATGAATTCATTGACTGGCTACAAACAGTTGAACGAGTCTTTGAGTACAAAGAAATTCCAGATGAGCAGAAAGTTAAAATTGTTGCCATCAAATTGAAGAAACATACCTCCATATGGTGGGAGAATGTCAAAAGAAGGCGTGAAAGAGAGGGAAAGAGCAAGATACGAATGTGGAACAAGATGCGACGCGAGCTCTCACGTAAGTTTCTTCCAGAAAATTATTATCAAGATAATTTCCTTCAGTTACATAATCTCTGCCAAAAGACTATGTCTGTAGAGGAATATACCAGGGAGTTTGAGAAACTTATGATGAAATGTGATATACAAGAAAGGAAGGAGCAAACAATAGCTCGTTATCTCAGAGGGTTAAATACAAACATCACCCATCCAGTACAACTCCAGCAATACTGGACTCTGGATGACGTCATTCGTTTAGCCATCCTTATCGAGAAGCAGTTGATCCGAAGACCTCCCTACCAGTCGTCTTCCTCAACTGAAATTCCTTTTGAGGGACATGAAGCACAGGTGCATCAACCTACACAAATACATCAGCATAGCTCCTCAAGCAAGTCCACACAAGGATATCAACCTAGCTCTTCAAGTAAGCCTCCACTTAAGGTTGCCAAAGAATTTAGCTCTAAAGCACCTAAGTGTTTCAAATGCCAAGGGTTTGGTCATATCGCTTCAGAATGTCCTACCCGCAGAGTTGTTACTATTATTGAAGGGGAAACTTTTGCAATATTTGAAGAAGAAAAGGATTCTATGCCTGATAAAGAGCTGGTCCTTGATGAAGAGCCAATTTTTGATGAAGAAGTCATTCCTCCTGATTATGGTGAAACACTTGTGATTAGACGAAGCTTGCACACAGCCATAGAGGAAGAAGAGCCTTGGCTACGTCACGACATTTTTCATACTCGCTGCACTACTCAAGGTAAAGTTTGTGACGTTATTATCGACAACGGAAGCTGTGAAAATGTAGTCTCTAACTACATGGTAGAAAAGCTGCAACTACCAACTCACAACCATCCGTACCCGTACAAACTCCAATGGTTTAACAAAGGAACCGCGGTAAAAGTGTCCAAACGATGCCTTGTTACTTTCTCTATCGGTAAAAGGTATCACGATGAAGTTTGGTGTGATGTTGTTCCGATGGATGCTTGTCATCTTTTTCTGGGAAGACCTTGGCAATATGATCGACACACCCTATACGACGGGTTTGCAAACACATATTCCTTCCAGAAGGATGATGTGAAGATTCAGCTTGAACCTTTGCCACCAGATAAACACGTCAAAATCAAAAATAAGCCCAAGTCATTTTTACTGAAGCATAAAACTTCAGATCAATCTCCATTCATTGGTGATGATGTTGTTTTTGACTCGAGGACGAGTCCTGTCCAACCCCGGGAGAATGAAACAGAAATGAAACAGAGCAATGACGTAGGCAGTGACATCCATAAACAGGGAATGGCGACAGGGTGGTTAGGAGCTGAGGGAGTAGGTAGGAGACAAATGGGTTAGTGAGGCACACCAATTTTTGACCTTTGTATTATTTTAAGGAGTTTGGTTTAGTATAAATAGGTGTATACTTTCATTGTAATGCATTAGAGAATTGATTAAGAATTTGAGTGTATGGTTTCTATACCACCCTCCATGGAACCAAACAGACCCTAAATCTTGGCCGGGGGCTAGAGAACCGAGGGATCATGTTGCATTGCCGATGACCATCATATGCAAATTATTATCATATATAAACCCCTGAACTTTGAACGGTTACAACCACTTAAACTTTTATTAGTTACAAGTAACCCCATATATTTTAAAATTTAAATTTGAAACCCTTAAAATCTTAATTTATAATGTTAAGACTCAATCGTTACTTTTATCATTTTTCCTAAATTTATTAATTACTATCATTTTATCAATTAAAATAGATTTTTTGTATGGCAAAAATTAGAAGAATTATATTTAAAAAATATAAAAATAAACATTAAACCTCTCACTAAAAAAAATACATTACTAATAAAGAATTAACAAAGACAAAAGTTATCCTTCAACACAATTGTAATATATAAATTATGTCAAGAAAATATTTACCACATGATAAGATGATGAAAATCAATGCTAAATCAACTTTATATACAAGTCATCACTAAAGAATGACAAGACCGTGACAGTATATGTGGCAGAGGGTTTGGAAATTGAACACTGTTCAAAAGTGCAGAACAGTCTGAACAATCGTCTACTTACAAATGTAGAACGTTGCCGAAGAAACATGTGCATGGATACTCAATGTAGGTGGTGCGGGCATACCTCAGAAGATATTATGCAACTGCTACGTACGAGACTCTAATGAAACTAAAAAGCTGTGGTTATCACTGTTAGATGGCCAGAAGGAAGGGAATTGCTTTTCGGTTAATAGCACTACGTGGATGAAGATGAATATATGTAACGCTGGTCGATGGAAACAGGAGGGTTGGAGTGAATTATTTTCTACCCTCTTTTGGTTGCTATGGATCGACGAGCAAGAATGAGAGAGTCTTTGAAAAGAAGATCAGATCTAATGAGGCTGTGATCCACAATGCTCGAAGTATCATTACCAAATACCAAGCGAAGAGACAGCTGAAAGGAGTAATTTTAAAGCGGCAGATTACCTTGCCAAAGAGTCGTTGAGCACCACGCCTGGCTTTCACGCGATGAGACACCCCGACGGACGAGTTGAAGCTAATCCTTCAGCAAGACATGCAATTTCTAGCTGATGCTGGATAGTGTACTCTCAGAGGTTTTCTCGTCATTATGTATCCAAAAAAAACAACCTCGAAGTACTCACTTGAAAACCTATTTAACTGAAAATGGGTTGGGTAATTACGGTATTAAATTAATCCATACATAATTGTATTTACACTCATTCAATTAGTACCGTTAAAAGTTATTTCCTTTTTTGAAAAACCATTACAAATTATTCCTAATATAGATAGTTTTACTTTATCCTAAAAAATTTGACCTCTTCAATAATAACTTTGAACTAAAATCTTGCATTCCGTTTCTAAGTTATTTGAATTTATTGTGGTATTGATCACATTTAATTCCCAATTTTTATTATTGGGTTTCAAAATAAGGTAATAAAGTAAACTGAATTTGAAAATAAACATTAAATCATGAATTAAATTTAAATGAGTTTGAAAACAGATATCAAATCATAAAATCATAAACACATACATAATAGACATTTGGAGGCTATATAAGATATATTCACATACGGGCATGGCTAAATATTTTCAAGAACTTCATCTTCCATGATTGTCAGGATCTCTAATTATTTTCTATCACATAGAAATTTCAGAATCTCAATTTATTAGTTTATTAGTGCGATAAATTATATTAATGTGAGCAAATTTGGGCTTAACGGTTAATTTCATATTTAATTAACAATTAATTGCATATTATTAATTTAATCTTCAAGAAAAAAGCACGTCCTATAATTTTTCATATACTCTCCAAAGTGCTTCACATGGGAGCACCGTTAATCAACAAAAATAAAAAAGAAAAATAGAGTTACCCTATTGTAAAGATAAGTTGATCAAGTAAATTAAATTTGAAAAAGAAAAAATGCATAGTACATGATGAAATTGTAGTTATTGGGATATCAATACCCAACTAATACTAATTGGCATATTAAAAATTATATTAAAATTATGAATCATAAATCATAATCACATAATAGACATTTTTCTAAAATACCCAATAATTCCATTTTCCAATTTGGTCTAATAACTTCTATCATTTTACAATTTTGTTTATTACTATGGAATTATATTGACTTTAATAATTTCTACTATTTTATAAATGTGTATAGAAATTTGTTGGGTTTAACTTCAATCTCTTATAGCCTGTTAGGTTCGATTTCATGGGAGAGGATTATATATAATCCTGATACAATAGACTAATTACATCGTTTGGTTGGACTTATATAATGTAAAGAGGATTACATTTTATAATTCGGGTTACATCATTTGATGTAATCACAATTACAATATAATGATTGATGAATAGAGATGTAGACATCTTGTAATCAAATAAAAAGATACTATTGCCATTATAATGTCTTAACTTGAACAAAGTGCCCACCCCATAGATGTTGTTAAATATTCAATAATTACCACAATTAAATATTAACAAAATTAATTAATAATATAAAAATTTAAAAAAAAAATCCCCCACTAAAAAAATTAAAAAATTATATTTCACCATTAAAAATATTAAAATATCCCATTAAATAATGTTTCCATAATTAAATATTACAAAATTATAATAAACACACTACATAATATTTCCACCATTAAATATTAAAAAGTACTATAAATCCAACGTGTATAATGCACAAATTGAAAAAATTATCATGATCCCAACATGTACATTGTACATATATGTGTAGATAGGGATAATTTTGTCTTTTGTTATATCATTCCCATATATTCTCATATTCAATATAATCCAAACAAACGTTTTTATGCATATGTATTATCTTTCTTTAATGACGAATCAAAAAAAATTTATGTAATTATTATTACATTATATTCCATTATATTACCTCCCATTCTAGAACTAAATGAGCATTTAGTGTAATATTGACTAGGTCCATATTTTATGCATGTACATGTATAGAAATCCCACCTCCATTAACACATCCCTTAATTTTGGGCAATGTAGTTTATTTTTACTATATTATTTTTTTGTTTGGATGAAGGAAGAAAAGTGGGAGGAAAGAAAATGTGGGGAGAAAATAGAACATGAGACACACATCATTTTCTCTCCAACTTGTCTCACCACATATGGAGAGAAAATGAGAACAACACTCATTTTTCATTATTTGCCTTCACATTTATTAATAAAACTCATTAATAAATGCTACACACGCAAGCATTTAAGAATGAATTTTCCTTTTTCTGTCTTTGTCCCTAATTTATTTATTTATTTGTATCTATTTATTATATTTTTTAAAAAATATATAAAAATTAAAAAATTTATCTAATTATTATTTTTACCTTAAAAAATAACTTTATATTGAAATCAATTTCTCAAGTTATTATATTCCATTTTAACCCTTTGATTTTTTATTTATACTGTTAGATAATGCATAATTTATTTATTTCCTATTATCATATGTAATTTAAGAAAATTATCCCCTTTTCTTACCTTGAAAAATAATTTCTTAAAAATATTTGGTTTCAAATATAATAACAAGAAAATATATCTTACCAAATAATTTGGTTTTAAATTATATGATGATGCTAATGTTAATATGATGCATTGTGATATTTAATTTAATTTTAAATATGATATATTTTTACATAGAAGGATATTTAAGTATTCAAATACTTGCTCATTTTCTTTCCTCCCTAACATTTTCTCCCTAATTTGCTCTTCTCTCATTTTTTTTCCTCTTAACTTTTCTTCCCATCCAAATGAAGCATAAGGGAATTAAATTTTAATTTTGAAATATCAATGGTTATTTGTAATTGATGAAAGTTCAATGTGTTATCCGTAACTGGTTAAAGTTCATGGGGTTTATGATATTATTAATTCACATAGGATGTCATGTGTCATCTTTTAATTTGACGTGGTAATTTTTGTTAAAAAGATAACGATCAGTTTAATGGTAGGGTGTTAATAATAATAAAATGTAGGGCGGTTAAATTTAAATTTTAAAATATTAGGGGTTGTATGCACCTGACCCAAAATTCAGTGGGGTTTTGTATAATTTAGTCTTATTAATATTATTAATATTTATACTTTAAAAGTCTCTAATGTTTTGATTGAACAAAAAGCATGATAAGTATCTTAGTCCTTTCCGACACTTTACTTTGATGGCTACCTTCTGTTTATGTGTGCGTGGTGTGGGTTGCACTATATAGAGCATGAGATGAATCGCTGGTTGTATCCTAGCTTTGTGCAATTTTTTTAAGGAAAAATTATATATTGTGATCTTAAAGTTGAAAATATTAGGTTTTAAAAGATTTTTTTTTTTGATTTAGTCAGGGTTTCCCTGACAAGACTTAGACCTTGTTTGATACGTGGCATTGAGTTTTGAAGGATTAGAATTGTAACTGAGAGGTAGTGCTAGTAGGATTGGGATTTGGAGTGAGATTGAGGATTCAAAAGTCATGGTTTGGTATGGAGTGTTATTTAGAGGGAGTGCTAAATTTAATTTAATTATCAGTAATGAATTATAAGAAAATTATAACCCTCCTAAGAATAAATTAAAAAATATAAAAAAAAAAAAAATCTCGCCAATCAGCGTACATCATCCCTACCATCCAAAGTATATGATTGCTTTAAACTTCTGGTTACAATTACTCAACTATTCCAATTCGCTAATCAGGAAAAAAAATCTGAAAAAAGGCAGTCATATAAATGGCATGGTGGATTTTTCGCCCTTATAAAAGTGTTGCAGCAAATGAAGTTTTACAATTACTCATTCATCCTAATTCACCAATAGAACTATGCGACTTTGATGAGCTGACAAGAGCGATGCCGAGGGCTTCAACGAAAGGGACAATGATAACTTTCTTTGCGTTGATGGAGATGCTTGCGGCTGGGGAGTGATGAAAGTAAATTTAAACCTAAAGCATAATTTTAGGTTGAGGTGGTAATATGGTCCGGCCCGGTGGGTTCGGGTTAATCCGTCACGGGTTGGGATCATATGGGTTCGGGCTCAAAAGAACCGCATCAATATGGATTGGCATTTAGCTAACCTAACCCATAACCGCTGGGTTGGCGGGTTGGGCGGGCCAACCCATATTTTTTTTTTTTCATTTTTTTTAACAATATACTAAGAGTTTTTTTCTACACACCTAAACTATAACAAAATTAAAAATACATTACAAATTAAACATTCATCACAAATTCAAATATAATAAAATAAATATAAATCCACAAGCTATTAGTATAACTCAACAATAATCAATAATTAGTTAATATTAAATGTGTTTCAATTTGAAGCATGATGTAAAGCCGTATCACTTTACTTTTGTACAAGTAAATCCACCACCACTACAAATAATAAAACAAGGTGAAAGATAATATTATGCTAATTTTAAATAAATGAGTAAATATAATTATATTACCATCATCAATAACATCTTCCATTGGGAAACCAAGCATCCAATTATGTATACAGATAAGGGCTTGAACATTATCAGGAAGAAGAGAACTTCTATACTCTGTGAGAACTCGTAAACTAATACTGAAAGATGATTCACTAGCCACTATAGTTATTGGAATGTTTAAAACATCAGACGCCATCTTTGAAAGACAAGGAAAATGAGCAGAGTTAGTCTTCCAATAATCCAAAACTTCTATGTCTATATATCTTACCTCTTGGCTCTTGGCTCTTGGCTCTTGCTCTTAGTTTATATAAAAAATAAAAAAAATATGGGCCAGCCCGCCAACCCGGTGGTCCAACCAGTCACGGGTTGGGACCATATGGATTCGGGCCTAAAAGAATCGCTCCCAAATGGTCCTAGATTTTCAGAACCCAACCCGTCACGGGTTGGGACCATATGGGTTTAACCCACGGTCTCAACCCATATTACTAGCTTTAATTTTAGGACAGTTCTGTCCAAAAATTATTATAAACGGAGACAATTTTATCCCAAAATTTTCCAATTCTAACATTACTTCACCAATACTTAGAGGTAGAGGTGGGTGGTTTTCTATAATTCTAGTTTCGTGATACTCCTAATCCCAACTTATTTTCAGTCCTTCGTATCAAACATTACAAAATGGCTAGTACCAGTACCAAGCCAATACCAACCCTTCCAATATTGATACCAAGCGAGATTTTAAAGTACAAAGGGTTTTTGTCGCTTTATAACTTCAAAAACCAACGAGTTTTTCTTCAAGAACATTTCATTGTAACAAGCCCACATTCTATTCACAAGCTTTGCATCCTTAATTGTACTTTTTCCCAATTAACTATTTCATGAGATCTATGTTTTATTGAAAATATCATAATTATTTAATTGTGATTCTCCATCCATAATGTATGTCCGTGTTCAACATTTTCCCCGGGTTTGAATTAATTTCTAACAAATAATGAATGTATTACTAACCCAAATTTATAAAAGATGCGGTTAGAAGTTATTGAATATAATTAAATTTTTTTTTTAAAAAAAATATAATTTTAAGATAATAAACTAATTTAACCTATTTTTCTTGATTTTTGTGAATGAAAAAAAAAAATCAATCTATAAGTAATCATTATTGAAGAAATACAGTATAAAAGAACAAAAAGATGCTAGAGATTTCTTCGTTTCGGACTACTAATGATGCATATGATAGCTTTTTTTTAAAAAAAATACAATAAGGCAACTTGCAGTCCGAAGAGCCTGGGCTAAAATATTTAGTGGGCCTAATTTGAAAAAGAATACAAGACAAACATCCCAAGTTTAGGGGTGAGCAAAACCGAACCGAAACCGAAGACCGAATCGAATCGAATCAATTTCGGTCTTTTTGGTTCAATTTTTTCGGTTTTCGGTGCATGTTTGGTTTTTTTGTTCGGTTTTTTTTTAAAAAATTTCGGTTTAAACCGAAAAACCAAAAATATTAAAATAGTATACCACAACTGAAAAACCAGATGCAAGACAAAGGATGATATATCATTGGATATTTATCTTTTTGAATTTTTGTTATGCTTTCTTTGGATTAAGTAATATTGAATACAACTATTCTGCATCTCTCAAAAACCTTCCTATTTTTGGTTCCATTATTGGAATATTGGGTACTCCAAACTACATTGATCATTTATATAATATGTTGTTTATACTTTGTTTTATATCATTTTTCTTTAAATCTTGATGAGGTTATTTAATTTTATAATTTGTATTAATTTTTGCTGGTTGAAAATTCAGATATTTGAAGTAAAAAATGAAGGTTAAAAAAATTTCGGTTTTTTCTTACAAAACCGAAACCGAACTGAATAATTTCGATTATGTCGGTTCGGTTATTTCGATTGTTCGGTTTCATAATTTCTTTTAGTTCGATAGTTCAGTTTTTACCGAAAACCGAACCGAAAAACCGATGCCTACCCAAGTTAGGCCTATAAGCAAAGTCCTTCACTTGCACGTTTAGTTTAATTCCGAGCATGGGGCCATATGCCGATGCATTATGTTGATTCAAGTATTTGGTTTGCACAATAAAGGAGTCTGATGTAATTCTGATTACATATGGATAACAAATCACATAATTCTCGTTACATAGCTACAGCTTTAGTTGTGTAATACATATTCAAGCTTACATAAATCAACAATGTATCACAGGACATTTACCCTCATTGAATCAACATTTAGACATTTATACCCTTCAGTTTTGGCTTTGATATAGTTAATTTCATTTTTATTTTTATTTTTTGTAGATAAAATATAAAACGTACCAAACAAATATTCTTTAATCATTCTATTACATCACATTCCCTAAGATTCTACAAACCAAACGGGCACTAAAATGATTTCTTCAAAAAGAATTTGCTAGCAAAAAAATATTGTTCCTTCTTTACATTCAATTCGACCAATGAATTGACAGACTAGTAGGTTTTCGAGGGATGCACAGACGTAGAGTGGTGGGAAGCTTGAAGAAAGGTGTATTAAAGAACTGAACAAAGGGGGAAACAAATAACAAATAAAACCCCTGAAGGAGAAGAGGATGTATCAAAGACTTGAATAAATCCCTCTACAAAACTGAATAACCAATCTGATTATAATAAACAATAATGAGAATCATATTATACTCTAGACTTCAAACCATTGTTATTGTAAAGTCGAACTAATGTATCCACATACCCTAATTATGTTATAGGCTTAGTAGCAGTGTGTAGTACTGGGAAAACGGGCCGGCCCGGCCCGTGACGGGCTCAGGCCTAAACGAGCCGGCCCGTTTAGGCCCGAGTCCAAATCCGTACTCCTGGAGGGCGGCCCGGCCCGTTTAAGTTAGGCCCGCGGGCCGGCCCGCGGGCTTTTGGCCCGTTTATATATATATATATATATATATTTTTTGCTATTCCTTTTTTTGTTTCTTATTCTCATAAAGACTAAAAATACCTAATTTAAAACATAAATATCATCAATACTAATTTAAAACATAAATATTATCCAAGTTTAATAGAACACAAACACTAAAACTTAAGTCCAAACCAAAATTAATGTTTATAACCAATTAAATAAGTTCACAGCCACAATCAAACAAGCCTACAAGCTTCAAATGTCAGTAATAATATAACACCTGATTTGGATTTTGGCGTATACATGCAAAAAAAGAAAAAAGAAAATCAAAGAAGAGAAGCTTTAAATGATGTCTGAATCAATGTGAGAGCATTTTTGATATGAGGGTTAGGTTAGGTTAACTCTACCTCTAACCAATGCTTACTGCCCATTATCTTGTGCACATTTAAAAAAAAAAAAAGTTAAACGGGCCTAAAAGGGCCGGCCCTCAGGGCTTCAGGGCCGGCCCTACAGGGCTTGCGGCCCTACAGGGCCGGCCCTTTTAGGCCCGCTTCCATTTTCAGCCTCCAAATCATAGGCCCGGCCCTTGACGGGCTCGGGCTTAAACGGGCTCGGCCCGACGGGCTCGGCCCGAATTCCCGGCTCTAGCAGTGTGTGTGTATATATATAGAGAGAGAGAGAGAGAGAGAGAGAGATGGAGTGAGTATAACCCACATGATTGTGTGAGAACGTGGCGGACCAGATTGACTTTTAACACTACAGTGGCTTTTGAAAACAACAACCCTTATGACGCTTTCGCGGTGGCTGCCACGAAGTGGGATTTTTTTTAGGATAAAGATATTTAAATATCACTCAAACTCCAAATTTCAAAATTCTAAATTAGTTCTTTTGATCGTAAGAGTAATGAAATTAATAAAAAAAAAAATATAACAATTGATAACTCAAATTTTTGAGAAATCAATGATTTGAAATTTTAAAGTTCAAGTGGTATTTAAGTATGTTTTTCTTATCTTCTTCCCTTTTTTTGCCCTTTTATCTTTTATCCTTTACATTCATTTATAATTTTTACAGTACAATATGAAACAATATTTTTATTAGAAGAATTACATTTAGATCCCGTCGAAGAGAAAAAATGTCTCGTTGACAACTCCATGGAACCAATTTTTCATTTTTCCTCTTAGGCAGAACTTGAATGTAATTCTCCCTAGTTTTATTGATCTTGCACTCCACCTAAGCGAATTATTTTGCAGCAGATTAATTTTAATATTTTTTTAATTATATATACATATATATATTTATATATATTCATTGAATACATCTAACTAAATATGTACACACACATTTTTATCCATTAATTAAATATATTTAATTATTTTAGTATCAATTTTTTAAAAATAATAATTTTTTCTCTTAAATGATCACATTATATACTTATAATATATACGTATTATTTAATAAAATTCATATACTTTTTAATCATTCTCTGTCTAAACTTGTTTTTTAAATAATCATTTAAACAAGTTTCAGTTAAAAAGAAACACTTGCTACCGTTAATTTAAACATAAATCACATTACGCTATTTAACTTTTGTTCTAACATAAGTTTTCAAAAATTAAATTAAAAAAAAAAGCTACTTCGGCCTCTGTCAATTCAAACAGAGGCATACTCACTTCTTTCCTTGCTATATCGTGCAGAGATGGCACGTTGTATGCACCAAGAGGAATTGAAGAAAAAGGCCTTCAGGCAGCTAATTTTGCCTTCTAAGCTAGCACCTTCCTTGAATGGGTCTGTCATGTAATAAATATATAGAGTTAGTTAAGGGCGTTGGCTTAGTTGACTGGGGTTAAGGCTATGGCTATAATAAGATGGCTTGTTAGGTTTTTATTTGGCTTAGAGAATAAGGACTCGGTTTCAGTGCTAAATACTGTGCGTAGCTCTCCCAATTCTTCAGATCTGAGTGGCCCAGATATGATTTTGGACGGTCCAAATTTAAGATTTTTTTAAATGATGATTTTTTAAATAAAAAAAATCATTTTTTGCAAGAATAGAAGTTGATATTATCTTTATTTTAAATTCTATACCTATTAAAATAATTTTTATTAAATAATATAGACTTTTAAAAACTCAAATCTGAACCGTCCAAATCAAATCTAATGGTCAAGACCGGATAAGTTGGGAGAGCTAAACACAGTGCTTAGCACTTGAACAAATTCCAAAGAATAATGACATACAGAGCCATGTTCATTTTCTCCTATATATATTCTTTCTCTCTGATTCCTTCTGTTTCCCTTCTCTCCCTCTCTTTCCGTCCTACCTTTTCCTATACAACAGGGACAGAGACGAAAGTCGCTCATAAATGCAAGTTCAAAAATAATGAACAGAAACAACGGTAATTTCAGGCTTCCTCACATATAGGTCTCTTTCCAAATATTCAAAATCAATTCACTCTCTTTTGAGTTCCTACAAGATCTAATGGCTTTCTCTGTACGTGTCCAGATCACCTCAAACAATTTTCTACCATTTTTTTTTCAATAGGTGCCACTCTAACCCTTCCTCGTATAAGTTCATTAAAAATCTTATCTTTATTTATATTACCACACATCCATTTCAACAACCCCCACTTTGTATGGACCCTTATCACCAATACAACCATTCTTAATGACTTGCTGCCAAAAGCTTTTTCAATCTAACACTGGTCAGACATTACTTCTTACACGTCAACTGTAGAAAGAGGGTTGTTAGTTGTTACTAAAGAAACAAGTGGCTCTAACCAAAATTGTTAGATAACAAGTTAGTGGTTAGAATGGGGGATTAGAATATAAATAACCCTGGCTGTAATATCTGAGAGTGATTAGTGATTTCAACATACTCATATTACTCTTTTCTCTCTATCATTTCTTCTCTAGATACTCTCCACAAAATGACAGGCAACAAGAAGCACTCAAAGGAATCAGGACTATCATTAAATGGTTGTTACAGATAGACATAATCTTTTATCCCTCAACATTTTCATTTGCAATTTACATGTTGAAAGAGGAAGTAGGTGGCATGCTCTGGAAAAGGCGAAGACATTCAAAGGGAAACAATCAAAAGAGATGCATGTCATTTACTAAAAGAGGGTTGCAGGATTCAAAATTGATCTGATGAATAGAGGTCTCAAAACAATGTTGGACTAGTCCACGTCCTTTTCTACTTTATATGTTAATTGTTCTCTCAATCTACTCTTCCTTTTTCACTATATATTGAAAAGCATAAATTTTCATTACAAGAAGAACAAAACAACCTGAAAGAAGAAAAAGCCGCATTTGTTTTCCCCTAAAGCATTCCAGTGCACAACATATAACAGCTATGTTAAGCAGCAAGCAGACACCAATACCTCATTTAAGCAGAGAATGTGTGACAAGATGCTGAAAATGGTTTATAATGTTGATGCAGTCACCGGTGGAGGCAGGTAACTTCCTGGTCTTGAAACCCAACCCTTACGACTACGGTATTGCTCTATAGCTTGGAGTCTAAGTCTCTCTTGTGAAGCATCTTGGGGGTTCTTAAATGCCTTTATTACACATGAAAAAACACATTCTCTTGAAATCTGATTATTGAAAGGTTCATTACTGATAATGCAAAAAGTTAAAGAATCTACCTTAGGAGTAACATTCAACTTTGGTGGGGCTTCCACAATGTCTCCAAATTTTATTTTTTCATGTCCAGGGAAGTCCTGCACTTCTTCTGTATTGTTCTTTTTGTGCTTCTTTTTTGCCTCCAAATACCTCCATGATAATATATCATAGTTAGGACAAGTGCTGCAGTTGCGAAATGTAGTATGCTTTTTGAAAAGATATCAATTCAAAGTTTAAATTCAAATGCATATAAGGAACAGAAGATGTAACAGAATGGACAGGTGCATGTTTTCATTTAATCTGTAAAAAATAAAGATAAACATGAATGGCAATTTGGCATAATAAATCCTGTAAAATGGAAAAAGGTTATGTTTTTTAAAAAAATACAAATAAAGCCCCATGGTCCTAGTTCCAGGTCTTACAAAAGGAAAACAGACTCCAACATGCTTAAAGTAACTGATTTGAGATTAGTATAGTTATACTGTAGAGAAACAAGTTAAAAAGAGCCCTTTCAAATCTAAACTAAAATTTGTGATTGTTCTTTGTGCAGGAAATCATCGCACAATACCACAGTTTTAAAACCTGGCATCTTAGCAGCAGGGTTCCAAAAGAAACTCATCTGACAACCAGACAGTGTAATCCTCCAAGCCTCCAATTGAATTAGCATTCTTTCATGTAGCAATAGAGTTTTTTTGAAGCCACCTTAAAACTTTAAAATATTAATAGATCATACACTAAGCTTCTGCTCCAAGAGAATCTTAGTGGTAAATGAATCAACACAGATGCAGCAAGAAATCCACCAATCTTGTAATATTCTTGTTAAAAGTCAGAGACAAAATCCCTTCAATTTTCTTGTTATTTGACTTTAGTATGTAATTGTTGAATACCTAATCTTCATCTACCTCTCCGTCCACCTTTCTATCTATTTCCTCCGTCTATCACTGCGTCTCTCCCTCTCTATTTTATCTATATATATCATGTAATCTTCCCATTTCTATATATCAATGATATCTGAGCTTATTGCTCCAATATGGTATTAGAGACTCATCATAAGATGACTGGCGACCAGAAACTGTGAGAGCGAGAGAGAGAAATGCTGGAAACGGAAAAACAGAGGAGTCTCAGTCATCTGAGATCTCCAAAACGCCGGCGAGTGAGCTTACACCACCCACCCAGAATGACTCAGGAGGTGCCGATCGGCCATTCCCAAGAGTTTGGGAGCAATCTGACCAGCGCGTGTGGTACATACGCTATCACAGTCCCTTGCGTATGAGATCCACGCGCCGGCAGTTTCAGCATCACGTGAACAGCACGCGCCGCCGTCCATAGGACTCTCTAGCCACAATTTTTCCAAAAACATGGATTCTACTGAATTCCCCCCTCTTTATGGCTTTCTCCCTAGAAATCCAACCATAACTGGGGCTTCTCTAATGGCACTCATGTCCGGTACAAATCCTGAAACTTAAGACACCTCTTCCTTATCTCATTCCTCCACTGCTAGCAGAACGGTAACGGCCCCAGAACTCTCCGACAGTCATATTATGGCTATTAACCACATGTTAAATGAACGAAACTATCTTCAATGGTCTCAAACCGTGCTAAGGTATATTCGTGGCAAGTGAAAGGAGAAATATATAAATGTAGCAGCACCTCAGCCTGCCCCTGATGATCCCAATTTCGATACATGGTTTGCCGAAAACAATCAAGTTATAACTTGGTTGTGCAACTCCATGACCGATGACATCAGTGAAGGCTATCTCCTAGCAGCTACTACAAAAGAAATCTGGGATGAAGTAAAACAAACCTACTCTTCCCTTGATAACACCGTTGCCCTAATCTATTTGAAACGAAAACTTTGAGATCTGAGACAAGGTAACTTGACGGTTACTAATTATTATAATGCTTTACATAAATTGTGGCAACAAGATCTCTTTGAATCACATCCATGGGATACTGTCAAAGATGCTCAATTACATAAGAAGATAGTAGAAGAAGAACAAGTATATGACTTTCTCCTGGGATTCAACGATTCATTTGAGGAGATAAAAGGCCGAATCATGGGACTAAAACCCATGCCACGTCTGTTTGAAGTTGTTAACCATGTGCAATTCGAAGAAAGCAGGAAACTCTTGAATCAAAGTAGTCCAAATCCAATTGAAAGTTCAGCTCTTGCAATAAAAGGACCAAAAGATGACCGAAGAAACAATAAATGGTGCAACTATTGCAAGAAAAAGGGTCATATCAAAGAGGAATGCTGGAAGCTACATGGCAAACCATCAACCAGCAAACAACACCCACCTCCTAATATCAACCTTACTATACAGCTGAGCAAAGAGCGGAAGACACCGATTCTCTAAGCCAGGTAGAAGTACAGATGCTTCGCCAGCTACTTGACAAACAGAATAAGTCCAACTTTTCTCATAGTACAAATTTGGTACAATCAGGTAATTCTATCATAGCTCTCAACTCTGTGCTGACTAGTAAAGATATTTGGATTGTTGACTCCGGAGCTACAGAGCACATGACTGGTAACAAAAATTTGATTCACAACCTGAAATTCTGTCATGAAAACCTTAAAGTAAAAGTAGCTAATGGAGTATTCATAAGGGTTGAAGGAATTGGCACAGTCACATTATCTGAACACCTGGAAATAAAACATGTTCTATTTGTGCCTGCACTCACTTGCAATCTAATATCTGTGAGCAAGTTAACTAGAGGAGGAACATGCCAAGTCATTTTCGATAATGATCTTTGTATCTTCCAGGATTTAAAATCGAGGAGGACGATTGGGACTTCTAGAGAATGGGATGGACTGTACTACCTTGAAGGATCTAGCTTTCAAACTACAAAGGCAAGAAGAGCACTGGTTAGCTCCAACTCTAAAAGTCATGATGTACACTTATGGCACTGTCGTTCAGGTCACCTTAGTTTTGATTACATCAAGCATGTATTCCCCACTTTATTCAATAAAAATTCCATTCATTTTCATTGTGAAACTTGCCTACTTGCAAAGCAAACTAGATCTTCATATCCCAAACAGTCTTATACACCCTCCTCACCATTCACACTAATTCATAGTGACATTTGGGGTCCTGCACGAATAAAAACCCTCACCAATGTTAGGTGGTTTGTTACTTTCATAGATGATCACACTAGAACCACATGAGTTTATTTAATGAAAGACAAATCCGAAGTAGCTAAAGTATTTCAAAACTTCTATACCTTTGTGATAACCCAATTCAACACTTGCATTAAGGTACTACGAAGTGATAATGCCAAAGAATACATGAGCAATGCTTTTAAAGAATTTCTTGATCAACGAGAAATTCATCACCAAACTTCCTGTCCTTACACCCCTCAACAAAATGGAGTGGCCGAGCAAAAGAATCGTCACCTGTTGGAAGTAACTCGAAGCTTATTGATGGAACGACATGTTCCTACCATCTTCTGGGGTGATGTTGTACTCCCTGCAGCTTATCTTATTAACTGGATGCCATTCAAAATTCTCAATTATAACACCCCTATCCAAAAACTCCTTGACCATTTTCCATATTGCCCACTGATCAATTCCTTACCACCCAAGGTATTTGGTTGTTCTGTCTTTGTCCACAACAATGACGGCAACAAATTTGCTGCTCGAGCAAACAAATGTATCTTTCTTGGCTACTCCTCTACTCAAAAAGGGTATAAATGCTATTGTCCTTCTTCTAAGAAACTTATTGAGCATGTTTGTTTGGGCGTTACGATTGCTTATAAGTTGCTTTTTACGTAAATCGAAACACAACTCCTCTCACATACTTACTTCGTATATCGTAAATCACTATTAAAAAGCAACTTATAAGCAATCGAATCGCTAAAACAAACATGCCCAATTTATCTCCCGGGATACTGTCTTCTCGGAAGACGAAGCATATTATCCTAGATAACCCATTCAGGGGGAGTATACTGACATGGAATGGCTAATCCTGGAACAATCAAACCCCAAATCACCACAACCTCATCTTATAGCCACCATTGACTCACTCACTCTCGCAAACCAACCTAGTCCTATCCAACTCGATTATGAACATTGTTCATGAAACCGGATCGGACCGACCGGTTCGGACCGGAAACCGGCGAATTGGCTGGTCCGGTTCAGCTAGTAGACCGGTACTGTTCCAACCCGGTCAACCCAGGGTGAACCGGTGCAACCCGGCCCGTTCACGGGTTGCCTCTTTTTTTAAAAAAAAAATTTGCTTTTTTATGCTCCAAATGACATTTTTCTTACTTTTTTTTTCAGAAAAATTATTTTCCTAAAATTTTTTAATTTTCAATGTGTTAAAAGGATTATGGAATATTTTTTGCATTAGTTGGAGAAAAATTCTTACGTACTTAACAATATTTTTGTGGGTGTTAGGTTTAGAAGGTTATATTGCACTATTGGTTAGAAAAAAACTCTTACGTAATTTTTTAAATGGTATGGATGAATATTTAAATTATATATATATATTTTTAATTGAACCCGGTCTGACTCCCAATTTGACTCCGGTATGACCCACTGACTCTTGACCCAGTACCCCGGCCGGTTCAGTGCCCGGTCCGGGTTCATGAACCTTGATTATGAATCACCACATAATCCACCTCAACCTGAACCCACACCTAATGAACTGCAAACAAATGTTGAAATCAATTCAGGGATGGATACTGAATCACGAAAAGGGAACGAGTCAAGATTACAAGTTAGAGATGAATCAAACACCGGTAGTACTATATCTCCCATTCAAAGGAACAACCGTGACTCTGATCTGGGATTAAATCCTGAAGAATTGGGTTGGCCTATTGCATTGAGAAAAGGGGTAAGATCTTGTACTCAGCATCCAATTCAACGTTTTGTCTCATATGGTAACCTGTTTGCAAAAATGCAAAGCTTTGTGGTACACAGTACATAGATAAAAATTCCATATACATTTCAATAAGCTACGACTTATCTGAATTGGAAACAAGCTGCAAAAGAAGAGTTAAGGGCACTCAAGGAAAATAAAACGTGGGAGATTACAACTCTTCCCAAAGGACATAAACCAGTAGGATGTAGGTGGATATTCACCCCAAAGTTCAACCCTGATGGCAGTATCAACAAATACAAGGTCAGACTTGTTGTAAAAGGATATACCCAGACATACGGAATTGATTATCAGGAGACATTTGCTCTAGTAGCCAAGCTTAATACCATCCAAGTGCTACTATCAATCGCAGCCAACTTAGATTGGTCGTTGCACCAACTAGACATGAAGAATGCCTTCTTGAATGGAAACTTGGAAGAAGAAGTTTACATGGAGATTCCAGATGGAATTCTAGCTCCTAACAACTCTGTGTGTAAACTTTACAAGTCATTATATGGACTTAAGCAATCTCCTAGGGCATGGTTTGGTAGATTTACCAGAACGATGAAAAGGCTTGGGTATACTTAGGGACAAGCAGATGATACATTGTTCATCAAACGTATCAATGGCAAAGTCACCATCTTGATCATTTATGTTGATGACATGGTCATTACAGGAAACGATGAAGAATCCATTGCTAAACTAAAACAGGACTTGTCAACAGAGTTTCAAGTCAAATATCTCGGACAAATGAGGTATTTCTTGGGCATAGAAGTAGCAAGAACCAGGAAGGGTATCGATGTATCCCAGTGGAAGTATACCCTAGATTTATTGTATGAAACAGGAATGTTAGGGGCACAACCTGAAGGAACACCAATGGAAGAAGGTTGTCACTTAGAAATCAAGCCAAATGGTATCCCAATCAACTCATAACGGTACATAAGACTTGTTGGGAAACTCATATACTTAACCCATACATTAGCTATGCAGTTGGAATAGTAAGTCAATTCATGCACCAGCCACAAGAAGAACATATGGCAGCTGGGTACAGAATCCTAAGCTATTTGAAGTTCAATCCTGGACGAGGGTTCTTCTTTAAGAAAGGTACTTTCAGAAATATTGAGATCTACACTGATTCAAACCATGCAAAAGACAGGGAGACTAGAAGGTCAATCTCAGGGTACTGCACATATGTGTGGAGAAATTTGGTTACACGGAGAAGTAAGAAACAGACTGTAGTGTCAACAAGTAGTACGGAAGCCGAACTGAAAGCTGTTAACAATGGAGTACGTGAAGGAATGTGGGTCATCAGATTACTGAAGGAGTTGGGGATTCTACATGAGGGACCAATACAAGTTTGGTGTGATAACAAATCCAGTATTGAAATGGTTAAAAACCCAGTTTATCATGATAGGACAAAACATGTTGAGATAGACAGACACTTCATTAAAGAAAAGATTGAAGCCGGTATCATGAATCTATCCTACATTAGATTTGAAGACCAAATTGCAGATGTTATGACAAAACCACTAAGCAGAACTAAATTTGAAGGATTTTAGTGCAAGCTGGGGATGATTAACATATACTCTCCAGTTTGAGGGGGAGTGCTAAAAGTCAGAGAGAAAATCTCTTCAATTTTCTTGTTATTTGACTTTAGTATGTAATTGTTGAATACCTAATCTTTATCTACCTCTCCATCAACCTTTCTATCTATTTCCTCCATCTATCACTATGTCTATCCCTCTCTGTTCTATCTATATTTATCATGTAATCTTCCCATTTCTATATATCAATTATATCTGAGCTTATTGCTCCAATAATTCTAAAGATTCAATCATTTTTAACGCATTATTTAACAACTAAGGAAGAAAACCTCAAAAGAATAATTGAGAAATAAAGTAGAATAGAAAAATTATGCATATTTTCTTTCACTTACTTTTTCTTACGCTCACGTCTCTTTATTTGGGATCTTGTTTTCTCCACTTCCATTTCAAACCTCAGGTCTTTAACCTCCTTCCCCTTTCTTTTTTTCTTGTTCTTTTCGTTTGTACCACTATTCCTAAATTGTTCATCGCTACCATCTCTATGATTAGGTGCCTGCAATTGTGCATCAGTATCTCCCCGTCTGACATCTGTGGGCTTGACTTGAACTTTGTCCTTTAACTGTCATATATGCACAAATACATGATAAAGAGACCCAAAGTAAAATAAAATTGAATACACCAAAACAAACCAACCCCAAACATCATTGTTAAAGGTGACAGAGTTTTCATATTCATGAAACTTCTTCCAAGTCTATCAGGAAAAACAGATGGCTTCAGTAGAAAGAGAAGTAAGAATCGCAAGACCATGATATTAATTAAATTATACAAGAGATGGAAATAGAAGAATTGGAATAGCACTATATAAATCATACTTAAATCAGCCCTAAATACAAGAAATGAAGACTTATCAGCTATATGAATAAAAAAAATTAATAGAACAGAATAATTATATTTTTAACTAACATTTGTTCCTGAATTACTATTCCTCTCTGCAACTACAAGATGCCTTCTGCAAATTTATGAACAAAAACAAAAACTGAGACACCATACAAAGACTACAAATCAGTGAGACTCGTTTTTCCTTCAAAATTCCCGATTACCGGGTCATATTTTGTCTTTAAAAAAGCAACTTAAAACGAAAATTAAGATAGGCTAGGATATAATAACTCTAAATTAACATGCTTCCCCCGCCCCCCTAACATTAGCAGATATATCTGATATTCAAGTTGGAGTTTGGGCATTAAGATGAAAAATCAATTGAAACTTACAGATTGGGCATCATCACCCTCGCGTTTCTTTTGATGTTTCATATCTGATTGAGATGAAGAAGTAACAGAGATGATCTGATGAAGTTTTGAGGGCAAAACGTTGAGTTTGGAAGGATCAGGCGGAGGAGGGAGGACGCTGGAGCCTCCATGAGCGGCTCTGTAGTTCTTCTCCCGTCGTCTTCTTCCCTTGCCACCCATCTCCTTTAAACCCTACTGACGTTTTGCTGAAACGCGTTCTGTGTCTATAAATCTCCATTAAGAGAGGCTCGCTGTGCATCTCTTAATCCCTCTCTTAATCGAGACCGTCCGTTAATGAACGGTCCAGATCATGCCTCCTAGGAATAGATCTCACTCGTCGCTTTTTCATCTTGAATCCTAACCTACCATTTTGAAAACAGGCCCAATAAATTCAGGGGTTAAGGTGCAAAAATGCACATATACTTTTACTCAAAATGCATTTAACAACAAATATTTTTTTTTGGTGTGAAAGTAGCTATGTGGTTGTTAGAGCAAGCGTTTCACCCAAGAGGGGGGGTGAATTGGGTGACCTTAAAAATTTTGTTGCAAATTTAAAATTTGACGTTGAAATTAAAACAGGAAAAAGTAAGGAGAAATGTCACCGAAGTGTACACCAGGATTTATACTGGTTCGGCCACAACCACTTTGACCTACGTCCAGTCCTCAGAGCTTCTCTGAGAGTCTCACTATAACTTCCAAGATTCAGTGGGTTCTTGGCACCTCAGTACAAGCAAGTTCCTACACCTGGACACTCGCTCCCCCTTACAAGTTGTAATTCAATCCCAACTCAAGGTTCCACAACCTTAAGTTACCTCAATAACAAATAGTGAGTTTGAATGAAATATCTCTCTCACAGAGTAAATAAGAATCACTGAAGCATAGAATCACAAGTACAATGAAAAACAGAGTAATGAACTTGATGATACGTTCGTGAGTGTGTTCTTGTGTATCTCTCTGTTCAGATGTTCCCATATATATAGATACGTTGGTAATGATTGGTGGAACATATTTCTTCATGTCCATTGGAGCGTGCGCAGCCACTATTGACTTTTCCAGTTTTTGAAAAAACATACGTTGCGGTAGGTGACGGTCGGTGACTTTTGAGCGTTGCTTTTGACTTTCCTTATTTGGTAAGATCTCTTCATTGTTTATCTTTTGAAATGCTAAGAATACTAATATAATGAAAAGTTAATCAAATAGGAAACAAAACAATGACCGTTGGAATGTTTTCAAACTTTCTGAGTTTGCTTACTCGAGTATAACATGAAGGTTACTCGAGTACTTACTCGAGTATCATCGGGAAATCTTAAATTAACTTCAAGTCAATGAACAAATACAAGAATACTCGGGTAGTGCATGGAATAAACTAAATCTAAGTTCTTGAAAATAGTTATTTACTCGGGTACCTACTCGAGTAATACATTCACAACTTCATAGGTTACTCAGGTACCAACTCGAGTAAATCTTCAAATATCTTTTGATTACTCGATGCTCTACTCCAGTAATGTTGGCAGGATTTCAAGGCCGAGAGCACTTACCTTATTACTCGAGTACCTACTCGAGTAAACTTACTTTTTGTGCACCACTTACTCGGGTAATGACTTGAGGTTTTCCTTGAAAATATCTCTGCATACTCGGGTACCTACTCGAGGAATCCACTTAAAATAGAACATTAAATACTTGTATACTAGAGGAATAACTCAAGGAAAATGAGATAGAATGATATCAAGTTAATCGGGTACCACCTTCAAGTTTTTACTGACTATAATGTGTTACTCGAGTAGCTACTCGAGTAACATTGGCAGTGGTACAAAGTGCCGAGAGCAACACACTTTCAGAAACAGGGTTACTCGAGTACTTATTCGAGTATCATTGGCAGGCCGAGAGCAACTGGAAGTTTTTCATATGGTTACTCGAGTAGCTCCTCGAGTAACATTGGCAGGCCGAGAGCAACTCCAAGTTTTTACCTGGTTACTCGAGTAGTTCCTCGAGTAACATTGGCAGGTTACTGGAAGGTGCCTCTGGTTACTTCAAGTTTTGGCTCATTACTCGAGTACCTCCTCGAGTAATGCCTTAGAAAAACTGCTTCTGATCAAGTTTCTCAGCTTTTTCTCTTCATCTTTCTTCATTACTCCAATGCTAATTTCAAGTGATGCTTATCCCTGTTATTCCTTTGTTCAAACTTGTTTATTAATCATTTCCTTTTCAAACCATTCTTTTGTTATCATCAAAAATAGAGTCGGACGAAAGGGAGATCAAAGGAAACATTGATGGTGAAATTAAATCAAAGGGCGGACAAAAAGGAAATCGAATCGGAGGGGGAAGGAGGCAAAATCAGATATGAGGGTGAATACATGGCGTGGGGAAATTGTAACCTACAGTTTTGAGTTGGAATTATCTGAATGAGTTGAAGAATGTAGGGTTTCAAAGTTTAGGAAGAGACAAAAGGAATCCCAGGTAAGCACTGATTGTAACCTATAAATGTTAGTTTTTTTGTCGTGGCTACAGTGAAATGGCATGAAAACCCTTCGGCCAACGTTTTTGTTTTCCATATTGCAGTATTGATGGCATCAAATGGCGGGGACAAAGAAGTAATCAGGGTGGATGAGACAGAGACAGTCGTACAAAAGCATGAGAGGTCAGTAGAAAAGCCTTGCAAACTTAATGAATTGGCAAAAAATAGTGAGGAGGGAACTAAATGTCATTTGCAAGAAGGTCATAGCACTGGGGTAGAGGATATTTTAGCTGCTGGAGGGAATAGGGGAAGTAAAAATCAGAGAGGGATGGAGGAAACTAAAAATGATGATGATTTGATTGAGTACCTTAGAGAGTTCGACATTGACTTTGTTGATATGGACGAGGTTGTAGAGAGTGAGGAAGCTGAATATGATTATAGTCATTGTGTTGATAAAAGGAAACCAGGAATGGCAAGTTTAGCCAGAGATGACAGTAGGAAGGTGAAGATGGTTGTGGAGTGGATGAAAGTGATGTGGTGAGTTATTTGGGCCTAAGTGGGAGCTGTGATACAGAGGAGAGTATGTATGATGAATTTGAAGTAGGGGAGGTGGATTCAGAAGATGGAAGTGATGATGAAAATGATGAAATGGGCCCAAACAATAATGATGGGCCTCCTGAACAGTTGACAGCCCTTGATGGGGCTCAAAGGTCAACTACCAGGCCCTTTTGTACGACCAGAATGACTTATGCGGACAAAAAAGAGCTAAAAAAGGCCATAGATAAATATGCTATCAGTCGTGGAGTTAAGCTTAGAATAGTGAGAAGTGATAAGAAGAAATTTTCAGGTAATGTGTAAAGAGGGGTGTCCGTTAAACCTTTTTGCTTCTATATATGGGTTAAATATAGGTTTCCAAGTAAAGACTTTGTTTTATAAGCATAATTGTGCTCGTGTGTATAATAACCCTATAGCTTTAATGAATTGGTTGGCTAAACATTTCAAAGAGAAAGTGCAAGACATGTCTCTATTTAAAACAAGTGACATGAAGGAGGTGCAGAGAGAATTCATGGTCAATATGAGCTTACACAAGTGTAAGATGTCACTTGTTCTTCTCTCGTTCATTGGTCATTTACAGTGGTCCTTCATGCAAGCTAAGAATGACCTTACATTTAACCTTTATATCCAAAAAAAATAAAAAAACAAACGTCCTGTTTTTTCTCCTTACTAACATTACAATAAAAAAGAGTTTATAATAAATGACATAAAACATTTACATCTAGTTTACAATTCAATTGTGCAAACAACGTTTAAATGTCTTTCTGAGTAACATTCTTTCTTTCATCACATTCAATCATAAATCACCCTATACAATGGGCATACAAAATAACCAACCACACCCAAATAATAATCAATATAACCATTACAACTTTGAACTTCATCTCCACGCTCTGTAGGTGTCTTTCTCTATTCCCATATGAGGCTTTCAACTTTCTCACCTCATTATGGATTGTAATAAGCTCTTCATATAACTTCTCATCATCATTCCCTCTTTGACGTTGTCTTCTTGCATCATATCGCCTGTCTATGTCATTTAGTAAATCTTTTATGACTTCATTTGCCCTTTCCCCAAATTCACCATTGTACTAGGCAAAAAAACCACAGCCACCATCCTGTTTAACATTCAATAACATATCAGTCATAACAAGTTTGTGTTTCAAAAAGCTGCACATTTAAAGCAAGTTGAATAACACAATTCGTACACACTAAAGAAGAATTAATCACTACATTGTATTCTATACAGAAAGCTTTCAAAGAATATGACAACTTCCAATTTCCACGAAACCTTTCAACAACTAAAATTAAAATGTTGATGTTATGTCTTGTTTCAAAATTTCTTTGCTTTTAGACAAACCTTCCAACAATGACAAAGGAATCCGATCTAGACGAAGGCAAGTAACAACAATTAAGATAACCATATCAAAACCATTCCTAACACAAACAACAACTGTATATAAGAATCAATTTTTATTCTCTATTTTCACCTAGTAGTAATTCCGACTGCCGTAAAACCTCCTACCTAGGTTGCCTTCCATCCATGACGTGCACCTTAGAGCAATGAGCTGTGATGGCAGCATCTTGTCAGACCCTCATACTCCTCCTCTTGACTCGGCTGCCTCATCAAAACAACGCTTCTTCTACATCTCCCAGTAGTCGAAGTCGAAGATGCCGCCATCCACCTCCCCTTCGATATCATCTTCCTTGCCCCTTCGATTTGCTTTCTTAAGGTCCATGATTTGCCTTCTCAAGGTCCACGATTTACTTCTCGCTCTTTGCGTTTCTCAGCCATGCCTATTACGGTCGCGATAGTGATTGTGATTCTTCATTTTGTTCATTCAGTTCAAATAATCAACCCTAGCAAATACCTTTTTATTTTATTTCTCCCAATATGTATTTTTCAGTTATCAACTTCACCTACCAAGTCACCTTCTATGTCATCAAAGTTAGTCAACAAACTTGTTTTTCGCGATCAACTTTTTCTCTTTACTAGATACTGTGACTTTTGAACCTATTATGTAACCACATAGCTACTTTTGCACCTAAAAAACATTTTCTGTTGGGTGCACTTTGAAAAAAAGTACATGTGCATTTTTGCACCTTAACCCTAAATTCAATAGTAATCTATTTTTTTTAGTACATGAAGAGCAAGTTGTTTTGAAAGGTTTAGACAAAGACATTTTTGCCTTATAGGAGATTTTTTTCCCATGTGGAAAAGGCAATTAGGCATAACAACAACAACAAAAAGGTGGCACATCATTCACAAAATTCCTACAAACTTGATCAAAAGAAAGGATAAGCTAACAAACAACAAAATAAAAATGAATTTTTAGACCCCTCATCCATGGGTTCAGTTGGCAAGGGGATCAGACACTCTTACAAATGGAGTGGGTTTGATTCCTGAGCTGGTTGTGGTGCTAGAGGAGGCGTCTCCATAGCTTAGTGAAGCTGAGGTGATTTCTACCTATGGGCTAGGAAAAAAGGGCATGCTTGTCGTGCTCCCATGCTATAGGGACAGGCCCCAGTGGATCATGAGTTAGAAGCCCTGCCCTTGGATCGCAAGTGAGTCGACCCCTTTCATAAAATTTTAGTATAAAAAAATGAATTTTTAGTGGCCATTAATTAAGTAAGCACCAACAATAAACAAAATATTAATTTGAATGAGTAAATTACAGTTTTTAATATAAGTTATTGTTTACCATCATGCAGAGTTAAAGAATGAAGAATTTACTTTCAAAATTGATTTTTCCAAATTAAGTTAGCTTTGTGCCAAATAGTTATATCCAGAACAATATTGTTAATGTCCAAAAACTGTTGCATATTATGAAGTTGGGAAGTGAGAAAGGCTTTTTTGCAATCAATATTGATTTGGAAATAGCTTACAATAGAGTGAGTTGGACAATGTGTTTGGATTAGCGTGGTAAATATAGGGCTCATTTGGCTCGATTCTATTACACCCTACAGTGCAATATAATGCGATGCAATGATAATGCAATGCAATATTAATTACAAGGTTAGTGTTCAATTTTTTTTTTAAGCAAGGTGTAATGAGTTATTTTTTTTAATAATTATTTTAAATTAATATATCACATAAATTCTATTTTACCCTTAATATAATCTTTATAGAAAAAATAGCTAAGAGTCATTGCATTGCCTTATAATAACCATTACGCTATCTCTCTAAGGATCGTCTGATATCGATGGTTGTGGTAGTGGAGGTAACCATAGCAGTGATGTTGTGGTAGTGGTAGCAATGATAGGTAGTGACAGCACAACGATGGAGGAGGAGGTAGTGGCTATGATGGCAGCGGGGGATGTCAGCGACGACGGTGGAGGATGAGGAGGAGGTAGTGACGGTAGTGGTTGTGGTATGGTGTGACAGGTGAAATGAGATAAGTAAAATAAAGACAAATGAAACAAAAGGGTAAATTGGACTTTTTCAATCATGTAATGGGATAGTAATAAGTATTCATAAGGGGAGAGGTATGAATGAAGATTACTAATATTTTGGTAATTGGTAATCATCATTACCAAGGTAAACACTATTACCATACTAAAAAGCAACTAGACACTCTTAGTTCATTTATTAACTAATGGGCCAATAGTGTATGGTCGAATGATACTAATTCATTCACTATGTTAATGTGCTAATGTTCAGGGTTAAAGTTAATTCCAGCCTTTATATGGTTATATATACAAAGTATCCAATTTCTCAAAATAGATAACCAACATAACATAAATACTATCTATCTTGTTCTATACTCATCCGTGGTTACCTTCTTGCTCTTGGAATTGCTTGCCTGAGCTATAAAATTTGTTATTGGAAAGGAGTGAGATTAAAAAGAATATTAGTAGTAACGAAAATCACTCATATAAAATGCATACATAAAACATACTAGATCAACCATCATTTCATAGCATACAACACATTCAACATTCAAAGATATTCTATACAGCATAAAATTTATTCAAGGATATACTGGTCCCTTCTCACAGTACTGGGTATTCTACTAGGCCTCTGCCCTTTTCAATCTAAATGCTTAATACGTTTTGTGACCTAAGGACCCATTGGTCCAGTAAGCCCTATAGCCTGTCTCGTGTTTATAATACAGATATTCATAATGGTAAAAACATGCATGTAAGAGCATACATAGTATGTAAGAGAAAAGTTACTACCTTATAGCCTTTCCAATATCTTGAAATGTGTTACCAATTCCTTAGTCGTCCTTAGTAGATATTGAATCCTATAAGTGGAAATTCAAGAGCGGACGAGTAATTACTTATCCCAATACTCTTGGCATAATGTAAACTAAGTTATTCTTCCATTATACCCTTTGTTTGAACTCGTTGGTCATCATTTGAGTCACTTAGATAGTCGTTAGAAGCTCAAACAAATGTCTATGAGATTGGAAAAGGCTAAACCATTCAACATCTCTAGGAGAAATATGAAGTGCTGAAATGGAGGTTTAGGCCGCAACTAAAGAACTCTTTGGCCACAGCCAAAAGAGGACCATAAACTTTTGGGCCGCAGCCAAGAAATCATTTGGATATAGTCAAAAGGCCTAGCCATAGCCAAAATTTAGTTCATAAGATTCACAAATATAGCATGTACATTGGCCAGTTCAATGTTTGATTCTCAAGAATACACTGGAACTGTACCAATGATTTAAAAGGTCTTTAATTCAAAAGAGTGAATATTTGTCTTGACGGTCACCTTATTCAGCTCTTTATGAGTAATACTCAGTTTCAAGCTCATGTCTTTCTTTTCACACACAGCACTGGAGTGTCCCATGGCGATATACTAGGTTATATAAACCCTACTTTCTAGAAACTCTCCCTTTGCTGGATTCATTACAATGCACCACTCTCGCAAGTCAACATTCCAGTGCTCCACTCTACGTTTGATGTTTCGGTGAATCCACTCTTCAGCACTTGATATCAAAAATATTTGCATATTTATTTTCCCTTATATGATAATTTTGTAGACAATATTTGAGCTTATTGTAATTAATTTGGGTGTAATTGATAAATATTTCCTTGCTTTTAAGAATTCTGAATACTTTGTTTCATATTTTATTTTAATTTTATACATTGTATTATTTCTTGCATGCCTCCATCTTGGAAGGCTTAGGATTGTATTATATTTTGCATGCCTCCATCTTGGAAGGCTTAGGATTGTATTACATTTTTGCATGCCGCCTACATGGAAGGTTTTACCTCCTAAATAGACGGCTAGATTTTTCTATTTTTCATGCATCTTTTAGTTGTATATTTATGTTTGAGAATTTAATATTCAAGTTTTATGCAGTATTTATGAGGATTTCATTCTAGTTTTATGTAATGTTAATTTATTTTTATTTAGTTTTTTATTTCATCATGTGCTAACATTTCTATTTTCCTAGGGTAATGATGTAGCTTACTAATGACGGATTGAATGTTAACTTATTAAATCTATTTTTAATTTTTCCTTCATGATTGAGTTTTAATTATTGTTCTTAATGCTTTCATTTGATTGGCCATCTTTTGAATGATTTCAATATGTATGTTAAGATCGAAAGGAGATATATGTGTGTAGACCCTATAATTAAAATCATAATTTGCATATGAAATAGAAATATATTCATATGAGTTGCGTAGTTTTAATGAGTTTTATAAATCTTAATGCATAATTAATTGCTTAAATTCATATAGGAATATATTGGATTAGCAATTAATTATAGAATTGCTTGACCTTGGAAGAGGCTAGTAATTAAATAAAGGAAACTCGACTATCAATCATGTGGAATAAATTGGGCTAGAATAGATAAGTGATTCAATCCAAAATTTGTTAAGTGAAATCTGACCCTATAACTTTTTCTTGTAGTTTTTTTTTATGTTATTTGTACTCATATTTAATCATTTTCTATTTTGTACTTTCCATCACCAATTTATCGATCAACTAAATAGAATTAAAATTATCTATTTTGATACTTAGTAATCAATCCTCATGGGAACGATACTCTACTCACTTCTGTATTACTTAATTACGATAGTGTACACTTGCATTATTTAATTGATCATCTACACACGTAACAAGTTTTTGGCACTGTTGCCGGGTAATGTTGTCATTAATATCAACGAGCATGTCCTCCCCGTGCGTTGCACGGAGAGAATAAATTACTGCAAATTTTTAATACACTCACTTTTTTTTTGTTATCTTAATGAAGCTAATGTTGTTTTCTAAACGTCACTATAATTGTCAAACATTTACAATGATTATAGAAGTCCATAATATTATTAGATCACCCCACGTGCGACCGATATGAAACATATGTTTAAACATACCTTATGCCATCATGATTCAATACATGGAAAATAATGTCTTCATTGATCTCTCTCTTAATTTCTTTTTTATTGAATGTCTGTACCATTAGATCAAGTTTCAATGGTTGAAGTTTAATACTATATAAAAATATTATAATAATATTAACTAAAATATTAAATAGTATTAAAATATCAACCATTAAAAGTTAATCTAATGGTTGAGACATTCAATAAAAAAAAAAAAGTGGAGAGACATCAATGGAAACATACTTCTCCAGTTTTATAAACCATCAATTTAGTAGTGGTCACTCCATACACATATATGCGTGGAGCTCTCATTATATTAATGATTTACTCCTAATTAAAGTCCATAAAAAGGTCCGTCTAGGAATCCATTAGCACCAACTCTAGTGTTCGTCAATAACATTTTAACTCTGGGTCATTGGGGGCTTTTGTTATCAAATTATTTAGTTTCGTTATCAACACGTTACCGGACAATCCACTTTAGTTTTTCTATACATTAATTATTAATTGTGTGGTATTCTGACAAATATTAGGTATTACGTACTTCACATACTTAATAATTTTGTATAGTTTGTTTGAATGCATGGCCTCTCTTTTCTGACATTAATTAGGTCATAACATATCTTGCATTAAGAAAAAGGGTTGGAAAAAAAGTACTCGCTATGATTCTAATTAAAAGATAAAATTGATTTTTTTAGAGAAATTAAGGAAGCCAATCGAAAAGAAAATGACGATGAATAAAAACATACCCCAGACTCATTTTTAATTTAAATATTTCTCTCTGATATTTGCAAAATCTCGATAATAAATAATTTGGGAAAAAAAAATCCAAACTTTAATTCGATAAAAGGTAATTTTGAAAAAATATACTCCATTCGATCCTAATTATAAGACAAAGTTGACTTTTTTGGAGAAATTAAGAAAGCCAATTAAATTGCTTTGGAGTATTCATATTTTTATTTTTTTCTCCAAACTAATTAATTTGACTAATAAACTAACATATAATCTAAGAATTCTAAAAATATAAATACTCTAAAGTAATTTAATTGGCTTCCTTAATTTCTCCAAAAAAGTCAACTTTATCTTATAATTAGGACCGGAGGGAGTATAAATTTGTTACAGCATGACTAATTTAATTTAATTAATCTGATGGGATATTTGGATTTAAAATTCAAGCATGATGGTTCACTAATTTAGGAGTTATATAAATAATGTGGAATTGTGAATCATATCACAAAGAAGCGACCAACCGTTTTTTTTTTACTTAATTAAAACATCTATTTATCCGGATTCACCTTCTGATTTCCACACGTAATTTAACATCTTGATTTTTATTTTTAAGATATAATTATAATTAGGGAATAATTATTTATATATTTAAAAATAAATTATTTAAAAAAAGAAAAAGAAGAACAACATAATGATGATGTTAAAAAAAATAGTAAAGGAAAGAGCACCCGCCATGATGAAGATGCTGGGGGGAAAACAACAGAAAAGTTTTCCAAATAAAAACATGTCCAAATATAAGGAGAAGATCAATATAAGGAAAAACATGTCCAAATAAAAAAGATGTCCAGATTGTTTAATACAGTCCAAAATGCAAATAATAAAGCTTCAAGGTCAAAAGGTTATGAATTTTGTCCGTCCAGAATCCTCTAGCTAAAAAGCCAAGCAGTTATTAACGAATTTTTTTTAATTCGATAAAAGTTAATTTTGAAAAAATATACTCCCTCCGGTCTTAATTATAAGACAAAGTTGACTTTTTTGGAGAAATTAAGAAAGCCAATTAAATTGCTTTGGAGTATTCATATTTTTATTTTTTTCTCCAAACTAATTAATTTGAATAATAAAATAACATATAATCTAAGAATACTAAAAATATAAATACTCTAAAGTAATTTAATTGGCTTCCTTAATTTCTCCAAAAAAGTCAACTTTATCTTATAATTAGGACCGGAGGGAGTATAAATTTGTTATAGCATGACTAATTTAATTTAATTAATCTGATGGGATATTTGGATTTAAAATTTTTTTGAACAGCGATTTAAAATTCAAGCATGATGGTTCACTAATTTAGGAGTTATATAAATAATGTGGAATTGTGAATCATATCACAAAGAAGCGACCAACCGATTTTTTTTTTTTTACTTAATTAAAACATCTATTTATCTGGATTCACCTTCTGATTTCCACACGTAATTTAACATCTTGATTTTTATTTTTAAGATATAATTATAATTAGGGAATAATTATTTATATATTTAAAAATAAATTATTTAAAAGAAGAACAACATAATGATGATGTTAAAAAAAATAGTAAAGGAAAGAGCACCCGCCATGATGAAGATGCTGGGGGAAAACTACAGAAAAGTTCCCACAATTTCTGAAAATTACAGTTGTAAAGCAAGGGGCAAAATAAAATTACAGAGAAGTACCCAAAGTTTTGAAAATTCAGCGGATCCAACAAAATTTTCAAAAAGTTTTAATATAATCCCTCCGCAAACTTTAAGCTGTTGCAATTTTTGTCCCTTGGTCAAAACGTGGGAACTTAAGTTTGCAATATGCTTCTCCATCAGGCACTCGACACGATGAATGGAGACGAAAAAAAAAACAGGAGTGGAGAAAAAAGAAGGAAAAGAAAGATGAGTGGAGCGTCATAAATTCCCTTTCCTTTCGGTTGATAATGATGGAGTTGGGGATAGTTTAATTCTTTATTTTGAAAATGGAAAGAGAAGAGTTGTAGAGGCGGGCATCATTATACGTGCTTTGGAATAGAAGTTAAGTAGAAAATATAATATAGAAACACACTTATTTCAGTTAAGTAGAAAATATAATATAGAAACACACTTATTTCAGTGTATAATTTACAACAAATGGTATGTTCTTCTCTTGTTGCACTCTCAAGCACAAAAACAACTGCTTCCATTATTGGAATTTGTTCAAGAAAATATGGTGAAGAGGTGGAAAAAAAGTACTCGCTATGATTCTAATTAAAAGATAAAATTGATTTTTTTTAGAGAAATTAAGGAAGCCAATCGAAAAGAAAATGACGATGAATAAAAACATACCCCAGACTCATTTTTAATTTAAATATTTCTCTCTGATATTTGCAAAATCTCGATAATAAATAATTTGGAAAAAAAAATCCAAACTTTAATACGATAAAAGGTAATTTTGAAAAAATATACTCCCTCCGATCCTAATTATAAGACAAAGTTGACTTTTTTGGAGAAATTAAGAAAGGCAATTAAATTGCTTTGGAGTATTCATATTTTTATTTTTTTTCTCCAAACTAATTAATTTGACTAATAAACTAACATATAATCTAAGAATTCTAAAAATATAAATACTCTAAAGTAATTTAATTGGCTTCCTTAATTTCTCCAAAAAAGTCAACTTTATCTTATAATTAGGACCGGAGGGAGTATAAATTTGTTACAGCATGACTAATTTAATTTAATTAATCTGATGGGATATTTGGATTTAAAATTCAAGCATGATGGTTCACTAATTTAGGAGTTATATAAATAATGTGGAATTGTGAATCATATCACAAAGAAGCGACCAACCGTTTTTTTTTTACTTAATTAAAACATCTATTTATCCGGATTCACCTTCTGATTTCCACACGTAATTTAACATCTTGATTTTTATTTTTAAGATATAATTATAATTAGGGAATAATTATTTATATATTTAAAAATAAATTATTTAAAAAAAGAAAAAGAAGAACAACATAATGATGATGTTAAAAAAAATAGTAAAGGAAAGAGCACCCGCCATGATGAAGATGCTGGGGGGAAAACAACAGAAAAGTTTTACAAATAAAAACATGTCCAAATCTAAGGAGAAGATCAATATAAGGAAAAACATGTCCAAATAAAAAAGATGTCCAGATTGTTTAATACAGTCCAAAATGCAAATAATAAAGCTTCAAGGTCAAAAGGTTAAGAATTTTGTCCGTCCAGAATCCTCCCGCTAAAAAGCCAAGCAGTTATTCACGAATTTTTTTAATTCGATAAAAGTTAATTTTGAAAAAATATACTCCCTCCGGTCATAATTATAAGACAAAGTTGACTTTTTTGGAGAAATTAAGAAAGCCAATTAAATTGCTTTGGAGTATTCATATTTTTATTTTTTTCTCCAAACTAATTAATTTGACTAATAAAATAACATATAATCTAAGAATACTAAAAATATAAATACTCTAAAGTAATTTAATTGGCTTCCTTAATTTCTCCAAAAAAGTCAACTTTATCTTATAATTAGGACCGGAGGGAGTGTAAATTTGTTACAGCATGACTAATTTAATTTAATTAATCTGATGGGATATTTGGATTTAAAATTCAAGCATGATGGTTCACTAATTTAGGAGTTATATAAATAATGTGGAATTGTGAATCATATCACAAAGAAGCGACCAACCGATTTTTTTTTTACTTAATTAAAACATTTATTTATCCGGATTCACCTTCTGATTTCCACACGTAATTTAACATCTTGATTTTTATTTTTAAGATATAATTATAATTAGGGAATAATTATTTATATATTTAAAAATAAATTATTTAAAAGAAGAACAACATAATGATGATGTTAAAAAAAATAGTAAAGGAAAGAGCACCCGCCATGATGAAGATGCTGGGGGAAAACTACAGAAAAGTTCCCACAATTTCTGAAAATTACAGTTGTAAAGCAAGGGGCAAAATAAAATTACAGAGAAGTACCCAAAGTTTTGAAAATTCAGCGGATCCAACAAAATTTTCAAAAAGTTTTAATATAATCCCTCCGCAAACTTTAAGCTGTTGCAATTTTTGTCCCTTGGTCAAAACGTGGGAAATTAAATTTGCAATATGCTTCTCCATCAAGCACTCGACAAGATGAATGGAGACAAAAAAAAAAACAGGAGTGGAGAAAAAAGAAGGAAAAGAAAGATGAGTGGAGCGTCATAAATTCCCTTTCCTTTCGGTTGATAATGATGGAGTTGGGGATAGTTTAATTCTTTATTTTGAAAATGGAAAGAGAAGAGTTGTAGAGGCGGGCATCATTATACGTGCTTTGGAATAGAAGTTAAGTAGAAAATATAATATAGAAACGCACTTATTTCAGTTAAGTAGAAAATATAATATAGAAACACACTTATTTCAGTGTATAATTTACAACAAATGGTATGTTCTTCTCTTGTTGCACTCTCAAGCACAAAAACAACTGCTTCCTTTATTGGAATTTGTTCAAGAAAATATGGTGAAGAGGTGGAAAAAAAGTACTCGCTATGATTCTAATTAAAAGATAAAATTGATTTTTTTAGAGAAATTAAGGAAGTCAATCGAAAAGAAAATGACGATGAATAAAAACATACCCCAGACTCATTTTTAATTTAAATATTTCTCTCTGATATTTGCAAAATCTCGATAATAAATAATTTGGAAAAAAAAAATCCAAACTTTAATTCGATAAAAGGTAATTTTGAAAAAATATACTCCCTTCGATCCTAATTATAAGACAAAGTTGACTTTTTTGGGGAAATTAAGAAAGCCAATTAAATTGCTTTGGAGTATTCATATTTTTATTTTTTTCTCCAAACTAATTAATTTGACTAATAAACTAACATATAATCTAAGAATTCTAAAAATATAAATACTCTAAAGTAATTTAATTGGCTTCCTTAATTTCTGCAAAAAAGTCAACTTTATCTTATAATTAGGACCGGAGGGAGTATAAATTTGTTACAGCATGACTAATTTAATTTAATTAATTTGATGGGATATTTGGATTTAAAATTCAAGCATGATGGTTCACTAATTTAGGAGTTATATAAATAATGTGGAATTGTGAATCATATCACAAAGAAGCGTCCAACCGATTTTTTTTTTTACTTAATTAAAACATCTATTTATCAGGATTCACCTTCTGATTTCCACACGTAATTTAACATCTTGATTTTTATTTTTAAGATATAATTATAATTAGGGAATAATTATTTATATATTTAAAAATAAATTATTTAAAAGAAGAAAAAGAAGAACAACATAATGATGATGTTAAAAAAAATAGTAAAGGAAAGAGCACCCGCCATGATGAAGATGCTGGGGGAAAACTACAGAAAAGTTCCCACAATTTCTGAAAATTACAGTTGTAAAGCAAGGGGCAAAATAAAATTACAGAGAAGTACCCAAAGTTTTGAAAATTCAGCGGATCCAACAAAATTTTCAAAAAGTTTTAATATAATCCCTCCGCAAACTTTAAGCTGTTGCAATTTTTGTCCCTTGGTCAAAATGTGGGAACTTAAGTTTGCAATATGCTTCTCCATCAGGCACTCGACACGATGAATGGAGACAAAAAAAAAACAGGAGTGGAGAAAAAAGAAGGAAATGAAAGATGAGTGGAGCGTCATAAATTCCCTTTCCTTTCGGTTGATAATGATGGAGTTGGGGATAGTTTAATTCTTTATTTTGAAAATGGAAAGAGAAGAGTTGTAGAGGCAGGCATCATTATACGTGCTTTGGAATAGAAGTTAAGTAGAAAATATAATATAGAAACACACTTATTTCAGTTAAGTAGAAAATATAATATAGAAACACACTTATTTTAGTGTATAATTTACAACAAATGGTATGTTCTTCTCTTGTTGCACTCTCAAGCACAAAAACAACTGCTTCCTTTATTGGAATTTGTTCAAGAAAATATGGTGAAGCAACACACCTTTCCCACTTGGCTTAAAATTATTTTTTATTTTTAATTCGATAAATAATGTGGAATTGTGAACCATATCATTATGTTTCCAACCGATATTTTTTTTACTTAATTAAAACATCAATATATCCGGATTCACCTTCTGATTTCCACACTTTATGTAACATCTTGATTTTTACTTATAACATATAATTATAATTAGGAAGTAGTTATTTATATATAAAAAAATAAATTAATTCAAAAAAGAAGAAGAACAAAATGATGATGATGTTAAAACAAAATGAAAGACACATCACGCACACAACTTTTTCAAAATGGGAAAGTGTTTCTATCATTGCATGAGACACTATCATTGCATGCCAGCGTAGAAAGGGTTCTTGAGGGAGAGAGGTTCTGAGCAAAAAAAAATTTGACCACCATTTGTATATCAATCTTCAACTTTAAGCTCTGAACTGTGTTTTCTTTATTTGGGCGTGCCGTCTTCTTCAACCCCAGCACCAACGATGGCGACCTGTGCAAACTAGCACCAAAGATGGGTCCTTGGATTGAGAATGAGAATGAACAGAACAAAGAGAGAAAAAGAGAGATCGAGAATGAACAACAAACAGAGTGCTTGATTCGATTCTTTTTTCTGGGTATTCAATGGAAGCTTTTGTTTGGAAAAAAAAATGGAAGCTTTTGATTGTATAATATGAAAGATCTACAATCAAACCTCATTTCCACAAACTCTTTTTTTTTTTCTGGGTAGTCCACAGCAAAAAGAGAGATCAAGAAAGAGAGATCTGGATTAATTGTGGACCGCACAACGATTTCGTGGTGTTGTGAATATTCCGGCGAGTATTTCTTCTTTCTTCTGAGCTTGTCCGGCGACTTTGAAGAGCTTGGAATTTTTCTAGAGCATGGTTTCGTCCTTCCTTTGATCTTTCCAGCTAGCTCCTGCAATTTCCGGTGAGTTTCTTTGCTTTACGGTTTGTTTTTGCAATTCCTTCCTCTGAAAATTGCTTCTCCTCCATCTCAGGTTGAGCTAAAACATGAAACAGAGACGAAGGGCTACCTGACAGAGGAAGCATGAGATGTGAAAGTAAGGGAAGAATAAGAAGCACAAAACATTTGAATTGCAAATGGATGATGATACTAAGACACATACGATATTTGAACATTATTAGAGCAGTTCTTGCTTTGTTTCCTTCCAGTGATTCTGTAGATGACACACTCCAAACGATGTCTCGCAGGTAGGATATATATGGTTGTTGAAGGTCGTTAGGTTGCCATTGGCGGGAGCTTTTTTAAAATTTCTTTTGAAATTCAAAATTCAAATTCATTCCTCCCTCCATAACATCCAGAAGCGATCAAATGTGAGCAGCCCGATGAAGAACAAAATGGCTTATGAACAGTGAAAGGTGTCTGAAGAGAATGAAAAGGAGCGGCTTAGGAATAGTAGAGGTGGAAGAGATTTTTATGATATATTGATACCAAGTAATTTTAATACTAATTTAGTCTTCATGTAAAAATTTCAAAATTTTTTTTAAATAAAAAAAATTGATTATTCACATCATTCATTTGGTTTAATTAGTGATAACTCGTCATATCTTAGTTCTTTTTCAAGAATGCATGTGGGTGGAATGAGACAAGCAAATATAAATACAAGTTGGATTGAAAATTCTTCTCCTTATAATTGTTTTTCTTGTGCTTATTGTGGAGAGTGTCATTCTTATGACCATTGTCCATATAGCAATACCAGTTATTATATGAGAGATGATTTCACTATGAACTAAACTTGTTTTCTCCTTTTATCCTGGTGGAATTTTAGAGTAACAAGAGTCTTTGGATCCATATGTCAGGTATTGTCCTAATCCTCCTTTCTACTCTTATCCATATATTGAAGAACAAACTCTTAAGTATAAGCAAAAATCTGATTTAGAAAGATTAGATGAGGAGTTTACAGAATCAACAGAGAGATTTATTAGAGAACAAAAGGAAATTGTTACTAGTGTTGAGTCAAGTGTCTAAAATATTGGAATATATGTGAGTCAAATTATTTCATCACTTGAAACTATGAGGCAAGATAATTCTTTAAGCATGATGATCACTTCTTGTGTTGATGATGATTATTGTGAGGAAGTTGAGGATATGGAATTGAATAAAATTTTGGCTCTTGTGGAATGTAATAAGAAACTTGAAATTACTTTTGGAGAGGATAGTGGGTGTAGTCTAGAAGAAGATCTGGTCGTGGAACTTGATTCCTATCATTTTGATGTTGAAACTAATGAGGATGTTCCAAAAGTTGTTGTTCATGTTTGTTCATGGAATCACTGTAGCAGACGGAGGTGGCTGTAGCAGATGATAAAACATTGTAGCAAAATCACTGTAGCATTCTGCTGACATTTACTGTAGCAGCGGGTACTATTCACTGTTCATTATTCACAGAAAGTCACTATTCATTCAAAGAAAAAGCATACACCTGTTGACAGGATACTGTGGCATCAAGGAAAAAATGACATGACGTTGTTCGCTCAGTGACTATATATAGGAGCATCAGGTGCAGAGATTGAGGGTATGGAGTTATTCCTCTGACAATTTTCAATCCTTTGTTTGAGAATTCTGAATACTTTGTTTCATATTTTATATTTAATTTTATACATTGTAGTATTTCAAGGCATTTTAAAATACTTTGAATCAATCTCAAAATGGTTTGTAATGTCATTTTAACTCATTCGTTTTCAGTTCCATTATTAATATCAGAGTGAGACTTGAAATGTTCTCTACTAAAAACCCTCAGTTCATTCATTAACTAATGGGCCCATAGTGTATGGTCACCCGATACTAATTCATTCACTGTGTTAATGTGCTAATGTTTAGGGTTACAACTAATTCCAGCCTTTATATGGTTATATATACAAAGTATCCAATTTCTCGAAATAGATAACCAACATAACATAAATCCTATCTATCTTGTTCTTTACTCATCTATGGTTACCTTCTTGCTCTTTGAACTGCTTGCATGTGGTGTAAAATTTTGTTATTGGAAAGGAGTGAGATTAAAAAGAATCTCAGTAGTAACAAATATCACTAATCTAAAATGAATACATAAAACATGCTAGATCAACCATCATTTCATAACATACAACACATTCAACAGTTAGAGATATTTTATGCAGCATACAATTCATTCAAAGACACACTTGTTCCTTCCCATAGGGTTGGGTATTCCACTGGGCCTCAACCCTTCTCAATCTGAATGCTTAATAGGTTTTACGACCCAAGGACCCACTAGTCCAGTAGGCCCTACTACCTATCTCATGTTCACAACACATGTATTCACAATGGTAAAAACATGCATGTAAGAGTACATAGTATGTGAGAGAAAAGTTACTATCTTATAGCCTTTCTAATGTCCCAAAATGTGTTACCAATTCCTTGGTCGTCCCGAGTAGATATTGAATCCTATAAGTGGAAATTCACGAGTGCACGAGTTATTACTTATCCTAATACTCTTGGCATAATGTAAACTAAGTTATTCTTCCATTCTTATCCTTTGTTTGAACTCGTTGCTTATCATTTGAGTCACTAGATAGTCATTGGAAGCTCAAAAAAATGTCCATAAGGTTAGAAAAAGGCTAAACCAGTCAACATCTCTAGGAAATATATGAAGTGCGGAAATGGAAGTTTTGGCTGCAGCCAAGGAATTCTTTGGTTGCAACCAAAAGAGGTCCATAAACTTTTGGACCACAGCCAAGAAATCATCTGGCCGTAGCCAAAATCTGGATTACAGATTTCCCCTGTTTCTTGGCTTAACTTCCAAAAATCATAACTTAATCTACAAAATCCCAAATGGTGTGGTTCAAAGTCCTAGGTGACCCTTTTTAAGTCTATTTCAAAGGAAAAATACATCCTGTTGCCATTCATATGCACACAATTCTAGACTCCATAATCAATCCTCACTGTCACATAAATCATTCAAGATTCAATGCCTAATTTAAATAATTCATATCTACCAATGTACTAATCCAAAAGCCATATATTATATATCAAATCAGTGCCTATCATGTCTACTTTAGAGAATTTCATGACTATTGGATATGATTCAACCACTCAAAAACACGCCAAAAGGAATCTGTCTCCCATAAACTTCAACCCAACAATATGTAATATTGCAAATTTCACTATCAAACTAGTCTAATATCACTGTTACACATCATATACCATCATATTCAGGATCAAGACAACAAAAACCTAGAAACCCTATGTTGGTCGAATCCTAGGTAGCCTAAGAGAATCATAAAAACTCAACAAATCCTTAAAGTGTTTAGTTCAAATTAAAGCTTAGGCTTATCTATACACAGTGTTACAGCCAGTTCTTGATTTTAGCAGTACCCCTTTCAAGTATACATTACCAAACTCCACCAATTAGAAATATAAAAAAACCATAGAGATGAAGCTCTTATCGAGTAGAGCAACATTTGTGAAGGCTCTAACAGTCAGAAATGAAGATTTGGGGTTAGAATTATCAGAAATTCTCAAGAACACCTAAGTTTTCTCTCCTTCTCTCCTCTTTCTTTTTCCTACTACTTTCCCTCTTATTTTCTAGGTGTTGGATGGATTTTAAGAGGAGGGAGGGGGTTTTGATCTTTATTTTCACTTAAACCAAATGTTTAGTCTACAAAGTGCCAAGTGTTAAGTTCTTGTGGTTCCTTGAAAAAGCAAGTGGTTATTTTAATCAACTATGGTTGTTTTGGTTAACTAAATTGGTCTTCACTCTGCCTCTTTCTTTCTCTTAACCAAAATGCCTAAGGTAATAAGGGAGAAAAATGTGTTGACCATTTGACCAAAGTCTTCTTGAAATTGGGTTGACACTTTGACCAACACTTCCTTTCTTCCCTTTTTGCCCCTTTGGCCATCCCTATCATCCTAAGAGGAGGGAGATAATTTGATTTTTAATCTTCATAATTACTCTTGCTTATCCAAGGACAAATCTTATCCCTTCATTTTAATTTCCAATTCTAACCTCAAGTTCATATGGCAAATGTCTCTTTTGCCCTTGATTATGGCAATATTAATTTAATTGTCATTAGTTATTTTATTCTACTTTATTTTCTCCTTAAAGACATGATTTCTCCTTCTTTTTAAGTCCAAGCTAGACTTTATACTATATTTGACTTTAGATGAAGGAATTGGGTATTTTCCCTTGACTAATTGGAACTAAAGCCCATACTTAATTCCAAATTCGTCTCTAAAAGTCATTATAGCTCTTGGACATTTTTGGGATCTTGCTAAAATTGGGCATGGTAGACTGTTTAGCTAAAATTGGGTATGGTAGACTGCTTAACTTAAGCTTATGACACTGAGGATTGTCTGACAATTCATTAGTAGAGTGTTTCACTATGGTGATTGAGAGAATAGAAGAGGATGATGAAGAACAAGTATAGAAAAACACGAAAATGGAGAGTCAAATATATTAGAAGTGACAGGTTTAAACCATCATTGCATACATTAGAAGTTGAGAACGAGTAGTCACGAGAACAAAGAAGCACAGAGAGACTAGCTCGAGAAAGAGGACAAATTTCAAAAGTTTGATTTAATGGTTATTAAATAAAAACATTAGGTATTAAAAATGTTATGACTTTTACTTCAAGGTTTTTTACTAATAATTGTTAAGTATGGGATTAGTTTTTTTTGAAATGAAATATGTAAAAATTATATACCGGTTTTTAAGTTGAAATTGTTAAGTATATGTGGAGAATAATTAATAGTCTTTTTTAGAATCATTTGTTATAGATTTCACAGACTCCACCTTTCCATTCTCAACAATTATTCTTTCCCTATTAATTATTTTCCCATAATGAAAATACCAATAATAAAAATATAGCATTTAGTTTTTCCTTGTCCAAAGCAATGTCAAACTAGTAATTAAGTTTAGTTAATGTTTAGTGATATACTCTTTGTGTGACTGCTTCCGCATATGGCTATTTTCCACTAGCTAAGACTATTCATATGTTAGATTCCAAGTTTTGATGATAACAAAAGGTAATTGTGTGCAAAGTATGTTTTTACAAGTCTAGACAATGATTGCAAAGTTACCAAATGCATATGGCAAAGTTTAAAGATGTCTGCTGTTAGTTTTTACTGATGCATTCAAGCAACAGAGCTAACACTCGAGCATAAACCTCTTTTACACTCGAGCACATGCAAGTGTTGGATAGAAATTGTGTGACAGAGAGCAATTGCTGTCAATTTTACTGATGCACTCGAGCACTATAACCAACACTCAAGCATGAAGCTGTTTTGCACTCGAGCATATGAAAGTGTTGAACTGGAAGTATTTGACAGAGAGCAAAGTCAGAACAAGATATCAATACTTCACTCGAGCACAGGTTTTATACTCGAGTGATGGCCTTATCTGCACCCGAGTTCCAGCAAGTGAGAGATTGCGAGTGTTTGGCCTAGAGTCATGCAAAACAAAGAAGCATAAGCATGCCCGAGTGAGATTCCATATGCCCGAGTGATACATCAGCACTCGCGAGTGAGAAATCTAACTCTCTCAATTCTAATGCAAGTGCTGAAGACAAAGAGTATATTATAGAAGAATATTCTTCTCACTCAAGTAAGAGTATGTATGCTCGAGTGAGGGCCCACATCACCTGTGAGTGCAAAATCATACTCTTGATAAAACACGGTGTGAGTGTTGTCCAGAGACGTGGCTCATAGTGTAAAATGAAGCAGCACTCGAGTAAGGGGACCAGTGCTCGAGTGAGGACCCACTTTACTCGCAAGTGTGAAAATGTACTCTCTCAAAATCTGTGGAAGTGCAAGTGTAAAACTAAAGCAAAAGGAGAAAATATAGTATTGCACTCAAGTGAGACAAAACAATGCTCGAGTGATACTCTGCCAGAAGCCAAAACGCACCAGTCTTACAGTGTTCAATCTGAATATGGTTTAATGTTATTTATTCATCTTATTTTCACTTATTATTATTATCTAACATCATTCAACATATATTATGAGTGTGATACAGGAGTTTGAACATTTGAATTAGAAAGACAGAGGAAATCAAACAATGGCAGACAACATTATTACGACCATCCAAGCACATACCTACCGCGTTCAAAGATTTCAAACATACGCATGCCGTTCCACAGTAACATGCCCCGCTCCACGATGATCATTATTCAAACGGGCAAAAAATAATGTCTATAAATACAGAGTTCCAGAGACCATAAAAAACAATGAAGTGCAAGAATTCACACAAGTAAATTCACGAGTCTCTGTTATTTACATTTCCTCTGTATTCATATTGTTCTTCAGTGTTTATCATATTTGCTCTATAAGAGAGTCTGTATACACTTCAAATTCTATTTTCATTTGATCTCAAGGTACTAGGACCTTGAGAGGGGAGATTTCCCTATGAGAGAAGCAGTGAGAGAATTCCTAGTAGGACTTTCTGCTCATGAGACTTACAAGATACAAGCAGTAGAGAATGTTGCTGCTCGTAAGACTTACATGGTGTAAGCAGGAGAGAACATTGCTGCTCATAAGTCTTGTATATGTAAGCAAGAGAGAAAGGTCATAGGTTTGTTTATCTGCACGTAAGACTTATCGTAAGGGGGAGAGAAATTTCTAGTATTTTTACTAGTAGTCCTTTCAAGGACAGTTGTTGTCTTGCGGCGTTCCGAGAGCCTACTGAATCTTAGAAGAATAGTGAAAATCTCAGTAGGTCTTGATCTCTGAGGACTGAATGTAGGCCTCGTCTTTGGCCGAACCAGTATAATTCTCTGTGTGCTTATCTTCTCAACTCTACTCTATCTACAGCTAATACTATATCACCATATCAATCGAAAAATTTATCACATCACCAAATTCACCCCCTCTTGGTTCCTCGACCTAAATATCACTCGGTTATAGGAACCAAATGGGTTTTCAAAAACAAACTTGATGAATCAAAAATCATTATGAGAAATAAAGCAAGATTGGTAGCCAAAGGCTATAATCAAGAAGAAGGTATTGATTATGAGGAAACATATGCTCCAGTGGCAAGATTGGAAGCAATATGAGTACTCTTAGCCTTTGCTTGCATTAAAGGTTTTAAACTTTATCAAATGGATGTGAAAATTGCTTTTCTAAATGATTATATTGTTAGATCCCAAGTTTTGATGATAACAACAATTCAATTATGATTAAAACATGTTTTTAGAAGGTTAAGAAAAGATTCCAAGTTAACCAAATGCATATCTGGTGTTTGCTGATATCTGCTGTAAAAATGCACTTGAGTGCTCGAGCATGAAATCTGCACTCGAGCACAAAACACTTCTGTACTCGAGCAGGTGTGAGAGAAAGCCAGGAAGTGAGTACCCGAGAGGCATTCTCCCTTGGTAACCAATGGATCACTCGGAGCACAAAGTACGCACTCGAGCAGAGAAGTCATTCTCACTCGAGCACGTATGCGAGCAGGGCATGCGAGCACTTGGCCGAGAGCAAAGCAATGGTGTGCTTCCTATATTCACTCGAGCAAGGGTATGCGAGTGATTGGCCGAGAGCAAGTCAAGGCATGCTTCCATCATTCACTCGAGAAAGGCACTGCGAGCACTTGGCCGAGAGTCTTGAAACTCAGAAAAATACAAGAGTGCTCGAGCACACCCATCCATGCTTGAAGTGATCTATCCATGCTTGCGAGTAAGATTTTCATCCCTCTCCAGATCAGTTGCGAGTGCTTGTTCAAGAGAGCATATTCCTTCAGAATATGCTTCTCACTCGAGCAGAGGTAAGTGTGCTCGAGTGAGGGCCAATATCACCTGCGAGTGAAAATTCCATCCCTCTGGACTTCTGATGCGAGTGATGTTTTAGAGAGCATATTCCTTGAGAATATGCCTCTCACTCGAGCAGAGGTAAGTGTGCTCGAGTGAGGGTCAATATCACCCGCGAGTGAGATTTCTATCCCTCTGGAATTATGGTGCGAGTGATGGTTTAGAGAGCATATTCCTTGAGAATATGCTTCTCACTCGAGCAGAGGTAAGTGTGCTCGAGTGAGAGTCCAGATCACTCGCGAGTGCAAATTCTCACTCTTGTCAAAATGGTATGCGAGTGATGACCCGAGAAGGCACTTCCAGTGTAAAGTGCAAGGATCACTCGAGCAGAGAGTTTGTGCTCGAGTGAGACCTCTCTTCACCCGCGAGTGAAGATATTTTCTCTCTGATTCTCCATGCGAGCACAACCCGATAACAGAGGTAAATGAAGGAAAATAGGAGATCACTCGAAGTGAGCTTTTCATGCTCGAGTGATGCCCTGTTTGACCACAGAAAAAGCTGAGTTTCACAACGTGCATTCCAAACATGTATTATTATTCTTTATTCATATCATCATTACTCTTTATCTTTGTTTAACATTGTTTTGAATGTTTTAAGAGGATGATACAGGAATATGAACGTTTGAACTGGGCCACATGAGAAAAGTGATACAACGGCAGACAAGATGATTATGAACACGCTGGCACCTACCGCACTCAAACTATTCTAATATGCACGTGTCTGCCAATATTTTCAAATGTCCCGCTCCACAACTGAAGAGAATACAAACGGGCAAAAGATGGAGCAACTATATATATATACAGAGACTCACGGAGAAAAAAAAAAAGAACACAGCACAAGAATTCACAAGCTTATATCAATTCTCTGTTATTCATCTGATTTCTCTGTATACACTTTTGATCTTCAGTGTTTATTCATTTACTCTGTAAGAGAGTCTTCATTCAAACTCTAAACTCTATGATTGTGTAAACTCAAGGTATTGGGACCTTGAGAGGGTAGTTATTCCTTACGAGAGAAGCAGTTGAGAGAATTCCTTGTAGTATCTTTCACTCATAAGCCTTATAAGATACAAGCAGGAGAGAACGTTGTTGTTCATAAGACTTACAGTGGTGTAAGCAGAAGAAAACGTTGCTGCTCATAAGTCTTGTATACATAAGCAAGTGAGAAGAGTCATAGGTTGTTTCTCTGCACATAAGACTTGTCGTAAGGGGGAGAGAAGTTTCTTGTCGAGAGAATATTTCTGCTCGTAGTCCATTCAAGGACGATTGTTGTCTTGTGGCGTTCTGAGAGCCCATTGAATCTTGGAGATAGTGTGAAAAGCTCAGTAGGTCTTGATCTCTGAGGACTGGACGTAGGCATTGTTGTTAGGCCGAACCAGTATAACTCTCTGTGTTCAAATCTTCTCTACTCTACTCTATCCACTATATTTACATATCACCATCTCAAACGAAAAATTTATAACATCACCCAATTCACCCCCCTCTTGGGTGAAGCTTGCCGCTTACATTTGGTATCAGAGCCTCGTCTTCTCCGAAGAGCCTAACAGCTTGAGAAGGATCCTATCAATGGCAACAATGGGTGAAAATATCCTTCCAGATGGTGCTTCAATCACTAGACCTCCTGGTTTTGCTGGAGAACATTTTTCGTTCTGGAAAGCCAAATTCAGAGTGTTCGTTATGGCCAACGAGTATGGATTATGGAATGTTATACAAGATGGTGACTATGTTCCAATGAAGAAAATCGAAGAAAGAGCTGTCAGAAAGAGTCCAGATGAGTTTGACGAAAATGACAAGAGGTTAGTAACATTAAATAGCAAAGCCATTTTAATGATACAGAGTGCTCTTAGTCAAAAAGAATATTTTCGTATATGTACTTTACCTACTGCCAAAGATATGTGGGATGCTCTTGAAATTGCTCATGAAGGTACATCTGGAATCAAAGAAAATAGGATCAATACTTTAATAACAGAGTATGATTTATTTCGTATGAAATCTGGAGAGAGTATATCAGAATTTGAACTAAGGTATACTCATCTTGTTAATCAATTATCTGCTCTTGGAAAGTCGTTTGATCAAAATTCCCAGGTAAGAAAGATTCTTAATATTCTTACGAAAGAATGGGAAGCAAAAGTGACAGCCATCGAAGAAGCCAAAGGAGAGTCTATGAGATCCGTAGCTGCTCTCTTTGGTAGTCTTTCTGAATATGAAGGTAAGTTGAGATTCAAAAAGGAACTTGAAGAAGTTGATGATAGAAAGAAAAGGGGAGTTGCATTTAAAGCTACTAAAGAAGAAGAAGAAACTTCTGAGAATGAAGATATTCCCAGTGATGATGAAATGGGAATGATCGTGAGAAAATTCAAGAAATTCTACCGAAGAGGACAAAGGAATTTCAAGAATTATCAAGGTGGACCAAGCAAGAAAGAAAACAAAGAACACCAAATAGTATGCTATGAATGTGGAAAACCAGGACACATCAAATCTGAATGCTTCAGAAACAAAGACAAAAAGAAGCAGAAAAAGAAAGCATATATATCATCTATTTGGGGTGATAGTTCGTCAGACGAAGAAAATGACAACGACGAAGTAGCCAATCTATGCTTGGTAGCTAAGGAAGAAGAATCAGACTCTGAGGTAAGTGACTCTGAACCATCTTATAATGAATTATTATCTGAATATAATGCTTTACATACAGAGTTCATTAGAGTTGCTAAAGAAATGGTTAGTTATAAGAAGAAAGTAAAAGAATTAGAAAGTAATGTCATGTCATCACATGAAATGTGTAAAGAGAAAGATAAAAAAATAGAAGACTTAACAAAGATTGTTGAAAAATTTACTAAAGGAAGTGAAACTCTCAAGGTTATCTTAAGTTCTCAGAAAGTTTCTTTTGATAAATCTGGAATTGGATATAACGCTGTGCATGATAAGAATAAAAAGAGTAGTAGAGACTATCTTAAATATTTTAGGAATTCTGTGCATACATCAAATCCATTTGTGTCATGCAATTTTTGTAATAGGAAAGGACATTATACTTCATCATGTTATTTCAAAAAGGGAAAGGTTGTTGGAACATATAAATGGGTTCCGAAAGGGACACATATTCCAAATACTAACCACAAAGGACCCAAGAAAGTGTGGGTACCTAAAACTTGATCATCTTATTCTAGGTATGTCTCAAGGCATCTCGAGCGAACAAATGGTATATCGATAGTGGATGTTCGAGACACATGACTGGTGACAAAAATAAGTTCACCATGTTTGAACCTAGAGAAGGAGGAAAGGTGACTTTTGGAGGTAATCAATCCGGACGTATTGCTGGAATTGGTGAGGTTGGAAGGACAGATGGCTTTCAAATCAACGGAGTATATTATGTTGAAGGATTATGTCACAATCTCTTAAGCGTGAGCCAAAGCACTGACAAAGATAACTGGGTAATCTTCGACTCAAAAGAATGCTTGATAGTCAGTAAGAAAGATCTCCTTCTAAACAAAGAAACTATCAAGGCAAAAATCCGAGCTCAAAGGGACGGTAATTGTTATACAATTGATTTAAATTCAAATTCTTCTGAAAATTGCTTTCTGAGTCGATCAGAGGAAAGTTGGTTATGGCATAAGCGGTTGGCTCATGTCAATATGAATCAACTTGACAAATTAATCAGAAAAGATTTGGTTGTTGGTCTTCCCAAGCTAAAATTCAAAGATAACATGATTTGTGAAGCATGTCAAAAAGGCAAACAAACTAAATCTTCTTTTAAAACAAAATATGAAATTTCCACTTCAAAACCTTTACAATTACTTCATATGGATTTAGTAGGACCTGCAAGAGTAAAAAGTTTTGGAGGAAACTTATATACGTTAGTAATTGTAGATGATTTTACTAGATTTGCTTGGACTATATTCATTGCCTCAAAAGATGAAACTTTTGCTGAATTTATTATGTTTGCCAAAAAGGTTCAAAATGAGAAAGGTGTTTCTATTGTTTCTATTAGAACAGATCATGGAGGAGAATTTGATAATCAACTGTTTGAAGATTACTGCAACAACGAGGGGATAGATCATAACTTCTCAGCTCCAAGAACACCTCAACAAAATGGAGTAGTGGAAAGGAAGAACAGAGTACTTACAGAAATGGCAAGAGCCTTACTTAATGAAAAAGAAATGTCACAAGTGTTCTGGGCAGATGCAATGAGTACTGCATGCTACATTTCAAACAGAGCATATATTCGCAAATCTCTTGGAAAGACACCATATGAACTCTACAAAGGAAGAAAGCCAAATATTGCTCATCTTCATATCTTCGGGTGTAAGTGTTTCATTCACAACAATGGTAAGGAAAATCTAGGTAAATTTGATTCAAAGTCTGATGAAGGTATTTTTCTAGGATATTCTAATAGAAGTAAAGCTTATAGAGTTTTCAATAAAAGAACATGTACTATTGAAGAATCTATTCATGTTGTGTTTGATGAAATTGAATCTCAGACAAAACTTAATGATGAAGAAGAAATGGATTCAATCAAGAAAAACAAATTTATTTCAAAACAGGATGATTTTGAAACAAATGATTTTCAAAATTTAGAAGATGTTGATGATCATGATCAACCTAAAGCGTGGAGACATATGAAGGATCATCCAATTGATCAAGTTATAGGAGATATTCATGAAGGTGTCAAAACCAGAAATAGAATCCTCAATGAGGTAACATTTTCTGCTTTTATTTCTGAGATTGAACCTTCTAATATAGAAGAAGCTTTATCTGACAATGATTGGGTGATTGCTATGCAAGAAGAACTAAATCAATTTCAAAGAAATCAAGTCTGGGATTTGGTTCCTCGACCTAAAGACCATACGGTTATAGGGACCAAATGGGTTTTCAAAAACAAACTTGATGAATCTGCAATCATTGTGAGAAATAAAGCAAGATTGGTTGCAAAAGGCTATAATCAAGAAGAAGGTATTGATTATGAGGAAACGTATGCTCCAGTGGCAAGATTGGAAGCAATACGAGTACTCTTAGCCTTTGCTTGCATCAAAAATTTTAAACTTTATCAAATGGATGTAAAAAGTGCTTTTCTAAATGGTTATATTATGGAGGAAGTTTATGTCGAACAGCCTCCTGGTTTTGAAGATGAAACAAAACCTGATTATGTCTTCAAACTTAAGAAAGCATTATATGGTTTGAAACAAGCTCCCAGGGCTTGGTATGAAAGACTAAGCAAATTTCTTCTTGATCAAGGTTTTGTCAGAGGTAAAGTTGACACTACTCTATTCATCAAACATAACAAAAATGATATTCTAATAGTTCAAATTTATGTTGATGATATTATTTTTGGTGCTACTAATGAATCTATGTGTCAAGATTTCTCTAAGATTATGCAGGGAGAATTTGAGATGTCCATGATGGGAGAATTGAACTTCTTTCTTGGACTTCAGATCAAACAAAAGAAGAATGGCATATTTATATCTCAGACAAAATATTTGAAAGAGTTGCTGAAGAAATATGGGTTAGATAATGCCAATGGAGCTGATACTCCAATGAGTTCTACAACATTGCTGGATGCTGATGTAAAGGGACCTAGCTTCAATATCACAAAGTATAGAGGAATGATTGGTTCATTACTCTATCTTACAGCAAGCAGGCCAGATATTCAGTTCAGTGTAGGAATGTGTGCAAGATATCAATCCAATCCTAAAGTATCTCATGCAGAGACAGTAAAAAGAATCTTCAAATATCTAGGAGATACTTCAGAGCTTGGACTTTGGTATCCAAAGAGAGGGAACGAGTACTTAATGGCATATTCAGATTCAGATCACGGAGGATATAAAACTGACAGAAAGAGTACCAGTGGACAATGTCAATTTCTCGGTGGTTCTCTAGTGTCATGGTTCAGCAAAAAGCAGAACACAGTCTCATTATCTTCGACTGAAGCTGAATATATAGCTGTGGCAAGCTGCTGTTCACAAGTGCTATGGTTAAAACAGCAACTTCAAGATTTGGGAATTTATTTAAAAGAAATTCCAATCTATTGTGATAATACTAGCACAATAAGCTTGGCAAAGAACCCCGTACAACACTCAAGAACCAAGCATATAGACATTCGACATCATTTCATTCGAGATCATGTTCAAAAGAAAGATGTCAAAGTGGAATTCATACCAACTCATCTTCAACTTGCGGATATTTTCACGAAACCAATTGCAAAAGAGCAATTTCTCTATATTCGAAGAGAATTGGGAATGGTTAATCCCAATGAGTTGTAAGTTTTATTGTTAAAATGCCTAATTAAGTATTTGTTTTGATGATAATCATGCTAACTTTGGCATCGGAGTGGCCAAAATGTGTTTTTGCAGGACTCTCACTCGAAGCACAGGAGGCACTGCTCGAGTGAGGAGCTGTGTCACTCGAGCACAAGAAGCTCTGCTCGAGCACAGCACTATTCATGAAGCTCTGTTTTCTTATGGTTAGAACAGAGGTTAACAGAGGAGTCAAGAACACCAAGGAAATATAACATAATCTACAGTGAGAATTGAGCTCACTCGCGAGTGAGGAATTCTCACTCGAGCATGGTATGAACATGCTTGAGGTGAGAAATGCCTGCTCGAGTGAGGAAGAAGAATCTCTGTGCAAGAGCTATCCAAATCAAGGTTACTCAAATGATCTTGGAGGATTTGAGTACAAAGTTTGAAAATATGTCAGGAAAACAACAATCCAGGTACGTTCTACTTGTTTCTTTATTTTCCAGAACATCACTCGAGCACAGTTAGAACACTCGCGAGCACAGTATGAACATCACTCGAGCACTAGGGGTCATGCTCGAGCACTGGCACTTATATCAGTTACTGGGGAGCTCAGAACGTCGCACTTCCTCATCTCACTCGAAGTGCTCTCTCACTCGAGAGTCACAACTCTTCATCTTCAACCGTTCTTTCATCATTTAATCACGTCCTTCTGCTCCAAATCGACGTTACAACCTCTCAATCTTCTATAAGAGGTGATTCTCGTTCTCTGCATTCTTCACTTGTGCCCTAATCTCTGCGTCTATTTTTTTTCCTATTTCTTTCAAAAACAAGTTTCTTGTTTCTCTTCTATTTGTCAAATGGCAAGAACAAAGTTACCCTCTATTCCTCAAAAGTCTCATTCTCCTTCTTCCACTCACTCTGCTGCCAGTGTTTCTGGAACCCCTGAAATTACTCCTCCATCTCCAAAAAACTCACCCTCACCTTCACCTCCTCCTAAGCACAAAACCAAGAAGAGGACCCTGAAAACACATCCAAAACCTAAAGTTTCCAAGAAAGACCAACCTCCTCAAAAGAAAGCAAAGGGTGTGGTCTTCAAGGAACCCATACTCACCCGGTCTCAATCCAAAGAAGTACAAGGGAAGGGAAAGAAGAAGGATTTAGAGCAACCTCAATCTTCCTCTTCATCTGGGGATACCTTCAGCAAACAACTCAGGGATGCAATAGAAAAATCCAAATTGGACAAGTTAGTTGGGAAGATCACATCTCAGGCCGGTGTCTCAAGTTCACATCAAGTTAAGCACCCAAGTGCTTCTGCTTCAGGAGCACCTTCTGCCTCTCAAGCACCAGTGGATGACCAACTCACTAGTCCTCCTGAGGGATTCAATGTGTCAGAACTTAAGGCTTTACCACAAAAGGTATATGATGATGAATTCAAACATAGGCATTTCTGTCCAGTAGTATATGTTGATTTGGATTATCTGAAAAAGAACTGTCATTTGGACCTATACCCTTATCTTCAATACTATGCTCCTTGGTTAAACATCCATATGCCATATTCCCCCACTGTTGTAAAGACATTTTATTCCAACATGAAAACTCATAATATCATGTCTAGATCCGGTGATTTGATTGAAGAAGCTGTATCTACAACTATTAGAGGGAAGTTCATTATGATTTCTGCCAAAATCATTAATGATTTGCTTGGTTATGTGGCACCTCCTACTGATCCACCTCCATTCTCTGCCAATGATACCTTTAACATCTTGAGACCAAAAGACCCAATTGGACCCCTCACTTTCAAGCCTATTGACATGCCTGATAATCACAGAATTCTCCATTACATTTATTCCCGGAGCATAGTCAATAAATCCAGAAACTTTACCCACTTTGCACAAAAGGATTACTATCTTCTGGCTTCATTGGTTGCTGGGCAACAGAGGAATGTAGGGGAAATCATTTTTAGTGAGATGAGAAGGTTTCGATTTTCTTCAACAAGATCCACAACCATACCTTACCCTCAACTTGTTTCTTTCATCTTGATGAAGAACAAAATCTGGTATCTGGAAGGGAAAGAAAGGGTGCTCATCTCAAGGTTTGGAAAGACTCAATTAACACACATGGGTATCAATCTTTCAGTGAGTCGAACCAAAGCCACATCAAAGAGGGAAGCAACACCATCTAGAGGAGATGAGGCACAATCATCTGCACAAGGTCCTATTCCCCCACCTTCATTTCTCAATGCCTCATTGTCCAATCATTTGACAGAGGTAATTAATCAAGCTGTATCAAGCTTGAAGAAGGAGTTAGTGACTGAGTATGAGAAGCTTGTGGAGAAGATGGAAACACAAGTGGTTAAATTGGTAGATCAGGCCAATCTTAACTTTGAACTGATGTTCAAAACACAAGATGAGATGTCACAGAGGATCACTAATATGGAGACCTTCCTGCATTCACACTTTCCCTCCTCATCTTCCGGAGTACCTCCAGAGACCACTCAGACCTCACCCCCTCATCCAGAGACTCATGTACTTTTCACTGATCCTGAGTCTAATGTAGATGTTACTTTTGTCCCTCAACCATCATCTCCTCCTGATCAGCCCATTGACCCTCTCTCTGCCATGATATCTTTTGTTCCACCTCCAGAACCCCCTCCTGATGTTGACAAAACGGGGGAGAAGGATGTGTGATGTTTTCTGAGCTTTCTGTAGGCTGTAGGGTGTATATGGGTGTTTGGGTAGTTTTCTGTATTGGGTAGGATTTGATATGTATGTCATTTTCTATTTTGAAGTTATCCTGTATTGTTCAAGTTTGTTAAAGTTAATGATATGGTTTAAGTTTTTCATTATCAAAATTTCAATGTTTCAAGTTATATACCTCATACTATACTTATCTTGGCTGTTAAGTGTCTAAAGGAAACATTGCAGGAAAACTTGAATTTGGAACTTAAACTTGATATGCATTTTGGAAACTTTGAAGAAATTTCAAAACTTTTCAATTTCATTCATTTTCTTTTAAACCTTCATCACAAGGAGTTTTGTCATCATCAAAAAGGGGGAGAATGTTAGATCCCAAGTTTTGATGATAACAACAATTCAATTATGATTAAAACATGTTTTTAGAAGGTTAAGAAAAGATTCCAAGTTAACCAAATGCATATCTGGTGTTTGCTGATATCTGCTGTAAAAATGCACTTGAGTGCTCGAGCATGAAATCTGCACTCGAGCACAAAACACTTCTGTACTCGAGCAGGTGTGAGAGAAAGCCAGGAAGTGAGTACCCGAGAGGCATTCTCCCTTGGTAACCAATGGATCACTCGGAGCACAAAGTACGCACTCGAGCAGAGAAGTCATTCTCACTCGAGCACGTATGCGAGCAGGGCATGCGAGCACTTGGCCGAGAGCAAAGCAATGGTGTGCTTCCTATATTCACTCGAGCAAGGGTATGCGAGTGATTGGCCGAGAGCAAGTCAAGGCATGCTTCCATCATTCACTCGAGAAAGGCACTGCGAGCACTTGGCCGAGAGTCTTGAAACTCAGAAAAATACAAGAGTGCTCGAGCACACCCATCCATGCTTGAAGTGATCTATCCATGCTTGCGAGTAAGATTTTCATCCCTCTCCAGATCAGTTGCGAGTGCTTGTTCAAGAGAGCATATTCCTTCAGAATATGCTTCTCACTCGAGCAGAGGTAAGTGTGCTCGAGTGAGGGCCAATATCACCTGCGAGTGAAAATTCCATCCCTCTGGACTTCTGATGCGAGTGATGTTTTAGAGAGCATATTCCTTGAGAATATGCCTCTCACTCGAGCAGAGGTAAGTGTGCTCGAGTGAGGGTCAATATCACCCGCGAGTGAGATTTCTATCCCTCTGGAATTATGGTGCGAGTGATGGTTTAGAGAGCATATTCCTTGAGAATATGCTTCTCACTCGAGCAGAGGTAAGTGTGCTCGAGTGAGAGTCCAGATCACTCGCGAGTGCAAATTCTCACTCTTGTCAAAATGGTATGCGAGTGATGACCCGAGAAGGCACTTCCAGTGTAAAGTGCAAGGATCACTCGAGCAGAGAGTTTGTGCTCGAGTGAGACCTCTCTTCACCCGCGAGTGAAGATATTTTCTCTCTGATTCTCCATGCGAGCACAACCCGATAACAGAGGTAAATGAAGGAAAATAGGAGATCACTCGAAGTGAGCTTTTCATGCTCGAGTGATGCCCTGTTTGACCACAGAAAAAGCTGAGTTTCACAACGTGCATTCCAAACATGTATTATTATTCTTTATTCATATCATCATTACTCTTTATCTTTGTTTAACATTGTTTTGAATGTTTTAAGAGGATGATACAGGAATATGAACGTTTGAACTGGGCCACATGAGAAAAGTGATACAACGGCAGACAAGATGATTATGAACACGCTGGCACCTACCGCACTCAAACTATTCTAATATGCACGTGTCTGCCAATATTTTCAAATGTCCCGCTCCACAACTGAAGAGAATACAAACGGGCAAAAGATGGAGCAACTATATATATATACAGAGACTCACGGAGAAAAAAAAAAGAACACAGCACAAGAATTCACAAGCTTATATCAATTCTCTGTTATTCATCTGATTTCTCTGTATACACTTTTGATCTTCAGTGTTTATTCATTTACTCTGTAAGAGAGTCTTCATTCAAACTCTAAACTCTATGATTGTGTAAACTCAAGGTATTGGGACCTTGAGAGGGTAGTTATTCCTTACGAGAGAAGCAGTTGAGAGAATTCCTTGTAGTATCTTTCACTCATAAGCCTTATAAGATACAAGCAGGAGAGAACGTTGTTGTTCATAAGACTTACAGTGGTGTAAGCAGAAGAAAACGTTGCTGCTCATAAGTCTTGTATACATAAGCAAGTGAGAAGAGTCATAGGTTGTTTCTCTGCACATAAGACTTGTCGTAAGGGGGAGAGAAGTTTCTTGTCGAGAGAATATTTCTGCTCGTAGTCCATTCAAGGACGATTGTTGTCTTGTGGCGTTCTGAGAGCCCATTGAATCTTGGAGATAGTGTGAAAAGCTCAGTAGGTCTTGATCTCTGAGGACTGGACGTAGGCATTGTTGTTAGGCCGAACCAGTATAACTCTCTGTGTTCAAATCTTCTCTACTCTACTCTATCCACTATATTTACATATCACCATCTCAAACGAAAAATTTATAACATCACCCAATTCACCCCCCTCTTGGGTGAAGCTTGCCGCTTACATATATAATGGAGGAAGTATATGTAGAACAACCTCCACGTTTTGAAGATGAAACAAAGCCTGATCATGTTTTCAAACTTAAGAAAGCTTTATATGGTTTAAAACAAGCACCTAGAGCTTGGTATGAAAGACTAATTGTGCGTTTAAACTGAGTTTATGTTCTTATACATGTGATATATATGAGATGTGTACGTATGTTTATAAGAAGTTTCTTCTTGATCAAAACTGTCAGAGGAAAAGTGGATACAACTCTTTTCATCAAACATAACAAAGATGATATCCTAATTATTCAAATTTATGTTGATGATATTATTTTCGGTGCTACTAACGAATCTATGTGTCAAGAATTTTCCAAGATTATGCAGGGGGAGTTTGAGATGTCTATGATAGGAGAATTAAATTTGTTTCTTGGACTTCAAATTAAGCAAAAGAAGAATGGGATATTTGTATCTCAAACAAAATATTTGAAGGAGTCATTGAAGAAGTATGGATTGGACAATGCTAATGTAGCAGATACTCCAATGAGTTCTACAACATTGTTGGATGCTGATGTAAAGGGTCCTAGTTACAACATCACTAAATATAAAGGAATGATTGGTTAATTACTCTATCTTACAGCAAGCAGACCGGATATTTAGTTCAGTGTTGGAATGTCCGCAAGGTATCAATCTGCTCCTAAGGTATCATATGTAGAAACTGTGAAAAGAATATTCAAATATCTAAGAGACACTGCAGAACTTGGCTTATGGTATCTAAAAAGAGGAAACAAATATTTGATGGCCTATTCAGATTCAGATCATGGAGGATATAAAACTGACAGGAAAAGTACTAGTGGTCAATGTCAATTTCTTGGAGGTTCTTTGGTATCATGGTTCAGCAAGAAGCAAAACACAGTGTCATTATCTTCTACTGAAGCTGAATATATAGCTGTAGCAAGTTGTTGTTCTCAAGTACTATGGTTGAAGCAACAACTTCAGGATTTGGGGATATACTTAAAAGAGATTCCAATTTATTGTGACAACATTAGCACCATTAGTTTGGCCAAGAATCCTGTGCAACATTCAAGGACCAAACACATAGATATCCGACATCATTTCATTCGAGATCATGTGCAAAAGAAGGATGTCAAAGTAGAATTCATACCAACATATCTTCAACTCACTGACATATTCACAAAGCCAATAGCTAAAGAACAATTCTTATATATTCGAATAGAATAGGGAATGGTTAATCCCAATGAGCTATAAGTTTTTCTTGTTAATTATTTTGTTCAATGAGTTTTTGATGATAACCATACTGACTTTGGCATCAGAGTATGTAGAAATTATTTTTTCAGGTCTGTCACTCGAGCACTGGAAGTGTCACTCAAGTGATAAGCTCATTTTCACTCGGGCAGTCAACAATGCTCGAGTCCAGAACTATAGCATATACTCTACCTCAGGCTATGAAAAATAGGGATTAACAGAGTATGTAAGAACTCTTGAAACTCACTCAAGCATACCAAGAGTGACAGGTCTCACTCGAGTGAGGGAAGAACTTCACTCGAGCATGGTATGAATTGACCTGAAGTGAAGCAAGAAAACTCGAGCAGAAGGAAGAAATTTATGCAAATACTCATTCAAAGCATGGTTACTCAAATGATTTTGGAGGATTTAAGTACAAAGATGAAAAATATAACAAGCTATATTTAAATCAGGTACGCTTTTACATGTTTTAACAAATTTGTCTGAATATCACTCGAGCACAATATGATCACACTCGAGCATGGTATGAACAACACTCGAGCATTAGGGTTGTCACTCGAGCATTGGAACTTATATCATTTACGCGATAGCTCAGACTGTCACACTTCCTCCTCTTACTCGAAGCGTTGCGTCACTCGAAGGTCGTCTCCCTTCACCTCCGACTGTTACCTATTGATTAAACGTCTCATTTTGCTTTAAATCACTGTTACAACTCTTCAATCTTCTTTATAAGGTGAGATTTGTGCTCAAAGTTTCTCATTTCGTGCCCTAATACTCTGAAACTTTCTCACTCTATCCTCAGCAAATCTATGATTTATGTTGTTTTCATTCCGTTTTTCAATGGCTAGAACTAAGATTCCTATTGTTTCCTATTCACCTTTACCCACTCATTCAGCCGCTAGTGTCTCAGAGACTCCGATGGCCTCATCTTCATCTCCTACTCTTTCTCTATCTTCTACTCCTACACCTCCTCCTAAACCTAAAACCAAAAAGAGAACCCCGGCCAAGAAACCTCACCTTAAGCCTTAAATGACTAAGAAGGATCAACCTCCGCAAAAGAAACCAAAGGGAGTGGTTTTTAAAGAACCTATTGTGACTCAGTCTCAATCCAAAGAAGTCAAAGGAAGAGGAAAGAAGAAGGAAACAGAGTAACCACAACAATCTTCTTCTTTCGATGACTCCTTCAATATGCAACTCCAGGAAGCAATGGAGAAATCAAAGCTTGACGCATTGGTTGGCAAAATTGCCTCACAAGTCGGTGCCTCAAGTTCACATCAAATTGGCTAGTCCAATACGGCTACTTCAGGGGTTCCTTCCATATCACAGGCTCCAGAGGAAGAACAAGTCACAAATCCTCCTGAAGACTTCAACGTTAAGGAACTTAAGGCATTTAAATAGAAGGTATATGATTTTGAGTTTGCACATAGACAATTCTGTCCCATAGTTTATGGTGACTTAGAATATCTGCTGAAGAGCTGTGGTTTGGATTTTCATCCTTTTCTTAGATTTTATGCTCCCTGGCTGAGTGTTCATATTCCTTATTCACCCTCTGTTGTGAAAACTTTTTATTGCAATATGAAATCCCACAACATAAAATCTAGGACTGGAGAATTGATAGAGGAAGCAGTTCTACCATTGTTAGAGATCAATTCATTATGATATTTGTTAGTATCATTAATGATTTACTTGGATATACTGCACCTCCTTCTGATCCACCTACTCTGTCAGCCAATGAAGCCTTCCGGCTTTTGAGACCAAATGACCCAATAGGCCCTCTCAACTTTAAGCCTATTGACATGCTTGATTCTAATTGTGCCCTTCACTATATTTACTCTCATAAAATTGTTAATAAATCCAAAAATTATACCCATTTTGCTCAGAGAGATTACTATCTGCTGGCCTCCTTTCTAGCCGGTCAATGAAGAAATGTGGGGGAGATTATCTTTAGTGAGATGAGAAGATTTTGATTTTTTTCATCAAAATCCGCCACCATACCTTATCCACAAATTGTGTCTCTCATTCTCAAGAAAAACAAAGTGTGGTATTTGGAGGGAACTGAAAGGGTAACCATTCCTAGGTTTGGCAAGACTCAATTGACACATATGAGTATTAATCGTCTAGTGAGTCAAACCAAGGCTACATCTCACAAAGAAGCCACTCCTTCGAGAGGTGATGAGGTTCAATCTTCTGCTCAAGGTTCAATTCCACTTCCATCTTTCCTGAATGCATCACTTTCCACTCATCTGACTGAAGTAATCAATCAAGCTGTGTCTGGTCTGAAAAAGGAATTGATCACTGAGTATGAGAAGTTGGTAAACACGATGGAGTTACAAGTCTTAAAGTTGGTGGACAAGGCGAATACCAACTTTGATTTGATGTTCAAGACTCAAGAAGATATGTCGAGAAGAATCACTGATATGGAGATTTTCTTACATACTCATTTTCTGACTAAGTCTTCTGAGGTGCCACCTGAGACTACTCCTGCCACGACTTCACCTCCTTATACATAGACACATGTTTTCTTCACCGATCTGGATTCCAATGTTGATGTCACTTATGATCGGTTGCCTTCACCACCACCTACAGCCTCTGTTCCTCAGCCATCATCTCCACACTTTAAGCCGAGCCAGTAGACCCTTCCACTACTATTGTGATCTTTGCCCCACCATCTGATCTCACTTTTCCTTAGCCCCCTTCTGATGCTGACAAAATGGGGGAGAAGGATATGTGATGGGTTCTGAGCTAATATAGTCTGATATGGGGGGTATTGGGTAGCTTTTCTGTATTGGGGTAGGGATACTGATTACTGTTGTTTTTCTGTTCTACTTTTGCTGACATGGTTGTATGTGGGTTTTATGGATAGATGTTGATTCAAGCTTACTATTGTACTTTTCAAGTTCACTAATGGTTATTCTTAAGTTTGTTAAGTTTTATATTCAGTTTTAATGATTTCTGTGATACGATGACTTATCTTGGTTTTCAAGTGTCCAATGGAAGTATTGCAGGAAACATATGAGGATAAGTGTAAAATTCTTAAAATGAGTCTAAATCTTTGTGAAATATGCATTTGGAAATGTTGATAATGTTTTTCACAATTTTCACTCTAATCAAGATTTTTCTTAAAACTCATCACAAAGGTTTTGTCACCATAAAAAAGGGGTAGAATGTTAGATTCCAAGTTTTGATGATAACAAAAGGTAATTGTGTGCAAAGTATGTTTTTACAAGTCTAGACAATGATTGCAAAGTTACCAAATGTATATGGCAAAGTTTAGAGATGTCTTCTATCAGTTTTTACTGATGCACTCGAGTAACAGAGCTAACACTCGAGCATAAACCTCTTTTACACTCAAGCACATGCAAGTGTTGGACAGAAAGTGTGTGACAGAGAGCAATTGCTGTCAATTTTATGGATGCACTCGAGCACTATAACCAACACTCGAGTATGAAGCTGTTTTGCACTCAAGCATATGAAAGTGTTGAACTGGAAGTGTTTGACATAGAGCAAAGTCTGAACAAGATATCAAGACTTCACTCAAGCATAGGTTCTATACTCGAGTGATGGCCTTATCTGCACCCGAGTTCCAGCGAGTGAGAGACTGCGAGTGTTTGGCCGAGAGTCATGCAAAACAGAGAAGCATAAGCATGCCTGAGTGAGAGTCTATGTGCCCGAGTGATACATCAGCACTCGCGAGTGAGAAATCTAACTCTCTCAATTCTGATGCAAGTACTGAAGACAGAGTATATTATAGAAGAATATTCTTCTTACTCGAGTAAGAACATGTATGCTCAAGTGAGGGCCGACATCACCTGCGAGTGCAAAATCACACTCTTGATAAAACACGGTGCGAGTGTTGTCCAGAGACATGGCTCATAGTGTAAAATGAAGCAGCACTTGAGTAAGGGGATCGGTAATCGAGTGAGGACCCACATCACTCACAAGTATGAAAATGCACTCTCTCAAAAGGAGAAAATATAATACTGCACTCGAGTGAGACATCACAATGCTCGAGTGATACTCTGCCAGAAGCCAAAATGCACCAGTCTTACAGTGTTCAATCCGAATATGGTTTAATGTTATTTATTCATCTTATTTTCACTTATTATTATTATATAACATCATTCAACATATATTATGAGTGTGATATATAAGTTTGAACATTTGAATTAGAAAAACACAGAGGAAGTCAAACAACGGCAGACAGCATTATTACGACCATCCAAGCACGTACCTACCGCGTTCAAAGATTTCAAACATACGCATGTCATTCCACAGTAACATGCCTCGCTCCACAATGATCATTATTCAAACGGGCAAAAACTAATGTCTATAAATACAGAGTTCTAGAGACTATAAAAAACAATGAAATGCAAGAATTCACACAAGCAAATTCACGAGTCTCTGTTATTCACATTTCCTCTGTATTCATATCGTTCTTCAGTGTTTATCATATTTGCTCTATAAGAGAGTCTGTATACACTTCAAATTCTATTTTCATTTGATCTCAAGGTACTGGGACCTTGAGAGGGGAGATTTCCTTACGAGAAAAGCAGTGAGAGAATTCCTAGTAGGACTTTTTGCTCATAAGACTTACAAGATACAAGCAGTAGAGAACGTTGCTGCTCGTAAGACTTACATGGTGTAAGCAGGAGAGAACGTTACTGCTCATATGTCTTGTATATGTAAGCAAGAGAGAAAGGTCATAGGTTTGTTTTTCTACATGTAAGACTTGTCGTAAGGGGGAGAGAAATTTCTAGTATTTTTACTAGTAGTCCTTTCATGGACAGTTGTTGTCTTACGGCGTTCCGAGAGCCCACTGAATCTTGGAAGATTAGTGAAAATCTTAGTCGGTCTTGATCTTTGAGGACTGGATGTAGGCCTGGTCTTTGGCCGAATTAGTATAATTCTCTGTGTGCTTATCTTCTCAACTCTACTCTATCTACAGCTATTACTATATCACCATATCAACCGAAAAATATTTATCACATCACCCAATTTACCCCCTCTTGGTGATGCTTGCCTCTTTCATCATAGTCCAAAGCAATATAATCTTATAAGTATGTTTGATAGTAGTTAAACTACATAATCAAGAATTTTGTAACATGCAAGTGTTTAATCATATACATGATTGAACATGATTAATAACTTTTGAACAAACATGGAGATTTTGCTCGATTTTTTTGGTTAAGAATGAGCCTTACCTCTTTGAGTGTGAAAAGTGGTTGGCAACTTACACCCTAAGTGTTTAACATTATCAATTACATACATATGAAGAAATCAAAATTTTCAATGAATGGCAAGCCAAACTATAATGTTCATCACAAACTTTGTCTAAATTATATAAATTCTAAAGAACCAACAAGCTTAGTGATTTAATCTCAAATATGACAAGATTATTTAAGGGTTCTCTTCTATTAGAAATTATTTCCTATATCATCTTAGCTTGCTTTATTATAATTTGTCCATATAGAGGCAGGCTCACGGCTGTGGAGAAAGGAAAAAGGTATTCAAAATCCTCACAATCTTCAACATGCACAACTTGCACAACTTACACCCTGAGTGTTTAACATTATCCATTACATACATATGAAGAAATCAAAATTTTCAAAGAATGACAAGCTAAACTGTATTTTCATCACAAAATTTGTTTAAATTATATAAATTCTAAAGAACCAATAAGGTTGGTGATTTAATCTCGAATCTAACAAGATTATCTAAGGGTTCTTTTCTCTTATAAATAATTTCCTATATCCTCTTAGCTTGCTTTATTATAATTTGCCCAAGCAGAGGCATGCTCATGGTTGTGGAAAATGGAAAAAGGCATTCAAATTCCTCACAATCTTCAACATACACAACTTGCATATTCTTAAAGTGATGACATGATTGAGTATCTCTGCTCAAAATTTGTTTCAACTTTGACAATCAAAGTATGGTTATATTCTTTAGCCGAGTTGTATCATCTCTACTGTGCATTCTGTTAGTTTTTATGTTTTGATGATAACAAAAGGTGTTATAGATGATTTGATTGAATAAAAGTTTTTGAACAAAGAAATATAGTGTTTTAAGGCATGCAGAGCCATCACTCAAGTGACCACTCAAGTGATGAATGTAACCCCTCATCATAATTATATCCGGATTATGAAATTCAAGTGAAATAGAGACCAATAAGATAAAAACAACATTTATAATTCCTCATCTTCAAGATAGGGTTTTCAAAAAATCAGTTCAAAAATATAATTCATCTGGTCTCACATTCACATTCGAATACAATTACCTGTGCAGTTAAATCACATTCATAAATATTAGAGTACGTAACTAAAATCCCAGCAACCCCGGGTTACATGTATATATAAAATGGGTATAAAGTTTCCCATAATGGGGATTACATATCCAAAAATTATATTTACAAACCATATACATACAGTAATCCCAAACCAAATAGATAACTAACGCCTAACCAAATGTCTCTGAGAGATCCTAACCACTTCGGGTTGTCCGCTTCCCTTTCGAGCCACTTGCCCTATCTGAAATGTTAGTCATTTGGAAAGAGTGAGATTCTAAAGAATCCCAGTAGTAACAAATCACTCATACAATATATAAACACAAAGCATGTATGTTTATCATGTTTAGCAACAACACTATGAGTTATGGCTCGTGCCACAACCGACAGCACTCACGGCTGTAATCACAATGTACTATGCCCGCTTTCACGGTAATCAATATGCTAACTTTCACTGTAATCACTATGCTCGCTTCCGCGGCAATCACTATGCAGCAGCATCACAAGGCACAAAGTATCACAAGGCATAAAGCTCCACAAGGCATAAAGCAACACAAAGCTCCATAAGGTGTCTCAATGCATCACAAGGCGGCAGCAGCAACAACACAATGCATGATAGGCATACATAGAGTACATTTACACAAAGTATAAGAGATGAGTCACTACCTGTATCTTTCCTGACGTTCTTCGGCATAGTGGGCTCACGAGTCTGACAGATGTCAAATCCTATAATCAAATTAGGGACAACAAATCAATCTCTTTTTCCAAATGCTTATTTCTATAATACTCTAAGTTGGTTACCATTAAACTCTTTAGGATGATCATTAGAGGCCTAAACACACACTTAAAGGGTTGGAAGAAGCTACCCTGAAGACCCCATTTTCGGAAGCACAACACAGATTTTTGGCTGACTTACTCGAATGAAGATGACCTCACTCGAGTGATGAGAGACTTGTACTTGGGTGAGATTGGCTCTTACTCGCGAGTCTTTAATAGTGAGCAGCAACCATAGCCAGAGAGTGCTAACCATACTCAAGCATAAGGCTTTGCACTTGGGTGATGACTCCAAATCTACTCAAGTCCCCGAAAGTGCAACACAGAAAGTGAGAACATAAGAGCACATGCAACTTCAAAGGGAAAAGCTCACTCGAGCACCACCCTTGGCACTCAGGTGAGGAGCCCACACTTGCGAGTGTTAGAACACACTCTTGAACATTGGCTAGCGAGTGAGGACCTGAGAGCAACCCTAATCATGAACACACACCATCACTTGAGTGATTACCAACTTCACTCGTGGTTTAAGAAGTGCACTCGAGCCTCCTTCATAAGAACCCAGGTGAAACACAAAGAGAAAAGGAACAATACACAACAACACTCGAGTGTGATCCTCCCTCACTCGAGTGATGCCATCAGATTGCCCAGATCGCAGCAAGTGACAGAAAATCTCAGATTGGTCAAAATTGCTCCCAATGGTTCCCAAACTCTACACAAAGCTCATACCTACTTAAAATTGCCTAATGAGCACATTGGTAACTTCTAAAAACATCTAAAAACCATTTTAACCACAATCTAACTCTTGGGTCTCTAATCCACACATAATACCCAATTTCAATCAACACACCTCCTAACTTCAAAACTATAACCAACATTCAAATAACTTCACAATGAACTATTTCCAACATCAATCACTATGAAATTCATACATTTAAAAATGGACATAAACCAGGACAAATTCCAGAATTTCTCAAACTTATCCAAAAATCACAACATATATATATCAAAAAGAATCAAATACTTACCTCTTCACTTTGCCAAAACTAGAACTTTGATTCTCCAACTTTCAAATTACTCCAACACCCAAATCACCACTATTCAAAATTCTGAAATCACCAAGATGAAGCTCTCAATATTTTTCAAAATTGCTCCCAATGGTTCCCAAACTGCACACAAAGCTCATACCCACTCAAAATTGCCTAATGAGCACATTGGTAACTTCCAAAAACATCTAAAAACCATTTTAACCACAATTTAACTCTTGGGTCTCTAATCCACACATAATACCCAATTCCAATCAACACACTTCCTAACTTCAAAACTATAACCAACATTCAAATAACTTCACAATGAACTATTTCCAACATCAATCACTCTGAAATTCATACATTTAAAAATGGACATAAACCAGGAAAAATTCCAGAATTTCTCAAACTTATCCAAAAATCACAACATATATATCAAAAAGAATCAAATACTTACCTCTTCACTTTGCCAAAACTAGAACTTTGATTCTCCAACTTTCAAATTACTCCAACACCCAAATCACTACTATTCAAAATTCTGAAATCACCAAGATGAAGCTCTCAATGAGGTGCACAACATTAGAGAAGAGGTTTAGGGCATTAGAGATCAACTAAAACATCAAAATCTCACCTTTCTTCTTCCTTTTCTTTTTGATCGCTGGAAAAATAGAGAAAGAGAGAGATGATGATGATGAGAGATGGTGAGGATGATGATGATGTGTTTTCCTTTCCCTTTCCCCATATAAACAGTATAGGAGAGAGAAGAGAGAGAGAAAGTGGATTTTTGTCTTCTAGCACCATCCAATGGTCCACAACATGACATTTGTCATGATCTTGCTCACTCCCTCCATGAGCTCACACCAATGCAAAGCATGAGATTCTGACCCATGGCTAATAGATCTCCACCTTGATCTCTAATCACCAATGAGTTTCCTCTTTGGTAACTGACCAATTGGTTGGTAAATTTCCAATTTTACCATTTTGCCCCTGGTTTCACTATGATTATTAAATCATCACTATGAACATTTATATCAAATTCACATCATATTTATCCAAAAGTGTTTAATTACACTAATTACAATCAACATCGAAGTCATTAGCCTTAATTTGAAATTGGATCATTACAATGAAGTAAGAAATGAAGTCTTTGTGTAAAGAAACAATCTCTAGTTAATTTTGGAAGGGATCAGTCGAGTGATGACCCTAAATCACTTGAGTGATGTAGTTGAGAAATACTTTAAATACTCTCTACCAGTTTTTGAACAAGATCACTCGCGTGATTACCCGAGTGATGTACTAGGATCACTCAAGTGGCCACTTGAGTGATGGATAAAGAAAAATAGGCATTGACTCTGTGCCAGCATTTACATGGGATTACTTAAGTGGTAACTTGAGTGATGGCCCCGAATCACTCGAGTGACCACTAGAGTGATGATACCAATAAAGTTGCTCAAACTCTTTACCAAGTTTTGGAAGGGATCACTTGAGTGATGAATCCATAATGTATAATAATCATCTGTTAATAATTGATTTAATGTCTTTATAACTAATACTTCATTGTATTAGTGTTTTGAGTATTTTTTATAGAAGATAATTAAGAGATCATGCTAAGAGAGAAAAGCTATTTTATGTAGAACGTAACATTTGTAACATCTATCGACTGCAACAGCTAGTTTTCAAATATAAAGAATGGTCAAAAGAAGTTGTGTGACTCTAACGGATAAATTGAATTATTGATAACAACTATTACAATTCAACTATAAATACAGAAGAATTCAAAGCCAAACAACAACAACACACAAGAACTCAAAACAATTAATTCATACTTCATGCTCTGTTTCTTATTCTTCATTCTCTATACTTCAGTGATTTAGTATTCACTCTATGAGAGAGATTTTCATTACAAACTTAATATCTTTTATTAACACAACTTAAGGTTGAGGAACCTTGAGTTGGGTTTTGATTTATATCGTGTAAGAGGGAGTGAGTGTCCAGTGAAGCAACTTGCTATGCACTGAGGTGCTAAGAACTCGTTGAATCTTGGAAGATATAGTGAAACACCCAGAGAAACTCTGAAGATTAGACATAGGTCAAAGTAGTTGTGACCGAACCAGTATAACTCCTGGTGTACACTTCGGTGATATCTTCTTAGTTCTCAACTTGGTTTTAAATTATATTCATTAATTTTTACTGTTTATTTATACTGCAATCTCCCAATTCACCCTTTCTTAGGTGACCGCTTGTACTAACATTTGGTATCAGAGCATAGGTCTTCTTATTCAGGTATAATAACCTAAGAAGGATCTGATTGCAAGTATAGGTGAAGGAATACTTCCTGATGAAGGTTTTATCACCAGACCACCAGGTTTCAACGAGAACACTTCTCTTTCTGGAAAGAAAAATTCAGAGTATTGGTGATAGCCATAGAATATAGATTATGGGAGGTGACTGAAAATGGGAACTAGACGTCTATAAAAATTGAAGAATCATAAAAAATTCCCAGGTCACCAGTAAAGTATAATGATAATGACAAAAAGCTCATCACTCTCAATAGGAAGGCAATTCTGATGATCCAAAGTGAGTTAAGTTAAAAACAGAACTTTAGGATTTGCACATTTCCAATAGCTAAGGAAATATGGTAAGTCCTATAATAGCTCACGAAGTAATTTCAGGAATAAAAGAAAATTGGATTAACACTCTAGTTACTGAATTCGATTTGCTTCAGATGAAATCAGGTGAGTCAATAGCTGAATTTGAGCTCATATATACTGATCTTGTAAATCAACTGGCAGCACTTCAGAATTCTATGATAAAAATACTCAAGTAAGGAATATTGAATATACTCTTTAAGGAGTGGGAGACCAAAGTTATGGCAATCGAGGAAGCAAAAGGAGAGTCAATATGATCCGTGGCTTCTCTATTTGGAAGTCTCTTAGAATATGAAAGCAAATTAAAATTCAACCGAGATCTAGAAGAAGTCAGTAATAGAAAAAAGAAGTGCCTCACACTAATTATGATAAAAGAAGAGGATCAAGAAGATGATGAGGATCTCAACGACCATAAAATGGGCCTTGTAATTAAAAGATTCAAAAAGTTCTATAAGAAAGGGCAGATATTAAAAAATCTTCAAAAAGGAGGAGCTAATAACAGAAGGGAGACTAAAGAAAGCGTCATCTGCTATAAATGTGGAAAACCGGGACATCTTAAATCATAATGTCTAGAACTATTGCAAGTAAAACCTTAACAAAAAGAAAGCATTCGTATCTGCAATATGAGGAGATAATTCCTCAGATGAAGATAATGATGATGAAGAAATGGCCAACATCTGTCTAGATGCTCAAGAAGAGACAGAAGAAAAAGAGGTAAATGATTATGAACCCTCCTATGATGAATTACATTCTAAATATAATGCATTACATTCTAAATTTATTAAAGTTGTTAAAGAATTATTGTTTTCAGAAAGAAAAACAAAATTCTTGAAGAAAAACTTAAGGAAGTTTCAGAAAAAGATTGTGAAAATTGTCAATCTTTGAAAAAGAAAAAATATTGATCACACTAACACTCTTGAAAAATTCACTAAAGGAAGTGAGATGTTAAATGTCATTTTGAAAGATTAACGTTTTGTACATGGTCGATATGGTATTGGATATGATCCAAAATCAAACAAAAAGAAAGGAAGAAAGAAAATAGTTGGAAAAACATATTTAAATTACTTTCAACATTCTATACATAAGCCAAATCCTTTTGCATATTACAATTACTGCAATAGAAAAGGTCACTATACTTTGTCATGCATTCATAAAAAGGTAGGAAAAATAGGAACCTATAAATGGGTGACTAATGTTTCATATGTTCGAAAAGTAATTTGTACTAACCCAAAAGGACCCAAAAAGATATGGGTACTTAAGACTTAATTGTCTTTAATTACATATATGTCTCGAAGCATCCAGAGGCGACAAATGGTACATAGACAGTAGATGCTCTTGACATATGAGCGGTGATTCCGAAAATTTTACAGCATTAGAACCTAAAGAAGGTGGAAAGGTAAAATTTGGAGGGAATCAATCCGGAAAGATAGTAGGAATTGGTGAAATCAAAAGTGAGAGAGGTATACAAGTCAAAGATGTATATTACGTTGAAGACTTATGCTATAACTTGCTGAGCATGAGTCAAATCACATATAAAGATAATTGGGTGATATTTGATTCAAAGTAATGTTTAATTGTAAGCAAGAAGGATATGCAAATAGAAAAGAAAAGTTTTAATGTGAAACTCAGAGCAAAAAGGGAAGGTAACTGCTATACCCTTGGTATGAGTAAAAATGCTTCTGAAAATTGCTTTCTAAGTAACACCAATGAAAGGTGGTTAAGACATAAACAACTGACTTATGTCAATATGAACCAACTAGGTAGACTACTTAAAGCTGATTTAGTAATTAGTTTACCTAAATTAAATTTAAAAAATGATTGAATTTGTGATGTACGTTAAAAGGGTAAACAAACAAAATAATCTTTTAAATAAAAAAAGGAAATCACAACAAGTAGACCACTACAACTACTTCATACGGATTTAGTTGAACTAGCAAGAGTTAAAAGTCTTGATGGCAATTTATATTTATTGGTCATTGTTGATGATTTTTTCTAGATTTATATAGACTATTTTCTTATCATTGAAGGATGAAACGTTCGGTGAATTTATTGTTTTTGCTAAAAAAGTGCAAAATGATAAAGGTATGTCCATTGCAGGTACCAGAACATATCACGGTAGAGAATTTGAGAATCAAGCCTTTGGAGAATACTGTGACACCAACAACATTTATCACAACTTTTCTGCACCAAGGATACACAACAAAATGGAGTTGTAGAAAGAAAGAATAGACTTCTCATTAAGATGGCTAGAGCCATACTGAATGAGAAGAAAGTATCTCAAGTTCTCTGGCTAGACGCTATGAGCATTACATACTGTTAGTGCAAGCGTTTCACCCAAGAGGGGGTGAATTGGGTGATACCAGAAATTTCGTTACGTATAAGAAAATTGACAGAATATTTAAAGCAGTTGAGAGAAAAGAGAAATATCACCGAAGTGTACACCGGGAGTTATACTGGTTTGGCTACAACTACTTTGACTTATGTCTAGTCCTCAGAGCGTCTCTGAGAGTTTCACTATATTCTCTAAGATTTAGTGGGTTCTTGGCACCTCAGTACACAGCAAGTTCCTTCACCTGGACACTCGCCCCTACAGGTAATCAAACCCCCAACTCAAGGTTCCACAACCTTAAGTTGTTTCAATAAAAAATAGAGTTTGTAATGAAAAACTGTCTCACAGAGCAAACATATAATCACTGAAGTACAATGAATAAGTATAAGAAAATAAAGCACTAAGAGTGTATTGATCAGTGTATGTTTGTGTGTTCTCAGTTGTTGTACTTTGCTCTTTGAATGCTCCATATATATAGATGATTTGTAGTGTTCGTTGGAAGCAATTCAAACATGTCTGTTAGAGTCACGCAGCAACAGTTGACCATTCTTCTTATTTGAAAACTATCCATTTGCGGTAGGTAGCGGTAGATAATAAATCAATAAACATTTGATTAAAAAATGATTTCTGGACTGCCTTACTCGAGTGATCATCACTCGAGTAGTCCCTCGAGTACTCTTATAAAAAATATGGCAGTGAGTACTTCAGTATATTTCATAAAATATTACTTAGGTAAGACATGGAGTAAGACTCATGACAAACCTTGGAAATACCTGTTTACTCGAGTGGTTACTCGAGTGGCCATGTCTTTTCCTCTAAAGTTACTCGGGTGCTCCCTCCAATAAGCTGATTACTTGAGTGGTGACTCGAGTGGTCATGTCTTTTCTTCACAAGTTACTCAAGTGATCCCTCAAGTAAATTTCAAATAAGTTTGTAGATTACTCGATTACTCCCTCGAGTAATAGCATCAAATTCTTGGCCGAGAGTACCTGTTCTTTGCTTACCTGATTACTCCAGTGACCCCTCGAGTAATCCTTCAAACAAATTTACAGATTACTCGAGTGCTCCCTCGAGTAAAGCTTTTTTCTCACATGGTTACTCGAGTAAACTGTTGCATTTCTTGGCCGAGAGCTACTGGAAGATTTTTGACCTTGATACTCGAGTGGCTACTCGAGTAATAGTTCATATAACTTTACAGATTACTTGAGTGGCCCCTCAAGTAACTTCTTCCAAATTTTGGCAGTGCCTCTGAAAACATTTTCTTTCAACCTTACTCGAGTGCCTACTCGAGTAACAGTGCTCCTTACTTGAGTGGTCACTCGAGTAAACATAGACAAAAACTGCCAATGATGTTCTTCCTTTGCTCTTTCTCTCAAATCTTCTTCATTACTCCAGTGCTTACTTCAAGTAATGCTTTGTCCGCCATTTATTTACTTTGTTCAAATTCATTTGTTATCATATCCTCTTTTATCATTAGTCCAATCTTTGTTATCATCAAAACATATGGGATTTAACACATGCTATATTTCAAATAGAGCATATATTAGAACTAAACTTGGAAAGACACCATACGAACTCTATAAAGGAAGGAAGCCAAACCTTGCTCATCTACACATCTTCGATTGTAAGTATTTCATTCACAATAATGGTAAAGATAATCTAGGAAAGTTTAATTCTAAAACTAATGAACAAATATGCCTAGGCTATTCTAACTGAAGCAAAGCCTACAGAGTTTTCAATAAACCAACATTTGTAGGTAAAGAATCAATTCATGTTGTATTTGATGAATTTGAATCCTATGAGAAGATTATTGATGATGAGCAGGAAATAATCATAAACCAAGAGAATCGGCAACATATTCCTAAATATTTCAATCCTGAGGTTAACCAAATCGATAAAGAAGAACAACCACATAGACTAGGACAACTTAGAGCCTAGAAATATAATAAGAGCCATCCTCTAGATCAAGTTATAGGAGATGTAAACGAGGGAGTCAAGACTAGGAACAAAATCTTAAATGAAGTTGGTTTCTCTGCATTCATTTTTGAGATTGAACCTTCTAACATTGATGAAGCCCTACCAGACAATGATTGGGTAATAATGCAAGAAGAACTTAATCAATTTGAAAGAAATCAAGTTTGGGATTTGGTACCCTAGCCTAAAGATCATTCGATCATTGGCATTAAATGGGTATTCAAGAACAAATATGATGAATCCGCAATCATTGTCAGAAACAAGGCAAGATTGGTGGTCAAAGGCTATAATCAAGAAGAAGGTATTGATTATAAGAAAACATATGCTCCAATTGTCACACCCATATCTTATTTTCAGCTATTTCAGAGTATCTGCGGAAAACAATTTGCAGTTTGGAGGCCAACACAGGCATAGCATAAATATACTAATAATAAGTACATCATTACAAAAATTCCCCATAGGGGGTTCATAGATGATAATTATAATCAATGTAGCCATACAAGGCTACTTGGGTGTCTAAACCCATCTTAGTGAAATAGAGACATCTTCCTATCTTCGTTCCTCCACTGCAATTCTCTCGTATAGTTTCCTTCTCTGATCTCTGCATACCTTCCATATTCACCTGTTTAATTTGATGGTAGGGGAGGGTGAGATTCGAGAGAATCTCAGTAGAAAAATAGTACCAATATGCATGTAAGATAAATGTTTAATGCATGACATGCTTGCATTACATAAACTCATACTTACACAATGACATATCTGCATGCTCAATGTTTTAAACAACATACTTATGGTCATAGCATAAATATAAATAGAGCTACAATCATTCATATATGTTTCACATAACCAAGCAAAGCAATAACATGCATCATTACACTAGCACAAATATCAAATACATGCAGGAGAGGTAAGTTCCCTACCTTAATCAGTTTTTATACTTGAAAACAACTCCTCGATATGCGTGCCAACGACTCAGGTTCTCAAATCAATCCTAAAATATCAAGTATACAATCTTAGGCACTTCCAATATGCTTTTAGTGATTATATGAGTTTATATTGGAAAATGACCAAAATGCTTTTCCCGAACTCTTTGACATAGGCTATTCTATCATATTTTCATCCAAGGAATCCATTTTTTACTTGGAATTACCAATTTTATTGCCAAAAGATGAAATTGCCTTAGGCAGCCCCATTTTAAGGCTTGGATTAAGGACACTTGGCATGTTTATAATCCAAATAATTATTTTCCCCTCTTATTTCCTTATTCCAAAATTTACATAATTGCCAACACATTTTATTTTCCAATTTTTGGAATAGTTGGCCTTCTTGGTAGATTTTCTGCCTTAACTTTGAAAAATTATAACTAAATTTGTAGACATCATTTTAGAGCAATTCGAAAATCTATAGGACCCTTATTGATTCTAGTTTCAAGAAAAAATATAGATTCTTGCCAATTGGAAGCACATAACTCCCAGATTTTTAATCTTTGGAAGCTGTTCCAGAAAAGAATCAATTTGACTGGGCTAACTTCAAAGATTAGTAACTCTTTGTACATAGCTTCAATTGATTCATATGTACCTATCAAATTAAATCTTAGGATGTCTACTTTCACCCTGTAAAATTTCATATTTTTTTCTCATCATTTGGTCTTCCAAAACCTTATGACAAACTCACTGCCTCACTTGATAGCAATGAAATGACAAGCACTTGCAACTTCAATAAATTCCATTTTTGTATACAAATTTTCCATACTCTTTATTCACTATTTTATTCCCCTTAATACCTCAAAGATATAAGAAACATTAGGGAATAAATATGGGACACCTACTAAACCGGGGCTTAGCAGTCCACTTAATTTAGGCTTTTTCCTAAGCATCCAATCCAAAAATTCGGGATATTACATTTCTCTCCCCGTTCAATAAATTTCGTTTTCAAAATTTGAACGTCTACAACATAGGAATTCATCCTATCTCATTCTATCATCACATGTAAGCTCACAAGCCATGTAACACCATATTCATATTCCCATCACTAATCTCAGATAGTATTCAGCATTCATCATCCATTTTGTACACAATATATAGCGTGTAATCAAACACAGGACCCACTAATCATTTCCCACAACGATTGGTTCCTTAGGCCTCACAGCCTCTTCGCAACTTCACTCGGATTCACATAATCACCTTTTTATGTAATCGTCCAATCCTCACCCCACCTAAGAGGTCTGTTGGATATCCCTCACCCCACCTAATGAGGTCTGTTGGGCTGGTGAGCTGGCCATGGTTTACTTTGTTAGGTTCCTCCTATTGGATAAAATCATGCCTCATATGAGATATGGTACCATTGGACACCAAAATGCTTGGTCACAATGGTCTTACCGCCTCCACTACAACCTAGTATATTGCGAAAGTTCTGTCAACTCTAAAACATTACTTTAGACATACTAGTCCAATGTCATTGCGCTAGGCATTAACCACAGTGCTAGACACACAGGTCTTACAGCCTAAGGACACCGCACTATGCAACCTTACACATCGGGTCTTACCACCTCGAGCCTCGGCTCGTCACTATTTTCAAACATATCATATTCTGTCAGCCTAAGGACTTACTAGTCCACAGGTCTTATGGCTTAAGCATATACAATTTTACATCTTTACTGAATACATATCGAGACTAACAACCTTAAACAAATCATTAATGCCTAAAGATTAAGCATAAATTTACCACACTTCCACTGCCCACTCTAAGGTCTATCTCCTTATATGAGCTTTAATAATATCAGGATGATTTAATAGGAGTCCCACAGGTGTTAGAGCAAGCGTTTCACCCAAGAGGGGGGGTGAATTGGGTGATACTAAAATTTTGTTGCAAATATAAAAACTTGACGGTGAATATAAAGCAGTAAAGAGTAAAGAGAAATATCACCGAAGTGTACACCGGGAGTTATACTGGTTTGGCCACAACCACTTTGACCTACGTCCAGTCCTCAGAGCTTCTCTGAGAGTTTCACTATAACTTCCAAGATTCAGTGGGTTCTTGGCACCTCAGTACAAGCAAGTTCCTTCGCCTGGACACTCGCTCCCCCTTACAAGTTGTAATCCAATCCCAACTCAAGGTTCCACAACCTTAAGTTACCTCAATTACAAATATTGAGTTTGAATGAAATATCTCTCTCACAGAGTGAATAAGAATCACTGAAGTATAGAATTACAAATATGTGTAAAACAGAGTAGTGAACTTGATAATACGTTCGTGTGTCTGTTCTTGTTGTAATCTCTGTTTGGATGTTCCCATATATATAGATATATTGGTAGCAACTGTTGGAACATTTTCTTCTTGCCCGTTAGAGCGTGCGCAGCTACTGTTGACTTTTCCAGTATTTGAAAAATGTCCGTTTGCGGTAGGTGGTGGTAGGTGGCGTTTGAACGTTGCTTTTGACTTTCCTTATTTGGTAAGATCTCCTCATTGTTTATCAGTGGATATGCTGATAATACTAATACAATGAAGGATTAATTATATAGGAAACAAATCAATGAGCGTTTGGAATGATTTCTCAAATTCTGAACTTGCATACTCGAGTAGTTACTCGAGTATTCATTAAGTTTACTCGAGTACTTACTCGAGTATCATCGTGAAAGTAATGATAAACTACAAGTTAATAAATGAACTTTACATTACTCAGGTAGTGCATGGAGTAAACAAATTTACAAACCTTTGGAAATACTTGTTTACTTGGGTACTTACTCGGGTATGGCACACTTTTCTTCATAGGTTACTCGAGTAGCAACTCGAGTAAACTCTCAAATAAACTTTATGTTACTTGATGCTTCACTCCAGTAATGTTGGTAGGATTTTAAGGCTGAGAGCACTTCAAGTTTGATTACCTTTTTACTCGAGTACTTACTCGAGTAAACATAAGTTTTCTGCATAGCTTACTCGAGTAGTGACTTGAAGTTCTATGTAAATAAATCTGCATATTACTCGATTACTTACTCGGGTAATCCAATTTAAATAAGTGATTGAATACCTGCATACTTGAGTAGTGCCTCGAGTGAAGTATAACAAAAGCAGATCAAGTTATTCGAGTATTACCTGCAAGTTTTGCTTACCACAGTGAGTTACTCGAGTAGCTCCTCGAGTAAAATTGGCAGGATAGAAAATGCCGAGAGCAACATATTTCTTGAAGCAGGGGACTCGAGTACATATTCGAGTATCATTGGCAGGCCGAGAGCAACTGGAAGTGATTTACCTATTTACTCGAGTAGCCACTCGAGTAACGTTGGCAGGCCGAGAGCAACTGGAAGTGATTTACCTGGTTACTCTAGTAATATTAGCAGGTTGAGAGCAACTTGTAGTCTTATATCTTCTTACTCGAGTAACGTTGGCAGGTTACTTGAAGGTTGCTCTGGTTACTTCAAGTTTCTGTCTCATTACTCAAGTACTTACTCGAGTAACCCTTTAGAAAACATGCCAGTGATAAAGTTTTTCAGCTTTTTCTCTTGGCCTTTCTTCATTACTCCAATGCTTACTTCAAGTGATGATTTGCCCTGTTATTACTTTGTTCAAACTTATTTGTTTATCAAATCTTTTTCATACCATCCTTTGTTATCATCAAAACATGAGAGATTTAACAATAGGAACCTCCTATAATACCTGACGACACCCAAAATTTGTGTTTCTCTACGCCAAACCTTGGCCAGATTCAACTTGAATCATTCTGAGCCATATAAAATCTTATCTCAAGAAAACTCATTCAATGTGGGATGCATTACAATACACCATCATTGAGAGCCAATGTTTCCGTAGTTCTACTCTACGATTCAATGTCACGGCGGCTGTACTCCACAATTCATTGTCAAGGCGGCTGCACACTAGGGTTCGTCGTCATGGTGACTCCACATACGGTATTGTAATCGGTGCTCCACTCAGTCAATTGACTGGTCAGCCCCTCCAATCAGAACTCTCTGTAGGTAGCCCTCTCCGATCAAAACTCTCTATAAGTAGCCCTCTCTAATCAGAACTCTCCATAGGTAGCCTTTCTAGTTGGTCATCTCTAAAAGGAAGTATCATTGTAACAAGGATCCATAAGCCACCCGTACATTTTATTCTCTGTCTCAACCTTGAGACCACATCTAGTGGATCTCATTGTTCTATCAAGAACTATTCTTATTCAATAAAGGAGTACTCTATTATCAAGATCTTTGATGGACCCATGTCGTGTGAGTTCACAAAATTGTTAGATCCCAAGTTTTGATGATAACAAAAAGATAATTGTGTACAAATCATGGTTTTATAAGTTTAAGAAATGTTTACAAAGTTATCAAATGCATATAGCAATGTTTTCTGGTATCTGCTGTTAAATTGAACTGGAGCACTCGAGCATGAGCTTTGCACTCGAGCATAGATCCCTTCTGTGCTTGAGCAGGTGCGAGTGAAAGCCAGAAAGTGTTCACCTGAGAGGCATGCCACTGTTATTCTCACTGATTCACTTGAGCACTGGAGTTTGCACTCGAGCAGAGAAGCCATTTTCACTCGAGCACATGCGAGTGAAGGTCTGCGAGTGCTTGGCCGAGAGCAAGTATTATCATGCTTCCTTGATTCACTCGAGCAGAGACATCAATGCTCGAGCATGAGCATTCTGTACTCGAGCAAGGTACTGCGAGTGCTTGGCCGAGAGTCATGAAGTTCAAGGAAGTGCAAGTGTGCTCTAGCACAACCTCATCTGCTCGAGTGACGCATCTGCACCTGCGAGTGAAAATTCTATCCCTCTCCAAATCTGATGCGAGTGCTTGTATAAAAGGTATATTACTTGAGAATATTCTTCTCACTCGAGCAGGAGTCTGTATGCTCGAGTGAGGGCCCACATCACTTGTGAGTGATAAATTTATCCCTCTCCAAACCTGATGCGAGTGTTGATATTGAGAGCATATTCCTTGAGAATATGCATCTCACTCGAGCAGGAGTATGTGTGGTCGAGTGAGGGACCACATCACCCGTGAGTACAAAATCTCACTCTTGCTAATATGATATGCGAGTGATGACCCGAGAAGACACTCCCACTGGAAAATGCAAGATTACTCGAGCAGGAGGAGTTGTGCTCGAGTGAGACCCCACATCACTCGTGAGTGAGAATTCTGTCTCTCTGAAATCCTTTGCAAGCACAACCCGATAACTGAAGCACAAAGAGGAAAATAGGAAGATCACTCGAGTGAGCCATCCATGCTCGAGTGATGCTCTGCCAGATCACCAAAAATGCCAAGTCTCACAACGTTCAATCCGAATATGGTTTATTGTTATTTATTCGTATCATCATTACTTATTATCATTGCTTAACATCATTTTGAATGTATTATAAGTGTGATGCAGGAAGATGAACTTTTGAAATTAGTTGTTACGGAGAAAGTCAAATAACGGCAGACAACATCATTACAAGCACGCACGTACCTACCGCATTCAGATTATTCAAACATGCGCGTGTCTTTCAATAGTTGCAAAAGCTTCGCTCCTCAAACGATGATTACCCAAATGGGCAAAAACTAAAGCAACTATATATACAGAGATTCAGAGATAGTCAAAAACAACGAACTACAAGAATTCACAAGCTTATACACGAGTCTCTGCTATTCATCATTTTCTCTGTATACACATTGATCTTCAGTGTTTATTCATTTGCTCTGTAAGAGAGTCTTCATACAATTCAAACCCTATGTTTATTTGATCTCAAGGTATTGGGACCTTGAGAGGGTAGATTTCCTTACGAGAGAAGCAGTTGAGAGAATTCCTTGTTAAGCCTTTCACTCATAAGCTTTATAAGATACAAACATAAGAGAACGTTGCTGCTCGTAAGACTTACAGTGGTGTAAGCAGGAGAGAACGTTGCTGCTCATAAGACTTGTATAAATAAGCAAGTGAGAAGGGTCATAGGTTGTTTTTCTGCACGTAAGACTTGTCGTAAGGGGGAGAGAAATTTCTTAGTAAGAGAATATTTCTGCTCGTAGTCCTTTCAAGGACAATTATTGTTTTATGGCATTCTGAGAGCCCATTGAATCTTGGAGGTATAGTGAAAATCTCAGTAGGTCTTGATCTCTGAGGACTGGACGTAGGCCTGGTTGTTAGGCCGAACCAGTATAACTCTCTGTGTTCAAATCTTCTCAACTCTACTCTATCTACTATAATTTTCATATCACCACATCAAGCGAAAAATTTATAACATCACCCAATTCACCCCCCTCTTGGGTGAAGCTTGCCTCTTACAAAAATAAAACTAGGTTTGGAAATGTAGCGTAGTAGCTCAACCTAGGTTGTTCTTATGAGGAGATTAATTTCCAAGATTCTAAGTAGTAAAGTGATAAAAAACCTTAAAGTTGTGAAAAATCATTTGAGAAATTTCATTTTTAAAGTAATGAAGTAAACTAAGCTAAACAATATTTTTTGTATTTTATTGGTTTTCAAGACAAAGAAGCAAATGTAATTGAAATTAATAATAGAAAATAGATAAATTCAATTAACTAATATAATGATGAAATATGATTTCCTTGAGTTGAGGTTTTAGTCTTCCTTGCTTGCTAATGATATGAATTCCATAATGAGTTAAAAGGATGGAACAAAGTTACCACTAGCTCCATACTTGCAATCATCATTTAATTCATTCTACCGAAGCAATTAAATGAATACTACCAAATAATTCAGACTCAAGGAGATGAATAATCAACTTCCAATTCTAGCTTGTAATTACCATTACAAATGTTCAACACATTCAGTTTAGTCATTTACAATCCACTTAACCAAGTTGGAATAAACGACTTAACCTACTCCAATTTTGAATCATACAAAGCTAAATTAATAAACTCCTAACTCAACCATCAAGTTTAATCACTTGGCATAAAACAATCTAGATCACAACCATATACTTTACCAAACCATACAATTATGAAATAGAAAAAGAGCTTAAAGGAATTCCATTGAAGTTTAGAAGCTCAAACCATTACCCAACTCAAGGAAATCATCAACACTTTAGCTACTCATGGAAGAAGAGGAAGATGAAGCTTGATAAAAAGAGAAGGAATTAGCCATGGAAAACATATGAAAAGCACAGAACAGCCCTTCCACGTCTTGCTGTCACAGCCGTAATCTTCTACTTCTATTTCATTGATTCGGTGCTTGGTTCATCTTTTCACACTTGGTCTGTGTTTTCTTCACACATACAGCCGCCGCTTCTTTATTTCCTCTCCCTTTCGATGCTCCTCCCAAAACCTATCCAGTCAACAGCCTCTCTTTTTTCCTTTAATTCAGCCCTTTCACTTTATTTAATTATCAACTCAGTCCAGCATGCATGCTCATTTCGGTCCATGCTCCCTTTATCTTCATTTTCCCAAATTAGTCCACAATGTCGGCTAAGCTATTTCTCTATTCCTTCAATTCCCATTTTCGGTCAACAGTTGCTGTTTCCTTCAACTCAGTCCTTTTTTCCTTTTATTTCATAGCTGCAATTTGGTTTGGTCCAATCTCTCATCTTCACGTGTCTTCCTCTTTTTCCAATCGGTCCACTCCTCTCTTTCTCTTTTACCTTCTTCAATTGTCTAGCTCGGCCCAGCTCCTACTCAAGCAATTTCATCTTTTCATTTCGGTTCAGCAGCTGTAATTCCTATACAAAATAACTCAGCCACCTCCCTTCAATTCCCTTCAATTGTCTTTAGGTTAAATGAGTAACTTGTGGCATGTTTGGATAAGAGATAAAATTATGTTTTGGCATTAGACACAAATTGCAACCACCAAACAAGGCCTTTACTCATTTAACCTCCTCTTAGAAAAAAATGTGAAAATAAATTCTGCAATTGTGATGTTCCACTTTTGTCATTCATTAAGCTTCAAAATAACATCTTTGACCTTTATCACTCAAGTTGTGCCACATCATCACCTACAAAATTATATTTACAAAGGTAATATCTTTTACTTACAATTAAAGAAATAATGGGAATAACAAATATTAATTAAAAATATAAAAATTTAACCACTATAATTCTCAAATTATTCTTGTACTAAAATCTCACATTAAATATTGATTATTCCCAAAATATTCAATTAAGTCCCACAAAGGCCTAAGATCTTTCCTTGTGCTAGATTTGCAATTAGCAACCTCAAGATACCCCATACACATTTCGATTCATTTTAGTACCATGTTCTAGTACCTCAGACCATCCAGGTCAAATCAAATTCCTAAGAATCAATTCAACTATTAAGTTTGATCCTTGGATCACAATTCAACACTTAGAACCTCAACATTAGCTGAGCTGGGAAATGACTTTCCTCATTCCTATAGAGCATCACTAACCCAACACAAATTTGAGTATCTTTGCTAGCCTAAAAGGACACTGGTCCTCTAGGTCTTAGGGCCTTCGGACACACAGATCCACTACAAAATATGCGGCATGTAAAATCATACAGCCTAGGGTCTCTAATCGAAAACATCCTCAAAATGTAACTGAAGGTTCAACATTATCCATAAGGTTCACAAGGTCCAAACTTCTGTCATGTTTCAGAACCATAGTGCAACCAATTCACATTTCGACCTAAACTTTATTTCATCTTAGATTAGATTCAAGCTTATCCCAACCTTCAACATCATCAAATCAGATCCTCTAGGTAATATACAGCATAATCATCACACCTCATATATCACCGTACATTATTCCTACATTCCTTTATCACAAAAGTGTTTCTAAGGATCACAGCTTAACATGGAGAAACCTCAAAATATTTATTATGCCTCGAGTTCCCATAACCTCATCAAATGAAACTTTCTGGTAGTACTCATTGCATAAAAAATGTTCCGTATTAAAATCAATACTTATATCATCAATATCTCCATACATCTAAGCACCCTTTAAATCATCTAACTTAAATGATCATTAGTCATGGAGAAACCTCAAGACAATCACTATTCCTAAAGTCTCTATGACCCTATCAACTTAACTTCCTAGGGAGTCACCCATCCTAAATCACTCTGGTTCGAGCACGCTTAACTTTCGTGCCCCTATGCAAAAACATAGAAACCGGCTTTATCTGCTTTTGACCACCGATACCCTAAGACTATCCTTGTCTCAAATATTGTGCCCATTGCCTCCAGGCATTAAAATACTCCAGGTTATCTAACCCAGACCGGAAACCTGTGACCCGGCCACTAAACCTGTCCGGATCAATTTTTTTTATTTTTTTTAAAATCTTTTTTTAAAAAAAACTTTTCCTTTTGAATTTCATACTATAAGTTTAAAATATTCCATTTTTCACCGGTTTGGTCCCGATTTAGCTCCGGTTTGACTCCGATCTAAAAATATTGTGTATGATCTATATATTAGTGCCAGTACATATACAATATCAATTCTGATACCATTATTAGGACTGTTATTATTGGTATTTTGATACCGTCATTGTGTTTATTGATTCCTCTATCCAGTGCACTAGTCCTACTGATACCGTCAACTGGGCACTGGTACCTCCTTTATGTGTACTGATTCCATTGTTTTTTGATACCATTGACACCATTCTGATACCATTGGTACCATCCTGATATCACTATCATGAGTGTGGGTATTGTTGCTATATGCACTTGACTACTGATACCATTATTTGGGTACTAGTACTGCCTCTACATGCACTGATACTACTGCTTCCTAATACCACTGATACCACACTGATATCATCTCCAGGTGCACCGATACCACTAATACTGCCATATGGGTACTGATATCACCTCTGAGTACCCTGATACCCCTGTTTATTGATATCGCTACTACCGTACTGATACCATTGGTACCTTCTTGATACTAGTGGTACCTTCCTCAGATTAGTATTACACCACTTACTGCCCTCCGTATATTAGCTGATCTCTTAAGGCTAGCTCACAACTAGGGTGTTTCACTCCTTTGGTACTCCCTTTCGTGCATATTTCCTATCACTATGTAACCAAGACCATATCAGTTTACTATCATGTTGCCAGAACCTCTTGGGCTCTTCTAGAACCGCTTGAAGCTCTGATACCAAAATGTCACACCCTTATCTTATTTTCAGTAATTCAGAGTATTTGTGGAAAATGATAGGCAGTTTGGAGGGCAACACAGGAATAACATAAATATACTTCTAATAAGTGCATGATTACAAAAGTTTCCCATAGGGGTTCGTACATGATAATTATAATTAATGTAACCACACTAGGCTACTTGAGTGTCTAAACCCGTCCTAATGAAACAGAGACATCTTCCCGTCTTCGTTCCTCCACTGCAATCCTCTCTATAGTTCCCTTCTTTGATCTCTATATACCTTCTGTATTCACCTGTCTAATTTGATGGAAGGGGAAGGTGAGAATCGAGAGAATCTCAGTAGGAAATAGTACCAATATGCGTGTAAGATAAGTGCTTAATGCATGACATGCTTACATTACACAAACTCATGCTTACACAATGACATATTTGAGTGCTCAATGTTTCAAAAAATATACTTATGACCATTGCATAAATAGAAATAAAGCTTTAATCATTCATATATGTTTCATATAACCAAGCAAAGTAATAACATGCATCAATATACTAGCACAAATATCAAATACATGCAGGAGAGGTAAGTTCCCTACCTTAATACTTTTTGATACTTGAAAACAGCTCCTCAATATGCGTGCTAACAACTCGGGTTCTCAAATCAGTCCTAAAATATGAACTGTACAATTTTAGGCACTTCCAATATGCTTCAAATATACAATCTTAGGCACTTCCAATATGCTTTTAGTGATTATACGAGTCTATTTTGAAAAATGACCAAAATGCCCCCGGGGCGAGGCTTGGCCCAGCCCCGCTATAACTTGTCCAACCGTACTTTTCCCGAAATCTTGACATGGGCTACTCTGACATATTTTCGCCCAAAGAATCCATTTCTGACTCAAAATTACCAATTTCATTGCCAAAAGACGAAATTACCTTGTGCAGTTTCATTTTAAGGGTTTAGGAGCATTTTCATAATTATGCTTTTTCGGGCTTTTCCGAAAAAGTGGTAAACTATAACCCTACCTAATTTTCCCTCCTGAACTCAATAGAACCATCAAATCATTAAAAATCCAACTCCTTTCCCCTAATTCAGCCTTGGTTGAAACATGCTTAAGGAAAGGGAAAAATGAGTTTTTGATTTTTAACTTCCAAAAGCTTGTTCCTTTATGCTCTAAATCACTTATTAAGCCTTTTAAACATATACTAAACAAGATTTGAAGAAATTTAGGTAGTATAACCCCTTAGGGTTATCACTTTCCAAATTTACAAACTTAACCAATAATCACAAAATCCAACCACAAACATCAACAACAACAGCATACTATCAAGGATTGGAGAGTTTTTCAGTTACCTCTTGTGTTCCTTGCCTCTCTCTCTCTCTCTCTCTAGGAGTCTCCTTCCTCTCTCCTTAAGCTTAAGATTAGCTTGCTAAACAATGAGTTTTATGGAGAAGAAGAGATTAGAGAGGAAGCTTATTCAAATTTGAAAGCCAATCTTAAGAAACCACAAGCTTACCTTGGTTTTCCTTCTTCCTCCTTCTCTCTAAAGGTCAAGTTTTTCTTAAGCTTTTTTCTCTCTCTCTCTCCTTCTGTTGGCTTAAGACAAAAAATAAGCAAGGAAAGATGAAGCTTTGCTTCATATATAGCTTACCTATTTTCCCTTATTTAATAAATGGTGGTAAAATGGGTTTATGACATCATGATTGTACTTGGCCTTTTCCTCTTCAAATTTGCGTCAACAAGTTCAATTAGACTTGAACCAAATTTCCTCTTCTTCCCTTCTAGCCCAACACACCATTTTAGGGTCATTAAGAAACAAATGGGATTCTTTCAATTTGTCTTAAGCTTCATGTACCAAATAACAATATCTTAAGATAATAACACATTTGCTCATTTTCAACAATTATTGTTTATTCCTCTTGGCTTGGACTAAGGACACTTGGCATGTTTATGATCCAAATAATTATTTTCCCCTCTTATTTCCTTATTCCATAATTTACACAATTGCCAACACATTTTAGTTTTCAATTTTCGGAATAGTTGGCCTTGTTGGTAGATTTTCTGCCCTAACTTTGAAAAATTATAACTAAATTTGTAGACATCGTTTTAATGCAATTCGAAAGGCTATAGAATCCTTATTGATTCTAGTTTCAAGGAAATATATATATTGTTGCCAATTGGAAGCACAAAATTTCTATATTTTTAATCTTTGGAAGTTGTTCCAGAAAAGAATCAATTTCATTGGGAAAACTTCAAAGATTTGTAACTCTTTGTATATAGCTTCAATTGATTCAATGTACCTATCAAATTAAATCTTAGGATGTCTACTTTCACCCTGTAAAATTTTATATATTTTGCTCATCATTTGGTCTTCCAAAACCTCATGACAAACTGATTGCCTCACTTGAAGCAATGAAACGACAAGCACTTGCAACTTCAATAAATTCCATTTTTGTATACAAATTTTCCATACTCTTTATTCACTATTTTATTCCCTTTAATACCTCAAAGATATAAAAAATATTAGGGAATAAATATGGGACACTTACTAAACTGAGGCTTAGCAGTCTACTTAATTTGGGCTTATTCCCAAGCATCCAATTCCAAAATTTGGGATATTACACCAGTAGCAAGATTGTAAGCTATACGAGTACTCTTTGTCTTTGCGTGTATCAAGGGATTCAAACTATATCAAATGGATGTAAAAAGGACATTTATAAATGGCTATGTTATGGAAGAAGTACATGTAGAACAACCTCTAGGATTTGAGGATGTAACCAAACCTGATCATGTTTTGCAACGAAGAAAAGATTTCTACAGTTTGAAACAAGCTCCTAGAGCATTGTATAAAAGACTTAGTAAGTTTCTCATCGATTAAGGATTTGTAAGAGGAAAGGTCGATACAACAGTTTTTATAAAACAAAAACAAAATGCTATTTTGATAGTTCAAATATATGTTGATGATATTATTTTCGGTGCTACTAATGAAATTGTGTGCAAAGAATTTTCTGAGATAATGTAGGGGAGTTTGAGTATCAATGATGGGAGAATTCAACTTCTTTCTTTGGCTACAAATTAAGCAAAGAAAGAATGAAATTTTCATATCTCAAACAAAATACCTAAAGGAGATATTGAAAAAATATGGGATGGATCAAGCAAATGGAGCAAATACGCCTATGAGCTCAACTATATTGCTTGATGTTGACATTAAGGGGGTAGACTATAACACCATAAAATATAGAGGAATGATTGGTTTATTACTCTATCTCACTACAAGTAGACCTGACATTTAATTCAGTATTGGAATGTGTGAAAGATATCAATTAGCTCTAAAAGAATCTCATGCTAAAACCGTCAAATAAATCTTTAGATATCTTGCTGACACAGTAGAGTTAGGTATCTGGTGTCCTAAGGGAGGAAATGAATACCTGGTTGCATACTTAGACTCTGATTATGGAGGATACAAAATAGACAGAAAGGGGATAAGTGGATAATGTCAGTTTCTTGGAGGCTCAATTGTATCATGGTTTAGTAAGAAACAGAACATAATGTCTCTTTTGTCAATAGAAGTCGAGTAAGTTGCAGCATCAAGTTGTTATGCACAAGTACTTTGGCTAAATCAACAACTACAAGACCTTGGCATACACTTAAAAGAGATACCTATCTATTGTGACAACACCAGCATGATAAGCTTGGTAAAGAATCTGGTCCAACACTCTAGAACCAAGCATATCGATGTTATACATCACTTCATCAGGGATCATGTTCAAAAGAAGGATGTCAAAGTGATATTCATCCCAACTCATCTTCAAATAGCAAATATGTTCACAAAAACCCCTAACGAAAGATCAATTGCTATTTATAAGAAGAGAATTGGGAATGATAAATCCCAATGAATTGTAAGTTATTATATGTTAGTAAATGCAATTAGATTATGTTTTGATGATAACTGACTTAAGCATCATAGTATCTAGTAATTCTTTTTTGTAGGACCTTGATACTCTGTTATGTAGTAAGGAAAGGAGAGCTAAACAGAGATGTTGGCTACTACAATATGATTCGAGTGACCACTTCCAGTAATCAAGACATTACTTGAGTGATAACTAGCATGATGGTTGCATCACTCGAGCGATGACCTAAAAAGTTAGGGAAGTTGACATTAATTCAAATTGAAATGGCATAACAGTTGAATATGAATAGTCACTAGTTGAAGAGATAGATCACTTGATTTAGTACTCTAGTGATCATTAGTGAAGATGAAAATTCAACCAAGTTTCAACTTGATTTTGCCATCCAGTACCTACAAATCATCAAGGAAATATGCATGGACAATTACTACATTATACATCATAGGTATGGTTTAAAATTGCTTTGATTTCTAACTGCTTGTTTGATCACTCAAGTGAATACTAGAGTGATGCCTTAAGATCACTTGAGTAATCACTCGGGTGATGTCGGGCACAGTAGGCCGTAATAGTCGGCTCTCGGTCATTTTCACCAAATCACTTCTAGTAACTCTCCCAGTGTTTTGCCTAAATCTTTTCACAAAATCATACCCACTCAAGTCCGATCAAAACACTTACCTTTCACTCCTAGAAACTTCCTAAAATTCTTCCAATCTTTTACCCTAACCCTCAACAGTTGAAAAATCAAAAGAGTGAAATCAAAGTTTCTTACTTCATTCCTCAATGGTCAGAACAAAGATGCCTCATAATGATTCTACTGAATCTTTTGGGTTTCCACCATCTTCTCTACCCAAGAAATAGAAGAAATCACTAACTCTGAAATCCAAACCACATTCTTAGCCAAAAGTTCTTGATAATGCACTACCAAACCACAACCTAAAGCTAAGGGGGTTGTGATTCAAGAACCGATGGTGATAAGAGCAAAATCCAAGCCTGCTTCTTCTGTAAGAGGAAAATTGAAGGCATCTCTGACTCCACCATAGTCTGACTTTGACTTAGATACTCCTTCTTGGTCTAGAAAGGGTCCCAAGGGACTAAAGTATGATGAGAAAATTGTGAAGGCAATGTCAATTATGTTGGAGAAAGCTTTTCAATCCAAGGGAGTCAACCAAGGAACTTCTTCCAAAACTTCCAAGCCTTCAAAATCTCATCCTAAGGCTTCAAAGGAAGGAGCAATAAAGAAGGGATTGGAGAAAAGAAATTTGAAGAACAAGATATCACGGTCCCTCCAAAAGGCTTCAATACAAACAAGCTTAAGGACATAAAGAAGTTCAAAGATCACTTCTCCTGGAGAAAAATGTGTAAGATGTACTATGTTGATCTTCAAGTCCTCTATGAAGCTATTAAGTTTAATTTAAGCAATTATCTAGAGAGTTATATGCATTGGTTGTTTGTGAACCTTCCTTATTATACTAAGGTAGTTAGCCATTTCTATTGTAATCTTGAACCTGTGAAGGATTGCATAAGTCTAGTTGTAGAAGAGGAATTAGAAACAAAAGTAAGAGGGAAGAAATTTACAATCTCTGCCTCCAAGATAAATGAGTAGTTAGGAATAAATGAGCCACTAGAGAATACCCAGCTAAGCTTAATTCAAACCAAATATTTTGTATTCTAAGGCCCGATGAGATAGTAGGACCTTTAATCTTCAATCCAAGTGACTTGTGTGACTTACACAGAGTGTTTTAGTACATATACTCTCGAGCCATAGTGAACAAGTCCAATAACTTCAAACATTTAATTGACCGGGACTATGGGAATATGTCCTCAATACTATTAAAGGAAAAGAGGAATATAGGAGAATTGATCTTCTTAGAGATCAAGAGGTACAGGTTCTCTGGAACCAGAACTACAATGATGATATACCCTCAATTGATCTCCTTATTCCTCAAGGCGAATAAGATTTGGTACTTAGAGCCTAATGAGTATATTAAGAGACTCTTGTTAGTTGGAAGGAACCAAATCGAGAAGGTAGGGATTAAGATACCTCTGAAGAAGCCAATGGACTCAACTCCCAAGAAAAAGAAGGCATCTGAGGCTAAAACTAGTAGATTGGATTATACTCAGTCCTCTGCTCTTGCCACTACCTCGGCTCCTGTAACATCCCAAATTTTATATTCACTAAATATATTATAATTATTTGTGAAATTCAATAAAATGGTGAATATTCATGAATTTGGACTTTATGAATTTTATAAATGTTCATATTCATGAGAAATTGGGCAAAAATAATTATGGAATTAATTTGGATAATTTAAAAATCCCAATATTAAGGCCCAAAAATGGAGAAATTATAGAGAAAATATTTGGTCCAAAAATATATGGAATTTGGCCAAATAAAAAGAAGAAAAGAAATTAGAATAAAAAGGTAATGGCAAAATCGTAATTTTGCCAAAATAGCACAAAATTAATTATTTTCTGATTGATTGAAGTTAATTTCAATTAATTAAGGAAAATAACAGGGAAAAATGTGTTTGGAATATTTTGCTCAATTAAATATGAATTTATGGAAAATTTGAGCAAAGATGCTAATTTGATCAAAATTGGGACTTTACGTGTATACATGACTGGAACAAGTTGTGAAACCAATTGAGACCATAGGGAGGGAACACTAGGTGCCTTCTACATGTAGCATGATGAAGGAAATATTAGTTTGGCTTAATGAGCAAAGTCACATGTACATGGGAATTATGTATATAAAGTTGACTTTTGTAACTTTTGGAAATTACATAAACTATTAAAATATGATAAAGTAATATGATAAAAAACTTCATCTTCCTCCTCCTAGCTCAAAACTGACATGAAATAGCCCTTAGAGAGAGAGGAAGTGCATAAATTTAGAGAGAGAGAGAAGGGGAGGAAAAAGCTTACAAAGGTAAGTGATTTCTTTAGTAAATCGGTTCCTAATGCGTATAACTTTGTTCCTAAGCTTCTCTTTCATATGATTTAACGGTTGTGAAGCCAATTTTGGTGTTGGAGGACTTAGGGTTTCATCCAAGTCAAGGGGAGCCAAAGGGAAGTGAAAGATAACTCCCAAACCTTTGTATATTGACTATTCTAGCTGTTGTGGACAATTTAATCGGTGAAATTTCATCGGATTGGCTTTAATTTGAAAATTTGGAATTTGAGTTGCCTAAGGGTTATGCTGCCCAATTTTGGTTCAAATGATACTTGTAACCTTATTAAATAGTTAATAAAGTGGTGAGGAGTAGAAAGAAACACATCTGTGGAGCCGAAACAGAAAAACCCCGATTTTTCCCAGAGTATTCTATAATTTCAGCCAGAGCTAGATTTGAGGGTTAGAGTTTTATTTTCAATTATTTGATGGTTCTATTGAGTTTATGAGGGAAAATTAGGTGGAGTTACAGTTGGTCACTTTTTCAGAAAAGCCCGATAAAGCATAATTACAGTTAGGGTTACAGTTGGTCACTTTTTCGGAAAAGCGGGGCTGTCAAGGGTAATTTTGTAATTTGTAATGGATTTGGTAATTCGGAGTCCAGAAATGGATTCCTTGGGTTAAAATATGTCAAAATAACCCAGGTCAAAATTTTGGAAAAAGTATAGCAGGACCGGGTACGGCAGGGCTAGGCCGGCCGGGCCACTATAAACACTATGGAAGTGCCTAAAATGGTACATGAATAGGTTTTAACCTAATTCTTATATATATGATATTTTAGAATAGAGTTGGGAGCCTAAGCTTGGCATGTTTTATGAGGCAGATGATTCGAGGTTGAAAAGGGCTAAGGTAGATACTTACCTCTCCTGCATGTATTGGATATTTGTACTGGTGTATTGATACATGTTACTCCTTCGCATGATTATTGAAACATATATGAGTGATTGAAGCTCTATTTCTAATTATGTTATAGCTATAAGTATGTTGTTTGAACATTGAGCACGCAAATATGTCATTGTGTTAGCATGAGTTTATGTATTACAAGCATGTCATGCATTAAGAACTTATCATGCATGCATATTGGTACTGTTTTCCTAATGAAATTTTCTCAAATCTCATCTTCTCCTACCAATAATTTAAACAAGTAGAAGCAGAAGAAAGTAGCTCTAAGTGTAAAGATGTAAGTTCCGGCCACATACGCTCCCGATTCAAACCAAGAAGAGGAGTTGGTTATTGACAAACTTTGAACTATTTTAAAGGTCTACAATCTTATGTATAACCTTGTTGGGAATTTCTATATTATAATTAAGCCATTGTATAAATAATAAGGCAAGGGTATGACAGCTTCATCCTTCTTTGGGTCTACGATTTAAAATTACCTGAAGGAGGTACTTGAAGGTTTTTATGTGGACATAGCCAACACAAATGCCGAACTAATCACCCACTATAACTTCAAGATGGGAGAGATAGTTGAGTATATGAACAAGCATAACTAGGCAGTGTTGGCTCAGTAGGAGGTTTAGACTACTATACTGAATGAGGTTGCCAGTTTTCTTCTATCCCTTCATGAGAAGGTTGATACCCTGACACCGAGCACTTCCATTCCCGATTCATCTATCCCAGCTTCAACACCAGCCACTACCTCTATTCCTGTATCTGATCCTCCTCCTATCATCCCTTATACGACACTGAGCAATGTCATCTTTACCATGATCGATCCCTCTTCATCTACTTAAGTTCACATTATTCTAGATGAGCAAGCCACCATCCAACCTAGCCCAGTGTCTACATTAGTAGCATCATCTGCAGGCACTGAGCCACTCCCTCAGTCCCCTTCTCACCATTCACACCATTCTAATGACACTAAGGAATTGAATGACATATCACAGCAGACTTCACCACCACCATCATAGCATCCTCCTCTCTATGTACCTCAGCTATAGGATCTACTACAGGTTCCTCCTCTTCACCTACCAAGTCCCATCTCATCTGAGTCACCTACCTTTACCATTGAGGAGGCAATACACATGATGATGCATCTGCACCTATCCAGGCCAGTCCCATTACAGCCGAAGATCCATCTACCTCGAGTTTTAGGTCTAGCTCTCATGTCTAGTTCTTATTCAATGATGTAGACCTAGAGTGATTTTGGTGAACCTGTATGGGTGTATAGGGATTTTAGGATCTTTTATGCCATTTATGTTGTTTTGAACTGCTTTCTTGTCTTTTAGATTGATAGAACTCTAAAGTTTAATGATATTCTGAGATTATATGGCAAAACTGATTTATATGCATGAAAAGTTATTTATTTTGGCAATCTATAAAATAATTGTCCTAATATATAGTATTCTTGAAGCTTGTGACTATATTAACCTTAATTTCAAGTTTAAGCTTCAAAATGCAAAACCTATTTTTCAAAATCCTTATTTCTAAAATCACCAAGTTTTGTCATCATTAAAAAGAGGGCGAGAATGTTAGTACTAATATTTTAATGGTAACAAAAGGTGTTACAGATGATTTGATTGAATAAAAGTTTTTGAACAAAGAAACAGAGTGTTCTGAGGCATGCAGAGCCATCACTCGAGTGACCATTCAGATGATAACAAAAGGTATTACAGATGATTTGATTTAATACAATTTTTTGAACAAAGAAATAGAGTGTTCTGAGGCTTGTAGAGCAATCACTTGAGTGACCATTCGAGTGATGAAGTAAGAAATGAATTCTTTATGAAAAGCAATAGTCTCTGGTTAATTTTGGAAGGAATCACTCTAGTGATGCAGTCGAAAAAGACTTCAAATACTCTCTGCCATATTTTAAATGAGATCACTCAAGTAATATGCAAGGTTTACTCGAGTAGCCACTCGAGTAATAGATAAAGAAAAACAGCTTTTGATTCTCTGCCAGAATTTACATGGGATCACTCGAATGGTTACTCAAGTGATGGCCCCGAATCACTTGAGTAGTGATACCAGTAAAGTTGCTCAAATCCTCTGCCAAGTTTTGGAATAGAACACTTGAGTGATCACTCGAGTAATGAATCCAAAATGCATGATAATCATCTGTTAATCATTGATGTAATGTCTTTATAACTAACACTTCATTGTATTAGTGTCTGAAGTATTTTTACAGGAAAACAATGAAGAGATCATGCTAAGAGAGAAAAGCTACTTTGTGAAGAACGTAAAGTTCATAGCGTCCACCGACCATAATGGCTAGTTTCAAATATAAAGAATGGTCAAAAGAAGCTCCATGACTCTAACGGATAAGTTGAATTGTTGACAATGACTATTACAATTCAACATAAGCACAGAAGAATTCAGAGCTAAACAACAACAACAACAACATATAAAAACGCAAAATGATCAATTAATACTTCGTGCTCTATTTCTTATTCTTTCATTCTTTGTACTTCAGTGATTCAGTATTCACTTTGAGAGAGAGAGATTCTCATTAGAAACTCAATATTTTTTATTGAGACAACTTAGGTTGTGGAACCTTGAGTTGGGGTTTGATTTTCATCGTGTAAGGGGGAGCGAGTATCTAGTGAAGGAACTTGCTGTGTATTGAGATGCCAAGAATCCATTAAATCTTGGAAGATATAGTGAACTCCTAGAAGAATTCTGAGTGCTGAATGTAGGTCAAAGTGGTTGTGAGCGAACCAGTATAACTCCTGGTATACACTTCAGTGATATCTTTCTTAGCTCTTAACTTCGTTTTAAATTCTATTAATTAATTTTTGCTATTCATTTATACTGTGATCACCTAATTCACCATCCTCTTAGGTGAATCGCTTGCACTAACACATTCCAATGTCACCTAACTAGAGTTGAGATATATTTTCAAAAATAAACAAAGTATCGTGCATCTTTTGATCACATCAAAAGCAAAGGAAGAGTTAAAAAAAAGCACTTTTATCTTACTTTATGAATGATAATAAACCATACAATAGCAATAGAAGAAAAAAGGTTGTTGACATTGGATTTGAATTGCATTATCTTCCCGTTTCCCTCCAAGGCTTGGTTTCCATATGTGTTAGAGTTTAGGCAAATTAGATATATAATTTTTTTATAGATGACAAGCCTTGTCTTGATTTAACTATCGTCTCGATTGCCTTGTGGTTAAATGCTAAATAAACAATGGTTTGCACTATAGGGTGCAATACTTGGGTTGTTCTCTCTTTTTGAGGAGTATTTTATTGGAAATTAAGCAACCTAAATGCTAAAAACATGTAAATGACCAGGGAAATGAGATTTTGATTATAAAACTATGACTATGATGCAATTAAGAGAAAGGTCCTAAACCATAATATTGTTCGGTATTTTAAATATGATGGAGTGGAAATTGATGAATTGAGTCTCTTAAAAATTGCTTGTAATGACAATTATAGGTCAACAAATGATAGAGGGAGTTTAATTGGCTAGTTTAACAAAAAATTCCCAAAAGACCCTAACTGAACTCAATACAAAACATTAGCAATTGTAACCAAGTCCCTCAAAATACCAAACCTAAAATACCCATTGAGTCTAGTGCATTAATCAATGATCACTCCAAGAACTTAGAAAATAATCACTTCTTAATACAATATTAAAAACAAATTCGAGTGCAATTATGAAATTGCTAAGTTTATTTCAACACCAAACCTCATCAACCGATAAGTCTAATATAAAAATACAAGAGTCCATACACTTAACATACTATTAATCCTTCTAGTGTGTGATTTTCATTAATTAATTCAATTGGTTCCATTACAATCCAAAATCAATTTAAAACCCAAACAATACCATGCAAGATAATGAGAATAAAAGGAATCACCATGAAACATATATGTAATCACATATATCCAAGCTCAATATCCAACATCAACTAATTCAAATCACAAATTAATCTAAACAAATTACTGATCATGAAACAAAGTAACTAAGGTCCAACAACACAAATAGAATCTTAGAAAACGAAAAGCATAGTTACAAAGCGAAAAAAATGGATTAAAACATAAAACTCCCCCTTGAAGCGTGAAAACTCATGCCATCTACACCATGTTCAATAGTTGAGAACCCTAGCCATGCATAGCAGTAAGACCAGCCCTCAAAAAGATGAATTTGTTGACCACAGTGGCTAGAGATGGAAGGAAAATAGAGGTGGAATGAAAGAGATGGAGGTTGGGAGTAAAGTGGATGAACAAGGAGAGGCAAGAAATGAAATAGAGTAAAGGAAGATGTGTATAATGGGGGTTCTTGCTAATTGTTAGCTTACAAAATTGGATTAAGTGAGAAAAATGGGTTAGGGTTTGAATTTGGTGGCAAAACACATGCTTTCATGAAGTATAGATTTCACGTTCGCCATGGGTTCAAACAAAATCGTCAAATTTGGTATGCTCTCTGTCTACACTTTGTTGTGGCTTTGCTGTGGCAAACACACGTCAAATTCTGGGCTGAACTTTATGTTGTGGTGTCCATTGGTTTTTTCTCTTGGCTCCAATCTTCATGCCACCTAACAAAAGAAATCAATGTAAAGAAGCTTGAAATGTCCTAGAAATCAATTAAATATAATTAACAACCAATGATGACAATTTTTCCCTTATTAACACTACTGTCAAGCAAGCATACTTATCCTAGAATAATCACAAATCAATCCAATTAGAGCCCACAATTCATGATAGCAACCATAAAATGATATGAAATGCATATGAATAATGGGGCATGTCATTCTCTAATATTGCCGCTTCTTTTACATTATGAAATTCAAGCATAACTTCGTAAGTCACAATTTTACTTGAATTTCTTTCAAGTTCCTAAGGCTCGTAGAAAATTTGAAGGAATATATAAGAACAATTGATAAGAAGTCTCTTATTTTGTTATTACCGATGCTCTATTTCACACCATTTTAAAAAGGAATAAAACATACCTTATCCTTATTGATCTTTGTTATTGTTCCGTTCAAATCACCTTCCCAGAACCATTCTTCATTTCGCCCCTGTTTTATTATAACCTTTCTGAGCATTGGTGTGCTTGTTGCTCTTTCACTGAATGTTTTCATCCTTGTACATTGCCTCATAACAACTCTGTTTAACAATGGGAACTTGTAGAAGCACTGACTAGATGAAAAACTTTTGAGGCTCGGCAAGCTTTCCAATTCTAAAGTTCTCAAACTTCTGAATACAATTTCATCTCTTGTCTCGTTCATCACCTGTGTCACTATTTCTTCAAGTGAATTGCATTCTTTTAATGTTATGCCTTGCAGATTCACCAAACTTGTTGCAGTTGGTGAGTAAATTAAGTTTATCATTCCATTACATCTTTTGATCTCCAAATATTTCAAGTGGGAAAAAGTAACAGAGGAAGGAGCCAAAGTTTTTAAATTGGCACATTCTGTCACAAATAAAGCTTCAAGAACTTCAAGAATTGGGTCAACTTGACATCCTTCTCTAGATATATGTTGCAATTGTAGATTATCAAGCCTTAAAAATTCAAGTTGGGCATTAACTTTCGTTTTATGTGCCTTATATGCAACTCTTTTGTCTCGAAATATCTCTTTTGAGGAACCATATTGAATAACTAGAACTTTTAAGTTTGGTGTGCTTTGAACAATTGCGTCTAGAAAATTTGTTGCTAGTGTATCCTCAAAATGAGACAATCGAAGAACCTTCAATTTGCTCAAATAACAATCCTTCCATTGTGGGTCCTGCAACATCATTATGGCATCCTTGTTATTTAATGTCCACTCTTGCAACTTTGGAATCACCTGCAATACAACATACTTCATTTATTTTGTCTTACATATAATAAAAGTAATAAATGTTTACTCACTAAAAGAAAACAATGAGGGACATTTAACTATAAGTAAAGAGGCACAGTACGAACATCAGTTATGTTCTATTTGGCTATATCATCGAAAAGCAATAAACTTCATGTAAAGCTCCTCACGCATTTGCCCTTTTTTCTTTTTATTATCTTTTGAATTATTTTAATGTTATAATTAAAAACAAATTCTTCATATAAAAAAATGAAATGTCACACATGTTTTCCTCACTTTAAAACCATGCAATATTCGTTTTCTATGAAACGTTGAAATATATTAGAAAGTTGAGATATAAACAGGTTCTAATGACAAGTTCAAGAAGACGAATAAATATCGAATGACCCATACCTCTTCAATTATGAAGACAGGTTGTTGCGTAGAGAGATGTAGATATAGGTCATCAACATTCTTTTTATGGTTACCGGTGCTCTGCCTCCCTAATAACTTTAATTTTGCACTGTTGAATACCCATAACATTCTCAATGATGGGCATATTAAACTATGACTTCCTCCATAAAACCAATCAAGTTTATGCATGTTGAAAATCTCCAAGGAATATAATCGATCAAAGTGAAATATGGGTTCTTCTATGGGCCCCTCTTTCTTTGCTACAATTTCATTCATTCCACAAAAATTCACTCCAAGTTTTTTGAGTTCATGAAGATCTAGGGCTATTGAAAATGGGAAGAGATATTCTAAATTTTCGCATTCTTCAATAAGGACATCTTCGAGATTATGAAAGCGGCAACTTCCTTGGGGATCCTTACTCCATATTTGTTTCAACTTTGGTAGGCAAATTAGATGGATTTTCTTCAATTGTGTGACTTGTATGCTTGCGCCCTCTTCACTATTGATTTCATTGGTAGGTAATTTGAATATCTCATTAACTAAACCACAATCACTGACCTTCAATGTTTCAATTCTTCCAAATGTTGTGTGAATACATGGGAAAATATTCTCAAGTTTCTCACAATTATTCACCTCCATAGTCTTCAACTCACCAAATTGGGAGTGCCATACTTTCTTTAACCTCTTCATGTTGCTTATTACGATAGTCTCCAATTTAGGAAGCCCAGCCTGTGATGCAAAGCACAATTTGTAAGTCCATATAATAAATTATGGCAAATACACAAGAGCAAATATTTGATGTTTAATCAGTAATCATTTATTTGAATATGACATGAGATGCTCAAATAATATAAGTTATAACCTCTTCTGTAGATGTGTCATTTCTCTCCTCTAGACCAATTATCTCCTCCATCATCTCACACTCTCTTATTTCAAGCTCCTTAAGGCTTGGAAATCTCCTAACCATAGAAGATGGGAATAAATACTTCAAGCCACTGCACTCCTCGATACTCAAGTGACCTAGCTTGTGAAACGAATTGGCTATAGAATGGTGATCATCTTGCCAAATATTTGCTAGGTGGATTGACCTCAACTTTAGAGTCTCCAAATTAGAAAACTTGACCTGTGAAAAATTTAAGTATACAACAATTGGCATTAATTAATCCAATAGTTCACATAATGCACATATATGGTCAAACTTAAATATTGTTTTCCAAATAACATTTTATATATTACACTTTCATTAGTATTTCTAATGGTATCTTACTATTTCAAAAATGTATGTGCACTAATATGGAGAAAATGCAATATAAGAATAAAACACATACCGTTGCACTAAAAAAAGATGATGGAACATTAGTATATGGCGACAAACTCTGCTTGATTATTGTTGAAGGCATCAAAAAGCTAGAGTAGAAATCTTCAATGGCTGGTAAATATCGTAAAGTCAAGGATTGCAATGAACAAAACTCAATATTGTCTTCAATAGTCTCTGAGTTTGTGAGAGAGCTTTCTACAAAAATAATCTTTTTCATAGAAGTGCATCCCGAAACTTCAATCTCAACAAGTTGATAAAGAGCTTTGACCATTAACACAGAGAAGAGATACTTCAACTGGTCACAATTTTTGACTTTGACGGATCTAAGTTTTGCAAACGAATTATTCGTAAATGAGCCATGCCATATCTTTTCCAATTTATTGAGATTTTGAAGCATAAATGTCTCCAATTTTGGGAAGAAAATGTGACTTCATTTTCTCCCCACCGAGTTGATGATATGTTGAATTTTCCCATTATTTTGGATGTGAAGGTGCTTTAACAAAGGAAATCCTTCATCATTCAAATCATAAAGCACATTTGAGATTCCATTTACTTCATCCAAGCACAAATCCTCTACTCCTTTAACAAGTTCTTTAATTCCATGCTCCAAATGAATATCAGTACCAAGCTTGAGCTTCAATATTTTGGAGGCCTTGTAGTTATCAAACCATTCCCAGAAATTGCCTACCACTATTTTGTATTTTTCCAATTTGTCAAACATTATGTCCCTTGGCAGAATCCAATCTCCTTTTATTTGAATTTCTAAACAAGTCAAGTTCGTCAAATGCCTAAGTTCATCAAAGGAAGCATTTTTATTTTCCTCATTTGAATTTTCCTGGTTCCACTTGATGGAGGTATTGCTTAAATACAACTCCTCCAATTTCGTCAATTTTGATATAATGTTGGAGGGGAAGATTTCAATTCCAGAATTGGTCAAATCCAACATTCTAAGGTGAGTCAATTGCCCTAATTTACTAGGCAACATTATCATAGATGACCCATTAAGGCTGAGAATTTGCAAATTGGTTAAAGCTCCAATATTAGTCATGTCTCCTAAAACACATTGATAAAATCCAAGTGTTTGAAGGTCAATAAGGGAATGAAAAGAATGGGGCAATAAAGGCAAGTGCATACGAGTCAAGTCTAATACTTTGAGGTTTTTCATTCCCTCAAAAAATGAATCTGGGACACTTAAAGATTCATTATCATTACACAAGAAGAAAAGATTAACATTAGGATACTCTAACCTTTTAGGGAGCTTAGGAATGTGACACCCATTTAAGGTGATTTGAGTGCATTTTAGAAGGAATTCCTCTGATGGCCATAACTCATCACCACTTCTAATTTTGCAAACATGTTGATCTCTTGAAGCAATTGAGACTGCTACTTCTAGTACAATGTCATGCATTTTAACTTCCTGGTTTGAGTTGCTATCAAGCAATAGGCATGATGCCTTTAAGGAACCAATCAACTTGTGAAGTTTAAGCCTCACATCTTTTAGAGTATAAATTTGCTTGAATATGCCTAAACCCATAACACTTTTCATCAAGTAACCAACATTTTGTGAACCTAGTAATCCACAAAGCAAGAAAAGTGCCTTCTCATCATCATCCTTAAGATTATTGTAGCTAAACTCCAAATCTGAATAAATTTTGTCAAACATCCCATGCTTATCAATGGTCTTTAGCTGGTTTAAGGTGTCATACCAATAATCAATATCGTCTTTATTTTTTAATGCTCTTGCCACTATTACTATAAGAAGAGTCAAGCCTGCACATTTTTGGGCTATTTGGATTGCCACGTCACGCAAACTAACTTCTTTAGCAACATCACCCACCTTATCTTCAAACAGCCTCCAAGCTTCTTCTTCATTTAAAACATCCATCAAGAAATTCTTTTCAGTCTCCATTTTTTGTAACACTTCTAGATTTCTAGAAGTCAATAATAGCTTGCAACCCTTATGATCATTTATAGGAAGTCCCAGCTTATCTAATTCAAGTACTGCCCAAATATCATCCAATACGACTAGGATACTTTTCTCATTTTTAATCCTCTGCTTGAGGCGAGATGCTCTTCCAACTATGGAAGTCTCTTCAAAGGGAATAAGACCCAACAAATCTGCAATTTCACCTTGAATTCTTTCAAGATCCACAGCTTGGGATATATTAGCCTTAACTACTTCATCAAATAACTTATCATCTTTAACTTGTTTAGCAATTTCTTCAACGAGAGTGGTTTTACCCACTCCGCCAAGCCCATAGACCCCTATTCGGCTTAAGTTGGAGTCTCTTAGAGCCAACACAATGTCCTCCTTCATTTTCTTTCTCGACTCAAGCTTTTCACTACCTGCAGAAGAAGTGGAGCCTATTCCTACAAGATCAGGCAGGAATGAAAGTAGACGAATTTTATCTCTTCGTTCCACTACTTCAGCAACATTTCCAACAATTTTATTTGCTTTTCTACTGAGTTGATGTCGTGACTTTAAATCAGGAAAAAGCCCATTGCAGCAACCAACATTGCTATGACGAGGATCATCTCTAAGTTGCTCTGCTACTTCTATGATTTCATCCACTTTGTCCCGCCAGTTCCGTACAGTGTCATAAATTTTTCGGCCCTTTCTTCTTTCCGCTTCCACTTCATGACTGGTAGTATCCTTTACTCCTTGTAGCTTTGCAACTTGATCCTCAAGATTCTTGAAATTGTCTTCGTAGGAAATCAAATAACCCACTTCCCTTGCAATAGGTGACACAGTGTGGCCTGCTATCGCTTCTGCAACTTTTTTAGCAATGGTCAAGACAATATGATCCATTCTTGTTGCCTAATTTAACTGCAAAGTAACTCAAATATAAGATCAACTGATAATATGGGGAATGGTGGTGAGAGAAAATTTGAAAAGAAAGGCCCCAATACCAATGTTCGTTTACATTACAATGGGTAAAATATCTTTCAGTGTTGCAAGAAAATTTTAAATTGCAAAAGTGAAGAAACAGAATAAGTTAATACAAATTATCATCATAAAAAAACTTCAATGTAACAGAAAAATTTTCACATAATCCAAAAGAATTTCAAATCAATTAGTGCACCAATGAATTTCTAACAATTACTCAAAAAGATTATCCTTGCGCATTGGCCTAGCTACTTTTCGTAAACAAATTGAAAATATTTAGTGAGAACATTCAAAATCATTGGCCAACAAAAAAGAGAGAGAAAAAAACGACACCCAAGGCGTAAATAAAAAAACATTGATATAAAGAGCCACCCAATAAGCGCAAGGGATAACATAGTAAAATTTAATTTCATAGACATTGCCATAAAATTTATTTCTAATTTAGATCATCATCTCAAAGTGAACAAGGTATACTTCACTTTGTCGTTTGGCCACATTACTATGATGTTTCTGTTATATATAGGAAACCCTTTTTAACCTTTTTAACAGATAAGTTCTGAAGTTATATTTTTAAAAAACATGTATACTTTATTTGGAAAAATAATTTCACCAAATTAAAAGATAAAAAAAGAACACAATTCATTACAATATATAAAAATGTGAATGGAGGCGACAAAAGAAGCTAGTTCAGTGAACAAGATTAGATTAGGCACTTAGAACATTGGGTCTTGATTGACAAGTCTAGGGAGGTGGTGGGGGGAATGGTAGATTGTAAGATTGACATCTTGTGCCTTCAAAAAACTAAATGTAGGGGAGAAGGTGTCTCAGGAAATTAATGGTTTCAAGCTTTAGTACATAAGAAACATAAATGCAAGGAATGATGTTGGTATCATTGCTGACAAAGAATGGAGAAAAAGTTAGTGGTGGAATTTAAGATGATTGAGGATAGAATCATATCTCTAAGAATGATTGTTAGGCAGGATACTATCAATACTATCAAAGTGTATGCATGATAAACCATGATTCTAAGGTGCTTAAAAATATTAATTAGTATCATTTTGATGGTTTAATATGGGAATAAGAGTATCATTTGATATTTGAATTTGTAAATAATTTTGTTGGTTAAATGGTGTTAAAAATGTGATTCTGGTGATATTTGGAAGCTGTGGTATTTCATTGTAAGTGCAGGGCTATACTGAAAACCAGAAAAGAACTTACTTGTAAAGAGGAGAAAGTTAGTAGGGGATAAGCGCAAATTGAAAGATAGAGAACCGACACTTAGACGGGAAGCCTGATGCCCAATTAGTGAAAGGATGTCATTGTTAGAAATAATGAGTGGGTGTGTCATAAGGAATGAGTCCCACTTTGCTTGGGATTGTGGGAATCCAAGTAATAAGTGATCTTGGACTAAGAGGAGGAATGAGATCACACTATGATGGGCCACCGGAAGCAAAGATAATGGAAATCCGGCAATATCTCTCACCTCATGTGTGTGAGTTAGAACGTGGACTGGGCAGATTTTAGTAGGATATTTTATTGTGGAATTCAAAATATATTTTGGAATAAATGAGTTTATAAAATGTAAATTCTACAAGGCAGTTCCAAGCTCTGCACGTTGAAGTTTTTAAAATAAAAAAATGATTTCTTTGACCACTTAAAATGCCTTTAACGTCTAGATTTTATAGCTATTGAATTGCTTCTTTTCCAATATCTATAACAGCCCTAGTCAAGCACCTTTATGGCATTATAATGATAATAAAACTGTCACTTTATTGACTATATTGGGTGCCCAAACGTTCATGTATATGAGGCTTATAAAAGGCTTGTTTGCAAGAGGATTGAGGATCCCAGTCTTAAACCTTTGAGCATTTCTCTCCTCCTCTGATTTTTGCCTGTTGAGTTCTATTACATTTCGTTGTTCTGTTCACCCTGTTCTTGCAGGAAGGATCCGTTTTATCCTGGGGAGTGCCGCCTCCTCTTAGCCGGTGGTTGCGGAATAGCTCTTAAGGACAGCGTCCTTGGACGTGACTCGAATTATTCATTTTCTTTGTAGGTGCTGCCACTGATAAGACCTGCAGAGCACTATGTGGAGTTGAAAGATTCACTGGATCGTATGTGAATTTAGGTGCTAACGCCAACAGTCATTTTGGCGAAAGGAAAGGTAATCATATCCGCTGGAACACGATTCTATCAACAGTGGAAAGTAGATTCCATTAAAAATGGAAACGCAATTCCTTCGACACAATACCTGAAATTCAAAGGAAATTAAGACCTAAAAAAGAGGGGAGTAGCTAGTTGGTGCTCAAAGATGACATGGCAAATGAGAAGAGCTTCTTACACGATTGGAATATGAGATTGAGCTAGAATTAGATGGAGAAAACTGAATTCTGTTCGAGTGGAAGTGGAAGTTCTGAGTTTAAGAGAGAGAGAGCGAGAAAAATTCATTTGATATCCATTCTTTACTCATTTGAATATGCATTTTGGAGATCCTGGAGCTTGAGTTCGACAAGTTACAGAAGTCAAGAGCGAAAATGCCAAGTTCTAGTGTTAGCATCATTCATGGAGTCTAGATTGAGTTATTGAAGATGCAAGGCCAGATTTTCCATTCACCTTGGATATATGTTCACTCTAAGTGCCTGTTTTGTACAAGGAATATATTAGGAGGGAAAGGAAGGGAAGGGAAGGGAAGATTAGGAGAGAACTTTAAAAATTGGTATGTTTGGTAGACACGGGAAGGAACCTAGGTTGAGGGAAGATGAGAAGTTTGGTTGGAAGAAAAGTGAGTGGTTTAAGTGGAAAGATTGTGTGAAAAACTTAGAATACCCCTGACTTCACCAGAAATTTAAGTTCGAACTTAACATCCTAGTTTGAACTTAACAGCCCAGATCAAACTTAACAACCCCAGTTCAAACTCGACCTTATCTTCATTGTTCATTATCTTCCTCATGGTACTGTTCATCGTCTTCCTCGTCAAGCTCTGAGATTGAAAGAACTCATCTTTGTGCTATTAGCAAAGGGGTCGGTGGACAAAGGCGATGTCTTTGATAGAAAAGGTTAGAAACTTTGCTTCACCAGAGGTCAATCCTCATCTTCTTCGAGCTATCAGGTTGGTGGTTTGAAACTCAGATTCGGAGCTTCGAATTACTGCTGAAGCTCATGGCCTTCATCTCGAATTTCTGATTCACATTAGTGCACAGAGTAACTCATGGCCTTCAGATTCAAACCAGAAATTACCTTCAGCTTGAATTTCTGGCCTTCATCTCACGGTTGCTCTACCTTTTAGGGGCATTTTCATCTCATGATTTCACTCTCCCGGGAACAATTTAAGATCCCACCATTTTTGGAGGGATATGAAGATCTCATATTTAAGGGAACATAGCAGGAGGCGGGAACTGATCTTCCAATACTATTGGAGTGCCAAATGCGTTTTGAGCCAGGGAAGTATGGCATCGTTCCTCCTCTCACCTTCAGTTTTGTGTACCAAATAGGTCCTAAGTTGTTTGTGTTGAGAAGAGATTAGATCAGAAAGTTTCCTTTGATTCTCCTACTCTTTTTCATTGATTCAGATCTTACAGTGCTAGTTTCTCTGTGCACTAATGTGAATCAGTAGCTGTTGCTACTTGTGTTGTAATCTTGTGTCAATAAGTGTATTTGTAATGGAAACTAATTTAAGTGAATGATCTGATCTTGTATGGCTTTGTGCATAAATTTAGATTTAGTTAAATCAGATTTGAGATACTTTGAGACTAGATTCTGATGGATTGTTAATTCCATTGTAACAAATCATATGAATTCAAATTTATCATTCAAACATCTATAGATTTCTGTCCCTATTTCAATAATAGATTACTTAATTTGTGATTTATTAACTGGAGTAATTGAAGTATAACTTGAACTGAGAATTTGATTGTGCAGAAATGAAGAGAAGAACAATTATCCAAGGTAAAGCTTAAGGACTGATTAGTGATCCATTTTGTGTGACAGTTTCATAGGTAAATCTAATTAGAAGAAGGTGTTTGAGTTGTTTATAGGCTAGATTTCATTTGATACTTAACTAAATCAATGAATCTAATTAAGTTGTATTGCTACATTCTAATTAGATAACAACTAGGCAAATAACTAAGAGAACTGGCCTGGGTTGCTTCTATTGTGCTATAATTGGAGTAAATCTAGTAAAATTGATAGCTACACGACAAGCTAATCAATGCACCTCAAGTATAAGTAGAAGGGCATCTTAAGAAAAAGTTTTGGGAAGATATGAAGGGGCTTATTGAGAGCATTCAGCTAACTGATTAGATTTTTATTAGTGGAGATCTTAATGGACATATTGGTAAGAGGCCAGGATTGCATGCAAGGGCTCATGGTGGTTTTGGTTTTAGGGAGCTTAATAATGAAGGTCAATCTATTATTATCTTCTCCTTGGCATATAGCCTCAAGATTGTCAACACTTATACTTTAAAAAGTGGGAGGAGAATTTAATCACATACAAAAACGGAGGAAGAAAGACACATATTGACTTCTTTTTTGGTAAGGAATTCAAACAAAAGAATTTGTACTAATTGCAAAGTGATCCCTAGGGATGGCATGACAACACAACATAGGGTTTTAGTGCTTGATGTGTGTATTAAGTGTATAAAACAAAAGTGCGAACAAGTTATAAACCCAAGGGTCAGGTAGTGGCACTTAAAGGGTGAGAAGCGGGAAATTTTCAAGAGAACTATTTTAGAGGAAGGGGTATGGGAGTTACAAGGAATTGCTAATATCGCATGAAAGTTTTCTAAGAAGGTTTAGAAGGTTGCTAAAGCAATTTTAGGAGAATGAAAAGGTTTTTTGTTAGCCACAAGGAGACTTGGTAGTGGGATGAGTTTGTTCAAGAGAAAGTCAAAAATAAGAAAGATTGTTTTAAAGCCATACACTTATGTAATAATGTTGAAAATTGGGAAAGGGATTGCTTGGCTAAAAAGGAAACTAAGATGGTGATGAGTGAAGCTCGTGCTAAAGCAAATCAGGAGTTTTATAAGGAGTTAGGGACAAAGGCTGGAGAGCGTAAGATTTACAAGATTGCAAAGAATAAGGAGAGAAAATCAAGAAACCAAGACTAATGGAGAGATATTAAGAATATGTGGGAAGCATACTTTTATAAGCTGTTTAATGATGGAGGGGGAGGGTTGACTTATGACTTGGAGTATTTGATAACCTAAGAGGGTGAACTCAATTTGTCATTTTACCATAAGATTTGAATTGGCAAGGTTAAGAAAACTCTTACGAAAATGGAAATTGCAAAAGTGGTTGGACCTTGTGGTATTCCTACTGAAGTTTGAAAATGTTTGAGTTTTAGGTGGGGGTGTTTTGTGGATTTCTAAGTTATCTGATGAGATTATACGATACAAGAAAATCCATGATGCTTGGAGAAAAAGTACTTTAGTCCCTATTTATAAGAATAAAAGATATTTTAAAAATTATTCAATATTGGTTGAGGTTGAAGACTAATATTTATGAGAACCAATTTGGGTTCATGTCGAGAAGGTCCACAACAAAAGCAATTTATTTTTGAAGAGGGCTAATGGAAAAGTATCAGAGCAAAGGAAGGGACTTGCGTATGGCTTTCATTAACTTGGAAAAAGCATATGACCGTGTACCATGAGATGTACTTTGGAAAGCCTAGGAAAAGCAGGGGGTGCGTACATCAGGGATCAACTTTCAGAACAAGTATGAGGGGGTAATAGCCAGTGTTAGAATGCATGGAGGTGAGACAAAGGAATTTCCTATAAGGATTGACCTACATCAGGGATCAACTTTGAGCCATTATTTTTAATCTAGTGGTAGACGTTCTAACTGAGCTTATCAAAGAAGAGATCCCTAACTGCATGCTTTTTGCTAATGATATTGTTTTGTTGGGTGAATGAAGGGAGGAGATTAATTCTAAACTTGAGATATGGAGAAGGACTTTGGAGTCGATGGGTTTTCATCTATGTAGGAGCAAAACAAAACATATGCATTGCAATTTTGATAAGAGACAAGTGGTAAATGATGTAGAGGTTATATTGGGAGAGCAAGTCATTTAACATGTGAAAAAATTTATATATTTGGAATCAGTTATACAACAAGATGGTGACATGCATTGATGGAGATGTTAATCATAGAATTCAAGCTAAGTGGTATAAATGTAAAAAAGCTACCAGAGTTATTTGTGATCAGAAAGTACCTAATAAGGTAAATGAGAAGTTTTATTGCACTGTTATAAGACCAACAATGCTATATGATAGTGAATGGTGGGCTTTAATTTAAAGGGACAACATGAACATAAAATTGGAGTAGCTGAGATGATAATGTTAAGATGGGTGTGTGTTCATATAAGAAAAAATAAGATCATAATGGTCATATATGCAAACGAGTTGATGTGGCATTTATTGAGGAGAAAATGGTAGAAAACAATATAAGGTGGTTTGAATATGTTCAAAGAAAGCAATTGGGAGCACTTGTGAGAAGGGGTTGATCAAGCGCTATAGAGCCTTCTAAAAAGAGGTAGAAGAAGATCGCAACGAATACTCAATGAGATTATAGAGCAGGATCTATTAGTTGATCAAGCGCTATAGAGTTCTCTATAAAGAGGTAGAGGAAGATCTTAGCAAACATTCAATAAGGTTATAGAGTGGGATCCATTGGTTAATAATTTATCTAAAGATTTCGTTTTCGATAAAGCATAATGATGTTGTGCAATCCATATAGCTGATCCCACCCAGTGGGTTAAGGCTTTGTTGTCGTTGTTGGTTAAATTGATTATTCTGTCTTTATTTTTAAAAAAAATGTGAATCACTTTTCCTAAAATACCATGAAGAAAGATGTCGTCTTAAATTTAAAAGAAAAAGAGTGAGCAAACTATGATATTAGTATCGCTAATTTGAAATAAGGGATAGAAAAAAATTGAGGTCATATATTTATAATCAGTTAACATGTTTCAACTAAGTATTATATTTAGAATTGGAGGGCGGAGGGGTAGTCGACAAGAGCTAATTACTTGATCTCTTGCACTAGGTAACTCTTTTTAAATCTTACAAATAGGAAAGTTGATGGCATATAGTTATTAGTCCTATTGACAACAGAATTAGATAAGAGATCCATATCATGCCAATTATTGCGCTAGGTTATATTGGGAGTTAACTCTTATTACTCATAACTAAATTTGTCTGTCAAGATCTTGAATTGAATATTGGAGACATTTTTGCTTCCAATTGTGATAGTGAATAGTTGTTCACATATACTAATTTGTGCCCTAAGCACATGATTTCTGTTTCAAATGCCATTCGACCTTCACCCTGTCTCCCAATGTTCTTATATTCCAACCCAGCCCAAAGGCGATCCCAAATTGGAAGCCCCCTAGGTTTTCTATAGCCCGCTGAGATTAATACACTGTATAATTAATTTTGGAATTGAAGACGAAAACTGTGGTTTGCTAAAATTTTATCCAAACACCTATACTTTGATTGAATCAATTATGAGACCCTCAATCAAAAGTTCATATATTTTGATCATATGAATTATGAGACCATCAACTATATTTCTCATAAGTAGCCCCAACATGCTTCGGGTGTATTTGTATTAGCGTTGGGTAATTAAGAAATTATAAAATTGATTTGTAAGCATATTTGATTTAAATAGGACGTTTGAATAAATTTTTATGAAATTATAATTGATCATGAAATAGCCATGGATTTTAGTTTATAATTGATTTGGCATGTGATAGCTTATTATGAGAAAAACATGATTTAAGGTTTATAATTGATTTCAGTATGTATAAAGGGTGTTTGGATACTTTTTCTTTTCATAATACTATATTTATGGCTGTTTAGTTATACCCAAAATTGATCTTATAAATTAATTTCATAAATCAATTAAAACCAGATTTTCTTAAAATTATAATTATAAATCAATTTTATGCAAAATCTATTTTCTCACTGCTAGCTAATCCAAACACACAGTGTTTGAATTACTACTAATATCTATTTTCTCACTGCTAATCTAATCACTCAATTTATAGATGTTTTCTTTTCCTAGCTTCAGGGTTTTATTTTTCTTCTTTTTACAATGTCGTCGTTGGACAAAAGGAAGCTCCTGTCCCATTGTCATGAGCTTGGTTCCATTTGATGCCTATAGTTCGGTTTAAGCTAAGTATTAACAAATTTGTGGTTTTGAATTTTGAGGAACGAAAACTTGTAACAAGGACATGAGAGAGGCCTCATCCAAATACAAAATTTAACATTCGTTCAAATAAAATCATACGCCACGCAACAAAGAGGAAGAGTGGATAGAGATACCTTGTATTAATTTATAAATGAAAAACTAAGATAGCAAAGAATTGGAAGGGGACAAATTAATATAATATTCTCTGTCATTTGACAAAAACAATGGATGGATGGGGCTTCCTTTTTTTTTCACCTTTAAGGAATTAGACATGATTCGATTTGAATGGTGCAAATTTCATATTGTTTTTGTTTTTTTTTAAAAAAAATATGCATGAAATGAAAATTTACTCTTTAAGGTAAAAAACGACGATTCATTAGTAAGAATATTAAATTTAAACAAGTCAAAAAGATCATATCTCTTTTTTTTGGAGACAAATGGATCAAAAATCACATCGATCTTCAAGAGAAGCACATCCAAAAGTTACCTTGCTCAATATGAATGAGAAGTTGACCTTCTTGAGCTTGAGATAGATGTGAGAGGCAGGAACTAAAGTTCTGTAGGTGAAAAGTAGTGAGAGAAAATAAGTAAACAGTAACCGTATTATATTGTTCATAACAATTTAAATCCAAAATTTCTAACCAACAACACAAACATTTTACCTCTTGCGTCTGATAAAGCAAAGATGATGACAGCACCAAAACTTTCTCTAAAGTGCACACTTCTTCTTCTTCTCAGATTGATAGATCACAACAAAGCAGCAGTATATTCAGAAGAATAGTAACGAGAGAAGGAATCGTTAAATCTGTCCTTTTTTTTGTTTAAAAAATATTAGTTCATATATAAAGACTACAACAATACAGGCAAGAAGTACAAAAAATTCCAAGGAAGGAGTTTTTTTTTTTTTTTTCAAGAGTGACAAGAAAAAAAAAAAAAAAGAAGTAACCAACTTAATCGACGCAAAAGAAGATGGACAGCTAAAGAGATTTTAAACGAAGACACACCAATTCTTTTTGTGTTTTTTTCCCGAGTGAGTTTATATTGAACTGGACAAGCAGTAAAAAAATTGAAAGAAACGTTTTGTTCTGTTTTTTTTCCAGTTTTGAAAGATTTTTGTGGGTATATGATTGACAAGAACGCAGAACGCAGCAAACTTTTATATCTAGAAATGATCAAAACAAACTCGATCAGAAAATTGAGAACAAGGAGACCGATATTGTAAACATAAAAACTGGAAACGTTTTAGAAAATGAGAAGTTTGATTTGAATTGATTCCGTCTGCAACTTGAAGGAAACTGCCCAAAAAAATTTCAACAACACAGCGCTGATGAAGAGTAATTTGAGAGGAATTGGAAATAAGATCGCTAAGAAGAAGTTGCAAATAATGCCAAACAAGATTTAAGAGCGTATAAAGGAAAGAGTAATATAGGACAAAGACCTACAGTTTTATATTGAGCAATCTCTGGTCATCAATGAACTCTTATTATCGAAACAATTTAGTAATAGACCAAGACTATTTCCAATGTCTGAGTCAACTTTATTATTCTTCGTAGCTGGCTCAATTTAATTTAATTCAGTCGGTGTATGAAAAATTATTAACTGAAATTAGTTACCTAACTTTTATATATATTAATGATCGAATGGAGCTTTATACGTAATTAATTTATAATAATTAATGTAATATTGATTTTTTATAAGAATATGTTCAGATAATACTACAAAATTTTTACCTCCTTAAAGATATAATTTTTATTTGACTATATATTATTTTTGGTTTTTATGCGGGAAAACTAGTTCCGTGCTAACCGCTTTGCTTAGTAGGGAGAGCTAATCATATCTAGATCGTGTAGAACTGGTCTGAAGGTCTAGATTTGTTTTTTTAAAGTTTATATTTTTTTTAAAAAATATTTTAATTGGTATAAAATTTAAAATAAAGATAATCTCTTAACTATTATTTTTTAAAAAAATAATTTTTATTTAAAAATCACTATTTTTTAAAAAGTCGAATATAAATAATCCATATTAGATTTGGACAGTTCAAATATGCTTAGCTCTCCATGCTGAGCAAAACACAAATATGGGTAGATAATTTAGAGTCATGTTATGGGTATATAAATTTAAATGAGCAAGTGATGAGCATTAATTATGAATGAACAGTATCGTGTAATAAAAGAACAATGTTACTGCCTTTGCCAGTTTTTATAAGGTACAATCAACCAAATTATATTTGAAAAGTTGGTAAAAAATAGTTGAAAACAATAAATATGTACAAAAATGTAAGTTTTATGCTAAACGTACCCTCATTTATTTGGAAGAGAGAGAATTTGTGGTGGAGAGAGAATTGTAGGAATTAAGTACAATAGCATATATGGGTTATGGGTAACATGAGAAACTAAATGTGGTACAAAAGGGAATCAACAAAAATATTTGAAACAACAACTAAATATCTCTTATAAAGGGGAAGATGTTATGTCCACAAATTGTTCCTTACAAATGGAGGGAGTAGTAACTTACTATTTCGTTTTCCATCACCTCAAATCATACGCAAGTTGTATTTTTTATTAATTTTTAGGGACACTGTTCCCTTTATTTTAGGGTCAACAATTCATTTATGGATCTTCGACGCACTGTGTACATTTAGTTTTTGACAAAACGGCTCTTTATAATATTAGACCGCGTGCTTGAAGTTGTGCTAAGAAATCGGATCCAATGCTAAATTTTAGGATGAGAATCCAATGCTTGTATTTAATATACGGTAATGTAGTATTCGGCACTTTTATTATTATTATTATTATTTGCTATAAATATGTAATACATTAACGGTTACCACAAAATACAATGAAAGGTCTCCAAGCAAGACCATCTTCCTTCATCAACAACCGTTTCCTAATAAAAAGGTGGTGGTTAGTCAAGGAGAGTAAAATTTCCTATAATATTACGAGCTGACTTTGCTAAATAGTCCGCAAGAATATTATTAGCCCTAGGTATGTGATAAAATAGCACCTGTTAGTTCCTAGATAGCTATAGTTTGGCATCAGTAATGATATCAAGAAAAGGACGTGAAGAATCACACTCCCTCGTCAGTAAATTAATAACTTCAATGCAATCAGTAAGTAGTATAACATTCCTAAATCCTTAATTCAAACAAATTTGAAGTCCCTGGATAATACTGATGATTCCTGCTATAGCTGGGGGAACGGAGGTTAACTTGCACATATAGCCACTATCCAACCGCCATCCTCTCCTCTAATAACACCACCACATCCACTTTGTCTGGAGTCTAGGACTGAGCCATCTACTTCAAGGTTGATGAATCTTGGTCATCTAATAATATCCCTCGTCTGCAAGCAACCTGCTGTTGTGTGTAAAATTGGCACTGAGAGATAAGGTCCTAATCCCAGCTTGCCGTAAATAGGTTGCAATGGACTTCTCTGTACTCAATCTCTGCATTGTCTCCGAATAGCTTTCTAGACCTGGAAAGTGGAAACCCATATGTCCCAGCATATATACCCTTATAGTGTTGTCCATTGGAGCTTCTTGGTGAAATTCCTGCTTGCTTCGTGTTTGAGTTTCCAGTTTATCCAGTCCATCCCCTGTAAATTTGAAAAGGTATCCCACATGGCTGGCTTCACTACAGATATCCAACGTACTTTAATGTTAACACACTCCTTTAGCAAATATGTGTCGAGTCTTTCCTCCTGGCTGTATCCAAATGGACAGTGGGCTAAATCATCAATGCCCCTCTGAGCCCTTAATTGTATTGTATGTGCGTGTCTGTGTGCCACAAGCCACATGAAAGTCTTAATCTTCTCAGGAACTTTCCATTTCCGCAAAATTCTCCAGAATGGCTCCCCCGCACAATGGAAACTTGCAAAAAGAAAGTGATAAGTTGAGCTAATAGAAAAACGACCATAAGATGATGGTTTCTAGTAATATTTATCCTCTCCTCTCTCCTCCCGAAGAGTGTAAGCACACACAATTTTGGCAATGACTTGTGGGCAGCACTTTATTTTCAAGTAGTATTTAGTACATTAATCTTATTTACAATGCATTTAACACTGTGTTAATATTTTTTGTGATGCGTCCAATATCCTAATCTTATTTATGGAGTATCTAACACTCTGGTATCATTTTCCTAGTGTACATAGCACACCCTATGTTATTGTCCAATTATATCTAATACCTTTTCAGGGCGTAGATTGGGGCGTGGACATAAGGGTCTTTATGACACGATAAATAATTCAATTCACTTTCAATTAGGCATTGTTCTAGCCTCTTTAGGGGTTATTACTTTCTTGATAGCTCAATACATGTATGATTTACCTGCTTATGCGTTCATTTAATCTTATTTATGGTGTAAGGTGTTGGATGCACTATAAATAAGATTATGCACTATAAGTAAGATTAAGTAATAGAAGCACCAAAAAAAAAAAATTAAGGTGCTAGATCCACCATAAATAAGATTAAGGTAATAAAAATAACATTAAGGTGAATCCTCCTTAACCCTTTAATTTACATCTTCTATATAAATAAAAATAAAATCTAAAATTTACTTTTATTCTTGTAATTCTCTAAATTAAATGATAAGACCAATACGATTTTTTAATTAAAAATTTTAAATTTTTCTCACAAAATACTACTCCTTCTCTTTTTACAAGAGACAATTAATCAACTAAGGTTAATAAAAAAAGTTAGTTAAAATTACTTTTATTTATGAAGAAAGGAAGCATAAGAGAGAGAATATGATTGAACTTGATAATAAGAGAGAGAATACAATGATATTAATAAAATTAAATGAAAGCAAAGTGAAAAATTAACAACAACAAAAATTAGTAACATCTTCTAAATATTTCTTATAAATAGAAGTACATGATTACTAAAAGGGAAAAAGACAGCAAAATATCATAAAAATTGGTAAAATAAATAAATAAATATATTGAATTTCAATAATTCCAAAGGAACTGATTTGGAATTTTGAAATGTTAAAAAATTTGAGAAATTATCTAAATATCCCTAATTTTTTTAATAATAAACCCTCAAGCCCTTGCCGATTGCCAAAGCTCTAATGGTTTAATATATATTTTTTGAATTTCTCAAGTAAAAGTTGTCAATATATATATACTTGATTTATTAATAGCAAAACTAAAGTTGTGAATAGTGGCCAAATACATATATATATATATATATCTTAGACAAAAGTTATCATTATTGATACTTGAGTTGTTAATAGCGATATTAAAGTTGTGGATGTGGTATTTGTTGAATATTTCTTAATAACTTTCATCAAAGCTCCACAGGCTTTTTTTTTTTTTTTTTTTGAATTTCTCATGTTACAGTTTTGGATATATATACTTGAATTGTTTGTTAATAGCTATACTAAAATTGTAAATGGGGTATTTGTGGTTTTTTTAAAGTATCGCTATTAACAATTCAAATATCCATATTAACAACTTTTGCCTAAGAATTTAAACAAAAATTTATTAGGCCGCTGTTTACAACTTTACTATCCCTATTAATAACTTAAATATCTATATTGACAACTTTTGCTTGAGAAAGTAAAAAAAAAAAAAAAATTAGATGGGCTATTAACAATTCAAGTATCCATATTAACAACTTTTGTCTAAGAATTTAAACAAAAAATTATTAAGCCGCCATTTACAACTTTAGTATCCCTATTAATAACTTAAATATTTATATTGACAACTTTTGCTTGAGAAAGTAAAAAAAAAAAACATTAGATGGGTTGATCATCGGCAAGGGCACTAGAGCTCCAGACTCCAGTGATGGCCAACAAAGGGGTTGAGGATTTTTTATTTAAAAAAAAATAGGGGTAGTTAGGTAATTTCTTAAATATTGTAGCATTTCAAAATTTCAAATTAGTCCCTTTAAAATTATTGAAATTCAACATACTTATTTGTCTTTTACCAATTTTGATGGTATTTTTTTATCTTTTTCCCTTACTAAAATGTTGTCTTATGTAAAATGTAAGAGGGGGAGTATACCGGAATTATCAAAATAATTAGCATCGAAATATCTATGTGATTTTAGTCCAATATTTTTCGTCGCTGTCATGGAGTGATGAAACAAAGCAGCCACCAACAATAGACCGTGTGCATGGAAAAGCCTTTGTTGGAAGAGGTAAAACCCATTCCGATGATCTCTACGCTTTGGGAGGAATAATATCTAGCTATCAGCTAGGGTATACAGCTTGGATTCTATAAAAAAAAAAAAAAAAAAGCAACCACCGACTCCCATTATTGTAAATGAACGGGGTATTCATTTTTAAATAAGTGATTGAAATTTTAATTTTTAATTGTTGTGTTTAGAAAAACTTAGTTAGGACAACGCATATAGAAAAGAGTACAGAATAGCTACCCAAACGTAGGACAAAGACCTGCATTTTTCTATTGAACATATATGATTAACTAACCCTTAATAATAATAATAATTATTGTTGTTATTGTTAATACTACTACAATTTAGTAATAGATCAAGACCATTTCCAAAGCTTGAGTCAACTTTATGATTCGGAGTTTGCTGATCAATTTAATTCAACCTATTTAGGAGAGAATTAGTTTTTATCATACTGGAACTGATTTCCAACCTCTACATATAAGAAAACTAATCTTGGTTAAAAAAAAAAAAAGCATAACCTTTATCGTCAATGTCATAATAAAAATTGGCATTTGTCACGATCAAATTAAAAGAAGGGGAATTACTACGAGGTTTTAAGGAAGGAATTAAATTATCAAAAAATCTCAATGATAGTAAGTAATAAATATAAACATGTTATTATTTTCTATATTGAAATTTGTCATTTCTAGTGTTTGACATTCTTAAGTTGTTTTTTTTTTTTTTTTTTGTGGTTATTAAAAGATGCCATGAAGCGAACCACGTGGTCGTGGGAGCAGCACTCCAAAGCAAAAAAATAAACTAAAAATAATAAACAATGGTTTAGTACCGATAAAAAAGAACTTTCTAATTTTATATAAACCAATATACTAGGTAAACCATTAAAAGAGAAATTTTTTATACATTAAAAAACGATTGCACTACAGCGAAGAGTTAGATCTCAAAACTTTAAATATATTATAAATTGTTATGAATAATATATTAATATGGATGATGATGATCTCCCTGTTATTTTCCTATCATTATTATTAGCCGTCTTGATCCGGTGGGCGGCCAAAAGCAATGTGTCGACACTTCATCACAAACCCAATTTAGGTAGCTAATGAATTTATTAGATTTCACAACTTAACTTTTCTTGTTCCATATCTTAATAAGTTTTCTCCCCTCTCTCTTAATAAGACCCCTCCTTAGTGCTCTTTCTCTTGTATCATCTTGTCATTCTGTACAATAGATGATTATTTTATTTCCACAAACTTCACCTTTAGCAAGCAAAGGTTTTTGTCCATTTTTTCTTTCAGTCCAAAGAATGTGTCTTTCTCCTAACATTGAGAGTAGAAAAAAAAAGGGAAAAAAGAAAGAAAAAAGAATCGAATCGCACCATCTCTTTAATAGGTGTATGCCTCCTTTTCTTCTGAAGTTGTCGAAATTATTCGTAATAAGATATTGGCTACAATTGAAAATCTCTTATCAATAAATTTACTTTTATCCAAGATCTAGTCGTAGGTAGCAATCCATTCTCGAATTTAATTATCTCTCGTGTTTGTTTGTTTTTTTTTTTTTGCCAAACAATTATCTCTCTTGTTGAAAGAAACGTTTTATTCTTTTTTTTTTTTAGTTTCAAAAGATTTTTGTGGGTACAATGATTGACAAGAACGCAGCAAACTTTTATATCTAGAAATGGCCAAACCAAACTCGATCCAAAAATTGAGAACAAGGAGACCGATATAGTAAACATAAAAACTGGAAACGTTTTAGAAAATGAGAAGTTTGATTTGAATTGATTCCGTCTGCAACTTGAAGGAAACTGCCCAAAAAATTTCAAAAACACAGCGATGATGAAGAGTAATTTGAGAGGAATTGGAAATGAGATCGCTAAGAAGAAGAAGAAGTTGCAAACAATGCCAAACAAGATTTAAGAGCGTATAAAGAAAAGAGTAATATAGGACAAAGACCTACAGTTTTATATTGAGCAATCTCTGGTCATCAATGAACTCTTATTATTGAAACAATTCAGTAATAGACCAAGACTATTTCCAAAGTCTGAGTCAACTTTATTACTCTTCGTAGCTGGCACAATTTAATTTAATTCAGTCGGTGTATGAAAAATTATTAGCTGAAATTAGTTACCTAACTTTTATACATATTAATGATCGAATGGAGCTTTATACGTAATTAATTTATAATAGTTAATGCAATATTGATTTTTTATAAGAATATGTTCAGATAATACTACACAATTTTTACACCTTTAAAGATATAATTTTTATTTAACTCTATATTATTTTTGGTTTGTATGTGGGGAAATTGGTTTCCAGGCTAACCGCTTTACTTAGTAGGGAGAGCTAAGCATATTTAGTTCATGTAGAACTGATCTGATGGTTTAGATTTGTTTTTTTTTTATAGTTGACATTTTTAAAAAAAATATTTTAATTGGTATAAAATTTAAAATAAAGATAATCTCTTAACTGTTATTTTTTCAAAAAATGATTTTTATTTAAAAATCACGATTGTTTAAAGAGTCAAATGTAAACCATCTAGATCAGATTTATACAGTTTCATATATGCTTAGCTCTCTCCTTTCTAAGCAAAACACATGCGGATAGCTAATTTAGAGTCATGTTATGGGTATATAAATTTAAACGAGCGAGCAAGTGATGAGCATTGATTATGAATGACATGTATTCGTGTGTTAAAAGAAGAATCCTACTGTCTTTGCCACTTTTTATAAGGTACAATTAACCAAATCATGTTGGAAAAGTTGGTAAAAAATAGTTGAAGATAATAAATATGTAAAAAATGTAATTTTTATTGTAAAGGTACCTTTGAGCAAAAAAAAAAAAGGGGGTTAAGGAGCAAATTTACTAATGAAGTTTTGTCCAAGGAGGGTCTGTCACAAATATGTTTTAGAAGAGGCAAAAATACCAATGAACAATTAAAAGGGTTATTCAGCATAAAAACTGTTAAATTCGTACTAACGACGTTATGGTTTTCTTCTCTTATGATTTAATGGCGTTAATACGGATTTAACGGTTTTTGTGTTGGATGCCCCTTTTTAATTATTCATTGGTATTTTTTCCCCTTCTAAAATATATTTGTGCTAGACGCTCCTCGGACAAAACTTCGTTGGTAAATTTGCTCTTTAACACAAAAAAAAAAAATTGTAAAGGTACCCTAATTTATATGGAAGAGTGAGAATTTGTGGTGAAGAGAGAATTGTGGGAATTAAATACAACAGTATATATGGGTTATGGGTAATATGAGAAACTAGATGGGGTACAAAAGGAAATCAACAAAAATATTTGAAACAACATCCAATATCTCTTATAAAAGGGAAGATGTTATGTGCACAAATTGTTCCTTACAAACGGAGGGAGTAGTAACTTACTATTTCATTTTCCATCACCTCAACTCATACGAAAGTTGTATATTTTTATTAATTTTTAAAGGACACTGTTCCCTTTTGTTTAGGTTCAACAATTCACTTATGGATCTTCGACGCACTGTGTACATTTAGTTATGTTTTTTTTTTTCTTGACCTGGGTGTACATCTAGTTATTGACAAAATGGCTCTTTATAATATTAGACCGCGTGCTTCAAGGGCTACTAAGAAATCGGATCCAATGCTAAATTTTAGGATGAGAATCCAATGCTTGTATTTAATAAACGGTAGATTGGGGTGTGGGCATAAGGGTCTTTATGACACAATTAATAATTTAATTCATTTTCAATAAGGCCTTGCTCTAGCGTCTTTAGTGGTTATTACTTCCTTGGTAGCTCAACACATATACTTTTTACTTGCTTATGCGTTCATTTAATCTTATTTATGGTGTAAGGTGTTAGATGCACTATAAATAAGATTAAATAATAAGGTGCTAGATTGACCATAAATAAGATTAAGGGTCTGTTTGGTTTGACAGAGGGGAGGGAATTAGAGGGATTTTAATATTACTTTGTTTGGGTTAATCAGAAGGGAAGGGATGAGAGAGATTTTAATGTTACCTTATTTAGTTCAGGAGGGGAGGGGAGGGAAATTATTTTCACATTGACAATTTTACGCTTATGTTGTAAGTGATTTTTTTTTTCAAACTCTATTAAATTTATAATAAAGTTTAAATATAAATAAAATTTTGATATCCTAAATTATAATCAAACATCACGTCATTTACCAAAATAAGGAGTTCCTCATCTTATATTCCTACTGTGTCTAATCTTTCTATTAATTGTGTTTTTTAAGTAGTCATTTGCAACAAGGATATTATATGAATATATCTAATTGTTTCCATGCAGATTTGATGTCTAACATCATATAATATTATCCTGTGTGTATGGTTGAACCAATTCTTATCTGTATCAAGAATCCATATTGCATTCATACCATAGATCTAGGGGGAAAAAAGCGTCCAAGTTAATAATTATACATAGAGACCCTCACCCTTGTATAATAAGCATCTAATTATAATAATACAGTTCTCTATTCTCCTTTGATCACTCCTTGATCATTCTTTGAAATCATCCAACTGAAATAGCAGAAACGCCGCGATCGAACCTTGAAGACCTTCCCTCTCCCATCACATCCACCTTGGCTTGGCTCTCTCTTCTTGACCGTCCTCTTCCTTACCTTCTTCACCGCCGGTGACTTTCGCCTTCACCACCATAGTCGTCGACAAACTTCTACTCAAGGAGAACTTTAGCGAAGCAAAGGCAGCAACAAACCAGAGAAATTGGGCATAGGAGTGAGAGACGAGGCAGAGCTTGGCTGTAGGAGTAAAAGACAAAGCTTGGCTGCGAACCACCTTCCTTACCACCGCTGGAAATCTTCGTCCAACACAGCTACCAGCGACCTGTAGTTTTAGAGCATAACAAAGGCGTTGTATGAAGAATGAAAATGACGAAGGGCATTTCTGGATTATCATAAAATTTTAATGGGCATTGTGGTCCGATCAGTAGTTTTTTTAGAGTCCCCTCCAAATCCCTCTGATTTGTTTGGGGGGTTTTGAGGGGAAAGAGGGGAAATTTTTTGAAAATTACCCCTTCTCTCTCAAATTTCTAGTATTTCTGATCAAGGGGACCTTTCCTCCCATCCCCTCCCCTCAAACCAAACAAACTCTAAGATAATAAAAACAATATTAAGAAGAATCCTCCTTTACCCTATAATTTACATCTTCTATATCAATAAAAATAAAATCTAAAATTTACTTTTATTCTTGTAATTCTCTAAATTAAATCGTACAAAAAATGTGATTTTTTAATTAAAAATTTTAAAACAAATGACTACTCCCTCTCTTTTTACAAGGACAATTAATCAACTTATGTTATAAAAAAAGTTAATTAAAATTACTTTTATTTATGAAAAAAGGAAGCATAAGAGAGAGAATATGATTGAACTTGATAATAAACACAATGATATTAATAAAATTAAATGGCAGAAAAGTGAAAAATTAACAAGAAAGAAGTAGTAACATCTTCTAAATATTTCTTATAAATAGGAGTACGTGATTACTAATAGCACTACTATAAAATGGTTGAAAGGTGGCGCACATTTTGTGGCACTTCTTTAAAGAAGTGCCACAGCTCCCTTTTTTTTTCTTTTTCTATTTAATTTTTTTTTTAAAATTTTGGCCACTAGGAGCCACAGCTAGTGGGCCCAACTGTGGCGCCTGTCAGGGCAGGCACCACAGTTGGCCCAACTGACCCAGCTGTGGCGCCTAGTCCACCAGGCGCCACAGCTAATATGTACTCAAGGGTGGCGCTTGCCTTGGCAAGGGCCACCCTTGGTCCCCAAAATTTAAAAAAAAAATAGAAAAAGAAAAAAAAGCGCAGCTGTGGCACTTCTTTAAAGAAGTGCCACAATTAGCTGGATGTGAATTTTCAACTCTCTCGCCAATCAGATTTCTCTCATTTAACTTTACTTTTTATCTTTTCCCTCCCTTTTTCCTTTTTATTCCCTCTTCCTCAGCTCACGTTGACGCCCCTCCCCCTGTAAAAAATATCACTTTCTCTTGCACAACAAACACACACACTCGTCTTCTTCATTAAATTCTCTTGTCCCTTTTTCCATTTTTTTTCCGTCCGTCCCCACTCCTCTCCCTAGTTGTTTCCTTTTCTTCATACTCTCTGTCTCTCTTCCTCTTTTGAACCTCATTATCCCCACTCCACTCCACAGCTCACATTTGCACATCCTCGTCACTCAAGATAGCGTCACCAACGTGGTCCCCCACTCCCTGCGCTAGTCAATTAATATATTTGTAAGAAGAAGAATGTTTCATTCTAGTTTGCTTTGTTTAATTTTTTTTAGTCAAGATAAACTGTCATATAACGTTTGCCTTTCTGTTCCTAATTTGATAGGAAAGAGTGAAAACCTAGCTTGTTTCGTTTGCCTTTTTTCTTTGTTTAAATTTTTTGGCCGACAAGCTTGCATTTTTTAGTAATCTTTTAATCTACTTAATTAGTTGTTGATGTACTGTGTTCACATATCAAGTTCTTGTATTGTGATATTTTTTATGTTAGCGTTGGAGAGTATTAATATAAGAACATTATTGTTGGGGAAATGACAATAAATATATTATTTTGTAAGAACATTTTTGTTGGGGAACTTGAATTTTAAATGTGAAAATCATATATATATATATATATATATATAATAGGTTGAAATATAAAATAGAAAGATTGACAATTTGTGGAGATGATAAACACACGCGAAAGCCACTCATTTTATATAAAGTTTCACAATCAGGAAGCATAAAAAAGGGCCATAGGAAAGAAAGAAAGATATATATAAAAAAAGGACCCTACTGTGGCGCTTGTTAGAGGAAGTGCCACAGGAGGGGGGGTCTCCTGTGGCACTTGCTGACATAAGCGCCACAATAAGTCCCCCTTCCTGTGGCACTTCCTCCACCAAGCGCCACAGGAGGGTATTTTTTTTAAAATTTTTTTTAAATGTTGTGGTGCTTCCAAGCGCCACAGCTTTTTTTAGTGGCGTCCATATATGTGGCACTTCTCTAACGCTACAGCTAATGCAATTATAAGTGCCACAACTTTACTTTTTTGTAGTAGTGTAGGGAAAAAGACAAAAAAAAAATCATAAAAAATAGTAAACAACAAATAAAAATGTTGAATTTCAATAATTCTAAAGGGATTGATTTAGAATTTTGAAATGTTAAAAAAATTTGAGAAATTACCTAAATATCCCTATTTTTTTTTAATAAAAAACCCTCAAGTCCTTGCTGGCTGCCAGAGCTCTGACGGCTTAATATATAATTTTTCAATTTCTCAAACAAAATTTATCAATATATACATTTGAATTGTTAATAGCAAAACTAAAGTTATAAATGGCGGCCAAATATATATATATATATATATATAATTTTAAAGGCAAAAATCGTCAATATTGATACTTGAGTTGTTAATAGCGATACTAAAGTTATAAATGGAGTATTTGTTGAATATTTCCTAATAACTTTAATCAAAGCTCAGCGAGCTCTTTTTTTTTTTTTTTTAATTTCTCATGTTAAAGTTGTGGATATAGATACTTAAATTGGTAATAGCTATACTAAAATTGTAAATGGGGTATTTATGGTTCTTTTTAAGTATCGCTATTAACAATTTAGATATCCATATTAACAACTTTTGCCTGAGAAATTTAGAAAAAAATATTAGGCCGCAGTTTACAACTTTAGTATCACTATTAATAACTCAAATATCTATATTAACAACTTTTGCTTGAGAAATTAAAAAAAAAAATATATATATATATATTAGGTGGTCAGTTGCCCATAATGGCACTAGAGCTTCGATGATGGCAGGGGTTGAGGATTTTTTATTTTAAAAAAAAACTAGGGGGTAGTTAGGTAATTTCTTAAATATTGTAACATTTCAAAATTTCAAATAAGTCTCTTTAAAATTATTGAAATTCAATATAATTATTTATCTTTTATCAATTTTGATGGTATTTTTCTATCTTTTTCCCTTACTAAAAGGTTGTCTTATATAAAATGTAAGAGAGGGAGTATATCGGAATTATCAAAATAAGTAGCATCAAAATATTTACGTGATTTTAGTCCAAATTGTGTTTTCTGTGGCTGTCATGGAGTAATGAAACAAAGCAGCCACCAACAATAGCCTGGCATAGTTATTAGATAGTTAGATCCCTTAAATATGATGTCTTAGGTTTGAACTAAACTGTGTGCATGTAAAAGGCTTTGTTGGGAGAGGTAAAACCCATTTCGTTGATCTCTACACCTCAGGATTAGTATCTAGCTATTAATTTGGGGATACCACCTAGATTCTTGGGGGGGGGGGGGGCACAAAGCAACCTCTTATCATAGGAAAAAATACAAAGCAACCACCGACTCCCATTAGTGTTAATGGATGGGGTGTTCATTTTTAAATAAGTGATTGGAATTTTAATGTTTAATTTTTAATTTTTGTGTTTAGAAAAACTTAGTTAGGACAACGCTTATAGAAAAGAGTACAGCTTATCTACCCATACGTAGGACAAAGACCTGCATTTTTCTATTGAGCATATATGATTAACTAACTCTTAATTATTAGAATTAGTATTAGTATTATTATTATTGTTGTTAATACTACTACAATTTAGTAATAGATCAAGACCATTTCCAAAGCTTGAGTCAACTTTATGATTCGTAGCTTGCTCAATTTAATTCAACCTATTTAGGAGAGAATTAGGGCCTGTTTGATTCTATTTTCTGTTTTTTGTTCTCTAAAACAGTTTTATAAAATTATTTTTGAAAACAAGTTTTGAAAACAAAAAAACAAAAACCTTGTTTGGATAATTGTTTTTGAAAACAAGTTTCAAAAACAAGAAAACAAAAAAACTCGTTTGGATAATTGTTTTTGAAATCAAGTTTTAAAAAAAAAACTATTTGAATAATTTTTTTTAAAAAAAATCTAATTGGATGGTTATTTCTTACATCAATTTGTTTGAGCCAATTCCCTTATTTTGTACAATTGATATTAACATTATTTATTATAATTAGTTTTTTTGGCCTGATTTATTTATTATAAATACCTAACATCTTATTATATTAATTAAGAAAAAAAAGATTTACTACTAACAAAAATAATATGGCTAAAATTTAAATGAATATTGTTTTAAACAGAGTCTAAAAAATAACATCTAATTATATCAAATAACATCTAATTGGTAGAATTGCGATGATGTGACCACATCCTAGTAGAAATTTGATCACGAAGTGCTGACATCTCTGCTGCGCTTTGGTCAGATAGTCTAGACAAGTTGTCCAAATTATAACTCGATGTACTTTCTGCATTTCTGTTTCTGGTCAAACTTTCTACTTCTAAGTTTGTGTTTAAGGTTAAATCCTCCACTTGTGTCGGATCCATATTCTCCCATTCTGTAAACAACAAATCACGTCGATTCCACTTGCGTATGTAGTTATGAATAGCACAACATGCCACAATTATAAGACGTTGTCTTGAAGGCTTGTATGATGGCATTAATTTCAGAATTGGAAACCGAGCTTTTAAAACTCCAAAACAACGTTCAATCGTCATTCTTAATGAAGAATGCCTATAATTAAAAAGCTCTTTAGCATTTCTAGCTTGGCGACCTCTACCTTGATATTCTTGTGCATGATATCTTTCTCCTCTATATGGTGGAAGAAAGCCACCGGTGCAAGAATATCCAGAGTCTACAAGATAAAATGATCCTGCAATAATTGCAAAACATTGATTTAGAAAAGGATAAATGACATATGAGAAGGATTTTATTATGAATCATACCTCTAGGAGGCCATGGGAAATTTGCTTCAGGATTAGTAATAGCATCTAACAAAACTTTCGCATCATGGGCACTACCTTCCCATCCTGAATAGACATAAGTGAACATCATATTGAAGTCACATATGCACATAACATTTTGTGTGACGATTGCCTTTCTTCCTCTACATGATGCTTGCTTTTCAGAAGGTACACAAGCACTTATATGTGTACCATCAATTGCACCTACACAATCCTACATTAGAAACACACAAAGTTATGAGAAAAAACTAATAATAACTAAGACATAAATATCAATAATTAAGATTGAGACTTACTTTAAACCAAGGAAAGTACTTTGGGTTATCTCTAACATGCACAGGTACCAACTCTATTGTATCTCGTTTTATAAGCTCTTTTCCCAACTGACATACTGATCTTAACACTTCCTTAAAATAGCGTGAAACTGTTTCGGTAGAATGTTGAAAACGATCTGCAACTACCCTTTGTCCAATATTATGACCTATAATATATAGGAACATTGCAACCTTCTCTTCTAAATGCACTTCTCTTGAATCTTCTAAATAACATTTAGTCTTTAACTCATTGCAAAAACTAATAAAACATGCCTTTTCCATTCTCAACAATTCATAACAAATAGTTCCTGATCCTTGCATAAGCTCATTAACAAATTCCTGACCGGTAAGTGCAGATGTACGAACTGGAATCTTATTAAGAAACTTCTTTTCATATTCACTTATCATATTAATCAACATTAAATCTAAGAGCTCAAAGTCATCCTCACTTGATCCTGATGAAGATATAGATCCCTCAAGGCTGTCCATTTCAATACTCGATGAGTTACCATCTACATCCATTGTGCATACTTATTTGGGGCTTTGAAGGAACAACAAACTAAAGAAATAGAACAACATGACTTCATTACAACAGTATACCAAAAAAAAAACAGAAACAGAACAACTTGACTTCATTATAAGAAATATTACAATAACAAATGACAGCAAACATCGAAAGCTATAATAAGGTATGTGACCACTTCTTTTTCCAACACTGCATAGGATTTCAAAGCAAGCTGTCAGACGAGTGTGCCTCAAATAATCCAAACAGAAATGTTAAACCTAAACTCAGTTGGCAACAAAATGAACCCCAAGTCTTTGATCTGGTCAAAGGTTTAAACATTATCATAAGCAAGTATTTCAATGAAATTCGCAGCCATAATCAACAACCAATACTATTTTTTAGACAGTTTCCAAGACCTTACATGGATTGGTAGTACACCATGTAAAAAATGGTAGAAAGATACAAGTAGTACTATTTTTCAAAAATTAGATTATATTGACTTTAATGCTTTGTAGGCATTTGACTTGGTTGAAAGATGCATCTAAATTATAGATCTATGACTAGATACTTTTAGCAGATAAAAGAGACTGCAAAACTATCATAGACCATTAAGAACATCCTAAAACATCTCACGAAAGTTAATATTAGAGATTCTCATCTGAGCTTTCTGATGACAGTTGTAAGAGTCATCAAGCTAAGGTTAATATGGCAACCTTCTCTAAGCCTAGTGTCATAGAACATTAAGAACATCCTAAAACATCTCATGAAAGTTAATATTAGAGATTCTAACCTGAGCTTTCTGATGACAGTTGTAAGAGTCATCAAGCTAAGGTTAATATGGCAGCCTTCTCTAAGCCTAGTGCCATCTGCATGTGTCTGGGCAGCCCTTTCACTTCCAGCTAGATCAACAAAGTTCTACAACCATTAACACAGGTCAGTAATTATTAATAAGTACATAATCTAATCTAAGAAATTTAAAAGTAGTTGAGTTATGAATTAGGCTATAAATTACCAGGGTTGCAACAAAAGATCTCACGCAATCTGAATTTTCACGCAAAGTGCTCTGAATTGTCTGCAATAAACCAAAATAAAAGATGTTATGATAGCAAATTAAGCAATGAGGGAATAGAAATGAGGAGCCCCTTCTATGAGTAACAACATTATATTTCTAGTGCTAAAAATGAGGAGCCCCTTCTATGAGTACCAATCCAAATGTTCCCAATAAGGGCTTGAATCACCAAACCCATCGATTAAAACAAGAAAAAATTAGGAGGAAAGGGAAAGACAGATTGGACCTGAAATTGAAAATGGCACCAATGGTTTCAGTGAATAGAGCGAATATGATTGTGATTGGTTTTGGTGAAAAACAAATCATTGAAATTTTCATACCAAATCGCTCAAACCCATAAACAAATTTCCAATTGCAACAAATTATCAATCACCAATGGAAACCAAAAGAATCCTAAGCAAAACTATCAAAACTAATTAACCTATAGATTGGAGAAGAAATTCAACGAGAGAGTAGCACTTCTTAAACCATAGGTTCCCTTTTGAATAGATAGGAAAATACTTCGAAACAATGAAGGAGGGAACCAAACGGAAAATGCAGCTTATCCCTCAAACGATTTTACCCAAAACATTTCAAAGAAACCAACAAGATTTGCACAAGAACAAAATGGACTTACCGATTGAGGACTGAGGAAAGATTTGAGCCAGCGAACAATGAGCGGAGGGTGAGGGGTGGGTGAACTTGGAGCCAGCGAAGGAGAGACTAGACCCAGCGGACACCGAGCGGAGGTTGAACTTTGGCGGCTACTGTTCAAGGTGCTCTCATAGTCATGCCGCCATGGAAGAAAGGTCGGAGTCGCACTGTGAAGTTCGAGTCGAGGCTTGAGACTGAGAGTTTTGAGATTAGGAAATAAAAAAACAGAAAACATATTAAAGTTGTTTTCTATTTTTTGTTTTTAAAAACAAATTTCTGTTTTTTTGTTTTTTAGAACAATGGAGTGAAAATAAATTATCAAACAGGTTTTTTTGTTTTTTTGTTTTTAAAAACAAAAAAACAATTTTTAAAAACAATATCAAACAGGCCCTTAGTTTTTATCATACTGGAATTGATTTCCAACCTCTACATATAAGAAAACTAAACGTGGTTAAAAAAAGAAGCATAATTTTAATCCTCAATATCATAATAAAAATTGGTATTTGTCATAGGCAAATTAAAAGAAGGGGGAATTACTATGAGGTTTTAAGGAATTAAATTACCAAAAAATCCCAATGATAGTAAGTAATAAATATAAACATGTTATCATTTTTTGTATTGAAATTTGTCATTTCTAGTTTTTGACATTCTTAAGTTTTTTTTTGGTGGTTATTAAAAGATGCCATGAAGTGAACCACGTGGTCGTGGGAGCAGCACTCCAAAGCAAAAAATAAAGTAAAAATAATAAACAGTGGTTTAGTACTGATAAAAAAGAACTTTCTGATTTTATATAAACCAATATACTAGGTAAACCATTAAAAAATGAATTTTTTATATATCAAAAAACGATTACCCTACAGCGAAGAGGCAGATCTCAAAACTTTAAATATATTATAAATTGTTATGAATAATATATTAATATGGATGATCTCCCTATTATTTTCCTATCATTAAAGTTGCCTTGATCAGGTGGGTGGCCAAAGCAACGTGTCAACACTTCATCACACACCCAATCGAGGTAGCAAATGAACTTCTCAGATTTCATAATTTGGTCTTTCTTGTTCCATCTCACTGTAAGTTTCCTCCTATCTCTCTTAATTTGCTTTCTGGACCTCATTCATGACTACAAGAGCCTTCCTCAGTGCTCTTTTCTCTTATGTCATCTCGCCATTCTGCGGAATAGATGTATTGGCGGAGGAGGCAGAGGCACTATCTATGGCGGAGGGGGCGACGTGGTTAAGATCCTCAATACAAATATATAATGGTTATTAAATAAAACCCGTCACTTAATAGAAGACCATGCAAATAAATAATGGTTCTAAGTTAATTAACGTTACATTAATAGTAAATTAAAAGGCGCGACGGCCTGATAGTCCACTAAACCCTCTCTATATAAAAATATGAAAAGTAAACTCTACTTCTTTACTCCCACTTCAACTTCTCAAAGCCAACTCTGTTTCAACAAAACATCATTGACAAACGCAAGGAAACTTCTGATTCCTCATTTGGCAAAAAAACTGAAAGATGAACTCCCTTTGCCAATAAGCAGTGAAGGTCTCATCTATGCAACCTATGGTCTCTATCATATGGTCTAGGTTTAAATGCTAGAGCAAGGACACATAGATTAGTGCTTAAAGGAACTTACCTGTCTCGTTCGCGTTTTGAACGAGACGGTGGATAAGTTACTGGAGAAGGAAGAATCTCATAATATATCATATTCTCAAAACATCTTTGTAACTTTTTATTTTTAGTTTGTTATTTACTTTTGTCCTTTTTTTTGTTGAAAAATGGTAGTTGCATAATCAAACAACAAAATTTAAAAAAAAAGTATTTATATTATAGTTATTAAGTAACAACCGTCACTTATTAGAATACCATGAAAATATATAACGGTTGTACTTTGTAACTGTCATATATCATCTAACAAGAATGATGGTTCTTGTAGTAAAACCATTATGAAACGTTAGATGAACAAACAAACAATTTGTCTTCCAACTTCATATCAGCAAAACAACATAAGATTTTTATTAATATATATCAATAAATGGTCTAAACATTTCCCCTTCCCCACACTCTATGCTTCTTCATTCTTTTAATGATCAGCACGAGAACCAAGTATCCTTTCTCTATCCACCATTGCGTGCAACTACTCTTCAACTTCTAACATATGCAATGATAATTCAAACCCGTCACTTCCAATCTATATAAACTCCCCATTTCCTTATGTTTATTATACTATTTCTTCATCGCCCTTCTCTATTCTTTCAATTGCTAATATGAAATGCCATGCTAAAGACTAGCTAAAAAATCCACGGCATCCTCCGCCTCCTTCTCCTCCTCCTCCTCCTCCTTCACAACCTCCAACACCTCCTTGTCCCCCTCCTCCTCCTCTGTAATATCCTATTCCTGCTCCCCAACCTTTATCTTTGCCTCAGCCTCAGCCTCAAGGGGAGGCAGTGATACAACATGCAAAATGCATTGACCATGCTGTGAGGAGGCTGGTTGGATATTTGTCGAGTATGAACATGAAGGCTAATCTCATTCTTAATAAGTATGAGATTGGCGACCATAATCCTGATGTAACCCCCTTCTTATCCAAGGTCGAGATTAGTTCGTAAAAACGTAATCAAGTTTGAATTAGAGACCATAAGATGATTTAGGACTTATTTAAAAGTAAATATCCCAAAAATAGGGTTTATAAAAACTTTTCAAAAGTATGTTCAATAATGGTCTCATATTAACATTTCAGTATACAAATGGCCTATACAAATTGATTCCATTCATCAATATCAGAGTACACAGTAAATTCCCGACACACTTGGGTTCCATATATCAATTAAGGGTTTTACAAGGTACAATTGCCAATAATCCATTACCCTTACTAGGGGATTACACAATCCTAAACCATAAATCCAATATATACAATCGTTTCCCAACAAAATATCCAAAATCAAACTATGATAACCAAAACCAAAATGAGTAACTCCATGCCTAGAGCTTCATCTACTCTTCGTCACCAGCTTTCCTTTAGATCCTTCGGCCTTGTCTAAAAATTGTTTTTGGGAGAGTGAGATTCTAAGGAATCCTCGTAGCAATGAATCACTCATAATATGCACAACATCAAAGCATGAAAGTAAATCATCTATACAATACACAACAATCATAACAACTGTTGCAATAGCCGGGGTAGGTATCATAGACATCGGCCCCTTACGACGGCTCACGCTGACTGCTTGCTGTATTACACATCCACATGAACATATCACATATATCACCACATCTGGGATCTATATAAAACATTTCACAACACACAGCCCCATGGGCTGGATACTCAAACAGGAATCCATGATTCTATAACGTAGCCTCGGCACTTACAACGACAGATACACTACTACAAATATATGATTCCACAACACCAAACAACGACACTTTTCATAAACCAGACGTGGAAAGACCCATGGAAAAGTTTCAATGACCGTTATTGTAAAAACGGTCGTTGAATCCAAGTTACAACAACCGTTATTGAAAATGGTTGTTGAAACTAAGGTTACAACGACCGTTTTTCATAAACGGTCGTTGAATCTAGAATACAATGACCGTTTTTGAATAACGGTCATTGTAACTTATAGCTTAATTTCCCTTCCGTGGCTCTATTGTCATTTTTCCATTTTGCTCTTGAATTCACGCCTCCTTCTCCCGCCATCCGACTACCCTTCCTCACTTTTCCTCACAGATTGTTCCTCGCAAGTGGGTTAGCTATTCCTTCTTTCTGTTGCGTCGTTCTCCTCCCCCTCTCACGCTGCCACAGTCATCGTCGTCCTCCATTGGTGTAGGTTATGTAGCTGTCATGTTTTCCCTTTTCGATTCAGGTGTGCTATCTCCTCTGCTCATTCCTCCGTTCATCTTGGTTCTGCAGCTCCCGTCTGTGACCTCTTCGGTTCAAGTTAGCCACTACACTGCATTTATTTTAGTTTCCTTTTCCTTTTGCTGCCATGGATTTGTTCTTAGGTTAATGACATTTACAAACTTTAAAACATAAAAATTCTTCTAGGGATACCTTATTTAGAATGAAAAAGAGTTGCTATCTGAGTTTTTTTAAGGGTATAAGGCACCTAGAAGTTAATTAAGGGTTATATATTATTTAGTAATGGTGTAAGATATAGTGATGAATGTTGCTAAATTAAGATTAGGACATATGAATTTAAATCTGGAAAAGTTTCCATAATAAAATACAAAAATGACCAAGTTCACAGCAAATGTTTTAAGTGGCCAAATACAAAGAAATTAAATGGTTTTAGTGTTATCTAGTTATATGAGGATGAGTTCTTGATGGATTTAAATTTTGGGGGTGTCTTAGGACAAAAATGCCACTGTTTTGAAAAGCAAGAATGAGGTGTAGGTGTTGTAAGTTGATGAATTAAACATATAAGATGCTTAAAGGGTCCTTAGTTGTGCCGGTGGCAATAGAATTGGGATCTATTAGTTTTTCTTCTTGCCTCGTTTCAGTTAGCCACTGATTTAAATGAAGGAGTGAAGCTTTGTTTAATTTGATGCTTCCAATGAGTTTAGAAGGGTTTTTTTTGGGTATGTAGGATAATGCCCCTAGAACAAGTTTGGAACCATTATAATCAAAATTGAATTTTAGAAATAGGTGCATTGATTTTATGAGGTAAAACTGAGGCAAACGACCTCTTCTACCCTTGAAATTTTGTGTGCCATTAGTAAATATCTTATGCTTTGGAATAAGTCTTAGAAAACATTAAATGGATGTTTACATTGACATCTATGAATTTTCAAAGATTGGGCAGGAAAACTGAAAATCCTGTTTCAACAAATGAGCAGTGAATTTTCACGTGAGAATTTTGGACTTGTGTTCTTGAATTGATGTTGAATGTTATTTTTCCATTGTAGAGGATTAAAAGAGTTTTAAATAGAGATTTGAACCACTTCATTTGAAGCTTACTAGATGAAGTTATGATTTTTGAAACTTAATTGAAAATTAAAGGTAGCTAATATCACTGAAGTAAGTAATCACTGATTCTCATACAAATTATCAAGTCGATTTGCTTTCTTTATTTGTTTTTGCTATGGACGAAAATATTATTTAGAGCACAAGCAGGCGAAAAAGAGAGAGGCAACATTAGTCCCCCTTGACAACAATATATATATAAATAATAACTGTGGCAGCAATCTATATAAATATATATATATATATATATTTGGTTTGGTATAGGAGTTCCAGCATAATAGCCTCTCGACAACAACATTCAATATTTAGACAACATTGTATAGCATACATTTATGCTTTTCAACACACCTATAGTAAACACTCTATTTTAGATTTCTAAATACTTCCTCAGTATCAAATATAGGGCCTTTTTTTTAGAAGAAACTCTTTCTCCCATAATACAAGTCACTTGGCTAGCATTAATAAACGTTTGCTAAATATTGGACTATTGCAATTTACTAGAAGAATATGATATGACTTGAAATCTAATGCCTATACTCTTAAATATGAGTAAAGTTAAAGAACATTTTTATTTTTAGACAAACACCTCTCTCTAACTTTTGGCAAGATTTCAAGTTAGAGGTGACTTGTAACATGAATAGGAATAAGTAGTAATATAATTCATTAATATGCATGGTGGAAACACCAAATAAAATTTTAAATTTAAATATTTTATATTTGTACTTGTATGCACCTTTTATTTGGATTTTTATTTATATACAAGAAGAATGAATGTTTTTTGTGCTCTTTGTATATATATTTGTCAGAATGAACACATTTTACAATTACAAAGTGAAAGAAAGCTATTGAAAAAGTATAGATGAGAGAGAGAGAGATTTAATTGGTCATTCCTCTTCTCATTCCTCTGTTCATCTTGGTTCTGTAGCTCCCCTCTGTGACCTCTTCAGTTCAAGTTAATTGCACACAGTTTAACCGTCTCCTCTTCTCATTCCTCCGTTCATCATGGTTCTATAGCTCCCCTCTGTGACCTCTTCAGTTCAAGTTAGCCACTACACTGCATTTATTTTAGTTTCCTTTTCCTTTTGCTGCATACAATGTGGATTTATGCTTAGGTTAATTGCACACAGTTTACAATTACAAAGTGGAAGCAAGCTATTGAAACAATATAGATGAGAGAGAGAGAGAGAGATTTAATTGCTTAGTGAAAATGAAAATCTACCATATTTTGGAAGCTTAATTTTGAGAAGATATTGCATATAGTATATGTAACCTAGTTAATTAAGTTTGACTCACCTTTTTTAATAAAGCATCTTTAGTTTTCTTCATTGAAAAGAATGGTTTTGAATTTTATTTCATCATATGAGTAGTGCAAGTAGTTTTTCTGTGCATGCCTCAACTGTATATATGTTAGGTTGACATTATGATATGCGGAAGATGATGAATGATCCTGTGTATATATGAAGCAAACAGTAGCTATGTTTTTTTACTGAGAATGAATTAATTAAAAGGTTGAATTGGTCATAATTAATGTGGTAGCCCTGAGTCAAATGTACTACAAGAAAACATTATGCTTTTCATTTCCCCCTTGTATAGAATCCAAGGCAATAAATTCAAAGCTGTTTGTTTAAGCATTTCTTTTTTGAACTTTGGGCCAAGGAATCATATGCTCTCAAATGCCTTCTAATTCTATATATATATATATATACCCATTTTTTTTGTTATAAATTTGTTACTACATTAATGATTTTGTTCATACTATTCATCTTAACAATTTGATCAAATTTTGATTTTTGTCTCTATAATTTCATAAAGACTCGATCTAGATTTAAGGATATGAACTAAAAGTGGCAAAACTCATTAAAAGTATAGGAACTAGCTGTTAAAATGAAACCAAATTCTTATGAAACTATAGAGAACAAAAGCAATGATTTAAAATTACATGGACCAAAACTAAAATTTAAATTTGATGAAATCGTAGCAATCAAATCTGCCTCCCTTGCATTATGCGTGCTTTTACTATCAAAACATTTAAATTTTATAGTAGTTTATAAGAGGCCCAATGTATATAACTTGTTATAGCTGCAACCTTGGTTTTCTTACCTTCTTGTTTTTAGGTTCCATGATTTGTATGTAGTTTTTACCTTCTTTGTTTAAATTTTCCAATGTATATAACTTTTTAAGTAACACAATGGTAAATTTGAGTGTCATTGCAAATGGATTAGGTGGTAATAAAATGGGTCATAGCTGGATGAATGCTTTGAGAACTGTGAAGAATATAAGAAAGGGGTAGAAGAGTTTATTAAATTCGCTAAAATGAATGCGCCTAGTACAAATGGGAAGTATTTTTGTCCATGTGTGAAGTGTTTAAATGAGAGTCGATGGGATATTGATGATATAAGAGATCATTTAGTTTGTGATGAAATAAATCTTTGGTACACAAGGTGGATATGGCATGGTGAGGAAGTAACTGCTTGTGCGTCCCACGAGAAGGAAGTTTTGGAAGTTGGAGATGATGATAGAATGGAGAAAATGATTTATGATATTGAGGTAGAATGTTTTGCACAATCACCTGTATATGATAGGATGCAGAGTGATGCAGAGACACCTTTGTACCTTGGGTGCATTAAGTATATACGCTTGTCCGGTATTTTGCACTTGGTCAACTTAAAGGTAATTTGTGGGTGGACCGATAGTAGTTTCACATATTTACTTGAATTGTTGTGTGATATATTTCCAGAGGATAATGTACTTCTAAATCATATGTATGAGGCGAAGAAAATCTTGTCTACTATAGGTATGGAGTATAAAAAGATACATGCTTGCCCTAATGATTGCGTATTGTACAAAAATGAGTATGAAGGATTAAGTGAGTGTCTAAAATGTAAAACTTCCAAATACAAAGTAAAGAAAGGTGTTGGGTATGGTGATGAGATAGGTGATGAGACAAGTAAAAAGCAACCTTTAAAGGTTTTGTGGTATCTTCTAAACATTCCATGGTTTAAATGAATGTTTGCTAATGCGAAAGAAGCGAAGAAGTTGATATGGCATTGTGATGATAGAATATGTGATGGAAAATACCTTCAGCACCCGGCTGACTCTCCCAATGGAAGAAAATAGATGAAAAGTATCCCGGATTTGGTAGTGAACCAAGAAACCTTTGGCTTGGGCTTTGCACAGACGAAATCAATCCTTATGGTACTTTTAGTAGTACACATAGTGCATGGCTAGTTCTGTTGGTGATTTACAACTTACCTCCCTGGTTGTGTATGAAACGCAAGTATATGATACTTTCTATGATGATTTCAGGACCAAAACAGCCGGGGAACGATATCGATGTCACTTGGTACCTTTGATAGAGAACTTAAAGAAGTTATGGGAGGATGGCGTAGATGTGTTTGATGCATATAATTAACAGTCCTTTAAGCTACGTGCAATGATTTTCACCATGATTAACGATTTTCCTGCATACGGGATAGTGTGAAGGGTCATAAAGCATGTTTGATATATGAAGCAAGCACACACTTCTATCAACTAAAGCAAGGTAGAAAAATGGTCTACCTTGGTCATAGACGATTTCTTCCTCAGTTCTATCCGTACCGTAGGCTAAAGAAGACTTTTAATGATTTACCGGAGAATGGAATGGCTTTGAAGGCATTAACTGGAGACGAGGTTTATAGTCGAGTGTAAAAAATCAATGTCACTTTTGGTAAGAATCAGAAGACTACAGGTGAGAAGAACATATGGAAGAAGAGGTCAATTTTCTTTAATATTCCATATTGGCATAGTTTTGATGTAGGACAGTATTGATGTGATGCATGTGGAGAAAAATGTATATGGTAGCCTTGTTGGTATGCTTTTGCACATACTAGGTAAGATTAAAGATGGAATTAGTGTGAGGCTAGACTTAGTTGAAATGGGAATAAGAGAATGGCTACATCCAAAACTAAAAGATGATAGTAAGAGGGCATATATGGAGCCAGCGGCCATACATTGTCAAAAGCCGAGAGAAGAAGTTTGTGTGGGTGTTTGCATGGAATTAAGTTGCTACAAGGGTATTCTTTTAATGTGAGTAGGCTTGTGTCAATGGAAGATTTCAAGTTAGTAGAAATGAAGTCCTATGATTGCCATGTCTTAATGCAACAACTATTACCAGTAGCTATTAAAGGCATTATGAAAGATGATGTGTGAAGCAAGATAACAAGGTTGTGCAGCTTCTTTAATGCTATTTGTAGCAAAGTTGTTGACATTGGAAAGTTAGATGAATTAGAAAATAAGGGTTATACTATTCTTTCCGAACTAGAGATGCATTTTGCTCCTGCATTCTTCAATATAATGGTGTATTTAATAGTTCATTTGGTAAGGGAGATAAAACTATGCGGCCCAGTTTATCTAAGGTAGATGTACCCTTTTGAGCGATATATGAAGAACTTAAAAGGGTATTCAAAAAATTTGTATCAACTTGAAGCCTTAATTGTGGAAAGATATGTCGTTGAAGAGGCTATGGACTTTTGTAAAGAATATCTATCATAGACGAAGGCCCAATCTCATCATGAAAAGGGTACAAGTAAGGGAATACAAGGGCTTAAGGTGAAGAATATGTGTCATGAAGAGGTGTTGCAAGCACACTTGTATATCTTGAATAATATGGCCGAAGTTCAGCCTTACTTAGATGAACACAGAAAGGGTTTGAAGGAGATATATCCAAGAAAAAATGACATGCAGATAGCTAATGAGCAAAATAAAACTTTCATAGAGTAGTTCAAGGAAAAGGTATCGTACGAGACCAGTGTGTCTGAGACAATCATGAGGTCATAACTTGGAATGCTTTCTATATAAATCAGTATTCTTTCTACTCAAAAGCCCAAGATAATAGAAGTACTATGCAAAATAGTGGGGTGATAGTGGTAGCTAAAGCAATGCACTTTTCTAGTTCGAAAGACAAGAACCCTATATTGGCGTCTATGGTCTATTATGGAGTTATTGAAGACATATAGGAGATAAGCTATACTAAGTTGAGAGTCCCTATATTCAAATGCAAGTGGGTTAACAATAAAGCTGTTGAAATAGATTGATTTGGATTTACCTTAGTTGATCTTGATAGGGTTGGTTATAAAGATGAGCCATTCATTGTAGCAAATCAGGCAAAATAAGTGTTTTATGTCATTGATTCAGCAAATGAGAAATTGTCTATTTTTCTCCAAAGTAAAAAACAGAAGGATGGTGATCCAAGTTTGAATCTTGACGACACACCTTCTTTCACTACAAATCCACCTAGACCTACCGAAGTGGAATTGGTAGATGATGATGAATATGCAGCTAGAATTGATCACTGTGAAGGAATTTAGGAAAACACATAAAGTAAGACTTTGCATTGTTACAAGTATTCATTTAATTGCAATTTACTTATCATATCTTATGTTCATTTCTTAGCAGGATAAAGTAAGACTTTGCATTGTTAAAAGTATTCATTTTATTGCAATTTACTTATCATATCTTACCTTCATTTCTTAGCAGGAACATGGCAAGTACAGATTCAGGTGACTCAGGTGGCTCCCCTGTTAAGAAAAATGTTAGAGGAAGAACGAAGCTGTGCTCGTTGGTCAAACGTCATGAGGAATAGAAGGAGAGGGTTCACGTGGAATTTAATGCTGATTTAAAGCCACTCGGTGAAGACGGAGACACGTTCATTAGCTATATTGGCTTTTTGGCTCGGAGAAAAGTTAACATTATAATTTCTAGCTGGAGGGAAGTTTCAAAGGACAAGAAGGCAATGATTTGGGAATAACTTTTGGTATATAAATTAAGTTCTATATTCATCTTTGTCTTTGTTTCTATTTGTTCACATATAACTATTATATATTTTGCTTTGTAGCAGACCTATGATATCCCCAACATGAGGAGATGTACAAGCATTGGATGGGCGAAGTTCAAACTCGATGGAAAGATTTCAAGTCCACTCTCACAACCAAGTACATTCGAGGGTCAAGGAGCAATGGGGATCCTTGTACAGAGTATTCTTTTCTTTCTCCAAATGATTGGAGGTTGTTTGTGGCATCATGTTAGGATCCCAAATTTCTGGTATATATATTTTTTATCATAGTGTGGAACATTTTACTTGAACTTACTTGACCTCATTAACTCAGTTTTCTTTATTCTCTGTTTATATAGGAATTGAGGCGAGCTAAAAACAATTATCTGCATTACATGCCACGTGGAGGTTATCAGAAGCTGGAAAAGAAGATGATGCAGGCTGAATTACAGAAATTGGAAGAAGCTGCCCAAGCAGATCCTAGTATTGTCGTGCAGGCGCCACCTCCTCCCCACATGACAAAAAATGGAAAGCAGGGAGGATAAAGGGAGAAAAATATATAAATTCAGTCGTTACTAATGTAGCTAAAAGGATTGTGAGTGTGTTTCATTTTCCTAACAAGATTGTATGTAATTACTTTTTATTTATCCATTGTATGCTGCAGGATGAACTTGAAGAGCAGAGCAGCCATGGTTCCTTCACTCAAACCAGAAGGATGGATATCTTAGCAACGACGCTTGGGAAGCCAGATCACCCTAGTCAAGTCAGAGGGGTGATGAACCCATGTCGTGTGAGTTCACAAAATAAAACTAGGTTTGAAAATGTAGCTTAGTAGCTCAACCTAGGTCGTTCTTATGAGGAGATTAATTTCTAAGTTTCTAAGTACTAAAGTGATAAATACCTTAAAGTTATGAGAAACCATTTGAGAAATTGCATTTTTAAACTAATGAAGTAAACTAAGCTAAAGCAATATTTTTATATTTTTTTGGTTTTTTAAAAAAAAGAAGCAAATGTAATTGTAATTAACAATAGAAACCAGATAAATTCAATTAACTAATATAATGATAAAATGGGATTCCCTTGGGTTGAGGTTTTAGTCTTCCTTGCTTGCTAATAAATTGAATTCCATAATAAGCTAAGAGGATGGAACTAAACTACTAATAGCTCTATACTTGCAATAATCATTTAATTCATTCTACCGAAGCAATTAGATGAATACCACCAATTAATTTTGACTCAAGGAGATGAATAATCAACTTCCAATTCTAACTTGTAATTACCATTACAATAATTCAAAATATTCAGTGTAATCATTTAAATCCTCTCAACCGAGATGGAATAAACAATTCAACCTACTCCTAATATGAATCATACAAAGCTTAATTAATCAATTCCTAGGTCAACCACCAAGTTTATTCACTTGGCATAGAACAATCTAGATCATAATCACATACTTAACCAAGCCATATAATTATGAAATAGAAAGAGAGCTTAAGGAATTCCATTGAAGTTTAGAAGTTCAAACCATTATCCAACTTAAGGAAATCACCAAAGCTTAGCTACTCATGGAGGAGGAGAAAGATGAAGCTTAAAGAAAGAAGAAGTAATTGGCCATGGAGAGAAATAGTTCAACTGCTTCACGTCCCTTTTCTTTTCTTCCATTTCCCCTTCGGTCAACAGCAACTTTTCTTCTTTTATCCATTCTGTCAGCTCTTCATCTTAACAGTCGAAATTCTCCTCCCTTTCTCAATTCATGCTCTCTTTCTCCATCCCCTTTTGCAGCCACCATACACTCTTCTCTTTCCCCTCGGTGCTGCACACATTTTTTCCTTTTATGAATTTGGTCCAACTCCTTGCTTTAGCTCAGTCAACAATTCTGGCCCTTCTCCTCCTTTCTCTAATTATCCCCAACAAGGTCTTTCCTCTTTCAGTCCACTCCTCTGTTTCTCTTTTCAATTAATCATAGCCTTTGATCCTCTTCTCTTTAATTAGTCCAACACCTCTCAATTTCCCTTTTTGGTCCACAAATTCGGCTGCTTCTTTTCTTCACAGCCCCTTCCTTCTAACGCCTCTCTCATTCTTCCATTCTCTTTATTTTTTCATTCAAATAAATGCCTTGGTCCAGCTCTTCCTTCATGCCTCTCCATCCGGTCCAGATCTTCTCTCAATTAATTATCCCCTTTTAGTGCACTTTATCAATCTTGCATTCTCTAAATCAGTTCAACAGCCCCTAAATAATTCAGCCATGACTTGCTTTCTTTCTCTTTGCAATTCAAGTGTTTTTGGGTTAAAAGTGAGTTATGCCTTGTTTGGATAAGAGATAAAAATGTGTTTTAACATTATACACAAAATTGCAACCACCAAACAAGACCCTTACCCATTTAACCTCCTCTTAGAAAAAAATGTGAAAATAAATTTTGCACTTGTGATGTTCCACTTTTGTCCTTTATTAAGCTCCAAAATAACATCTTTTACCTTGACCACTCAAGTTGTACCACATCATCACTACAAAATTAAATTCACAAAGTAATATCTTTTGCTCACAATTAAAGAATAATAGGAATAACAAATATTAATTAAAAATATAACAATTTAACTAATATAATTCCCAAATTATCTTTTCACTAAAATCTCACTTTTACATTTGATTATGCCCAAAATATTTAATTAAATCCCACAAAAGCCCAAGACTAATTAATAAAAATATATAAATATTGAGCTTTATCAAGGGAGCCAAAGGGTGTTGGCATCTCAAGATACTTTGTATGAGGTTCACAACCTTATGGGTAAGGTGAAATGAGTCAGGAGTTTGTGGCTAGGGTTCGAGAGGAAATCTGAGTAGAGCTAGCGGTGTAAATGTGTTAATCACTTCGAGACGAGCTTAAAGAAGAGCTGTTGAGTGAGCTACGTGGTGAGATGAGTTCGATGGTGTTGTCTCACATGCAAGGCGAGATGTGTTACATGGAGCCTAGATCTGAGGTTTGTAAATAATTTCATTTAATATAATATTGTGTTTTTCCTTACGTTATTTTAATTAATTCTTTCATTTCTCTTACTCAGGAATCCCTGGCCTTTCCCAGCACCAAAGACAGTTACAATCCGCCAGAGGTTAGACATGGCGACCCTGGTCCTTCACTAGAGCCTGGAGAACCTTACACTCTGTATTTGGAAGTCCCGTACTTGCATGTTGTTGCTGATGCTGTTGTATACATGCATGCCACCACCCACCATAATAACCAAATCTGGGACGATCAACGTAAAGTCAATGTCACAAGTGTTCGATAGGGGGAGGAAGGTGTAGATGTCCCATTCCCCAATGAAGAGGTTTCCAGACTAGGTCAAGCACTAGGATATTTCATCTTGTGGCCTAAACATCTTGTTCAGACTGTGCCAGTCCCTCCAATGGTAAGGAAACACCTTACTGTTACTTGATCCTTGACATTCTACTTATAATCTTTATTTTGTGTGTTACTAGGAAAAAGAAGCGACAAAATTTCCCTTATTGGCTCAACTGCAAAATATTCATCAAGACATTAACAAGGTCGACTTGCAGATGCCTTGTGAGATTGTGGGCTGGAGAATCTCATATAATTATGAACTTGATAACAACGATATTAGAGAGTTCTTATCTTTTGAGGAATATAGGATGGATCACATTTGCAATCATGTGAGTTTATTTATAATTTTTAACTTTAATTAATGCACTGATATTTAGGAGTTTTAGGTTTCTACATTTATTGAATCATTTCTCCTTTCATTTATGTGGTAGTTGCTTCCACAAAATGTGTGTCAAACGAGAGCTCAACATTACATATGGCTTCTTATGTCCTAGCAATATGTCAAGGCGTAATAACAAGAGGTTGGAAGATCGAATGAGTTATGTATGCTATACAATAGGCGAGACTCAGCTGCCTTGTTATCTAGCACCAATTGTTAAAGGGTAAGTAACTTAATTTGATATATTTATACACATTCACTTTACTAAGAAGTATCATGTTATCTAACCTCATTTTAATATAAATATAAATATATATATATATATATGTGTGTGTGTGTGTGTGTGTGTGATTATAGTTATCATTGGAGTCTTTGTGTTCCTTGTCCCTTTATCAACATCATCTTTTGGTTTGACTCATTATGTCGCAAGCCAGACGGAGATATCAAAAAAAATTTTAACATGTAAGTTAATTTGTTTGTCAGTCATTAATTTTTTATTTTACTTAGTTGTTTTAATATCTTCTGTTTATCATTTTAATTATTATAGTGCATTGAAGACATATTATATAATGGGTGGGAAGCGTGAAGGTAAAAGTGGTCTGACAAAGAGGTTCCAGCCAAAGTTTAGTTCTTTACATTTAAGTTCTTTGATTGACTATTGCATTATATAGGTATTTATTCTTTTTTACCGTTTGCTTTTGATGTATAGTGCCCTCGGCAAGTAAGGAAAATGAGTGCGGCTTCTATGTTATACTGTACATGTATAACATCATTTTCAGTGGCCTTACTACTAATCTTGAGTAGGTGATCATTTCTTGATTCTCAATTGAATTTAATTTCTTTTCTTGTAATTGAATTGTTAGTTATTTCATTCAATTTATTGATTTATATTAGCATATTCTCCATTTTGGCACAGATTTTTGGCAATTAGGATCCCTACACAATCAAAGACATTAACTTGATCAGAGACCTTTTGTCAGAACATCTTCTACAACATATAGGGGGTGATGATGTGGAGAGGTTTTTTTACATAGTGCAGTGGTTTTGTACTGTGCTATATAAGTTTGCATACGAATACTTTTCCTAGTTTCTTATTTATGAGTACTTTGACTTCGTTAAGGCATTTTGCTTTATAGAGAACACTTTGGAAACTGATGATGAAGCACAGGAATTTCTTATCTAGTATGATTTAGTTTGAAAGTTGAAGTTTGAACATTCAAAATGATGTTATGATGATATATGCACTATATGGTCATGATAGAACTTTGAAGATTCACAATGTCATTGTTTGGGTACATTGGTGCTTTTCCATTAATGGCATTGGTGTGGTTATATCCTGTAAAACGTATATGATTTTTTTAAAAAAATAGATACAATGACTGTTTAACAATAGTCATCATTTCTTGAATTTTCAATGACACTCACATAAACGTCCCCTTGAAAACAGTCGTCTAAACGGTGTAAAAATGGTCGTTAAAAGTGTCTTCTATAGTAGTGATACAACAGCTGGGGTAGGTATCATGAGCATTGCCCCCTACGATAGCTCACGCTGAACTGCTCGTGCTGTAATGCCCTATGGCTGATATCACATTCACAATGATAAACATGCATACCAAGTATCATACACAACATGAGAGAAGAGTCACTACATTGGTCCTTCAGGGCATATTCTAGCACCGGTCTCTCCCAAGTAGGGAAAATGTCAAATCCTATAATTATAATTAAGGACGAAGATTTATTCTCTATTCCAAGACTTAATTCACTTCATAACACTTAATTTGGTTATCATAATTGACCCTTAGAGGCCACAAATGCCTTTAATATAAGCCCTAAAGGGTTGGGAAACAATCAGTTAGATATCACTTTTCAAAAACTCAAAGTGTTGGAACACAGAGGTTGGCCACGGCTAGATCACCCTTGGGCCGTAGCCAAAATATGGTCAGAAGGTCACTGGCCGCGGCTAGCCACCATGGGTCGCGGCGAAGAAATTCCCTGATTCTTGGCTGAACTTCCAAAAATCATAACTAATTCTAGAAAAATCAAAATGAGTTGATTCTAAAGTCACATGAAAGGTATTTAAGTCCTATTTACTGGAAAAATATGGACCATAACTAGAAATCACCACAAAATTCCAGAATTACACAAAACTCAACACGGCTCCAAAACAGAGTCCAGTTTTTGTCCCAAAATTTGGCAGAGCATAACTCTCAGTTAAGAAAATGAAATGACATAAATGATATATCCATTTTGAAGCTTGGAATGTGAAATTTAATACCAGAAAGTTTCAGAATTTTTTAACACCATTTGGTCATTCAAAACGTTCATGTAAACTGACTGCCCAGAATAGAGTTCACACTTGACAGATTTTCAATTTTCTACCAAAATGTCCAATGACTCCAAAATCAATAACCAAACATATTCCCATACAATTTCTCACAAGGAACACAATGAAATCCTCAAAATAACCAAAATCACAACCTATCACCATGCCCTATTTTGACCAATACACAAAACCAAACACAAATATGCCAAACTTCACCTTTAAGCTTCAATTCAATTTTATTCATTCAAAACACTAAACAAGACACTAATTCCATGACAACACCTTGCCAACAACACAATGACCCTCATTTTTGAAATTCAAGGTAATATTTCCAAAAAAATCCAAACTCAACCGATGGCTACAAAACCTATATGAAAAGGTGTGTCTTACTCACCTCTACAACTTTTCCCAAAGGAGTTCCTTAATTCTCCCAACTTCAAAATTTCTTGAGAGCTCAAACAACACCAAATGACAAGTCTAAAACCATGAAGTTAAAGCTCTCAACACAAGGAAAAAATTAATAGAAGAGAGTTTTTCCATTAGAGGCCATTAAGAGGGTCAAAAACCTACCTTTTATCAAAGCTTTTCTTCCTTCCTCTAGGCTACCATGGAGGTCAAACAAGAGAGAGAGAAAATGAGAGAGTGAAGCTTGAAGAAGAGAATGATGACACTTCCCATGCCCCCATACCCTTGAGCAGCCGAAAATAGGGAGGGAGAGAGAGAAGAAAATATTAAACAAAGCCTAGTTGACTTTCTTACACGCTCTTGCTTCATCTCATCTTGACACTTGTCAGCATTTAATTGGCTCTCATAAAGTATGCCACCAATTAATCACCTTAATCCCTCCATTAGCCAAATTAATTACATTTCTCATTCCTCTCATAGTTAGTAATTAATTTCTTCCATTAATTACTAATTTATGGCCAATAATTCTATTCTTCTATTGATTATGACACATTTACTTAAATTGCCACATAACACATAATCAATTTCTTTTCCTCTTCTTTATGCACCATTTACCCCTATTTTAGCCCAAATAATTATTTGTCACATAATTATGCTAAGATACAGGGTGTTGGGCATTTCCAATAACTGATTCATGTGTCAAATCAACTTTAATTCCCAAATCATTTTCAATAATTACCATTAGCCCTTAATCAAAATTTAGAGTATTACACCTGACATACTCTCATATGATTCAGGTCACTTCACTAGTGATGAGTAGCATAATGATGTGAGGTTTGCTGTGAATTTACAGAACTTTTGGTTTATTCAAATTGAATGAAACAAAAGCTCCTAAATTCAAAAGCAGACCTAAGATCATCTATCAGACAACTAATTACCAAAGGGTGATATTTTTTTGTTTTATTTTTATAAACTATAAAAATGTAATCAACTGGGTACTAGTTGACCAAAAATTTAAAAAGATAATAATAGCATACCTCAGGGTTATTAACTAATAACCATGATATATGTATATGTTAAAACAATAATATAACTCATCGTTAATAATAAAGAATCATAATAAATATAATCAAATAGATAATTATTTTATCAATACAACCTTATGTAAAGTTTTAGGCACACAACAACCCAAAAAACCCTACCATTCCTATTCTATTTAACCATATGAAAAGGAATACACTTGACACTTAGTCTATTTGAATGAAACCAACCAATATCGTAACCTTATAACTCTTGTTGTCTTTTTCAGCTGTCAAGAGTTGTTTTCAGTCAAGCCCTCCTATAAAAAGCCTTCATCTTACTTTTCAGAAACAACTGGACTAGTGAATAGCTTCACACTTGTCTTAGTGTCTGCCAAGCAAGTTGCTTTCGCTTGCCTTAATTCTCATTTTCGTCATTCAAGAGCCCTAGCTAAGTCTCATTCCTTTAGTACGCTATTTTCCTTATTTGATTGAGGTGCTTTTGTGAAGTCACAACACGATAAAGCATTCAAGGTGACATTAACTTGTTTTTGTGAAGATATGTCTTTTAATGAAAAACATATTATTGCTCCGACTGAAGGTTCATTTCCTATTACAGAAAGTTATAAACCCATTGCTTTGACTAAATGTTCCTACTTTATTTATCTTTTTTTATGTAACTTCTAAAGATATAATCCCTAAGCACATACATCTCCTTTTTTTAAAGTATCCATATCTTCCAAAGTTATTTCAAAAAGTTCAATAAGGATATGATGAATAAACTGGTTCAATTTTATGAGAGTCATAAATGAACAAGCTCTATGAATAAACTAGTTTAGATGTACCGAGAGTCATTCACGAACAAGCTTTGTGGATAAATTAGTTTAGGTGATATATTGGATTGCTTTGTAAAGTTATGTTTTTTTTGGAAATCCTATTTTTGCTCTGACTAGAGGTTCATCTCCTATTTTTCTATTGACTATGTGGCACCAAATTAAAGGCTATGAAATTGAACACCGTGATAAGTCCTAGACTCTTTGATGTGAGAGTTTCTAAGCTACTTTATCTCGACTCTATATACATAATATAGTAGTGCTTCTCACATCGAGTAGCAATGTAATTTGGATAGATCAAGATTTTCTAGGCTTTGTGTCTAGAATCAGTCACTCCTTATATATTTGTAATGTAAATATTCACCTATACCTTATGTCTTTAAAGCAATTAAGCCTGAAAAGCAAAGGAAGATGGGATAAAAAATAAATACCCATATCAGAAAGGGCACAGGTTTTATGCAAACCCTTGAAATCAAGTGTTTGTATATGCCCTCCATCCTTTTTAATAGGGATATATGTTTTCTCCGTACAATCCTTTGATTTCCAGGGTTAATTCTTGTGGAGAGACATAATTATATATAGGTCACTAGTTACATTATCATATATATGTCAACATTTGCTATTGATTCTCCCTATAAAGCCTGGAATGTTTTGATCCATACCAAATTTCAAAAATTTGATCTCTAGTCTCTTTAAGTCAAATTTTAATCCCTAAGAAATGTAGTTAATAGAACAACTATTAAAAGTCATAATTCTCTTTCAATGCAGATCTTTAATTAGCTTGAAATATTTGACTTCCTCCTACCAGATCCGTCAATTACTCTCTAATTTCTCTTTATCTCTCATGCCTAAACTCTCTATTTTTGTACTCTGTTTGGCCTATATATACACTGTAACCTTACCATTTTTCATATATCAATGTAATATGAAGCTCTATAAGCTAATATGGTATCAAAGCATCCCTAAGGTTGTTCCATGGCTGCAGTACACAGCGGTCAAACTAAGATATAGTGAGGAGAGAGAGAAAACTAAGATAGAGCAAGAAAATAGAGGAGGAGACGGTGAGCTTCAATCTCAGCAATGTCGGCGTGTTGAAGCACACTGCCACCTCAGATAGGCTCAGACAACACCAATTGGTAAAACCCTAGAGTGCGGTGTCAATCTGAGTAGCGTGCATTATCTAGGTGACACCTATTCATTAGCACGTGAACCCATGTGCCATCACTGTTCTAGTTAGTGAACCTCACGCGCCACCGTCCACCATGTTTTCCAGCCACCATTTTCCTGGAAACATGAATTTCTCAAAATTTTCTCCTTCTTTTTGGCTCTATTAGAAATCCACACACAACCAGGGCTACTCCAATGACACTCATATCCGTCATAGTGAGAGCTAGTTGGCAAAAGCTTAAGGGCCTATTACATCAATGGTCAGAATGGCATGCTCAGCGTGGTTCTTCATCCAAGGTGGCAGAAGATGGGACTTAATCCTTTGATAAAGATATACACAACTCTTCTTCTACCATGGGTACTGGGAAACTCAAACCTAAGTGTTTGAACATTAATTCTATTCAAATTTTTCCTCCTGTGAAAGAGTGAACCAAGAAGATAATCAGATAGAAGAACAATACTGGATTTAGGGAGAAAGAAGAGGCCAATAAGAATTCTTCAAATTTAAGACCAACTTCAGAAACTAGCAATATCAAGTTTTTGAAAAAATATGAAAGGCCAAGCGAGTAAGAAGTTGGTAAAGAAAAAGCCAAGGTCATGAAGTAATGATTGAAATGTGAAGCTAAGTAAACTACTATGAGCTCTTCTCCTCCTAAAAGATTCTTGGACATGGATCCAAGCTAAGATACTAGCAACACAGTGGTGGTACTAGAATTCTCTGATAGTCGGGAAGAATTACAGATGCTTCACCATATACTTGATAAGAAAAATATATCAAACTCTATTCCTAGCGTGAATCTAATACAATTAAGTAATTCTGTTATAGCCCTTAACACTGTGATGACTAGTAAAGATACTTGGATTATTGACTTCGAAGCTATAGATCACATGACTGGTAATGAAAATTTATCCCACAGCCTTAAATTCTGTCATAAACATCTCAAAGTAAAAGTAACTAATGGTGTATTCACAAGGGTTAAGGGAATTGGCATGGTTACTTTATCTGATCACTTGGAACTTCACAATGTTCTATTTGTACCGGATATAATATCCTGAATTGTAATTAAGGGCTAATGACTTCAAAAGTAATGTAATTATTAATAAATGAATACTTTTGAAGAATATGAGGTATATTGTGATGTAAATTGTGCTTGATGATGGTTTGGTATATGTTATGACAATTAGGGGCAAAATAGTAAATTTACTGACCAATTGGTCAGTTATCGAAGAAGAAACTCATAGGTAACTTGAGATCAATAGTTAGGATTAATTCTTAAATGATTTAAGGGGCGGAATTTAGTGTGGAGGTGCTTATATGAACTTATGGAAGGAAGAATGGGATTATGACATGTGGCAAGTTGTGAATCGTTAGATGAGGTCAAAAATTCAAAGTTCAATTTTCTCTTCCCTCTCTCCCTTCAAGTCGGTGAGAAGCATGGAAAAAGGGGAAAAAATTTATCATCATCATTCTCATCTCATCTCTTTCCTCATCTCCATTTCCCGCGACCTCAAGGAAGAAAGAGAAAGAAGAAAACTTAAGGTAGGTGCTCCAAATGACTTTAAATGCTCAAATACTCTTCATTAATGTTGTTCAAGAGGTTGAGAGTTCTATTTCTGTGGTTTTAGAATTTTGAAAGGTGGAGTTTTAGTACTTGAACAAATTTGAAAGTGGAAGAATCAAGGATTTGATCTTGACAAGTTGAAAAGATGAGTATTTGATACATTTTGGTATAATTGTTTTGGTTATTGGTAAGTTTTGAGAACTTTGGATTTTTGCCCTGATTTCATAAGATTTTGGAATGAATGAATTGGGTGTTGTGTTAGGAGGGAAATGGTATAAGATTGTGCCCTTGTGCCATTAGAGTTGGATAGGAATTGAATTAGGTAATTTGGTAATCTTAGTAGTTGTGAAGCAATTTGAACCAAAACTGAATGTATATGGATAGAATGTGATTTTGATTTTTTTGAGGTTATATATAGGTTCCTTATAGAATTTTGTATGGGAATGAGCTTTGGTATGAGTTTTAGGACCATTAGAGGCAAATTGGGCAATTTTAAAAGCTGTATTAGTTACTGTGATTTGGCTTCAAATAAGCCTTATTCGAGTGAGGGAAGGTCTCACTCGGGTGCAATACAATATTCTCAGTGTTTTGGTTAAGCTCTCAGGCAGAGTTCGTGAGTAAACTTCCTCACCTTCGTGTGACAGGTGTTATCACTCGAGTGTATAGGGTATCACTTGAGTGCGTGTGCATGTAGCACTATGGGCGTGTGTCTTGGGTTAACACTTGTAGGCCATTTTTCAAGAGTGTTCCTCAGCACTCACGGGTGTTGGATGGTCACTCGAGTGCTAGGGCTAGTGCTCGAGTGCACTTGTTACTTTAGAGTTTAAGTTGCTCTCGGGTTGTTACTTCTCGCATCTCACTCGATGGGACTTAAGTGAACTGGCCACTCTAGGGTGTATTTGTGCTCTGGGTACATACTTTTTGGGTCTCACTCGTTGGGACTCGAGTATGAATAGGGAGGTCACTCGAGTGAGGTCTCCTTCACTCGAGTGATTCAGTCAAAAATCAGTATTTTCTTCTGTAAAAGGGATCTTTGGGGGTAGTTATCCCAACCCTTTAAGCATGTGTCTAAGCTTCTAATATTCACCTAAAGAGTCCAAATGATAACCAACATTAAGAATAATGAAGGTAAGAATTGGGATAGAGAATTAATCTGCCATTTTTTATTATGATTATAGGATTTGATATTTGCCCTGGCCGTAATCAGCCTCTGCCTAAACAACATCGGTAGGAACAAGGTAGTGACTCTTCTCTTATATAATGTATAGATATAATGTATGTGTGTGTATCATTGTTTGAGATGCTATGTGGCGTTGCTGCCTATACAGCTGATGATAGCTGTCGTTATCCAGTGCGAGCTGGCGTTATACAGCGAAAGCTATCATTATCCAGCATAAGCTGGCGTTATACAGTGAAAACTGTCGTTATCCAGCACAAACTAGCATTATACAGTGAAATCTGTCGTGATTATATATACAGCCATGAGTACTGTCGTTGTGATGGAAGCCATGTATCATTATGTTGTTGTGATGCTGCTGTTAATGATTGCTTACATGCTATATGTTTATATATTGTATAAGTGATTTGTGTTAGATCTCTCATGTTTTGATGATAACAAAGAATGGTATGAAAAAGATTTGATAAACAAATAAGTTTGAACAAAGTAATAACAGAGCAAATCATCACTTGAAGTAAGTATTGGAGTAATGAAGAAAGGCCAAGAGAAAAAGTTGAGAAACTTTATCACTGGCAAGTTTTCTAAAGGGTTACTCAAGTAAGTACTTGAGTAATATACAGAAACTTGAAGTAACCAGAGCAACCTTCAAGTAACCTGCCAACGTTACTCGAGTAAGTACTCGAGTAATAAGGTATATGACTTCCAGTTGCTCTCGGCCTGCTAACGTTACTCGAGTAGCTACTTGAGTAACAAGGTAAATCACTTGGAGTTGCTCTCGGCCTGCCAATGTTACTCGAGTAAGTACTCGAGTAACCAGGTAAAAGACTTCCAGTTGCTCTCGGCCTGCCAACGATACTCGAGTATGTACTAGAGTCCCTTGCTTCAAGAAATATGTTGCTCTCGGCATTTTCAATCCTGCCAATATTACTCGAGGAGCTACTTGAGTAACTCACTGTGGTAAGCAAAACCTGAAGGTAATACTCGAATAACAGGATATGCTTTTATCATACTTCAGTCGAGGCACTACTCAAGTATGCAGGTATTTAATTATTCTTTATCAAGTATTTTAATGAGGTTACTCGAGTAGGTAATCGAGTAATCTGTAGTCTTATTTACACAGCACTTGAGGTATGTACCCGAGTAAGCTGTGTAGGAAATTTATGTTTACTCGAGTAAGTACTCGAGTAACAGGGTAAGAAAACTTGAAGTGCTCTCGGCCATGAAATCATGCCAACATTACTGGAGTAAAGCATCGAGTAACCAGAAGTTTAATTGAGAGATTACTCAAGTTGCTACTCGAGTAACCTATGAAGAAAAGTGTGCCATACCCGAGTAAACAGGTATTTCCAGGGTTTGTAAATTTGTTTACTCCATGCACTACCCGAGTAATATAATGTTCATTTATTAACTTGCAGTTTATCAATACTCTCACGATGATACTCGAGTAAGTACTCGGGTAAACTTAATGAATACTTGAGCAACAACTCGAGTATGCAAGTTCAGAAATTCAGAAATCATTCCAACGTTCATTGATTTGTTCCCTATGTGATTAACCTTTCATTGTATTTGTATTCTTAGCATATCCACAGATAAACAATGAAGAGATCTTACCAAATAAGGAAAGTCAAATGCAATGTTCAAATGCCACCTACCACCACCTACCATAAACGGATATTTTTCAAATACTGGAAAAGTTAACAGTGGCTGCGCACACTCTAACGGGTGAGAAGAAAATGTTCCAACGATCGCTACCAACACATCTATATATATGGGAACTTCCAAATAGAGAAAAGGATAAGAACACACACACGAACTCATTATCAAGTTCAATACTCTGTTTTACATATACTTGTAATTCTGTACTTCAGTGATTCTTATTCACTCTGTGAGAGAGATATTTCATTCAATCTCAATATTTGTTATTGAGGTAACTTAAGGTTGTGGAACCTTGAGTTGGGATTGGATTACAACTTGTAAGGGGGAGTGAGTGTCCAGGCGAAGGAACTTACTTGTACTGAGGTGCCAAGAACCCACTGAATCTTAGAAGTTATAGTGAATCTCTCAAAGATACTCTGAGGACTGGATATAGGTCAAAGTGGTTGTGGCCGAACCAGTATAACTCCCGGTATATACTTCGGTGATATTTCTCCTTACTCTTTACTGCATTATATTCACCGTCAAGTTTTCATATTTGCAACGAAATTTTTAGTATCACCTAATTCACCCCCCCTCTTGGGTGAAACGCTTGCTCTAATATTTGGTATTAGAGCGTAGGTCTTCTTATTAAGGTTTAACAACCTAAGAAGGATCCAATGGCAAGCATGGGTGAAGGAATTTTTCCCGACAGAGCATCCATCACTAGACCACCAAGTTTCAATGGCGAACACTTTTCTTTCTAGAAAGCAAAGTTCAGAGTATTCGTGATGGCTACCGAATATGGGCTATGGGATATGATTAACAGTGGAAACTATCAACCTACAAAGACTGTGATTATCAGAAAATTCCCAAGATGCCAGCGGAATATGATGAGAATGATAATAAACTTATCACTCTCAATAGCAAGGCAATTCTGATGTTACAAAGTCTTTGATTCAAAGTGAATACTTTAGAATTTGCATACTTCCAACAGCAAAGGAAATATGGGAAGCTCTGGAAATAGCTCATGAAGGAACTTCGGGAATAAAGGAGAATCGGATCAACACCTTGGTCACTGAATTCGATATACTTCGAATGAAATCAAGTGAATCAATATATGAATTCGAACTTAGATATACTCATCTTGTTAATCAACTTGCAGCACTTGGAAAAGTTTATGATCAACATACCCAAGTACGAAAGATTTTGAATATTCTTTCTAAAGAGTGGGAGGCCAAAGTCACTGCGATAGAAGAAGCAAAAGGAGAATCAATGAGATCAGTTGCTTCTCTATTTAGAAGTCTTTCTGAATATGAAAGTAAACTAAAGTTCAAACGGGAACTAGATGACATCGGTGACAAGAAGAAAAGAGGCCTAGGACTAAAAGCAAAAGAAGAAAATCAAGATGAGGATGAGGAGTTTGACGATGATGAAATGGGCCTAATCATAAAACGATTCAGAAAGTTCTACAAGAAAGGTCAAGGATTCAAACACTTTCAGAAAGGAGGAAATAGCAGCAAAGATCATATCATCTGCTATGAATGTGGAAAACCAGGACATATCAAATCAGAATGTCCAGAACTGAACCAAAAGAGCAAAGAAAAGAGAAAAGGAAAATTCTTCAATAAAAAGAAGGCCTTTGTATCTGCTATATGGGGTGATAGTTCCTCTGACGAAGAAAGTGATGAAGAAGAAGTAGCCAATATATGTCTCGTTGCTCAAGAAGAAACAGAAGAAGAGGTAAATGATTCTGATCCTACCTATGATGAATTACTTTCTGAATATAATACTTTACATTCTGAATTCATCGAAGTAGTTAAAGAGTTAGTTGTTTTCATAAAGAAAAACAAAGTTCTTGAAATTGAACTAAAAGAAAGTTCAGAAAAGGATTGTGAAAATTGTTTTTCTTTAAAAAAGAAAAACACTGATCTTACAAAAACTCTTGAAAATTTTACACAAGCAAGTGAGATGCTAAATGTTATTTTAAAAGCTCAACTATTTGTAAATGACCGATTTGGAATTGGATATGATCCAAAATCAGATAGAAGGAAAGGTAGAAAGAAAGTAGGAGGTAAGTCATATTTGAATTATTTCCAGCATTCCGTGCATACATCAAATCCTTTTGCATTTTGTAATTATTATAATAGAAAAGGTCTTTATACTTCTTCATGCATTTATAAGAAGAAAGGAACGATAGGAACCTACAAATGGGTACCTAAAGGAACATATGTTTCGAAAATTTCCTGTACTAACCCAAAAGAACCCAAAAAGAAGTGGGTACCTAAGACTTAATCGTATTTAATTGCAGATATGTCTTAAAGCATCCAAAAACAACAAGTGGTACATAGACAGTGGATGCTCTAGACATATGACCGGTGATTTTGAAAGTCTTACCAAATTGCAATCTAAAGAAGGTGGAAAGGTAAAATTTGGAGGAAATCAAACCGGAAGGATAGCAGGAATTGGTGAAATCAAAAATGACAAAGGCATACAAGTCAAAGACGTATACTATGTCGAAGGATTGTGCCATAACTTGCTGAGTGTAAGTCAAAGTGCAAACAAGAACAACTGGGTAATATTTGACTCAGAGGATTATCTAATTATCAACAAGAATGACTTATTACTTGATAAGAATAATATCAAGGCTAAGCTTAGAGCAAAAAGGGAAGGTAATTGTTATACTCTAGATATTAGTAGAAATAATTCTGAAAATTGTTTTGTGAGTAATGCTGATGAAAGTTAACTATGGCATAAGAGATTGGCTCATGTCAATATGCATCAATTAGACAAACTACTAAAAAAGGATTTAGTTTTTGGATTACCCAAAGTAAATTTCGAAAATGACTTGATTTGTGACGCATGTCAAAAGGGTAAACAAACTAAATCATCTTTCAAATTGAAAAATGAAATTTCAACAAATAGACCACTACAATTATTGCATATGGATTTAGTTGGCCCAGCAAGAGTAAAGAGTCTTGGTGGCAGCTTATATTCATTGGTCATTGTGATGATTCCTCCAGATTTACATGGGTTATTTTTCTATCATCAAAAGATGAAACTTTTAAAGAATTTATTGTTTTTGCCAAGAAAGTGCAAAATGAGAAAGGTATGTCCATTACAGGTATTAGGATTGATCATGGTGGAGAATTTGAAAATCAAGCCTTTGAAGAATATTGTGATGCTAATGGCATTGATCACAATTTCTCTGCTCCAAGGACACCTCAACAAAATGGAGTCGTGGAATGAAAGAATAGAGTGCTCACTGAAATGGCTAGAACAATGTTAAATGAAAATAATGTGTCTCAAGTCTTCTGGGCTGATGCTATGAGTACAGCATGCTATATTTCAAATAGAGCCTATATTAGAACAAAACTTGGAAAGACACGATACGAGCTGTACAAAGGAAGGAAGCCAAACATTGCTCATCTACACATCTTCGGTTGTAAGTCTTTCATACATAATAATGGTAAAGATAACTTAGGAAAATTTGATTCTAAAACTGATGAAGGAATTTTTCTAGGACATTCTAACCAAAGTAAAGCATATAGAGTTTTCAATAAAAGAACATGTGTTGTTGAAGAATCAATTCATACTGTATTTGATGAATTTGAATCCTCTAACAAAACCATTGATGAAGAACAGGAAGTTGTTTTAAATCAAGAAAATGGTCAATCTATTTCTAAATCTCTTATTCCAGAAGTTGATGAAACCAAGGAAGAAGAGCAATCACTAGGACAACCTAGAGCCTGGAAATACAATAAAAGTCATCCCTTAGATCAAGTCATAGGAGATATGAATGAAGGGATCAAAACTAGAAATAGAATTTTCAATGAAGTAAGTTTTTCTGCATTCATGTCTAAGATTGAACCTTCTAACATTGATGAAGCCCTATCAGACAATGATTGGGTTATAGCAATGCAAGAAGAATTAAATCAATTTGAAAGAAATCAAGTTTGGGATTTGGTACCCCGACCCAAGGATCATCCGATCATTGGCACTAAATGGGTATTCAAAAACAAACTCGATGAATCTGCAATTATTGTCAGAAACAAGTCAAGATTGGTGGCCAAAGGCTATAATCAGGAAGAAGGAATTGATTATGAGGAAACGTATGCTCCAGTAGCTAGATTGGAAGCTATACATGTACTCTTAGCCTTTGCATGCATCAAAGGATTCAAACTCTATAAAATGGATGTAAAGAGTGCATTTCTAAATGGTTACATCATGGAAGAAGTATACGTAGAACAACCTTCAGGTTTTGAAGATGTAACTAAACCTGACCATGTTTTCAAACTCAAAAAGGCTTTATATGGTTTAAAACAAGCTCCTAGAGCATGGTACGAAAGGCTCAGTAAATTTCTTATTGATCAAGGTTTTGTACGAGGAAAAGTTGATACAACACTTTTTACAAAACGAAAACATGATGATATTTTAATTGTTCAAATATATGTTGATGATATTGTTTTCGGTGCTACTAATGAATCTTTGTGTAAGGAATTTTCTGAGATAATGCAGGGAGAGTTTGAGATGTCAATGATGGGAGAATTGAATTTCTTTCTCGGTTTGCAAATCAAACAAAGAAAGAATGGAATCTTCATATCTCAAATAAAGTATTTAAAAGAGTTATTGAAGAAGTATGGAATGGATGAAGCAAATGGAACGGACACACCTATGAGCTCAACTACGTTGCTTGATGCTAATGTCAAAGGGAAAGACTACAACATCACAAAATATAGAGGAATGATTGGATCATTACTCTATCTCACGGCAAGCAGACCAGACATCCAATTGTGTTGGCATATGTGCAAGATATCAATCAGCACTAAAGGAATCACATGCTGAAACTGTCAAACGAATCTTTAGATATCTTGCTGACACACCAGAATTGGGTCTGTGGTATCCTAAAGGAAGAAATGAATATCTAGTTGCATATTCAGATTCTGATCATGGAGGATACAAGACAGACAGAAAGAGCACCAGTGGACAAGGACAATTTCTTGGAGGATCTCTTGTATGATGGTTCAGCAAGAAAAAAAATAATGTGTCTCTTTCGTCAACAGAAGCTGAATATGTTGCAGTCTTAAGTTGTTGTGCACAAGTAATATGGTTAAAACAACAACTACAAGATCTTGGTATTTATCTCAAAGAAATACCAATCTATTGTGACAATACCAGTACGATAAGCTTGGTAAAGAATCCAGTTCAACATTCTAGAACCAAGCATATCGATGTCTGACATCACTTCATCAAAGATCATGTCCAAAAGAAAGATGTAAAAGTGATATTCATTCCTACTCATCTTCAACTAGCTGACATCTTCACCAAGCCTCTTGCAAAAGATCAATTTCTATACATTAGAAGAGAATTGGGAATGGTAAATCCCAATGAATTGTAAGTTATTTCAGTTTCTCATAATGTTAGATAAAGTCATTTGATAATGTTTTGATGATTACTAATTTAAGCATCGGAGTATGTAGAAACTTGTTTTACAGGAAGATTGAAACTCTGTTCTGAGAAATAAAAACAGAGGTTATCAGAGGACACCATTACTGGAGTGCCAACTTCAAGTAATGTCTAACAGTACAGCATTACCCGAGGGACAACTTGAAGTAAAAGAGCACATTACTCGAGTGAGTACTCGAGTAATGGTCTTCCTAAACTGGAAGTAACGTATCAAGTTACCTGGAATTTAAATCAAACGGTTCATTTGGTGAGAAATGAACAGTCCAAACTAGAAAATACAGGTTACTCGAGGGAAGCCTCGAGTAAACTTGAAGCTTACTCGAGTAAGGACTCGAGTAACTGCAGGTCCAGATCACAAACTTAATGAGAATCGACTCAAATCTGCTCTAAAATGTCTATAAAATGATCGAGGGAACACACATGGATAATTACAATATTATTAATGCCAGGTACGCAATTTAAATGAATTATTTTAGAAATTTTCTATATGATCACTCGAGTAAACATGATATTTACTTGAGTAAGGCCTCGAGTAACGTCGGGTTCTAGGTCTTTATCTGTCACAAACTCAGTCATTTCCACAAAATCTCCTCGAGTAAATCACCCAGTCCTCTCACAAAAACTTTTCACAATCTCTTCCTTACTTGGTTTCCGTCAAAACCTATCAATTTTTAGCTCCAAAAACCTCCTATTTTGTTCAGATTCTCCTTGCCCTATATTGCGTCTTTTCACTCTGTTTTCTGTGACTTCAAGTTTCTCTGAATCAAAATGGTTAGAACCAAAAACCTTACTCCTATAGATTCTTCTGGATCCCCATAACTCTCTGACCCTCTTTCTTCTCCTCCCAGAAAGAGACGAAAACTCACATCTAGATCAAAAGCCAAAATCCAACTCAAACCTCAACCGAAATAGAAGGGTGTTGTGATTAAAGAGCCAGTAGTAACAAGGGCTCAATCAAAGAAGAGCACCTCTACTGGGAAAGGCAAGAGTACCAAGTCTTCTTCACCTCCACTCTCTAATTTGTCCACTCCATCTTTCACACGAAAACCCTCCAAAAAGCCCAAATATGATGTGAATGTGGCTAAAGCAATGGCTGGCATTCTTGACCAACTTGAGAAGGGGCAATCTTCAAAGAAGTCAGAATTGCCAGAAGAGGAGATCACAAAACCTCCAAAGGGGTTCAATATCAACAAGTTGGAAGACTCTCAAAAGTACCTCACACATTTCTCAAGGAGAAAAGTCTGCAAGACTCACTGTATGGACCTCAAAGTACTTTAGGAGGTATTGAAGTATGATCTTAGTCCCTTTCTTGAACCTTTTATGCCTTGGCTATCTATTAGGCTTCCATTTTGCACAAAAATAGTCACACACTTTTACTGCAATCTTGAGATTCTAGATGAACCCAATAAAAATTCTGCAGAAGAAGAGATGACTACTACTGTTAGAGGCCAGAAAATACTTATCTCACCTTCTAGGATCAATGTGTGGTTAAGAATAGAGAACCCTCCAGATGACATTTACTCCAAACTTGAACCAAACCAAATTTTCTCTGTTCTTAGACCTGGTGAGTTTGTGGGTCCTCTTAATTTCAATCCTAGTGATATGTGCGATCATCACAGGGTTCTATGGTATATATACTCTAGATCCCTTATGAACAAGGCCAATAATTATACCCATTTTTCTGATCGGGACTATAGATGGTTTGCTTCCTTACACCTGAAGGAACAAAAAGATTTGGGGGAATACATATTTTTTTAAATGAAGAGGTACAGAGTAGATGGGAAAGCCACTACTCCAATGCCATATCCTCATATTATTTCGCTTATTCTGAAGAAAAATAAGATATGGTACTTGGAGAGTAAAGAGCACATTGAGAGAGTTACTCCAATTGGGAGAAATCAAATTGGGAAGCTCAACATTGAAATTCCTCTCAAGGGTCCTCTGGAGTCTGGGTCTAAGAAGAAGAAGAAGACAGAGACTGAGACAAGTAAATTGGATAACACTCAGTCTTTTGTACCAGCTGCCACTACCTCTTCACCCTCTTTCCTCAATACAACACTTCAACACTTCATGGAAAATATGCTCAAGGGATTTCATGTAGACATAGCCAACACCAATGCTGAGTTGATAACTCACATGAATAACAAGATGGCTGAGTTTGTTGAGAGGATGGACAAAAGGCACGAAGAGTTGTTAGTTGAGCAATGTGCCCAGGGTGAGACTTTGAGGTTGATCTTAGCAAGACTGGACTCTTTGGGTCCTGGACCTTCTGCTGGTCCATCATCTGTACCTGAGGCATTCTCATCTCCAGAGAACATACCACCTCCAGAGAACATCCCATCTAACCTTCATCATACTGAGGTTGTGCCACCTATCCCTGAACCTCTAGTCTCTAGTCCACATAAATCAAGACCCAGAGATATCCTATGCTCAGTGGACAATCCTGAGACCAATGAGACTATTCATATTATCATTGAGGATTCACCACCCAGACCTCAGCCTGAACCCTCTCCTACACCTATTCCATCTCCTACTCATACAGAGGAAATCTCTCCCTCATCTTCTGATCATCATACTCCAGGTGCCACTGAAGAGGTTGAGACCACCACTATGATTGTCTATCAGCCCCTTCCTGTTCCTCCTAGAGATGACATTCATATCCCTCCACTCAATCTTCCTGAACCAGAATCTTCCAGCTCCTCTTCTTTTGATTCTTCTGGTTCAGATGGTCCTTTAGTTCTTCCTGTGAAACCAATTTCTATGGCCAAGCCTTCTAGTCCTCTACTTGATTGATGAAGACAAAAAGGGGGATAAGAACTTGAGTGTGATTTTGTGGAGTTTCTGAGTTTCTTTCTGATTTTGGGTATATGGGTGTACATGGGATTTAGGGAGCTTTTCAACATATAAGTTTTTCATCTTGTAATATAATTTTAAGTTTAATGCAAGCTTCTTTAAGTTAGAATTTCATTTTAAGTCCATCTAAGTTTTTAAGTTATAATACATTGTGGGACTAATGAGTTTATTATGTATGCAAGGTGAATATCTTATGTTTTCAACATTTTCCAAAACTCTTTGAATTTAAACTTAACAAGTTATTTCAAAAAGGTTTTCAAAATTACCATTGATTTCAAGAAGTGTTTATTTGAACTCAATTTCAAAAACTTTGTTCAAAATCACAAACTTTTGTCATCATCAAAAAGGGGGAGAATGTTAGATCTCTTATGTTTTGATGATAACAAAGAATGGTATGAAAAAGATTTGATAAACAAATAAGTTTGAACAAAGTAATAACAGAGCAAATCATCACTTGAAGTAAGTATTGGAGTAATGAAGAAAGGCCAAGAGAAAAAGCTGAGAAACTTCATCACTGGCAAGTTTTCTAAAGGGTTACTCGAGTAAGTACTCGAGTAATAATATAGAAACTTGAAGTAACCAGAGCAACCTTCAAGTAACCTACCAACGTTACTCGAGTAATAAGGTATATGACTTCCAGTTGCTCTCGGCCTGCCAACGTTACTCAAGTAGCTACTCGAGTAACCAGGTAAATCACTTGGAGTTGCTCTCGGCCTGCCAATATTACTCGAGTAAGTACTCGAGTATCCAGGTAAAAGACTTCCAGTTGCTCTCGGCCTACCAACGATACTCGAGTATGTACTCGAGTCCCTTGCTTAAAGAAATATGTTGCTCTCGGCATTTTCAATCCTGCCAATGTTACTCGAGGAGCTACTCGAGTAACTCACTGTGGTAAGCAAACCCTGAAGGTAATACTCGAATAACATGATATGCTTTTATCACACTTCACTCGAGGCACTACTTAAGTATGCAGGTATTCAATTATTCTTTATCAAGTATTTTAATGAGGTTACTTTAGTAGGTAATCGAGTAATCTATAGTCTTATTTACACAGCACTTGAGGTATGTACCCAAGTAAGCTATGCAGGAAATTTATGTTTACTCGAGTAAGTACTCGAGTAACAGGGTAAGAAAACTTGAAGTGCTCTCGGCCATGAAATCCTGCCAACATTACTGGAGTAAAGTATCGAGTAACCAGAAGTTTAATTGAGAGATTACTCGAGTTGCTACTCGAGTAACCTATAAAGAAAAGTGTGCCATACCCGAGTAAGTACCCGAGTAAACATGTATTTCCAAGGTTTGTAAATTTGTTTAATCCATGCACTACCCTAGTAATGTAATGTTCATTTATTAACTTGCAGTTTATCAATACTCTCATGATGATACTCGAGTAAGTACTTGAGTAAACTTAATAAATACTCGAGTAACTACTTGAGTATGCAAGTTCAGAAATTCAGAAATTATTCCAACGTTCATTGATTTGTTTCCTATGTGATTAACCTTTCATTGTATTAGTATTCTTAGCATATCCACAGATAAATAATGAAGAGATCTTACCAAATAAGGAAAGTCAAATGCAATGTTCAAATGCCACCTACCACCACCTACCGCAAATGGATATTTTTCAAATACTGGAAAAGTCAACAGTGGCTGCGCACACTCAAACGGGCGAGAAGAAAACGTTCCAACGGTCGCTACCAACACATCTATATATATGGGAACATCCAAACAGAGAAAAGGATAAGAACACACACACGAACGCATTATCAAGTTCAATACTCTGTTTTACATACACTTATAATTCTATACTTCAGTGATTCTTATTCACTCTGTGAGAGAGATATTTCATTCAAACTCAATATTTGTTATTGAGGTAACTTAAGGTTGTGGAACCTTGAGTTGGGATTGGATTACAACTTGTAAGGGGGAGTGAGTGTTCAGGTGAAGGAACTTGCTTGTACTGAGGTGCCAAGAACCCACTGAATCTTGGAAGTTATAGTGAAACTCTCAGAGATACTCTGAGGACTGGACGTAGGTCAAAGTGGTTGTGGCCGAACCAGTATAACTCCCGGTGTACACTTCGATGATATTTCTCCTTACTCTTTACTGCATTATATTCACTGTCAAGTTTTCATATTTGCAACAAAATTTTTAGTATCACCCAATTCACCCCCCTCTTGGGTGAAACGCTTGCTCTAACAATTTGTTACTACTGAAATTCTTTTGAATATCATTCTTTCCATTTTTAAATCTACAGCCAGGGCAGGTGGTTCCTTTGGGAAGCAGCCAACCAAGAGCGGTTAGAAATTTTGAGAGATATGTGATTGTTGGCTATCTACTTTGGAGTGGGATTACTGTATATTCTCTTTTGAAATCTAAATAATATCTAGTCATGATTGTGTAATCCCCTAGTAGGGAATTCTGAAACACTTAGTCTATATAGATGAACCCGGGGATTGCTGGGATTTTTGTTGTACACTCTGATAGGTATAAATGTGAATTAATTACACAGGTAATTATATTCGAAATATAAAATTGAGATCAGAAGAGGGATGAGTTTTGAAAGAATTTTTGAAAACCCTACCGGAAGGAAGGCATGAAAGTGATTTTAACCTTCCATAGATCTCTAAACCATTTTAATTATGCGTTATCGAGTTATAATTAAGCTGATTAAGGTAGGGGGTTACAGCTGAGCTCACCTGTAATCTAATATTTGTGAGCAAGTTAACTAGAGGTCAAATATGCCAAGTAATCTTTGAGAATGATCTTTGTGTTTTTCAGGATTTAAAATCGAGGAGGAAGATTGGGAGTTCTAGAGAATGGGATGGACTGTTCTACCTTAAAGGATTGAACTTGAAAACTAAAAGGAAGGTAAGAAGGTACTGGTTAGTTCCAACTCTCAAAATCATGATATACACTTATGGTATTGTCGCTTAGGTCACCCCAGTTTTGATTATATGAAGCATGTGTTTACAAGTTTATTCAACAAATATTCCATTCCTTTTCATTGTAAAACTTGCCAACTTTAAAAAACAAACTAGATCTTCACATCCTAAACAGCCCTATACACCCTCCTCACCATTCACATTAATCTATAGTTACATTTGGGGTCCTGCATGAATAAAAACCCTTACCAATGCTATATGGTTCTTTACTTTCCTAGACGATCACACGAGAACCATGTGGGTTTATTTAATAAAAGACAAACCCAAAGTAGCCAAAGTATTTTAAAACTTCTATACCTTTATACGAACCCAATTCAACGCTTCCATTAAGGTGCTACGAAGTGATAATGCTAAGGAATATATGAGCAACACCTTTAAAGAATTTCTTGATCAGAAAGGAATTCATCACCAAACCTCTTGCCCTTACACCCCTCAACAAAATGGAGAGGCCGAACGAAAGAATAGTCACCTATTGAAAGTAACCCCAACCTTACTAATGGAACGAAATGTTCCTACTATCTTTTGGGGTGATGCCGTCCTCACTGCAGCTTATCTCATTAACCGTATGCCCTCCAATGTTCTCAATTACGACATGTAACAACCTCATTAAATTATTGTGAAATTCATTATTTCATCAAACACTCAGTAATATTACATAAACAACATATAAAAGTGGTTCCGTCCATAGTACAAATCCTAATATGAACAGAGTATTCAATATATGCAATGAATGCTCAAAATGCCCTTAAGTTTGGCAATATACATTATGCTCATGTAATTAAACAAGACATACAAATTAATATCAAATCAAGCCTCGTGTGCCCCCACCATGGTATCATCGCTTGAACTCTCACCTAAAAAAATAATAAATCAACGGGATGAGTCACATGGGCCCAATAACCACTTCCATTTTAACAAGTATGCAGGGATTGATTATAAGATAGTTAAACAGACAAAATATATATAAAATATAATCTTCCAAAAACATTAATAGTACAAAAGAACATTTTTAATATATATAAAGAACTCCCACAACCATCCTTATAACCTCTTTAACCGCTGATAGAACCCATGAGCTACAAAATATAATAGGTTTAATCTCTTTGAAAAGACTGCACCAAGCTCTCCAATAATGACGTGCAGCCTGGCCAAAGGCTATAGTACTCATATCAGACCATGGGTTCCCTTTTCACAGGATATGAAAATGTGTCACCTGTCCCTTGAGCTGACCTTTAACCCGGCCAAAGGAAAAGGTGATACCAAGGGCCCTAAAAATATCAAAGCCATCAACTATGTGCACAGTAGCAGCTATACCACATGGTAAAAAAGAACCAAACCTTCCTCAATCACAACTCATCACATTCAACATCTCAACATCAAACATCAATAATTTATTCTCACATATTCCTTATTCAATATTATGCATCATCAATCATTCAAAACTATTCCGGCCCACTTAACTAACAAGTTTACTAAAAATATAATTCATACTATCATTGTACATTTTTCATATATAAAATACTATAACATATTTATAGCAATTAAAATACAAACATATACTTATAATCACCTCAACAAGTATACAAGATAAATTGAAAGATGGTTACCTCGAGTTCTTGACAACTAAACTTGTGACAATTCAAGTTCAACAAGTGTAATTAATGTTAAAAAAATTTATTAATAATTGCTAACTAATATAAAATAACCCCCATAATTAACTCACTCCAATCTCCGTGGAAAAATAATAACATTTTATCTATTTCCTCAAATTCTTTAAAAATTAAATTCCTAAAATTTCATAACTCTTTTTCACTCAATAAGATCTTTAACAACAAAAATTCTCTAACAACTTTAACTTCAATAAATCATAAAATTATCAATATCAATATCCTAGATTAATTAAATCTCTTTTCTAGCCTATATGAGCATAATCTAATTATTAAACAATATTGAAACCTCCACATAATTAAAACCCTATCAAACACTAATTTCTAACATTAAATTATAATCTATAATTTCATATAACACCAAATCTACAAAAACTAATCCAATTAGAATTTTGATAATGCCTCCAATAACCCAAATAAATTATTTAATCCAAATTTAATATGTTAAAAGTCTAATATAGAATTATTTAGGGATAATCCCTGAAAAAAACATAGAAATTGGGAAATGAAAAATTAGTCATTTCCCAAGATAAAAGTTGGTAATTCCTTATCACGTTCCGACATTTTCTAATCAACTCTTGGTAAAACACTCATTTGTCATTTCCCAAATTCCAAGTTCTTTTCTAGGGATTCTTTGAATTATTTATAGGATGATTATATAGAAACTCATTATAAAATCATATACCAGCTAAATAACACAAGTAGGTCTTATTAATTATTTTCTATATTTCTACAATCATATATTGACAAAACTCAAACTTGCCTAAAATTTTAATCCTAAAATATTCTCTAATCAATACAAAATTACTACCATAAGAAAGAGAAAAATATTTATAACATTTTTAATTAAGAAAATTTTGTGATTAAAAGTATTTTTGAATACCTTATTCATTACTAAAAAAATTAAAAATACCACTACCAATATCTCACTCTAAGCCTCTCAGCACAACACTTCATGCATTTCTCTACATGAAGTGATTACTGAGAGGTAGAGCCGGTAATATGGGCCCAACCCGTGAGCCCATGGGTTTTGACGGGTTAGGGTTGGAAAAATCCCAACCCGCAAAAATGCGGGCTGCACAGGCCCGCATCGCATAACCCGTGAGTTGATGCTGGCCAGCCTGCGGGTTGGCTCGCAAAATTTTTTATTTTTTATTTATTTATAATAATTTTACAAAACTTATACGTTTTCCACTCCTATTTTGATACCTCCTAATCTAAAGAGAAAAAATCTTAGCTTCTTCCCTTATTCATTAAACAAAATTATTATATCTTGGTTGCTTAATGATGAGTTTATGTTTTGTTTATAAACTTTAACAAATTTGATAACTTTATTTCTTAAATTGTAGATTATGTTTTTAAATTTTTATAAGAGAAATGATTGATTCTAGGAATGTAAATTTAATTACTCATATATATGTGTCTCATATTTCCAATCATCTTTAAAAAATATGAATTTTTTTTCAAAAAAAAAAAAGTGGGCCCGCGGGCTGATCTGCAACCCGCACACTGCGGGTTAAGGTTGGCATTTTGCCAGCACACAGGCTTGTATTTCCAGCTATATTGAGAGGGGTATTACATCCACCGAATGAATTTAACATATTAATATATATATATATATATATATTTTAATGAGACGTAATAATTATATCTTTATTTTTTTCTTAAAATATTATAATGGAACCATTATAATGGCTAGTGCCATTATGATTGGGGCAGGTGGCGCATCCACTTTCGGCGCCACCCACTCCATTATATATTTTCTTATTGTTTTATTAAATATTTCTATATATAGAATGTTTTATTATTATTATTTTAATATTTAATATACATATACACACACATATTAACATAATTATTTTATAATTATAATTATATCTTATAAATAAAAATCAGGATGTTACAGTTCTTCCCACATAGATAGAATTTTGTCTCCAAAATTCACAACACAAGATTCCTACACAATATTACATAAATTTGATCTTAATATAATACAAATATAAACGTCAACATTACTACAACACACAAATACTTAAGTAAACAAATTAGAGAAATCACGTCGCATTCGCTCTTCAATTTCCCAAGTAACATCACCGGGAGACATTACCCTCCAGAAAATTTTTAGAAGTCGGATTGTTCTATTCTGCAACTACTTATCCTTTATACCTAAAATTCTTTCTGGTTCGGGCACATAAGTCAAATTCTCCCTTAACTTGACATCTTTAGGCTCAATCACATGGGAAGGATCTGAATGATGTTTCTTAAGATGTAACACATGGAATATGTTGTGCACATTCGACATATGTTGTGGTAAGGCGATTTGATAGGCAACTAGTCCAATTCACTTCAGAATCTTGTATGGTCCAAAGAATCGAGGAGTCAACTTCCTGGCTTTAATGGATCTGCCAATACCAATTATTGGTGTAACCTCAAGGAATACGTGGTCACCCACTTCAAATGCTAAAGGTCTACACAGCTTATCTGCATAACTCTTTTGTCTGCTCTGTGCGGTCAACAACTTTCAACGAATCATCTCAATCGTTTTTGTAGTTTCATCCACCAAGTCAGATCCAATTACAATTCTTTCACTTAATTCAATCCAATAGAGAAGAGATCAACATTCATGTAGTATAATGCCTCAAAAGGAACCATCTAAGTATTAGAATGATAACTATTATTGTAGGCAAATTCTGCCAAAGGCAAGTGATGATCCCAACTACCAGGCAGCTTAATAGCACAAGACCTCAGTATATCCTCAAGAGTCTGAATTGTCCTCTCAATTTGACCATCAGTCTGCGGATGATAAGATGAACTATACTTCAACCTAGTCCCCATAGCCTCTTGTAATGCTTTCCAAAAATGTGACATGAATCTTGGATCATGGTTTAACACAATCTCTGTAGGTTCACCATGCAACCTAACAATCCAATCCACATACAACTGAGCTAGCTTTTGCAAGCTATACCCAATATGGATCGACAGGAAATGAGATGACTTCATCAATCTGTCTATAATGACCCATATAGCATTACGTTGTGCTCTAGTCTCAGGCAACCCACAATGAAATCCATAGAGATGCTTTCCCACTTCCATTGGGGAATCTGTAAAGGTTGAAGTAGCCCTAAAGGCTTTTGATGCTCAATCTGCACCTTCTGACAAGTCAGATACTTCATTATAAAGTTTGTCACATCACGTTTCATCTTACACCACAAAACATTTAGCTTCAAATCATTAAACATCTTCATGATCCCTAGATGGATAGTGTATTTGCTTCAATGAGCTTCCTCTAGGATGCGAGTCTTCAATTTTTCATCATTAGGGATACAAATCCTCCCTTTAAACCTTAAGATACCATTATAACCTACTTCAAAATCATTTACTCCTCCTTATTCCAAATCCTCCTTAAGTTTCAATAGATATTCATCTTACAACTAAGCCATCTTTATTTCCTTCAAAAATTTATTCTCAATTTGTACAGACTGCATCATAATTTCCTTATTGATTAGTATGTCTATATCCTTCAACCTTTTTAGCCAATGTTTCTCTTAAAAACTCAAGTGAAATACATGAACAACTTTTCTGCTTAAAGTATCCACAACAACATTGGCTCTACCAGGATAATACTTTAGTTCAAAGTCATAATCTTTTAGAAACTCCATCCACCTCCTCTGCCTATTGTTAAGCTCCTTTTGATCTACTAGATACTTCAAACTCTTATGATTATTAAAAATTTCAAATCATGAACAATAAAGGTAGTGTCTCCAAATCTTCAGTGCAAATACAACTATTGCCAATTCTAAGTCAGGGGTTGGGTAATTCTCTTCGTGTGACCTCAATTGTCTGGAAGCATAAGCAACAACTTTTCCCTCTTACATCAATACATATGCCAAACCCCTTAAAGAAGCATCAGTGTACAAGGTGTATGGTAAATTAGGGTTAGGAATAACTAATATTGGTGCAGAGGTTAACTTCCTCTTCAATTCTTGAAAGGCAGCTTCACACTTATCTGTCTAAATAAAGGATTGATCCTTCTGGGTTAGCTTAGTAAGCAGCATTGCTAACTAGGAAAATCCTTGTATAAACTTTCTATAATATCCAGCTAATCCTAAGAAGCTTCTAATTTCAGTCACAGACTTTGGCTGTTCCCATTGAAGAACTGCATCAACATTGGTAAGGTCTACCGCAACTCCTTCAGCTGAAATTACATGGCCAAGGAACTTCACCTCACTAAGCCAAAACTCACACTTACTCAATTTTGAATAGAGCTTGTGCTCTCTCAACACTTGCAACACTGTTCTAAGGTGGTATTAGTATTCCTCTTTGTTTTGAGAGTATATAGAATATCATCTATGAAAACCACCACAAACTTATCTAAATATGGTATGAATATCCAGTTCATATAGTACATGAATACTGCTGGAGCATTAGTCAAACTACACGGCATTACAAGAAAATTATAGTGACCATATCGAGTATGAAAGGCCATTTTGGAGACATCCTTTTCTTTAACTCTCAACTAATGATATCCTAAACTTAAAGTCAATTTTGAAGAATACTGTGGACCCTATAAGTTGATCTAGCAATTCATTAATCCTTGGGAGAAGGTATTTGTTCTTGATGGTGACCTTGTTTAGTTGGCAGTAATCAATGCACAACTACAAGGTCCCATCCTTCTTTTTCACAAATAGAAGAGGTGATCCCCACGGTGATACGCTTGGTCTGATAAATCCCTTCTCTAGTAGTTCTTCTAGTTGTTTAGTCAATTAGACTAATTCTGCTGGAGCCATTCGATAGGGTGCCTTTGAGATAGACTCTGTACCAGGCCCCAGGACAATCAAGAATTTTACTTCTTGCTCAAGGGGTAATCCTAACATTTCCTTTGGGAATACCTCAGGGAACTCATTCACTATTTCAATTCTATCGATTCCTTCCTTTATCTCATCTTGAATAATAAAAACATATAGGCTTTACATCCCTGTTTGATACAACTTTCAGCTTGAACAGTTGACAAGAATGGAGGGCCACTAGACACCCCTCTAGGGACAAAATATATAGGTAAAGCTTTTACACCCTTTAATCGAGCCCATGTACCGTGGTCAGTAGCTTCCTTAAGATTGCATCAATGTCTTGTGGTTCTAAAGGTTTACCATTGTCAACTAGGTCTCTAGTTGATTGCAACTTACATGTATCTACTATTTTTCTACTCCTAAAGGATGTAACCAATAATAAAAGTAAGCAAAAGGAGAAAAATAACAGATCTAACGAAAAGGGGAAGCACATGAGTAGTCTAATGTATATTGCCTATACAACTTTATGTAATAATGAAAACCCTAGAGAACTTTAAAATACAAAGCTTTGATACTAACTTTGTAACAACCTCCTTAAATTACCGTAAAATTAATCATTTCATCAAAAAATTTAGTAATATTACATAAACAACATATTAAAGAGGCTCCATCTATAGTACAAATCCCACTATGCAGCGGAGTATTCAATATATGCAATGAATGCTCAAAAGACCCTTAAGTTTGAAAATATACATTATACTCATGTAATTAAACAAGACATACAAATTGATATCAAATCAACCCTCGTGCACCTCCCCCTGGGTATCACTGCTTGAACTCTCATCTAAAAAAAATAATAAATCGATGAAATGAGTCATATGGATCCAGTAACCACTTCTATTTTAACAAGTATGTAGAGACTGATTGCAAGATAGTTAAGTAGGAAAAATATATATAAAGTATAATCTTCTACAAATATTAATAGTACAAAAGAACATTTTCATATATATATATATATATATAACTTCCTCAACCATTCTTATAACTTCCTTAAACGCTCACAGAACCCATGAGCTACAAAATATAATAGGTTTAGTCTCTTTGACAAGACTACACCAAGCTCTCCAATAATGAGGTGTAGCCTGGCTAAAGGCTATAGTACTCATATCAGTCTATAGGTTCCCTTTTCGTCGAACATGGAAAGGTATCACCTGTCTCTTGAACTGACCCTTAACCTAGCCAAAGGAAAGGATGGTACTAAAGGCCCTGAAAATATCAAAGCCATTCACTATGAGCACAGCGGCTGTTATACCACATGGTATAAAAGAACCAAACCTTCCTCAACCACAACTCACCACATTCAATATCTCAACATCAAATATCAATAATTTATTCTCATATATTCCATATTCAATATTATGCATCATTAATCATTCAAAACTATTCCAGCCCACTTAACTAGCAAGTTTACTAAAAATCTAATTCATACTATCATTGTACATTTTTCATATATAAAATACGTTAACATATTTATAGCAATTAAAATACCAACAATATTTATAATCACTTCAACAAGCATACAAGGTAAATTGAAAAGTGGTCACCTTGAATTCTTGACAACTAAACTTGAGAGACTTAAAGTTCAACAAGCCAAATTCACTCTAGAATGAATATATAATTACATGTTAAAAAATTTATTAATAATTGGAAACTAATACAAAATAACCCCCCATAATTAACTCACTTTAATCTCAGTAAAAAAGTAATGAAATTTTATCCATTTCCTCAAATTCTATAAAAATCAAATTCTTAAAATTTCATTACCCTATTTCACTTAATAAGATCTTTAACAACAAAAATTCTCTAATCACTTTAACTTCAATAAATCATAAAATTATCGATATCAACATCCTAGATTAATTAAATCTCTTTTCTAGCCTATAGAGCATAATCTAATTATTAAACAATATTGAAACCTCCACATAATTAAAACCCTATCAAACTCTAAGTTTTAATATCAAATTATAATCTATAATTTCATATAACACCAAATCTACAAAAACTAATCCAATTAGAATTTTGATAATGCCTCCAATAACCCAAATAAATTATTTAATCTAAATTTAATTGGTTAAAAGTCTAATGTAGAATTATTTATAGGTTGATTATATAGAAAACTCATTATAAAATCAGATACCAACTAAATAACTAAAATAAATTAATTAAATTAACTATTAATCATTCTCTATATTTCTACAGTCATATATTGACAAAAATCAAATTGCCCAAAATCCTAATTCTAAAATATTCTCTAATCAATACAAGATTACTATCATAAAAAAGAGAAAATTATTTGGAACATTTTTTATGAAAAACAATTTTTGATTAGAAGTGATTTTGAGTACCTTATTAATCCCCAAAAAATTGAAAATACCCTACCAACACCTCGCCTTCACCACCTCGCCCTCATCCTCTCAGCACAACACTTCATTCATTTCTCTACGTGAAGTGATTACGGAGAGAGGGTGTTATACCTCTACCTAATGAATCTAACATGTTATTAATAATATATATATATATATATATATATATATTTAATGAGACATAATTATATTTTTTTTCTTAAAATATTATAATGGCACCATTATAATGGCTGGTGCCATTATGATTGGGGTGGGGGGCGCCATCCACTTTTGGTGCCACCTACTCCATTATATATTTTTTTTTCATTTTTTTAATTAAATATATATATATATAATGTTTTATTATTATTATTTTAATATTATATATATACACACACATTTTAACATAATTATTTCTTAATTATAATTATATCCTATAAATAAAAATCAAGATGTTACACGACACTCATATCCAAAACCTCCTTGAAAACTTTCTCGATTGTCCACTAGTCAATTCATTACCATTAAAGGTGTTTGGTTGTATTGTCTTTGTTCACAAAGATGATGGCAACAAATTTGCTACTCAAGCTGACAAATGTATATTTCTTAGCTACTCTTCTACTAAAAAAGGGTACAAATGATATAGTCCTGCTTTCAAGAAGCTTATTATCTCTCGGGATATTGTCTTCTCAGAAGAAACATATTATCCCAAATTGCTCATTCAGGGGGAAGTATAATGATATTGAATGGCTAGTTTTGGAAGAATCAAACTCCAAATGCTTACCACACACATCATCACTGTCACAACCACAACTTAACCTTATAGCCACCATTGACTCGTTTGCTCCCACATGCCAACCTAGTCCTACCCAACTTAATCATGAATCTGAACATATTCCAGTTCAACCTGAACCCACACCTAATGAGCTGGAAACAAATGTTGAGATCAATTCAGGGATGGATACCGAACCAAAAATAAGAGGAAGAGTCCAGACTACAAGTTCGAGATGAACCAAACACTAGTAGAACTATCTCTTCCATTCAAAGAAATGACCTTGACCATGCCACGTGTCTTTTATTCATCTTCAATTATAGCGTATTTAGGTGAGCCACTGCAGGCCAAAAACACGCGGTCATTGCCTAAAAGCACAATGGGGTGAAGAAATCTTATTTGAGTTCACGTTTTGCTTCACCGAGCTTCTTCACCAAAAGTGGCTTCTGGAAAAAGCCAACAAAAGATGCTTTTTTTCTGTAGTGCGGCTTCACAATGAAGCAGAGAAGTGATCATTACTGCTTTGCCTTATTCGGTTGTCTAGTGTCGGGATTTGTCAAGCTTGGCATTTTTTGGGCACGAGGCAGATCGTAAGTCGTCGGTGTTGTTGCATGTCACCAGTTTCAGTAACCTAACTGTGAAGCTCGTTGGCGGAGTTGTCTTCATCGGCAGAGCATCATCACAGCAGTCGACTAAAGTATCAAAGGAAGGGAGAGCGAAGTAGGGCCCAACATTGAGGATACATGAAGCAAGAGAATCTAAGCAAGAAGATTGCATAGAAAGAGGGAGGGGACGAGGAGGATAGGAGGTTGAAGTAGAGAGAGAGAGAGAGAGAGAGAGAGAGGATATTATGGGATAATTATATAATCTAATATTTGAAAGATAACAGATATCATCAAATTTTTTTATTGTTCATTATTAATAAAATATAAAATTTCAATAGTAATAATGTGATGAATATAATGATATAATGCATATTATACAAATCACATCATTACTGGTGACTATTACATGTTTTTTTTTTTAAAAATACAAATCTAAGCTCGTTAATATCTATAAATAATATAATATCACCACATTTATTATTACTGCTTTATTAATATTTTTAATATTTGAAAAAAATTTACTAATTAAGCTTCCTCATGCTTTTAGGAGAGATTATCCTCCTCATCAAATATCCGTAGATTATCTTCAACACAAATGAATCATCTTTATGACAAAATCATTTGCTTGTTCCGCTACTCCTTTATGTCAATTCCTAAAACCATCCATCACTATTAATTCCCTACAATGAGATATATATGAAAAATAGTGAAATATTCTCTTTTCCTGATATGCAATAACTTTTATCATTAAAAACTCAAATTAGTAATAAAAATATCAAAGAATAATGTGATTAATTCTCCTAAAATAATGGCTTGTCAATATTGTTCTATTATATATAGAGAGGAGGTCAACTAACTCAAAAACTCTCACTTGAAGGATCTTATATCCATTCATCATGGTTATTAAATTAAAACTATCATTTATTGTAAAAGTTTACAATTCTTATTCATAAACCATTATTTATGTACTAAATACATAATAGTTTTCTACGTGAGACCATTATTTATTTTTATTGAAACTCACGGGTTTTATATATAAACAGTTATGTATGTTACTGAATAAATAACGGTTGTAAAATAAGATCGTTATGTTTAATGCATTTATTATCATATATTATGATGGTTGTTTACATATGCCCGTTAATTATTATCACAGCAATGAGCAGATCATGCCCTCACCGAACTCAATATATAACGGATGTTATATTATAACTGTTTTAATAGGTCTAAAATAAATAACAGTTAAAAAACGTAATGTATTTGCACTGAGCTTTTATAATGCCTGCATATGTGACAATTTAGAATCATTACATATGACAGATAATAACCATCATATCTTGCGATTTTTGTAGTAACGTCACCAATATTATAGCTGCTAAAATAAAGGAAATAATATGAAACTTAAAAATTCAAATATGCTAAGATCTTAGGGTTCTTTTGGAAACTAATTAAACCCTAATTAATAATTTAATTATAGTTAGGTTTAGGCCCAAGGCCCATGGCAGAAACAACACTCTCCTTCAGGTTGGCAAATAGATTTCTATCATTCCTAACTTACTTTTAAGCTCCTAAAATTGTGTTCTTGCCAGTGCTTTAGTAAACATATCCCCTACTTGGTGTTTAGATGAGACATGCGCCAATTCAATGATTCCATCATCTTCTTTTTCTTTTATGAAATGTTTGTCTATATCGACATGCTTTTTTCTTTCACGGTAAATAGGACTCTTGACCATTACAATAGTAGACATACTATTATATGCAATCTGATAGGTATATTTGGTGCAAAATTCAATTCTTTGAGCACCCTGATTATCCACATGGCTTTACACACTTCATTAGCTAGGGCTCGTAACTCATCTTCTACACTACTTATAGACATCTGTTTCTTACTTTTCCATATTAACAAGTTTCCCCATATAATAGTGCATTACCCTAAGGTAGATCTCCTGTCTGGCAGGAAACCTGCATGATTCGTATTTGTGTAAATAAATTTTCTTGGCATTGAATTTCAGCAAAGAAAAGTCCTCGGCCTGATGTCATTTTTAGGTAGTGTAGGATTCTATAAACTGCTTCCATATGCTCTTCCATGGGTTTATTTGCAAACCGGATGATAACTCCAACTACAAAGCTTATGTTAGGATGCATGTGGGAAAGATATAAGTTTTTACCAACCAATCTTTTGTACCTTTCAGCACTAACTAGTATTAGTTCTTTTCTTGGCTTCTTTTCCTTCTTATTTTCTATGCCTTTCGTTGCTTCTTCCTCTTCTCTCTTATTGTCGAGTTTGTGTCTAGTGTCTATTAGTATATCTGCTAGTTTTGCTCCCAAGATTCCTATTTCCATTGGCAAGTCTAGTATGTTCTTTCATTATGAAACAACAATCCCATCTCATGATTGTGCTACCTCTTTACCTAGGAAGAATCTTAAACCTCCCAAGTCTTTCACTTCAAATTCTCTTTCTAGTGATCTCTTAAGCTTAGCTAACTCACCTATGTCATCGCTAATTAGAATACTATCATCAATGTATATAATAAGAATTGTCCTTTTACCTTTTGAGTGTTTCACACATAATGTGTGTTTGCTTGGCATTGAATAAACTCTTTACTGCTTTGGCAAATTTCCCAAACCATGCTCTAGGAGACAACTTCAAGCCATAGAATGATTTGTAAAGTCAATATACCACTCCTAGAGTGTTATATTTTGACACACCCAGTGGGATATTTATATATACTTCCTCTTTTAAGTCATCATTAAGAAATACATTTTTCACATCAAGTTGGTGTAATGGCCAATCTAGGCTTGTTGCAAGAGACAACAGTATTTGAATTGTTTTTAACTTTGCAGCATGAGCAAAGGTCTCTTGATAGTCGATTATGTGAGTATGAGAATACCCTTTTTCCATCAGGCAAGCTTTATATTTGTTGATTGTACCATCAGGGTTGTATTTCTTCATAAAAACCCACTTACAACCTACTGCCCATTTTCTAGGTCTAATTTTGCATTAAAGCCCTTAATTCTTCATCAATAGCTTTCTTCTTCCAATTCATGTCTTGAATAACTTCTTAAACAGTAATTGGTAACTGTTCATTTACTAGTCGAGTAACAAAGCTATGCATAGAAGGTGACAAATAGTCATATGAAACAAAGTTGCCTATAGGGTGCTAAGTGTATGATCTTACCCCCTTTCTTAAGGCAATAGACCATCCAATATCATCAGAACTTGGTGCTGGTGTCAGGTCAAGACATTGATCAATTGTAGAGGAAGATTTAGTATAGGAGGATGGTGTCGAGTTATCTCCTGTAGCTTCTTGTTCATCAGGAATATCCAAATCGGCTTCCTCCAGATTACTATTAGTGTTATTAATAAGGTTCAAGGTTGGTGTTGTGCAGTTCAATTGGTACAGGAAGTGTAGTAGGAAGACAAGTACTTGGTGTTATGGGTGTTATAAAAGTTGGTGATGTTTTTGCTTCATGGAAAGACTCCCATTCACTCTTATTATCCCCCTGAATGGATGTTTTGGTATAGTAACCCTGTGTTTCATTAAAGGTAATGTCTATGGTGACAAAAAACTTCTTCTGGGCTGGAGAATAGCACTTATAACCTTTTTGTGTAGAAGAATATCCCAAGAATATGCAATTGAGAGCTCAATGGTCAAGTTTGCCACCATAATCATTATGAATATAAGCAATGCATCTAAAAGTGTTTTCTTCAATGTTAGTAAGGACAGGTGAAGATGAATGAGAGGTAGATAGAACTTGGAATAGTGTTTGAAAGTAAAGTGTTTTAAGGGTAAGCGATTGATGAGGTGTGGTAATGAGAATGGCTTCCTCCAATAAAATTTGGGAACATTATGTATTAACATTAGGGCTCTGGTGATGTCAAGGAGGCGACTGATTTTTCTTTTGGTGGTACAATTTTGTTAAGGTGTATTGGCATAAAAGGTATGGGGAACAATATCGTATTGTTTAAGATAAGATTGGAGAGTAGTTTTTAGGTATTCGCATCCATTATCACTTTGAAGGACTTGTATAGATGTTTTAAATCATAAGTAGATCATTTTATAGTCTATGAAGATTTGGGTTAGGTCAGATTTATCTTTCATGAGGATTACCTATGTGAATTGAGTGTGACCATCAATTAGTGTTAAAATAAATTAGCATACGACAAAGATGTGGCATATTTCACAAGGAATAAAAGATGCAGTTTTATTCATTGAATTTGTGAATTCAGTAAATGACTGCATCACTACTGCTATTAAGCTGGGCATATGCATTGTTCCTTCGTAATCCACTATACAAAACAAATCCCCTCTAGTAACTTAGTGGTGCCAATAGTCTTCTTGTAATACCCCGAATTTTGAGACTCTAGCCTAGAGAATAAGCCTGAGATTAGTGGATTGCTAAGCACTAGTTTAGCAAGATCCCAAATTTGTGATTAAGGGTTAATGACTCCAAAAGTGGATGTGGTTAGTGATAAATAACCTTTTTGGAGAATATGATGTGATTTGGCACTCGAATATGATTCGTGTGAGTTGTGAGTAGCATTGAAACCCTGTATTTGAGTTCAATTGTGGATTAACATCCAAATTGACTTAGAATAGAGGGAAGAATTGAATGGGGTATTGTGTTGGAAATGGTGTCATAGTGTGTTTTGATGTCATTGAAATTGGTTTGGAAATTTGGAATGGAAAAGTTGCAATGTTAAGTTTTGAAATGTGAATTGTGTTGACATGTTGAGATTGTTGTGAAAACATGTCAATGAGATGTGAATTTGATTGATTTGGTGTTTCCAATGGATTCCTTGTGAAAATTTATGTGGGAATGATGTTTGGTATGAAAATGGAACCATTGGAAGCAAAGATGTAAAATCTAAAATTCTGTCCAGTGAAACTCTATACTGGGCAGTCATTTTGTGTGAACTTTTTGAATGACCAAATGGTGTCTAAAAATTCAGAAACTTTCCAGTTTTAAAGTTCACATTCCAATCTTCAAAATGGATATATAATATGTACCATTTCGTTTTGGGAACTGGGAGATATGTCTGTCCAAACTTTGGGATCAAAACTGGACTCTGTTTTGGAAAAGTGTTGAGTTTTGTGTAATTCTGTATTTTTGTGGTGATTTCTAGTAATTTTCCATATTTTTCCTATAAATAGGACTTAAATATATTTCATTTGGCTTTGGGATTACTTAATTTCGAATTTTCTAGAATTAGTTATGATTTTTCAAAATCTGCCAGAAAATCCGAAAATGGGAATTATGACATCATCAAAATAAAATATGACATCAGCATGGAATTAAAAGCAATTCCTCCATCTTTATCAACCATTTCCTAACGCCATTTCAGAAACAAAAACGTGAGAGAGAGCTTGGAGAAAATAGGGAGAACGAAGGAGAAATCTCACAAGGTAGGTCGATTTCTTCGGTGAATTCGTACCTAACATAATCCTTCTCCTAAGTTATTCCTCTATGTGAATTAAGGTCTTGAAGCAAGGAATTTCATTGTTTAAAGAGGCTAGGGTTCAGCCATAAGAAGGATAAGCCAGAAGGAGCTTAAGGTAACCTCTAAAACTTCAATCTTTGATTGTTCTGGCTTCTGTGGTTGATTTAATCGGTGAAATTTCACCGGATTGTCTTTATTTGTAAATTTGGAAAATGGGTTGACCTAGGTGTTATGCTACCCAAATTAATACTAAATGGTAGTTCTAATTCAATGTAATGGTTAATAAAGTGGTTAGGAGTAGAAAGAAACACGTCTGCGGAGCCGAAACCGAAAAACCCTAATTTTTCTCGGGGAATTGAGAATTTCGGCCAAGGCTAGTTTGGAGGGGTTATAGATGGATTTTCAATGATTTGATGATTCCATTGAGTTCAGGAGCGAAAATTAGGTGGGATTACAGTTGGTCATTTTTACCGAACAAGCATAATTACGAAAACGCCCCTGAAACCCATAAAGTGGGGCTGCTAAGGGTAAATTTGTAAGTTGACATTGAATTTGATAATTCCAATTCTGGAAATGGATTCCTTGGGCAAAAATATATCAGAATAGCCCATGTCAAAATTTCAAGAAAAGTACAGCCAGACCGGGTACGGCGGGGTCGGGCCGGGTCGGGTCCCCGGGGGTATTTTAGTAAATTTTCAATATAGCCTCATATAACCCCCAGAAACACTATGGAAGTGTCTAAATATTACATTTGACATTGTAGGATCGAATGTGAAGCCCAGAGTTGCTGGCACACAAATCGAGGAGAAAATACTGGAGCTAGGGAACTTACCTTACTTGCATGTATTTGATATCTTTGCTTGTCTAGTGATGTATGTGATTGCTTTACTTGATTGTGTAGTGCATATTTGTATAAATGAAGCTCTGTTTCGATTTTGCTGTGGCCATAGTTTTGTTACATGAAACATTGAGCATGCAGAAATGTCATTATGGGGCATGCATCTAGATAAAGCTAACATGTCATACACATATCATCTATCATGCATGCATTATGGTATCTGTTTCCTACTGAGATTCTCTCGAATCTCACCCTCCCTTCCAACAATTTAGACAGGGCAAGTGGCTCGTGGAAGGAGCAGCTAGGACTCCTTCGAGATGAGAGTTGATAGTTGGTTATCAATGAGTTGTGAAGACTATATATGATTCGGTTGAATATGGGATTATGAATTTGAGATGAGATTGTGTAATCCCCATTTGAAGAATTGTAATGGGCAATTATGCCCTGTGTATCTTTAGTGAAGGTATGTACCCAGGATTGTCGGGATGATTATGTTGGGCACTCTGATATTTATATGAATATGATTTATCTTCGCGTAGTAATTGTATTCGAAATGTGAATATGAGACCAAGTTTACAAATGATTTTGAAAGGTATTTGTGAAACCCCGTTATGTGATGGGTTAGTAAATGTTATTTGATTATTATTGGTCTCTATTTCATTTTAATCACGTATTTCGGATATAATTACGGAGGGGGTTACACTTCTCTAATGCCAAGTCCTGAAACACACATTTAGTTGCAGAAAAAATAATGTGAGAATGTTGATAGAGGGTTTTCTTGCTCATAGAAATTAAATTGCATTTAAGGTCAGGAGCATATAACACATTTGTGAGAGTCACAGCACCAAACAAGCATACTTCTCCAATTCCATGCACCTTAATAAATTTCCCTTAAGAAACTTTAATAAACATATGCATATGGCATGGTTTAATATTCTTGAGAAGTTCTTTATTTTCACTTATATGCTTAGTGGCTATAAAGTCCACTATCCTCATGTTTTCATGATGAAACCGAGCATTGAAAGCCAAAATAGCATTACCTATGTGCGAGACATTATCAGTGGCTACTAATTGTTCTTTGGTGCTATGTTTGTCAAGCAACTTTCTTAGAACATCAGCCTCTTCTTTGTTGAGCTTATCATGGATCTTAGCCTTCAAATAAACATTTGTAACATGACGTTTTGATGTGGATTCAATAGGAACCTGTCCTAGAAAATCCAAAAAATATAGAAAAGTTAGTAGATATGGAAGTGAATTAATAATGAATAAAAGAAACGGTAATGATCTAGAAACCAAGAACCTTGTGAACACCCGTTCTAGAAAACATTGAGTATGCTAACTTAACACCTAAAGGAAACACGATCCAAGAACTCTAAGTATAACACATGAGTCAATCAAACTCTTTTGTCTGGTAGTATCCTCACAAGAATATAAGGGAGCAAGTCACCTAAATAATCCTGTATTGAAATATGAAAATTAAACATATAATGCTTAACTTTAAATAGAAAATAAGACTCAACATAAACTAAAACCCTAAAAGCCCAAAAGCCTAATATGGTTAGGTATGGAGGAGTGAAAAGATGCCACTTAAGTGATCTTGGGTGATTGGGGCGTCACTTTGGTGATTAGATAGGAGGATATTGGATTCTTGTGAGCTAATGGCTGAAAAGGTTAAAATTAGAATTTTAGGATAAATGGATAATGTAAATATCCTCTAAATGAGTTAAAGGATATGATGAAAAGATATATATTTAGTGGATATAGTGATTAAAATCTATTTAAATTAGATTTGAGAAGATTTAAATGAATTCAATTGATATTATAGGATAATTGGGCCTTTAAAATTTGGTTTCTAAAGATAATCTAATAATACCTAATATACATCAATCAATTAATTAATTAATCAATTAATTAATTGGCACTTAAGACTCTCTAAACAATAAAAATTTCATTCTTGGGCTCTAATTAAAGTTGTCCAACCCATTACAACTTAAACGCTCAAATAATACGCAATCAAAAGCAAAATGGACATATGCCTGCCACTTGCAACTAGGGCTCACTTATAACTAATCTAATAACTAATCTAGGTCCATCTATTTAAGCCTTTGCATGTCCTTTAGCACTTCCTAGCCCATTTTGAAGCTTCCTTCAGTTATATCTTCAATTTGGCCCCACTTGTTGCCAGCCCAACCTCATTAGTGTATAGATAAGTGATATTACTTGGCTGTGCATCTTGGGCATTGTACAACTTCTCCTTGGCTTGAAGATTCAAAATAACTCCTAGTAAGGCATCCTTTATGGAACATTTCCTTCCTCTTGTCTTTGGGCCTCCAATTCCTCTTAATGAATCATGCTTTGCAAACTGTGATTTTGGACTCTTATGAGAGGCTCCCTGATCTCCATCATTCCTTCCCTCCTCCAAAGGACTCGTCCTTGAATCACCACCTACATAATAAGGTGACAAATCAGTAACATTATATTCACTTGGTAGGTCCACTTTATAAGCATTATCATCAAGGTGTTAAAAATCGGACCGATTGATGAACCTGCTAGGCAGTGGTTCAAAGGTTAATGTGTCAGATCGGGTTGACTAGGAGTCAAATTGGCATTAATTAAAATATTTTAATTTAATAAAAATGTATAGAAATATTCATATATGATTATAAAAAAATAATGTTATTTAATCCTCTTTTGCATAAACAAACTTACAAACTCTTGTATGGATAGCCATATATAGTGATATACACCTGACACTATCCTAATATCATAATAATATAATAACGTTAACTAGCTTTCAGTTTTGAAATAGTTAAAGGTTAAAAAAAAGTTTTAAAATAGTGTGATATGCGAGAGAAGAAAATGTCATTGAGTGGAGATTAAATTAAGTTGGAAAGCATGAAATAAAAGGAGTAGCGGATGTGACAAATAACTGTTGTATCATCTTCTTTTACCAAAAACCAAAGAAATCCTAGCCACTCATTTCAAATAGATAGTCAAGATGATATATTCACTTCTCCCTATACAAAATTTTCGATTAAGGCCTCACCTCTAGCATAGTTTTTTGCATATGATTTTAGAATAGGGAAACAAAGATGATGAGGGGCTCCCACATTCAACTAAGATGAAGAAAGAAAGATGTCAAAGGATGATGAGACTTTCTAGGCTCTGGTAGATATGCTCTTTTATTTTCTTCTTACTTCTTCATCTTTCTCCATCTTCTTTTCTCTCCTTTCTTTTAGCTCTTCTTCATTTTTTCAACAAGAAACTTCTATTGTTTCATAACTGCGAGAACTTGTGAAGCAGCATCAGTGTCTTCTATATTTTTTAGGAAAGCATAATTATTTTTTTTGGTATTTGAAAGCTGGGGAAAAAAAACTTAGGCAACCCGTCAAATAGAACGGGTTACCCCGGTTTCGTCCGAATCACTCTGGGTTAAGTCTAGTCACCCTAGGTTGCTTTTACATTGAGTTAAGTCCTTGACCTCGACCGGACAAGTGTCCAGATCACCAATTGCCAGGCTAACCCAACCAGCCCAGTCCAGGTTTTAATACTATGACTATCATTAATCCTTTGAAGTATTTAAAAGGGTCTATCTCCTCATGGTGCGAGTTTAGACTTTTGTTGTTTGAAAAAAAAGAATTTATACTTTTTTTGTGCTAGGAAATGTTCCTTTATAAAGTGTACCTATACCCAGTCTCTGGGTTCAAATACCACCTTCCTTTGGCCATTATTTATGTCTTTTGTATTTAACTCATTCGTCCTTTCAATATTGGCTCGAACTTTAGCATGTAAGCCTTTCACAAATTCTACCTTTTCCTTTCCATCAAGATTAGCATGTTCATTGCAAGGTAAGGGAATGTCCAAGGGAGTCAAAGGGTTGAAACCATAAATAGTTCACGTAGAGAATAGCCTGTAATGGAATGAATAGTTATGTTATATGCAAATTCAACATGTGCAAAGATTTTTTTCCCAATTCTTCAAGTTCTTTTGTATAATTGCACGCAATAATGTTGTTAATGTCCTATTTATAACCTCTGTTTGCCCATCCGTTTAGGGATATGCAGTGATAGAAAACAATAATTTAATTCCCAATTTATTCCATAGAGTTCTCCAAAAATGGCCAAGGAATTTAGCATCACAATCATTAACAATTGTTCTAGGAATACCAAGCAATCTAAAGATTTCCTCAAAGAATAAATAAAAAATATCAATAGTATCATTAGTCTTAGCATATGCAATTAAGTGAGTCATTTTATTGAAACTATCGACTACCACAAAAATGCTATCTTTAATAGTAGAGGACCTATGCAATCCAAGCACAAAATCCATAAAAATATTAGTCTAAGGGTGATCAAGGATAGGTATAGGAGAATATAAAAAATGTGCTTAAACTCTAGATTTTTCTTTCCCATATGTATGCACTTAGCACAAATAGATATAACATCATGTTTCATTCCCATGTGTTTCACAAGAATTCCATATATCTCTAAAATCAGAATCATTTACATATAAACTTTTACGAATCTTAAAACCAAGCAATCTAGCATGTACAGATGTGAGTAATGCAAACCTACATGATAAAGCATTGGAAACCACATTCTCTCTTCCTTGTTTATGTTTGATAACATATAGAAAGGTCTTAGCGAATTCTAACCAAAGGGCATGACTCTTGTTCAACTTACTTTGAGGCTTCAAATATTTCTAGCTTTCATAATCAGAATGGATAATGAACTCTCTAGGCCAAAAGTAATGTTGCCATGATTCTAATGCTCGTTTTAAGGCATAAATTTCTTTATCATATATGGAATAATTTATTCAATTACTCACTGAAATAAGCTGTAGGCTTAGACTCTTGCATCAAAATGTCTTAATGCCTATACCAAATGCAGAACACTCAATTTCAAATACTTTAGCAAAATCAGGTAAGCATAATAATGGTGCATTGGTTAGTTTATCTTTTAGCATGTCATTGCCCTTTCCTATGCTTCACTCCATTTAAAGGTCAAACTTTTCTTAAAAGTTCATTTAGAGGTGTAGCAATGGATGAAAAATCTTTAACAAACCTTTTGTAGAAACTTGCAAGCCCATGAAAGCTTTGAAACTCACTTGCTATCTTTAGGGTTGGCCAATCTCAAATAGCCTTCACTTTCTCTTCATTAACAAGAATTTCATTAGCTCCTATAACAAATCCTACAAACACAACTCAATCCATGCAAAAGGAACATTTTCAAACATTAGCATAAAGCTTGTACTCCTTAAGAGTGCTAAAGATTGCCTGCAACAACTCAAAAATAGGACTAGAAATAGAAGAATCAAGTTGGTTAGTTGAAAAATAGGTGTCCTTGTACAAAATCACAAGAACTTGTTGCCTCTCCACAAGAGCTCTCTCTACCTCTCTTTTTTAAACAAACAAGCTCATATTTTTTTATTTGCATAACATTTTTTTACCACTGATTTTTCTCTCTTATGGTCTTTGGTTTTATTTTTCTTTCCAGTCTCTTTTTCTTGTTTTCTCTCTTTTTCATTATTTTTCTCATTTTCTTTTGTATTGCACTCTATTTTTTCTCTCTTTTCCATTTTTATTGGACTCAATTTGCCTTGGCTACTCCGATAATGTGGTTTCCAATGTAACTTCTAGCATATATCTTGTGTATGACCTAGTTTTTGGATATAATCACAGCTCTTCCCACTCTTTTTTCCTCGTGTCATGTGATTGGAAGCCCTTAGAGAGAAAACTCCTAGTTTAACTTCAATAATAGCGATTTTAGGAATTTTTTTTCTACTCTCTTCTTTCTTTGCAATGAAGAAGACCTCAAAAAGGCTTGGGAGTTTTTCTTGATTCATAATTCATCCTGAACTTCATCATAAGAGGGTTGAAGACCAAGTAAGAATTTGTTGATGTATTTTCTTTTATTTTTACAAAGAGTCAAGAATGCGAATGGCATGTCCACTCATAAGTATCGTACGTATCTAACCATTGCCACAAAGTAACTAAGTTAGTCCAATATTCAATGACAGTAAGATTACCTTGCCTAAGTCTTTCTAAGTTGCCTACAATGTCCAGAATAGTGGCTCTGTTCATCATAGAAGCAAACATATTTCTGGCTACCTCTTATACTTCTCATGAGGATTTGAATAAGGAGGAGGTGGCGGTGATTTCTGTGGTCATTGAATTGACTAGCCATGATTGAATCATGAAATCTTTGCTATGCAGGTTCAATACTTTGCATAAGTTATTGCTCATTTGTCTATTTCACCATCCAAGTATCTAAATTTGCCTTTTTCAATCACATATAGATGTATACTAGAAGCCTACTAAATGTAATTCTGTTTATTCAATCAATGGATAGTAATGAGAGAGTTGCTAGTGTTAATTAGTGCTTGGGAATTCATGGTTGGACTCACCAATAATGAAGAGGTATTAAGTGGTGTTGGAGTTGAATCATGCTAGATATTGTCTATAATGAGATCACCGAATTGGATCATGGTTGCTCAAATACCATGCGTAATTTGGAACCAGAAAATAAAGGATACATATAGGTTAGTGTCTAGGTTATTTGGTAACCTTAGAATCACCAAGATTATACCTACTAAAATAAAGGAAATAATATGAAACTTAAAAATTCAAATGTGCTGAGATCTTAGAGATCTTTTGGCAACTAATTAAACCTTAATTTATAATTTAATTATGGCTAGGTTGAGACCCAAGGCCCAAGGCAGCACTAACAATTTCCGCTTTACTTTCATTTCTTTTCTCTCTTACACCTCCATGAACAAACCTCTAATTCCAATCTCCCTTGAACTCTTAACTTCTCAAAACTACTCTTACATAAACACAACATATATATATATATATATATATTATGTTTCATTCATTAGAGACATTCAACATTCTTAAACTCTTAACTTCTCAAAACTACTCTTATCACTTAAACCTCGACCATGCACTTTTACTTCATGGGCTTAGAAACTAATCTAACACACTTCTCCCCCATAAATTTCCATGTAGGTTCCATTTTAATCTCTAATTAATCAAAAGAGACTCCCTTCCTATTCACTTACTCCCTCCGAACATAAATATAAGATAGAGTTAATTTTTCTTTAGAGAGATTAAGGAAGCTAAATAAGTTACTTAATCATATCATATGTTGTGAATCTTTAGATTATATATCAGCTTATAAGTTAGGCAAAATAGTTTGGAGAAAAAATGAAAAATATAAATATTTTAAACTAATTTAATTATCTTTCTTAATATCTCCAAAAAAGGTTAACTCTATCTTATATTTAGGACTAAAGGGAGTATTTCAAAACTAGAATATAAGGCATTGTATGACAAAAAGGCCATTTTTAATTTATAGTGCTTCCAAATATATTTTCTCACTTGTATCCTACACAATTTTTCATTCTAAACTCATTGAAAGCATTAAAGTTGTCAAACTCTCACTCCATGTTGATGTCCTATCCTGGTTGTGACATGTAAGGGAGAAGATTAAAATGATCTTTCAACCATCCAATGCACAAACTATCATAATTCAACCCCATTACTACAAAAATCTCAAAATATTATATTTATTATCAACCATACATCACAGTTTTGAACCGTCATATATGCAGGTGCAATATATGCTTGACGTAGATAAATTACAGTTCTGAACCATTATTTATTATAAAACTATTATAACGGTTATAAGGTAACACCCGTTATGCATTAAGGCTTGATGAGGCCATGATATGCACATTGTGTGATAATAAGTAATGGTCAGGCGCAAACAACTATAATATATATATATATATATTATGGTAATGCTTGCATAATACATAGCGGTTCTTTCAAAACAACTATTATATATTGATAGTAATGCTAACGGATTTATTTAAACAATCGTTTATGTGTAGTTGATTTAAATAACAGTTGTTACGTAACAACCATAATTTATCTATGCTATTTTTTTAAATGGGGGGGGGGTTCTGCTTATGATATCCCCCTTGCATATACATTTATATAAAATGAATCAGAATATATATTTACATTCATTCATATACAGAACAATACAACATATCAGAATATATTTACTGTAATATCCTGAATTTTAGGATTGGAGGCTTGGGAATAAGCCTAAACTAAGTGGACTGCTAAGCCCCGGTTTAGTAGGTGTCCTAAATCTATTCTCTAATGTTTCTTATATCTTTGGGGCATTAAAGAAAATAAAATGGTGAATTTTGAAGAAAGTAATTATACTTCCAGTGAAATTTTCTGAGGTAGTGAGATTGTCATGAGGTTTTAGAAGACTATATGATGAGCAAAAATTATGAAATTTTACAGGGTGAAAGTATACATACTAAGATTTAATTTGATAGGTCATATAAATTAATTAGAGCTATATACAAAGAGTTATGAATTTTTGAAGTTTACCCAGTAAAACAGGAAAGTTTCTAGAATAGCATGCAAAGATTTAAAATCTAGGAAAGATATGCTTCCGCTAGTAAAAGGCTATATTTTTTGTTGAAACTAGACTCAATAAGGGTTATATAGCCTTTGAAGTTGCTCCAAAATGATGTCTACAAATTTAGTTATGATTTTTTAAAGTTAGGGAAGAAAATCTACCCAGAAGGCCAACTATTTTGGAAATTGGAAAATAAAATGTGTTAGCAATTGTGTAAATTGTGGAATACGGAAATAGGAGAGGAAACTAATTATTTGGCTTATAAGTATGCCAAATGTCAATATCTTAAGGCAAATGATTAATTTATAATTATGAAAATTGGAGCACATGCTTAATTGGATTAAACTATAATATAATTAAGCATGTAATTAGGCCAATTGGAGACACTAATTTGAAGCATGAAGGACCCCCTCCTAGGCATCATTTGGGCTAGCTAAAGGGAGAGAATTAGTTCAAGTCTAATTGAACTTTATGACACAAATTTGGAGAGGATAAGGCCAAGTACAATCATGATGTCATAAACCTATTTGTCACCATTTATTAAATAAGGGAAACTAGGTAAGACTTTTATGAAGCTTGCTTCATCTTTCCTTGCTCATTTCATCTTAAGCCAAGGGAAAGAGAGAGAAAGAAAAGCTTAAGAAACTTGAGCTTTAGAGAGAAGGAGGAAGAAGAAAATTAAGGTAAGCTTTGATGTTTCTTAAGATTGGTTTCTAAACTTGCATAAGCTTCCTCTCTTATCATTTCTTCTCTATGAAACTCATGATTTAGCAAGTAAATCTTAAGCTCAAGGAGAGATGAAGGGGATGCCTAGAAAGAGAAAGGATAAGAACTCAAGAGGTAACTTCACAAATATCAAATCTTTGATAGTATGTTGTTGTTGTTAATATTATTGGTTGGATTTGGTGATTGTTGGTTGAGTTTGTAAATTTGGAAAGTGATAACCCTAAGGGTTTATGCTGCCAAAATTTCTTTAAATCATAGTTAGTATGTGTTTAAATGGTTTAATAAGGGATTTGGAGTAGAAAGGAGTAAGCTTTAGGTGTTAAAACATAAAGTTGCAATTTTCCCTGTTCTTGATGAAACTTTTAGCCAGGGCTAATCGGAGGGCTAGGAGTTGGATTTCCATGAAATTGATAATTCCTTTGTGTTCAAGACGGAAAATTAGGTGGGGTTATAGTTATAATTATGAAAACACCCCTGAAACACTTAAATAAGGGCTGCCAAGGACATTCTTATATTTTGGCAATGAATTTGATAATTCCGAGACTATAAATGGATTCTTTGGGCTAAAATATGTCAGAATAGACATATTCTAAATTTTGAAAAAAGTACAGCCATATCGGGTATAGTGGGGTTAAGCCAGACTAGGGTGGGTCCATGGGGCATTTTGGTAAATTTTCACAATAAACTTATATAATAACTAAAAACACTATGAAAGTGTTTAAACTTGTACATTTGACGTTTTAGGATCGAGTTGAGGATCGAATTGTGGGCACGCATATCAAGGCACACATTTCACGGTGCAAAAGGGTCAATGTAGAGAACTTACCTCTCCTGCATGTATTTAATATTTGTACTAGTGTAATGATGCATGTTATTGGTTTGCTTAATGATGTGAAACATATATGAATGATTGAAGCTATGTTTCTATGTATGCTTTGGCCATAAGTATGTTATTTGAAACATTGAGCACATAGATATGTCATTATATGAACATAAGTTATGTAATACAAGCATGTCATGCATTAAGTACTTATCCTACATGCATAGTGATACTATTTTCCTACTGAGAGTCTCTCAAATCTCACCCTCCTCTACCAACAATTTAGACAGGAGAAGATAGAAGGTACGTGAGATCAGGGAAGAAAACTATATAAGAGGATTGCAATAATAGAATGAAGACGGGAAGATGTCTCCATTTCTCTGCTTGGCTACCCTGATTGTAATTATTCTATATGAACCCTTATGAGAAATGTCTGTAATCATGCTCTTATTATCAGTATATTTATGCTATTGCTGTGTTGCAATTGAACTGCATATCATTTTTTGTGATTACTCTGAAAATGGTGAAAATAAGATAAGGGTGTGATATTTGCAATCATTCATGTACATGTATAAACTATTAAAACCAAAACTTTAAAACAAACAAATCATCAGTATTTAGAAATTTACAATCTTTGATGTATTTACTCTCCTACTAATATTGCACAAATGCTGCCAACTCTTCAGCCACCTCTTCCATTTATGAGTTGCTAAACATCATGCAGGAGGCATTAAAATACAGTGCGTAAAATGAAACAATAGATAGAAGTTAGATATTATAATATATTATCAACTAAATGTATATATGAAAGAATTGAGTATATAATATACCTTATTTATATCAATATTTATAGGATCTTGCGTGATTATGTCATTTATGGATTGCATCATGTAGTACCCATTTTGAGTATGGTAATTGTACACCGCTCATGGAAGACACAAAAAAAAATATATATAGATACATGTAACATGAACTACATTATAAGAGATGATGAATGGATAAGTTACTGGTTCAATGCCTCATACATGTATCTTGTCTGGAACCCTACCCATTTTGTCATAGTACCAAATCCTTTTGCACATTGGATTTACTACTATGACCAACCAATGGCTTCTAAGTACAATAATAGATCACACCATCAAGACAATTACAAAAAAATTTAAGCAAAGTTAATGATGTTCTCACCCATAAATATAAGGCACAAAGAAGTAAGTGTCCCTTTTGTCAGGCACCCTTATAATGAATTCATGCCATAAAAACCTCCGTGATATTGCTTGATGTCTTCCTTCATGTCATCACCCTAGATATTAAGATTGTGAGGGCGGATGAACTTGATCTTGTCCTAGAGGCCATAAGGGAGGATGTATGTTTGATACAAGTTCCTAAAATGTCGAAACCAACTTATCAAAATTTAATCAAAGTTCTAAGTAGCCAACTTTTTAATCACAGTTGAATAAAAACCTCATAAAGAAGTTGACAGAGCTTGTACTTGCCATCTCCTGGTTCAATACCTCAAAAACAAGCTATAGGCTTATAGCATCCTCTTGGTCAAAGACCCCTCTCTCAAATTTGATCATTAGATATAAGTCTAAAGTGAAGAGCTTGTCAACAAACTGATAGAGGAACTTTCGTGCAGGTTGGCCACAGGCTTATTCTGTGAGAAAGGCTTTATCCCGGATTGATCATTGGTGATGGAATGCTTCCTCTTCTTGGATTAAGTAGTGGGCTTGGTCACGGTGGAAAGCTTCTTTTGAGTGGTGATCACTCCTTATCATCCGATACCTCAAGTACAAAGAATATCGAGACAACCAAATGAAATGTGCTTGATACTCATCAAAGTTCTCCTTCTCAACTTGACGTATATTAAGGAACTCCTCCTTCTCATGTTTAATTGAACAAGGGAAATATTTTTCATTAAATTTTTCTTGGAATAATTCCCATATTACTAGAATATTCTTGGCATGTAAGATCATCTCCATTTTCTTCCACCATCTATTGGCATCACCTTCTAGTTTGTATACTGCCATTTGGACTATGAAGTCATCAGAGCACGCTAGTATTTTAAAAATCTTCTCCAATTGTGATAACCAGTCCTCTACTATCTAAGGATCATACCTTCCTAGGAATGTAGGAGGTTGTTGTTGGCTGAACCATGCTAGCCATGTTTGTAAAACATCTGCCTCAGGATTAGGCACAAGTGAAGGCTTCGGTTGAGGCTCCTCATATAGATTAGGGTCATCTTTCGGTCTCTCATGATGTTTTAATCTTTCCTGTCTTTACTACACCTTTCACAACTCATCTTTAATGTTATTTATCATTGTTTGTTGCTTGTTAATATACCCAATATTTGTTGCATTGGATCAGTTCTTTCTTCATGACCCAGCCCAGTACCTCCACCTCTCGGTCTAACTCTTGTTCTTACCATCTTTATATCTCATTATATGAAAATAAGAAGGTAAATTCCATGTATACACAAGGGCATTTTTGTCATTTCACAAAATTTTAGGTATACAAGTACATCATATATATCATATAACAGACATTTACAACAGTTAGGAAAAGCTATTGACACCATACACCCTTTAAACTACTATATAACATGTCTTTGTTCTTTTTACATAACATGACATGACTATACGTATGGCTTCCTAGGGGTCATCCATCCCGTGATTTCCCTGGATTGAGCATGCTTAACCCTTATGTACCCTAGCAAAAATACAAATACCGGCTCTAGCTACTTTTGTCCACTGGTACCTTGTGACTACCCTTTATCCAAAAAGTCATGCCTCTTGTCTTCGGGGTCCAAGATACTATGTGTGGAATATGTATCGAGCTTGGTACATATACTTCAACAGATAGATTGTCATGTGCTCCATGAACTCCACGAAATGGTCATTCAGGCCTTGCTCTACGATCTTGTTCTTCTTTTGGTTTCAGAAAGCTATGTTTGTGAAGAAGTGCATTGTGGTGTGTATCCAAACCTCGTTCGGGTAACCCAGACCTCGCCAAACCTTTTCCTAGTAAAATGAATCCATGTCGTCCAAAAATACTCTATACTGATCAACCGGAGTGTCATACTCTAGTACAACCTGCTATTGAATACCTCAAATATAATTGAACAACTCCTAATCAGGTCACAGGTTATAAAGCACATGCACTATCTCCACACGGTTACTGATGATGATACTCATATCTGACTCAATACCATCTGACAGTTGCTATTCCATATCTCCCATAGATGAATTAGGGGTTGGTTCTGGTCGAGGCTGTGGCTTGCACATTGGCTTGACTCAGACCTTCTTCCTAGGTGTTTGTAACATCCTAGTACCTCCTGGTCTCTAGTACTGTATGTGATGTTGTCCCTTGGAAATCCGTTGTTCTGATAGAAGCTGGTTCACCGACGATGGTAATCTATCCCGCTGGTGTCTTCTCCTGCGCATAGTTCCTATCACCATGTAAACAAGACCATATCAGTATATTATTCTGGTAATGCCAGAATCGCTTTTAGCTTTGACACAAAAAATGTCATACCCATTAATATTTTGATATTTGCAGAGTAATAAATGCATAATTCAAAGGCTATACAGAAATAGCATAAACATACTAATATAAAGTACTTGTTTATATTACAAGAAATCCCCATAGGGTTTGAAAAATATATACAAATCCCAAAATATACAAAATAAAACTATTGATAACCAATTGCAACTCTTTTCTAGACTAGAACCCTCAATCGCTTGCATTTACGGTTTTGCCCCTAGAGCTGTTACCTTCTGCTGGAATATTTTAATTTTTTGGAAAACATGTGAGATTCAAACAATCTTAGTAGCAACAAGAAATTAATCATATAAAAATGCAATAAATAAATATGCTATGCACCACATAATGTTAATGAAAATTCAACTGTATCCGGTGTGTGCACACAATTCAGGGCCAAACCCCTACTTATCTATGTACCTCAGCTGGGTCCCAAACCACAACTAAGTATTGTGCCCTAGGCACTATTCATGTCATTATGCCCAAGGCACAATTCATATCACTGTGCCCCAGACACCATGTTAACCCACATAATATGGAATACATAAAGCAGACAAATAATCACATAGTTTATGAAAGATAGAGTTACTACCTTAAATCCCTTTTCTGCTCACTAACTGTTCCTTAACCCTGATCCGGCTCGGGCAAACTGTCTGGTCCTAAAATTCCAAGTTTACAAGAATTTAGTTATTATCCATTCATGTACTATTCTAAGCTTATTTCGTTAGTTATCTTTACCCTTAGAGTTCAAAGTAATTACAGTTTTCCATTACCATTTTAATTTCAAACATTAACTATAATTGCCAGAATTTTCATCAAACTTTGAAAATTCATAACTTTATTTATAAATGTCTAATTTCTTTGGTTCCAAAACCTATGCGACCCTTATTAAGTCTCTGTTTAAGAAAAAGCCTTGCTTTAGCCAATTGGACGCACAACATTCCATAATTTCCATTTATGGGGCACTGCCACTGAAACTTACCAGTTTTACTTGGGTAACTTCAAAAATACATAACTCTTAGTGTACAGCTCCAAATGACTATATGAACTATCAAATTAAAGCTTGATAATTCTACTTTCATTTTGGAAAATTTTACATTCATTGGACACCATTTGTTTATCCAAAAACACATTATAGTAAGACTGCCATATAGTGCCCTAAACTGGTAGCAATTTCCAATTTTAAGAATTTTATTCCAATGATCCAGAATTCATATCCATGGCTATTCCCACACAATTATTCATGTAGAACACAATGGAACCATCAAATTGACCAAATTCCATATCTAACCCTATGTTTTATAGGTGGCCGAATATCACAAAGTAAAAGGGAAAATTGTATTTTCTTGATTTCAACCAACCAATCGCCTCCTTTCCACCACTAATGATTTGTTTAACCTCTTAAACACCTATTGAAGATCATTAATGGAAAATTGGGCAGCATATCCCCTTAGGGTTCATTATCCCAAATTACAAAATCTAGAAAAACAAAGCCAATAATAATCTAAACTACCAACAACAATCATGAATCAGCATAAGGATCAAGGTTTCATAGTTACCTTTTGATTTTTCTTCCTCTCTCTCTAGAACGATCCCTTTTCCTCTCTCTTCCTCTTGATTTTGCCTTGGTACACATGTATTTCAAGATGGTGTAGAGACTAGAGAGAGTTGTACATGATTTAGAAGGCTTAAACACTTGAATTTCATACCCAACTTACCTTGATTACTTCTTGAAACACTTGAGCTCTCTTTTGTTCTCTCTATATTTGTCCAACTCTTTCTCTCTCTATTTTCTTCTTGTTAGCCGAAAATGAGCTCTTGAATGAAAGAGATAAGCTCTCAAAAATATCTCTCCCACATCCTTAAAATATATTATTTTTATTTGTAAATTACCACATTTTATCTTTGACTTTTCTTGCTTCATATTTTTACTTGGCTAAAAGTATTCCCAATTAGCAAGTTTATCTCCAATAATTATTTTTGCCCCTTTTATTTCCTTCTTGACCAAATTATATCCCAAGAAAAGGGAAAAATATTTAACTTCTTGCTTTATTGGCAAATTACCATTTTGTCCATACATTTTTTATATTTAATTTGGGCCTTCTCCTTCTTCCTTCTTATTGGCCAAAATTCTCAATTAATTCGGCCCAAAATTTTTGTTCTTCCATTCATTATTTTGGGCCTTAAGAATAGCCTTTTTGGAAGACAAAAATTATAATTTATGTCTTATATTGGCCCAATTTTTCTGTAGCCTTTACAAAGGGTACTTTTGTCATTCCAATTGCACCAAAATTCACAATTTTATTCCATTTATTGTAATAAATATACATGGAATTTTTTGTGAATAAATTTTAGGATATTACATAAAACAACCAGTAGGGAATTGCACAACAAAAATTATAGAAAATATAAATCTAACTTAAATCAGCCCTAAATACAAGGAATGAAGACTTACAAGTTACATGAATAAAAAAACTTAACTGAATAGAATAATTATTTCAAACTATCATTTGTTCCTAGATTAATATAAAAATGCCCCAGATGTGACACTTATAGTAGGAGGGGCAGCCATAAACCTCAAACTGGATATCAGATAATAATATAAAAAAAATCTCAATTGAAAGTGGCTCGCTATGCAATTAATCAACACCATTCATTAATGAATGCTCCAGATTATGCCTCCTAGTAATATATCTCAGCCATCGTTTCTTCATTATATATCTTAACCATCCATTTTGAACATTCTAGTCACGTACTACATCTCATTTGAGGCCCAATAAATTCACTAGTAAGCCTTTTTTTGTTAATAGTATGGGCAAGGCCCAATTAAATTCAATAGCAAGCTGTTTTAAAGTTTTTTTTTTGGCCAATTTTTTCATATAATCAAGGGTTTTCTTCTCGAGGCATAGCGCGTTTTCCAAGATTTGAACTTGTGTTCTCCTCCTTATGCGATGAGGCCTCTTATCCCCTCAACCAACAGCTTATTGGTGTTTTTTTTACTAGTTGTTTTGAAGGGTTTAGATAAAAATAGTTTTTCCTTATAAAAGATTTTTTTTTTTGGGTCAATGTGCAAAAATGTTTATATATTTTTCCCGTATGTGCACCTGGCACCTTATACATTACATGGGTGCATAAATGCCCATGAGCTATTTAAAATGAGGCAAAAATGGCACATCTGTTAATTAGGGCAAACTTCTATTAACTTTTTGCTGGATTATATTGGCGCCACATTATTTTTCATAATGATTGTTTTTAAAACACCCACTTCCTCTCTCGGTCTCACCCCTACACTCTCTATGCCCACTCTCTCAATTTCTCAACTCTCACAAACTTCAACTCCATTACCTCCCACCCTCAGCGAATGAAATTGAACTTTTTTTTTAAAGCAAATGGATGAGTTAGAATTGTGACTTGTTTGGGAAAGCTTCCATGGGTTTCATTTTTTGATTAAGTTAAAAGTATTAATGACCTAAGAAGGAAGTTTCCTCTATGTGTATATATATATTCTAAGGAAAATGGCACCAAAGTCTCACTTAAGAAAAATAATATAAAAAAAGTCTCATAACTTGTCTATGGTAGGTCTTTCACTTGTCATTAACAAGTTGTGGAACTTTTCTGACATTATTTTTCTTAATCGGGGCCTTAATGTGATTTTCCCTATATTATATCTCACCCTATTGTCCTCGCTGTGCTTCCCATCATTATTGATCATTTTATCATCTAGAGTGGTGATTGATATTTTCGATTCAGTTTTTTAAATATTTTTTTGGTACTTAATTTTGAAGAATGCAACCTTTATCTTTATTGGACTGCTGGAATAAGGCAAAAAAAATGGATCTCTTCATCACCATTTTGCCATGGGTTTTAGAGGATTGCAATTTTGCTACTGAAGAAGTGAGAGCATGATCATTGGAGTTGGAGTTGGAGAGTGTGGGTTAAGATATTGAGAAAGGGAGGGCATGAGTTTTTTTTGGAAAATAATCATTTAAAAAAAATAAAGTGAGGCCCACCTAGCATAGAGTTAACAGAAGTTTGTCCTAATTAACGGAGGTGGTATTTTTGCCCCATTTTAAAAGCCCATATGCATTTTTACACCCAAGTAATGTACATGATGTTAGGTGCACATATTGGAAAAGTATATATGAATTTTTTGCACCTTAACCCTTTTTTTCATGTGTAAAAGTCAATTAGGTTGGACAAAAAGGTATCTCTATACCTATCATTCACAAAATTCCAACCAACTTGATTAAGTGATAAGACTAGCTAACATACAAGAGATTAAAAATCAAAATTTGTATTTAGTAGGCATTGACACATTAGAAGGAAAGCCCATGGTCCGGTCTTGTGCTCTGTGGATTTTGGATGGTCCATATAACTTAATTAGTGAACTTGTTGAGCTGAATGATGCATGAGTGAATAGTGCCTATTGGTTCATTCAGAGAAAATAAGGTGGGAGGAAATAAGGGAGGATTGAAAATAAATTGTTGTTATTGATTTTTGTTCACCCATGTGATAAATATACACTACTACAGAAATCGTGATATATGATGGTTATTAACTATCATACATCATTGTTCCGAACCACCATATATACGAGAGCTATAAAAGCTCAGCGCAGATGCATTACGATTTGCAACCATTATTTATTTCGGACCTATTATAACAGTTATAATATAACACCATTATGTGTTGATATTTGTTGAATCCCTGATATGCCCTTTGTTGTGATAATAATTAATGGGCATACATCAACAACCATCATAATATATGGTACTGATTGCATTATACATAACAGTTCTGCTTTAACAACTGTTATATATAGCTGACATAAATCATGGTTGTGACATACATAACAATTTCACTTTAATAACCGTTATATAGAATTGACATAAATAATGGGTGTTAGATAACAATAGTGATTTATTGAAGCTAAATTTTTAAAAAAAATAAATGGGAGGGTATTTGCTTTCAATACTCCCCTTGCATATACATTTCTACATAATGAATCATTATATATATTTACATTCATTCATATAAAGAACAATACAACAAATCATAATATATTTATAGTCATTCATGTAAATGTATATGCTATTAAAACCAAAAATTTAAAATAAAAAAATCATCAATATCTAGAAATTTACAGTCATTCTATATTTATTTATTGTCCTACTAATGTTGCACATATGTCACAAACTCTTTAGCAACTTCTTCTATTTGTGAGTTGCAAAACATCATGAAAAAGCAATCAAAATACTGTACACAAAAGGAAATAAGATGGAAGATAGATATTGTAATATATAGCTGACCGAATGTATATATAAATGAATTGAGCATATAATATACCTTTATGGTATCAATATTTTTAGGATCGTAGGTGACAATGTCCTTCATATACTGCATCATACAGTAGCTATAATTGTGGCTCTTGTCCATTTGCTTTAGGCACTATAAAGAAATTAGAAGAAAAATTTTCCAATCAACCAAATATATATAAACAATATTATGTGCTTCATCAATTTATTAATATTATGGTCATTGGTGAATATTATATATACCTTCTGACATAACCACTGGAAGAAGTATCTATAGCTACCATTAATGAGCTTGTTTTTGTTCCACTCGTGATAATTTTGAGTATGGTAAGTGTAAACAGCTCTGAGAAAATCCAATATAAAATTATATATATAGAAACATGCAAGATGAACTGAATTATAAGAGATGATGAACAAATAACTTATTGGTTGAAAGTCTCTTACATGTATGGTCTTGTGTATAGAACCCTACTTAGAGTCATAGTACCAGATCCTTTTGCACATTAGATTTATGACTATGAGCATTAAGTGGTCCCTAAGTACAATAATAGATCACACCATTAGGATAGTTACAAAATAAATAAAAACTAATTCAAATAAGTTAATGATATTTGCACCCTAGAAAGGAAGGCACCAAGAAGTAAGAGTCACTTCTGTTTGGTCCCATCTCAACAAATTCATCCCCAAGAAACCTCATGTGATGTTGCTTGGCATCTTCTTTCATGTCGTCGCCCTGGCTATTGATTAGGTCTAAGTAGATGAACTGATCTTATCCCATAGGCTATGGGGGATGAGGTAATCATGGTACAATTGACTGAAATGTTGAAAGTAACAAATCAAAATGTAATCAAAGTTCTAAGCAGCCAACTATTCAATCATAGTTGAAGAAATAAAGAATTTGACAAATATTGAACTTGCTATGTCCTTGTTCAAAATCTCATAAACAAGTTCTTCATTTATAGCTTCCACTTGGTCTAAAAGGTCAAAGATCTCTTTCCCAAATGTGATCATTGGACAAGGGTCTGAAGCAAAGGACTTGTCAGTGAACTCCTAGAGGAACTTCTAGGTAGATTGGCTAATGGTCTTATTCTGTGAGGAAGACTTCTTCCTGGATTGATCATTAGGAGTGGGATGTTTCCTCTTCTTGGACTTAATAGGGATCTTAGAAGTTGGAGGCTTGGATTTATTGGCAATCTTGAAATCGAGGGGCTTATACTGATCAGTAGGGGGCTAGGACTTACTAAGGCTCTTAGACTGATTGGGGCGCTTAGACTTATTGGTGCACAGCTTCTTTTGAGTCAGGGACTTCCATACTGTAAGTACATGGCGAAGCCATGCAATGACGCTAACCTTAGCCCCTTCCACTGTATCTGTGTCTTTGATAGGCATAGGGAGAGGGAAGTTAGGGTTAGTATTGGTATTGATTTGTACTTTCATATGCTCATAAGGAATAATCTCGTTACGAAGCATGTTATCCTCCAGGTGGTTAAACATGTGGCCCGTTGCAACTTTAAGATGTCTAAGGCTATCGGTAAAACACTCAACATCTGCCTTTCCCTCAGGCAGATCACTGGGGCAATGTGCAGCTGCCTTCAGTATTTAAGCTACTATTTCCCCTTGATGATTTGTAGTATGCTCCTTTATTAACTCATGTGTGAGACACCATGTTTGTTCTTGCATTTCATCTCACTCTTTCTAGAGCTTTTAATACTTTTCGTCTCAGTTATTTCTTTGAGGTTTTCGGTGATCATAATATTTTTTCTTAGGCAATATAAAGCCGACACCGCTAAAAGGATTGAGATGGTCAGGCCCCCATGTCTTTGCAAATACATCCTCATTCACATAAAGGCAATGTGACGCTCTTATCTTATTTTCACATTTTTTAAAGCGCTTGCGTGTAGTTCAGTGGACACACAGAAATATTATACAAATACTAATAATAAGTACTTGATATCAGTACAGAAATTCCCTACAGGGTGTGTTTTTAGTAATTACATACCTTAAAATAATATAATGGTCTTCGAGAACCAACATTCTTGTTTGATCAGCACCGGAGCCATCAGTTGCCGATAAGCACGTTCTTGCCCCTTTGAGCCGTTAGCCTTTGTTGGAATATTTTTAATTTGAAAAAGGGTGAGATTCAAATGAATCTTAGAGGTAACAGGCAATCGATCATATAAAATGCAACATATAATAATGTCAGGTACCATATAATGCAATAGAATAAATACACTATAATAATGTTTCACGGAATGTGCACATTTTAAGGCTAACTACTATTAGACCCCTAGTCAGGGGCCAACTATTGTTAATCCCCAACTTCCATACCTCAATTGGGCTTTCAACCATAGATTGGGCAGTGTACCCTCTTGATACTGAATTCTCATAATTTGACTCATTTGAGGGCAATTGGGGTATTGGTGTGGTTCTCCCCTAGATGGTACTTGTGATTTTCCAACACCAATTAGAGAGTGCATTATACATATAACAGAAGATGGCATACACAAAGCACATATAAGTTTACATAGTGTATGTAGTGAAAGAGGCAAGCTTCACCCAAGAGGGGGGTGAATTGGGTGATTATATAAAATTTTTCGCTTGATGTGGAGATATGAAAAATAGAGTAGATAGAGTAGAGTTGAGAAGATTAGAACACAGAGAGTTATACTAGTTCGGCCTAACAACCAGGCCTACATCCAGTCCTCAGAGATCAAGACCTACTGAGAATTTCACTATACCTCCAAGATTCAATGGGCTCTCAGAACGCCACAAACAACAATTGTCCTTGAAAGGACTACGAGCAGAAATATTCTCTCACTAAGAAATTTCTCTCCCCCTTACGACAAGTCTTACGTGCAGAAAAACAACCTATGACCTTTCCCACTTGCTTATGTATACAAGACTTATGAGCAGCAACGTTCTCTCCTGCTTACACCACTGTAAGTCTTATGAGCAGCAACGTTCTCTTCTGCTTGTATCTTATGAGTCTTATGAGTGGAAGGTTTAACAAGGAATTCTCTCAACTGCTTCTCTCGTAAGGAAATCTACCCTCTCAAGGTCCCAATACCTTGAGATCAAATGAAAATAGAATTTGAATTGTATAAAGACTCTCTTACAGAGAAAATAAATGAACACTGAAGATCAATGTGTATACAGAGAAAATTATGAATAGCAGAGACTCGTGTATATGCTTGTGAATTCTTGTGCTTCGTTGTACTTGACTATCTCTGAATCTCTGTATTTATAGATGTTCAGTTTTTGCCCGTTTGAGTAATCATCGTTGAGGAGCGGGGCTTGCAACTGTGGAATGACACGCGCATGTTTGAATAATCTGAATGCGGTAGGTACGTGCGTGATTGTAATGATGTTGTCTGTCGTTGTTTGACTTTCTTCATGTCAGTTTATTTCAAACGTTCATCCTCCTGTATCACACTTATAATACATTCAAAATGATGTTAAACAATGATAATAAGTAATGATGAGATGAATAAATAACATTAAACCATATTCGGATTGAACGTTGTGAGACTTGGTGTATTTGGTGATCTGGCAGAGCATTACTCGAGCATGGATGGGCTCACTCGAGTGATATCTTAATTTTACTCCTTGATCTTCAATTTTAAGTTTGTGCTCGCATAGGATTTCAGAGAGACAGAATTCTCACTCGCGAGTGATGTGGGACCTCACTCGAGCACAACTCTTTCTGCTCGAGTGGCCTTGCATTTTTCACTAGGAGTTTCTTCTCTGGACAGCACTCGCATATCATTTTAGCAAGAGTGAGATTTTGCACTCGCAGGTGATGTGGGCCCTCACTCGAGAACACATACTCCTGCTCGAGTGAGAAGAATATTATCAAGTAATATTCCCTTAATACCAATACTCGCATCAGGATTTGAGAGGGATAGATTTTTCACTCACAAGTGCTATGGGCCCTCACTCGAGCACACATACTCCTGCTCGAGTGAGAAGAATATTCTCAAGTAATATACCTTTAATATCAACACTCGCATCAGTATTTGAGAGGGATAGATTTTTCACTCGCAAGTGCTGATGTGTCACTCGAGCATATGAAGCTGTGCTCGAGCATACTTGTGCTTTTATGATCTTCATGACTCTCGGCCAAGCACTCGCATACCTTCACTCGCTAATGCTCAAGTACAAGACACTCATGCTCGAGCATTGATTTCTCTACTCGAGTGCATCAAGGGAGAATGACAAACCTTGCTCTCGGCCAAGCACTCGCAGACTCTCACTCGCATGTGCTCGAGTGAGAAAGGCTCCTCTGCTCGAGTGCTGTCTCCAGTGCTCGAGTGAATCAGTAAACATGACAGTAGCATGCTTCTCAGGTATACACTTTCTGGCTATCACTCGAGTGCCAGACTCATGCTCGAGCACACCAGTTCATTTTGACAGCAGACACCATAGAATATTGTTATATGCATTTGGTAACTTTGTAAATATTTCTTAAACTTATAAAATCATGATTTGTACACAATTGACTTTTGTTATCATCAAAACTTGGGATCTAACATGTAGGATAAAGGTACTACCTGAATCCTTCTTCAGTTCTACTATCCATCCAAAACTCTTATTTCAGCTTAGGCTATTACCAATTCCTATACATTACAAGTAACAAGTAACTGGTCATTACTTGCATTACTACTACTTTTAATCACAGTTTGTTGGTTATCTGTCATAGTTTCAGTAGTTTCTTCATAGTATAATTCTACACAGTGCAGTTTCACAGTTTTCCAGAAAACTAGCAGATTTTCAGTCAAATTTGAAAAATCACAATTAATTCTAGGAAATTCCAAATTGACTGGTTCCAAAGCCTACATGAATATCTTTAAGTGTTTATTTAAGGAAAAATACTTAAGTCTAACCACTACAATCATATTGTTTCCATAAATTCGCCAAACTTCTCCTGTTCATGATTTCTTTCTAGAAACAGGGCACAACTTCAAAAATCCATATCTTTTAATCTACTAGTCCAAAAATTATGATCTATCTGTCAAATTAAAGCTCTACATCTCTACTTTAATTCTAAAAAGTTTCATAACATTTGGACTAGTATTGACCCATGAAATTCATTTCAAAACAACACTGCCTCCAGGAATCAAATCAAACAACATTTCTCCTTAACTTCAAAAATTTCCAGATTTGCTTACAAACATCAAAAAATCATGAAGACGTATATCCCAACACAATTTTCCATTCTAAACACAATAGAATCATTAGATTAATGAAAAGCCAGCTCCTTCCTCTAGTTTTAAGGTTGGCTAAAACTTGTCCAATAAATGGGAAAGTTTGGTTTTCTTGATTTAACAATTTATGCTCCTTCCTTTTCACTCCAAATCATATGATTAACCATTAAACACCATTTGAACATGAGTTGTAGAAATTTGGGCAGTATAACCCCTTAAGGTTTTATCACCCCAAATTTACAAAAAACAAGCAAAACAAACATAAATCAAGCCAATAATCACAACATCAACATCATATCATCAAGAAAATCAAAGTTCTTGAGGTTACCTTTAATTTCTCAACTTTCTCTCTCTTTCTTCCGTTAAAGTTTTGCTTGCTACACATGATTTTTATGGAGAAGAAGAGATTAGAAGAGGTTTTACACAAGTTAGAAGGCAAGAACACTTGAATTTCACCAACTTACCTTGGATTTTACCTTCTTGAGCTCTCTTGTACTTATGTTCTTCAAACACACTTCCTCTCTCTTTTTTTGTTGGTGTAGGATGAAAATGAGGGCTAATGAAAGAGATATGAATCTTTTACAAAATATCTTCATACACCTCCTCCACTTAATATATTTTAATGCCAATTTCCCATATGCCTTTTTGCTTTATGACTACATCTTTTTACTTGGCTTGAAATAATGACAAATGGCATGGCTAGCTTCCAAGTAATATTTTTCCCTCTAATTTCTCCCATTTGGATGAAAATATCAAGAGGAAAGGGGGATAGAAATTGCTTCTTGAGTTTCCAAAATTCTCTTTCTCCAATTAACTAATTAAGTACATGTCCCCTTGTTGACTTTTCCAACTTGATTTACTTGTCCAAGAATGCTCTAAAATTGCATATTAATCTCCAAATATATATTTTCCCCTTTATTTCCTTATTCAACCGACATTAGCTTAATGAGAATGGGAAAAAAATTAATTTTATGCTTTATTGGCAAAATTACAATTTTATCCTTACATCCTTGGATTTAATTAGGCCAAAGTGTTTCTTCCTCCTTTTGGGCCAAAATTAACCCTTAATATTAGGCCAAATATTGTGCTCTTTATTTCTTCAATCTTTGGGCTTTAACAATAGGCATTTTGGAACACCTAAAATTTAGTTTCATGACTTATTTTGCCCCAATTTCCTTATGACTTTAACTAGAGGTGTCATTATCATTTTAATTCACCAAAATTCACCATTGTATTCATAAGGCATATTGGTGAATAAAAATGGGGTGTTAAAGCTTTCCCCCTTTAAATAAATTTCATTCCTGAAATTTGCTTCACATACATAGCTATAAACTCTATGTAACACTTATGCATATCCTCTTCGGTTTCCCATGTTGCTTTCCTAGGAGGTAATCCCTTCCAAATAACTTTTATGAATGGGATACTCCAGTATCTGAACTATTTCTCCTACCGGTCAATGACTCGGTCAGGTATGACTTTATATTCAATCACATGTTCATGATAAATTGTGCTCGTCTATCCTTGATATGAGCTTCCCCAATTGCTGCTCTCGGATCATTATATTTCTCACTGACATTATTATCACTAATCAAAATCTACTTAAAGATATTAAGGTCTCAGAAATCCTCGATCAGTTTTTACTCACAAATCATCATAGCTGCCACCTGTACTATTTTATGGCTCAATGCATTAGCAACAACATTAGTCTTTCCTGGATGATACTTTATTCCCCAGGTTGAAATCTTTAATAAGCTCCAACCGTTTGTGATTTATCAAATTCAGTTCTTTTTTATCATATAAATATTTCAAACTCTGGTGGTTACAATACAGCTCTACGGTCATACTATAGTGATAACATCTCCAGATTTTTAGTGCAAATACAATTGCTACTAACTCAAGATCATGTGTGGGATAATTGTAACATTCCAAATTTTATCCACCTAAAATTCCTTATATTAAAGGGAATAAAATAGTGAATTAAATAGCACAGGAAATGATAAAACAAGGAAATTAGTGGTCAAACACAACATGAGTGCATTTATAACACAAATTGTAAACATTTGAATTTGTTGTCAGTGAGTTTTCCTGAGTAGCAGTCTTGTGTGACATTTTTAAATAGGCAAATGATGTCTAATGACTATGAAATATTTCAGAATAAAATTGGACTTATCAAGCTTTAATTTAATAGGTCATATAGGTCATTTGGAGATGTACACAAAGAGTTATGTATTTCTAAATTTAGCCAAGAGAAACTTGTAAGTTTCTGTGGCAGCGTCCAAAAATGATAATTCTAGGAATTTTAAGCTTCTAGTTGGCTAAAGGCTATATTTTTTCTTGAAAATAGACTTAATAAGGGTCATATAGCATTTGGAACCACACCAATTAAATCTCTATAAATAAAGATATGAATTCTGAAAGTTTGATCAAAATTCCGTCAGCTTGTGTGAAAATCACAATAATGTAAAGGCAAAGTAGTCATTTGGCTAATGAAATTAAAAGCCAATATTTTTCCTTTTTCCTCATGGTGCTGGATGGCTAAATGAGGGATCAAAAAGGGAAATGAGTATTTGAAATAAATATGACAAGAGTTGAAGCAATTTTGGCCAAGTAAATGTAGTAGAAAGTCAAAACGTTGGCATGTGCTTAATTGTAATTGGATATTAATATGTAAGGAGGTGGAATGGCTTATTCAAGAAGCCACTTAATTGCTTCATAAGGCCACATTTACGTCATTTGAAGAGAGGAAGGAGGGAAACTCAATTGTGACCAAGTATTACAAGAGGAAGAAAAGTCAACTATATCATGCTAAAAGCAATATGTGAGAAGGAGGAAAATATGATAAAGCAAGAAGCTCTTTTTCTCTTTCTCTTGTGCCATTTTTGGTCAACAATTGTAGGCTAAGAAAAAGAGGATGTTTTGCGTTAAAAAGAGGCACACATTCGTATATCATGAAGAAGGAAAGAGAAAAGATGAAGACATGAATAAATGGCATGTGATTAAAGCCATTAAAATATTGGATTTTAAGTAGGTGATGAAGGATATTTTTATAAGCCATTTTTCTCTTTCCTTTGTCCTCATTTTCAGCCAAGCAATAGAGAATAAGAGAGAGAGAGAGAGCAGCTGAATGAAAATGTGAAGAACAAGGGAGCTCAAATACTCAAGAGCTAAAACAAGGTGAGTTAATGAGAAAATTCTTGTGTTCTAGCCTTCAATCCCTTGGAAACACCTCCTAATCTCTATTCCTTCTAGAAATATTCATGTAGCAAGCTTACAATCAAGAGGAAGATGAGAGAGAGGCGATAGTTTGGTGGTTTTAGAAAGAGAAACAAGAGGTAATCTCAACAACCTTGTTGTCTTGATTGATTCAAGGTGATTCTTGATGTTGTTGTTAGATTGGTTGGCTTGTTTGATTGCCTTTATGATTTTGGGAAGCTCAAACCCTAAGGGGTCATGTTGCCAAAACATGAAGGTGTTTGTGGCTTCAATGCATGAAAACACGTTTTTCCTTCTTCCTCCTATTATTTCGGTCAAATACAAAACAATGGGGACGAGCTAGAATTTTGTAATTTTGATGATTCCATTGGATTTTAAAGAGAAAATTGTGTAGAACTACATGTGTTCATGACTTTTGGATGGTGGTATGCAAATCAAAAATTTTTACAAATATAGAGGAAATGCTGTTTGATTTGTTTTACTAGAGGCAGTCTGATTGTGTAATTAATTTCATTATCCAAATAATATGAAATTTTTTAGGATTAAATTAGATATCTAGAGCTTTAATTTCATAGGTAGATCATAATTTTTGGACAAGTACATTAAAAGATATGGATTTTTGAAGTTGTGCCCTATTTTTGGAAGGAAATCTGGAATAAGGGAAGTTTGACGAATTTTCTAGGAAAAGTGTGATTGTAGTGGTCTGACTTAAGTATTTTTATACAACATTACCTTTAAAAATATTCACATAGGCTTTGGAATTAGTCAATTTGGAATTCCCTAGAATTAATTATGATTTTCCAAAGTTGATTGAAAATCTGCCAATTTTTTGAAAAACAATGAAACTGCATTGTGCTGAGCTGTACTGTGCAAAAATTGTTGAAACTATGATAGATAACCAACAAACTGTGATAAAAGGAAGTATTAGTTCAAGTAATAACCAATTATTTGTAACTCATAGTTTTAGGAATTTGCAATAGCCCAAGCCGAATCAAATGTATTGAATAGACAAGTAGAGCAGGAAAGGGCAATTCCAAGTAGTAACTCTTTTTTTCGTGCACTATGTGATCATTGTATGTTTGTGTATGCCATCTTCTATAACATGAGCATAGTGTCTCAGACATGCATATTAGCTTAGTTTTGGTTTGGGACCCCAACGAAGGCACAGGGTTAAGCCAAGATTGGCGCAGGGTTAAACAGTCATTTGACCTTGGACAATATGCACACAGCATTCTAGCATTTTATATAACATGGTGTGTGGCATAATTATTTTCACATCGTATATGTCTGATTGTATGTTACTATTGAGATTCTTTGAATTTCACCCTTTCCATAAAATATAAAATTTTTTCATCAACAGACAGCAGCTCAGAGGGCAAAGTCGTAATTACCGGCAATAGAAGGTTACAGAAGAGTACAAAAAGAGACGTTAGTTATCTGAAGACCTTTTTATTATTTTAAGGTCTATAATTATTATATACAAATCCCTATGGAGAACTCCTATAATATAATCAAGCAATATTGTTTCAATAATATCAGTATATTTTTGCTATTCCTACATGCCCACTGAACTGTGCTATTGCTACTCTGATTAATATCAATAATAAGTGGTATGTAAGATGAGGTCTTACAATAATTCTATTTGTGAGGCCCTATTTGTCTAAATGCATAAGCCACTATATGGCCATGCCACATTAAAACACTTCCTAATATATGCCTACTAGCATCAATAATGACAACGATGGTTAATTGTGGATCTGGGCTTTAATATAGTTTCCAATCCATGCCTACTGGCATCAGTAAAGGTGACAAAGGTCTACTTTGAATCTAGGATTATGAATATATGTACTGATGTTAATCTATGTTGCAGCTCGGTGAAGCTCTTCCCACAATTCTGGTCCCACAAATAATGTTGAGTTTTTGAGTTTTTCTTTTCAGTGAACTTTGTCAAAGGTAAAACTATTCTAGAGAAATTCTATATGAATCTTTTGTAATATTCAGAAAGACCCAGAGAACTATGTATTTCAGAGACAGTCTCTAGCCATTTTCAATTTAGTATTGGTTCCACCCTGCAAGGATCTACTGAGACTCCTTGCTGTGAGACTATTAGCCCAAAAATCTAACTTCTGAAAGCTAAATCTCACATTTGCTCAGCTTGGCATAGAGTTGCTTAGATTTTAGTTTGCTCAATTCAATTCTCAAATGTTATTTGTATTCTGATCTACTCAGCAAGTATACTAGTATATCATTAATAAGACTACTATGAATTTGTCCAAATTACAGATGAAAAATTAGATTTATGTAGTCCATGAACACGGCAGGAGTATTAGTCAGCCCAAATGGCATTACAAGGAATTCATAATGGCCATATCTGGTTCTAAAAGCAGTTTTCGATACATCTTCTTCTTTTACCCTGAGTTGGTAATATCCCTATCTCAAATCAATCTTTAAGAATATACAGGAACTAGATAACTGATCGAGCAAATCATCTACTTTAGGAAGTGGGTACTTGTTCTTAATGGTCACCTTATTGAACCCCCTGTAATCAATAGAGAGTCGTAGGCTTCCATTGCGCACTTTGATATTTATCTCCTCATATGAGCTTTAATAATATTGAGATGACTTAGTAGGAGTCCCACAGGAACCTCCTATAACACCTGACTGCACCAAAAATCTTTATTTCTCTATGCCAGTTCTTGGCCCGATTCAACTCAAATCATTCTGAGCCATTTCAAATTCTTGTGGAATCAAAACTTAACAATTGATTCCTAGGTTATAGTTTACTTGGTAACCCTTCTCTACTATACCTTTCAACACTTTATTTTCCATCCACCAATCGACTCCTAGTATAGCCTCAAGTTAGTGGAATAGCAGGTAGATAAATTCTTTCTCTCATTTCATTAGAGAGCTATCACCTCAATCAATCCTTTAAGGGAACATTTTATGACCATAATTTTTCCCTATGCTAGACTTAGCAACTAGGAACCTTTCAAAATCCCTCTCTGTAAGGATTCGTATCCATAAGAATATTGTTCCTTGATTCCACGGATCATCACTAGCCCAACCCAATTCTAAATAAATTTGCTAGCCTAAGGACATACTAGTCCACTAGGTGTTAAGGCCACTGGACACGTAGACCCACTACCACATATCTGACATGTGGGATCTTATAGCTTAGGGTTTCTAATCCAACTTTTAGATTCAGCGTGAAATCTAGAACCTTAACATCACACAGATTAGAAATCATTTCCCTCAATTATACCCAATAGGTTCGTTAAGAATCAGGATCAATAGCGCCTATTCTAACCTTCATGGTATTTGGGTAAATCCTCAAAACATTACTGAAGGTTCAACATCATCACTGAGCATGGAGAAACCTCAAAACATTTACTATACCTCGATTTTCCTATCATTTCATCAAATGAACTTTTCTGTGCAGTACTTACTGCAATTGAAAAGGTTCATATTAAGATTGATACTTACATCATCATCATCTCCATGCTTCTAAGCAACCTTTAAATCATCTAACTTAAATGATTATTAGTCATGGAGAAATCTCAAGGCAATCACTATTCCCCAAATCTTCATAACCTTCCGACTTAACTTCCCTGGGGGCTTACCCATCCTGAAATTCTCAAGGTTGAGCACATTTAACTTTTGTATACCTATCCTAAAATGTAGATATCGGCTCTATTTGTTCCTGACTACCGATACCCTGAGACTACCCTTCTCTCAAACATCATGCATCTACCTCCAGTTGACTAAATATTGTGTCTGATCTGTACACTGGCCTTGCTTGTTCCCACTTCCTCGGGTTTCACATTATCCTTGGACCATCCTCAATCTGGTACTGCACCACTTGCTGCCCTTCTGATATTCACTATTTCTTTGGGGTTGATTCACATACTAGGAGGATTCAATCCTTTAGTACCCCCATCCGTGCATATGTCCTTTCACTATATAATCAAGATCATATTAGTATACTATCCTCTTCCTAGAATCACCACTCTACTAGAACCACTTAGGCTCTAATACCAAAATGTAACGCCCTTTTACCATATTTTCACATTTTTCAGAATGTTTGCATGTAGTTTGTATATACACAAAAATGGCATAAAAATACAATTAATAAGTGCTTGATATCAATACGGGAATCCGCTACAGGGTGTGTTTATAGTAATTATAGACCTTAAAATAATAAAAAGTTCTTTAAATAACCAATAGTCTTGTTTGATTAGCACCAGAACCATCAGTTGCCAGTAAGTACGCTATTGCCCCTTTGAGCCACTATCCTTTATTGGAATATTTTTAACTTGAAAAAGGGTGAGATTTAAACAAATCTCAGTAGTAATAGACAATCGATCATATAAAATGCAACATATAATAATGCCAAGTACCACATAATGCAATAGAATAAATATACTGTAATAATGTTTCATGAAATGTGCACATTTTAGGGCCAACTAATGTTAGAGCCCTAGTCAGGGGCCAACTACTGTTAGTCCCCCAAACTTCCATACCTTAGTTGGGCTTTCAACTACAGATTGGGTAGCGTACCCTCTTGGTACTGAATTCTCTTAACTGGATCTCCTTTTAAGGCTGTTGGGGTATTGGTGTGGTTCTCCCCTAGACGGTACTTGTGATTTTCTCGCACCAGTTAGAGAGTGCATTATACATATCATAGAATATGGCATATACAAAGCACATATAAGTTTATATAGTGTATGAAGGATAGAGTTACTACCTGAATCCTTTATTAGTTCTACTGTCCATGCAAGACTCTTGTTTTAGCTTTGGCTATTACCAATTCCTATATATTAAAATTAGCAAGTAACTGATCATTGTAATACCCCGAATTCTGAGACTTGAGGCTAGAGATTAAGCTTGAGATAAGTGGACTGCTAAGCCCCGGTTTAGCAAGATCCTAAATTGTGATTAAGAGATAATGACTCCAAAAGTGGATGTGGTTAGTGATAAATGAACTCTTTTGGAGAATCCAATATGATTTTAGATTCGGATGTGATTCGTATGTATTATGCGCAGTGCCGAAACCCTGTATTTAAGTTCAATTATGGATTAACATCTAAATTGACTTAAAATAGAGGGGAGGGCACATTGTGGAAGAAAAGGAATGATATGGTGTGTTTGGTGGTGATTCAAGAGGAATTGCCATAATCAGGGGCAAAACGGTAAAGTTACCGACCGATTGATCGGTTACCGAAGAGGAAACTCATTGGTAACTTCAAGATCAATAGTTAGGATTGATTTTTGCAAGAGATCAAAGGGTGGAATCATGTGTGCATGTGCCTATGTGAGCTCATGGAGCATGTTGCAAGATGTTGACACTTGGCAACTTATAGACCCTTGGATCTTAGTCAACATTTCAAACTCTTCCCTCTCACTTTCATAATGGGCAAACACATGAGGAAAAAGGGAAAAACTGATCTCTTCTTCATCTTCATCTCTCTCTCTTCTCATACTCCATTTTCGCCTAGCAAGGAGGAGGAAAGAGAAAAGAATAAGGTGAGATTTGACTTGTTTCTTGTCCTCTAATGCTTAAACACCTTTCTTTAATGTTGTTCATAGTGATGAGAGCTTCATCTCTATGGTTTTAGATTCTTGATTGGAGGTGTTTGATGGCTTGAGGAAATTTGGAAAGATGAAGAATCAAGGAATTGGTTTGGAAAAGAGGAAGAGGTGAGTATTTGGAGCCTTTTGATCTAAGTTTTGTGAATTGTGGATGAGTATTGTGAATTTTGGTTTTTGCCCTTATTTTGGTGGAATTGTGAAATACATGAATTTTCATGTGTTTTGTGTTGAAAATGGTGTTTTGTTGTGTAATTTGGTCATTGGAATTGATTTGGGAACTTGAGATGGAAAGTTGTGTAATGTTGAGTTGAAATGTGATATTGTGTGACATGTTGCAATTCATTGTGAAATATGTCAATATGATGTGAATTTGGTTGTTTTGGTGTTTCCAATGGTTTTCTTGTGAAAATTTGTGTGGGAATGAGGTTTGGTATGAAAATGGGAACCATTGGAAGCAATTGTCAAAATCTAGAATTCTGTCTTTTGAATCTCTATTCTGGGCAGTCAGATTGTGTGAGCGTTTTGAATGGGCAAATGATGTCTAAAAATTATGAAACTTTCCAGTCTTAAATTTCACATCTTAATCCTCAAAATGGACATATAATTTGTGCCATTTCGTTTTGTGAACTGGGATTTATGTTTGTCCAAAGTTTGAGGTTGAAACTGGATTCTGTTTTGGAGCAATGTTGGATTTTGTGTAAATCTGGATTTGTATGGTGATTTCCAGCATTGGCCAATATTTTTCCTATGTAGAGAACTTGAATATCTTTCATTTGGCTTTGGGATCACCTAATTTCTATTTTTGTGGAATTAGTTATGAATTTCCTAAGTTGCCTTGGCTGGAGCAGAAAATCCTGGCTGCAACGCAAAAGTTTCTGTGCACGTTTTGGCCGCAGCCAGAAATTCTTGGCTACAGTAAAAAACCTTCTGTGCGTGTTCTGGCTGCAGCCAACCCCCATTTTCAGCATTTTGGACTTTTAAAAAGGTGATCTTTGGTCAAGTGTTTCCCAAGCCTTTAGGCATATGTTTGGGCTTTGATTAGCCACCTAAAGGTCATGAATGGTAACCAACTTTAAGTGATATAGAAGTAAGGAATTGGAAAAGGGATTAACCCTATGTCCTTGTTTGATTATAGGATTTTGGTGTTCGCCCTGATCATGAGCAGCTGGAGCTGGAGCTTACGTGGAAAGAGTGTAGGGAACATATCTCTTCTGCTTGTATTTGATATATGGGTTAATGTGTTGATGCATGTCTTAGCTTTGCATGGTTATGTGTTATTGAAGCTATGTTTCAATCTATGCTATGGCCATTAGTATATTGTTAGAAGCATTGAGCTTACAGATTTGTCATCATGATAGTTATGTGATGCAAGCATGTCATGCATTAAACATTTATCGTACATGCATATTGATATTGTTTTCCTACTGAGATTCTCTAGAATCTCACCCTCCCCTACTAACCTTTCAGATAGGGTAGTAGATCGATGATGGAGTAAGCAGACAAGGGCGATGAGGACTCCCTTCGAGTTGAAGATTCGGTAGTTGGTTATCATTATAGTAGGGGTGTGTATTTGTATAAATGGATGTGTTTACATGTGTGTTGATGAGGATTTGTTATGTCTATGAGAAAGGTTTGTGTAATCCCCATATAAGGGCTTGTAGGGGCGAATATGCCCTATAAGGCTTTGAGTTAATGTATGGAACCCGGGATTGCCGGGATTATTTTTGTGTACTCTGATTTGTTATGAATGTGATATTCCGCGTAGTAATTGTATTCGAAAAGTGATTATGAGACCAAGGTTATAAATGATTTCGAAAGGTAATTGTGAAAACCACGTCATGTGATGGGTTAGTAAATGTTATTTGTTTATTATTGGTCTCTATTTCACTTTAATCGCGTATTTCAGATATAATTACGGCAGGGGGGTTACAATCATTACTTGCACTACTACTACTTTTAATCATGCATTGTTGGTTATCTATCACAGTTTCAGTAGTTTCTGCACAGTACAATTCTGCACAGTGCAATTTCACAGTTTTCCAAAAAATGGCAGATTTTCAGTCAACTTTGGAAAATCAAAATTAATTCTAGGAAATTCCAAATTGACTAGTTCTATAGCCTATATGAATCTCTTTAAGTGTTATTTTAAGGAAAAATACTTAATTTTGACCACTGCAATCACATTGTTCACAAAAATTTGCCAAACTTCCCCTATTCCAGATTTCCTTCTAGAAACAGGGCACAAATTCAAAAATCCATATTTTTAAACTACTAGTCCAAAAATTATGATCTACCTATCAAATTAAAGCTCTACATCTTTACTTTAATTTTGGAAAGTTTCATAACATTTGGACTAGGTTTGACCCACGAAATTCATTTCACAACAACACTGCCTCTAGGTATCAAATCAAACAACATTTCCCCTTAACTTCAAAAATTTCCCGATTTGCGTACAAACATTCAAAAATCATGAACATATATATTCCTACACAATTTTCCCTTTAAACACAATGGAATCGTTAGATTACTAAAAATCCATCCCCTTCCCCTTGTTTCAGGGCTAGCCGAAACTTGCCCCAATAAAAGGGAAAGTTTGGTTTTCTTGATTTAACCATTTAAGCTCCTTCCTTTTCACTCCGAATTATGTGATTAACCATTAAACACTATTTGAACATGATTTATAGAAATTTAGGCAAAATAACCCCTTAGGGTTTCACATCCCAAATTTACAAAAATAACCAAAACAACCACAAAAGCCAATAATCAGAACATCAACATCATACACTAGTGGAAAAATAACTTTTAAGACTGGTTAAAAAAGACATTTTAGACCAGTTCTGGATCCGGTCTTGATACAGCCAATCTTAAAAGTCTGCTATTTTTTAGATCGGTTATGGAACCAGTCTTAAAAAACGTTTTAAGACTGGTTATTATAAAACCAGTCAAAAAATAAATATTTTTAGACTGGTTATCAGACGAACCGGTCTAAAAGGTTCAAATTTTAGACTGGTTTTCTGAAAAACCGATCTAAAAAGTTGAAATTTTAAGACCGGTTTTCTACAAAACGGGTCTTAAAGTAATACTTTTAAGACCAGTTTTATAGTAAAACGGTCTTAAAGTAATATTTTTAAGACTGGTTTTCTCCAAAACCGGTCTTAAATGTACTTTTTAGACCGATTTTGGAGAGAACCGGCCTTAAAAGTAGTTTTTTAAATTTCCGTTTAAAATATTTACCCAGCAAGCCATTTCCCCTGTTAAAACATTTCACTCAGCAAGCAACAGCTAGTTCAACGACATTCAAATAAATTCTTCTCTTACAGATTATAACTAACATCTTAATGACATATGAGAGACTCAAAACTCATTAGAACATATTAAAACTCAACTCCCTTGTGCTTAAACAATGCTGGCCGAAATAGAAGCAAGGAAAACAATCATGAATAATAAACTCACAATCATAGACAAAATCATAATGCAAGGAAATCATACAACCATGACAATGCTATTTTGACCAAGCTCCTTATCTTTTCACCTACATAAATCAAAGATTAAATTACATTAATGACAATGTTGTTATTCATTATGGCCAAAATACTTTATACACACTCTTCTCAGGCTAATGATCACTAGCTGGCCTGGCTTCAGAGAATCTACACTAAGACGTACACCTCATATCCTTCATTTTCCTGTGATGACAACAAAACAAGTAGTTTTATATATACACCAATAACAATATACATAATTCAAATATAGTTCATGATAATTATTTTAGCTAACTAACCTTCAATGTAGTTTTATAAAGGGATATCCTCCCATATCCCTTTATGATGATCGTTTCTTGTGCCGTGTTCATTGTCTGCTTCATCTTCTTCGTTTAATTCTGGTAAACCCCTAGAAAAAGAAAGAGTCTCAAGAAGATCATTCATTGAATGATCTTCTTGATTAATATCAACGATCATTTTTCCATGAAGAGCTATAGACCACATTTTATTTACTTGATTAGTAACATAGACCACTTGTTTCGCTTGATATGCCATAATAAAAGGTTCATCTCTAAAACTTCTACTCTTCACATCAACCAATATAAATCCTAATTGATCAATCATCACACCATTATTGACATCAACCTACTTGTATTTGAAAATGTGAAGTTTAACTTTAACATAATCAACCACCCAAATCTCTTCAGTAACCCCATAATAAGGTATTACTGCCAATATAGGATTCTTATATTTTGAACTAGAGAAGTGCATAGATTCAGTCACTAACATAGGCCCACTATTCTGGATGGTGTTCCTATCATCAAGGGACTTCATATAAAACGTATAACCATTGATCACAAATGAAGTCCAACTTATGACATCAGCCTCAGGACCAAGTGCTAACCATTTAATTGTATCAGAAACACATTCTTCGCTGTCAACCTTTTGTTTGAACCAATGTGCAAAAGTTTTGTTATGCTCCCTAATTAACCTTTGTTCAGTCATTCGACTATTTCATTTCCGTACAATTTCTTTATGAGCATTAATGTAATCTTGAACTTCATCAACATTATTCAAGATGTACAAGTGGACTTGTTGCAATTCATCAGGATCCATACTCTTTACTGAAGCCTCACTTCTGCCACCTTCTTCGTCATGACGTTCAGGAAGTCGAATGTGTCCTACATTTGACAAGTAATCTTGACAAAACTTCATGGCTTCTTTAGAAACATATTTTTGAACAATAGATGCTCCAGGTTGGTTAGAGTTCTTCACATACCCTTTTAAGATTTTCGTAGTTCTTTTAATTGGGTACATCCATCATAAATAGATAGGGCCACACAACTTGATCTCCCTGACTAGATGAACAATTAGATGTACTATAATGTCAAAAAAAGAAGGAAGAAAAAGCTTCTAAAACTGGCACAAGATCAGATATCCTTCATTTTCCAGTTCATCCAATTTTTCTGTCTCAATGAATTTACTACAAATAGAATTGAAGAAGAAACAAAGTCTAGTCAAAATATGTTGAAGATCATATTCGGCAATACCTCGAATAGCTACTGGGAGTAGCTGTTGCATTAAGACATGACAATCATGAGACTTTAGCCCCACTAGCTTCAAGTCTTTCATTGACACAAGCTTCCTAACATTTGAAGAATACCCTGAAGGAACTTTGTTGCCAAGTAAATACTCACAAAAGCCTCTTTTCTCATCCTTAGATAAAGTATGAGCATCTAGAGGACAAAAAGCTTTCTTACCATATGGCTTTGGATGCAAGTCTTCTCATACCACCATTTCTTGCAAATCAAATCTTGTCTTCACGTCATTGTTAAAACTACCTTGTATGTTAAGCAGTGTCCCAACAATACTATCACAAACATTTTTCTCCATATGCATGAAATCAATACAGTGTCTCACATCAAGTGTCGACCAATATGGAAGATTGAAGAAGACATACCTCTTTTTCCATTTACTTTTCTCATTACTATTCTTTGTAGTCTTACCAAAGATAACATTCATATTTTTCACCTTTTCATAAACTTGCTCCCCAGTCAATACCTTCAGAGCATCTTCAAACTCTTGTCCACCAAAAAAAGCTTTCTTTAATCTACGATACGGGTGGCCTCGTATAAGAAATCTCCTATGGCCAAGATAAACTATCTTTCTTCCATGTTAAAGTTGATGGTAGCATATTCCTTCTTCATAAATCGGACATGCTTTATGGCCTTTAACACTATATCCTGACAAGTTTCCATATGCAGGGAAGTCATTTATAATACAAAAGATTATGGCTCGTATTTTAAAAACCTCCTTTTTCACATCAAAAACATCAATACCTTCATCCCACAACTCTTTCAAGTCTTCGATCAAGGGTTCCAGGTAAAAATTTATGTCATTTCTGGGTTGTTTTGGTCCTGAAATCAACATAGACAACATGATTTACTTTCGTTTCATGCATAACAGAGGAGAAAAGTTGTAAATTACCAACAGAACAGGCCATAAACTATGCATACTACTCAGGCTACCAAAGAGATTCATGCCATCTGTGCTAAGCCCAAGCCTAAGGTTCCTAGGCTCCTCACCAAAGGCAGGAAATAATCGATCGATTTTTTTCTATTGAGAAGAATCAGCCGGATGTCGAAGCTTTCCATCGGATATCCTCTCATCCATGTGCCATCTCAAATTTCTTGCATCGTTTTCATTAGCAAACAAGAACTTGAACCTTGGCATGATTGGAAGGTACCACAATACTTTTACAGGAGCGTTATTTGATTTGTACCTTGCGGTTACACATATCAGACACTGTTGTTCCTCTTCATCCTCATTTCTATACAATATACAATCACTAGGGTATGTATGGATCTTTTTATACTTCATCCCTAGTGGACACAATATTTTCTTAGCATTATAGTATCAACAAGGCAACACATTATCATATGGAAGCATGTCTTTAAAAGCCTTAAGTGTTTCTGAAAAACTCTTGTCGCTCTATCCATGCCGTGCTTTCAAGCTTACCAATTTTAATGATGCTTTCAACAATTGGTATTTTTTACACCCCGGGCACAACGGCGTGTCAGCGTCACTGCACATATTACCATATGCATGTGATTGCTCAAAAGTCTCTTCTCCTATATCACGAATAATATCCTCTATCTGATCATCCGTATCCGTGTCATTATTATCAAAGTTCACTCCCCTTGTTGAGATGAACTTGGAATTTCTATTCTTCACTATGCCATACCCGCACTGTATAACTCTTACAAAATCCTTCACAAATTAAATGTGTAAATATATCTGCAGTACTTAGTCACTTCTCATTCAAACATACTACACAAGGGCAATAAAACTTCCCACTACCAGCATCGGCATTTCTTCTAGCGAAGTCTAAAAAACCCCTCACCTCATTATCATATTCAACACTCATTCATTTAGCGTTTATCCAACTATGATCTATATATATCTCAACACTTCTAGCACCCTATATCCAACAACAAAAGGATAGACAAAAAATAACAACAATAGAGTTTTAGAGATTCATTGAAATTAACATACACCATTTGAAACTAGTATTGTTTTAACAAACCAATAACACTAACAATAATCAAACAATCACACTAAATTAAAACAGACCATAGAGTGGTATTACTCCAAGCCAAATATCACAGGGATGTAATTAAAAGTCATAACATATATCTAACAAGAATGTGCAAATTTAGCTTTTTCCAGATTACATTTAAGTGTTTAAAACAACAACAAGAACCATTTTTTCATATAACATTATTAATTATTGAACAATATACAACTAAATAACATATTAAACACTAACTTGATTGAAGACCAAGGAGTAAGCTTTAACCAAAAGTCGTCATGGTGAAATCGACTAAGGTTAAAATGAAGTCCTTAAATTCACGGCACAGACAAAGGGAAGTCAAGGCAGAGGAGAATGGTCACTGTGGAGAATAGAGGTGGCGGCGGAGAGGACTGACGATAATCAAAGAACAGTGATGACGAACACAACAACAGCGGTAATGACGGAGGAGAGTTGAGCAAATGAGGGACGGGACGCTATAAACGAGTTCTAAACAAGCACAGATAGAGCTCACAGAGAAATGGCAGAAAGAGAAGAAATGGTTCATAGAGCATGCGATCTGAGTACGGGAGTAAAAATACGAGAGAAAAATCTTACCTTTTCGACCAATTTTCAATAAAAACCGGTCTTAAAAGAGTGAAATTTCAAATTTAAGATCGGTTTTTATAAAAACCTGTCTTAAATTTAACACATTTAAGACCGGTTGATATAAAAATTGGTCTTAAATGTTTTACATTTAAGACCGGTTTTTGTACAAACCGGTCTTAAAATGTTAAAATTATTAAAACCGGTCTTAAAGCTTTTACATTTAAGACCGGCTTTTATATAAATCGGTCTTAAATGTTAAAACATTTTAAATTCTTAAAAATTTTAACATTTTAAGACCGATTCTATTTATAATCGGTTTAAATAAATTTTTTAAGACCAATTTTTTTAGAACCGGTCGTAGAAGTTCAATATAATTATAGAACTGCCACCGCGCAAATTTTTAAGACCTTATCCGTCAAAACCGATATAAATGTGGTGGTCTAAAAGGAAATTTGTCCACTAGTGATCTCATCAAGAGAATCAAAGTTATCGAGGTTACATTTGATTTCTCAACTTTCTCTCTCTAGAATGTCCTCCTGCTCTCTCTCTCTCTCCTTAAAGTTTTGCTTGCTACACATGATTTTTATGGAGAAGAAGAGATTAGAAGAGGTTTTACACAAGTTAGAAGGTAAGACCACTTGAACTTCACCAACTATCCTTGGATTTTGCCTCCTTGAGCTATCTTGTGCTTATGTTCTTCACACCCACTTCCTCTCTCTATTTTTGTTGGTGTAGGACGAAAATTAGGGCTAATGAAAGAGATATGAAGCTTTTACAAAATATCTTCATACAGCTCCTCCACTTAATATATTTTAATGCCAATTTCCCATGAGCCTTTTTGCTTTATGACTACATCGTTTTACTTGGCTTGAAAAAAAGACACATGGCATGGCTAGCTTCCAAGCAATATTTTTCCCTCTAATTTCTCCCATTTAGATGAAAATATGAAGGGGAAAGGGAATAGAATTTGCTTCTTGGGTTTCCAAAATTTTCTTTCTTCAATTAACGAATTACGTACATGTCCCTTTATTTGACTTTTCCAACTTGATTTACTTGGCCAAGAATGCTCCAAAATTGCATATTAATATCCAAATATATATTTTCCCCTTTATTTCCATATTCAACCGAAATTAGCTTCATGAGAATGAGAAAATAATTAATTTTGTGCTTTATTGGCAAAATTAAAATTTTACCCTGTTATTCTTGGATTTAATTGGGCCAAAGTGTTTCTTCCTCCTTTTAGGCTAAAATTAACCCTTAATAATAAGGCAAATATTGTGCTTTTTATTTCTTCAATCTTTGGGCTTTACCAATGGGCTTTTTGGAACACCCGAAATTTAGTTTCATAACTTATTTTAGCCCAATTTCCATACGACTTCTGTCACGCCCTTATCTTATTTTCTCTTATTTCAGAGTATTTTCAGAAAACGATACCCAGTTCGATGGGCAACTCAGAAATAGCATAAATATACTGATAATAAGCACATGATTACAAAAATTCCCCATGGGGTTCATACATGATAATTATAATCAATATAGCCATACAGGGCTACTACGGTGTATAAACCTGTACCAGTGAAACGAGGTATCTTCTCATCTTCATTCCACCACTGCAATCCTCTCTCGTGCAGTTCTCTGCTCTGATCTCTGCATACCTTCTGTATTCACCTGTCTAAATTATTGGTAGGGGAGGGTAAGATTTAGGAGAATCTTAGTAGGAAAATAGTACCAATATGTATGCAAGATAAGTGCTTAATGCATGACATGCTCACATTGCATAACTCATGCTCACACAATGACATATCTACGTGCTCAATGTTTCAAACAACAAATGTATGGCCATAGCATAAATAGAATAGAGCTTCAATCATTCATATATGTTTCACATAATCAAGAAAAGCAATAACATTCATCAATACACCAGCACAAATATTAAATACATGCAGGAAAGGTAAGTTCCCTACATTAATTGCCCTTCCTTGTTCCTCAAATAACGTGCCTCGATTTGCATGGCAATCCCTCAGTCTCTCAACTCGTTCCTAAAACGTCAAATGTACCATTTAGACACTTCCATAGTGTTTCTGGGGGTTATATGAGTCTATATTGAAAAACGACCATAATGCATCCAAGATCCCGCCCCGATCCCGCCGTACCCGGTCTGCCCATACTTTTTCCGACATTTTGACCCAGGCTATTCTAACATATTCTCGTACAAGGAATCCATTTTTTACCTCAGTTTTCTCAAATTCCAACTCCAATTATGAATTTACCCCTGGCAGCCCCTATGTGAGGGTTTTAAGGCTATTTTTGTCATTTCACTTTTTAGGGCTTGTAATTTCTCACTTTACACCCAACATGAACCCTACACAATTTTTCATTCTAAACACAATGGAATCATCAAATTGATGAAATTCTAACTATTTTTGGATGAAATTGCCCCTGCCCAAATCTGAAAAATTAAGGAAAAATCATGTTTTCTTGATTTCAAACCATAAACCACCTTCTTTATACCTCTAATCACTTATTTAACTACGTAATCACATTCTAAACATGAATAGACTAATTTTGGGCAGCACCTCCTCTTAGGGTTTGGCACCGCCAAATCACAAACCAAGCCAAAATAAAGCCAATAATCAACCACAAAAACAATAACCTTGAATCAAACAAGATAACAAGGTTTTATGACTTTACCTTTGATTTCTCTTCTTTCTCTCTCTAAGAGCCATCTTGCGCTCTCTCTCTTCCCTCTTGGATTTTGCTTGCTAAACATAGTATTCAAGATGGAAAAGAGGTTAGAAGAAGTTTCTTTGAGGTTAGAGGGCAAGAACACTTAAAATCAAGCCCTTTACCTTGATCGTTGCTTCTTGAACTCTAAGTCCACTTGTGTTCTTCAATTATTAAGCTCCTCCTCTTCTCTATATTTCTTCAAACTCTCTCTCTCTCTCTCTCTCTTTCTCTCTCTCTCTGTGTATGATTGGTCACGCAAATGAGGGGCCAAGAAGATTACTCAAGCTTAATAATATCTTACCTCTTTTCCCTTAATTATTTTTGTCCCAAAAATTAGATTTATGACTCAACATATACCAATCCTTATCTCATCACACTTTCTCTTTCTCAATGTCCAACATAAATATGAGAAGGAGAATAAAAATATGATTATGCAATTTAAAACATCTCCTTTCTCTCTCTTTTAAAAATATACTACTTTATTAGTGTCATAAATTTTTATGACATCTTTTCTATTTGATCTTAACTCTATATAACTCTTGTGTCATATTTTCCATTCCAATTGAACCAAGATTCTCCTCTTTCCTTGGACCAAGCTCATGCCATTTAAGAGTCCACTATGACCCAATTGGTCTTCATCCATTTATTCCAACCAAATGCTCAAATATACTAATTTATTACATTTTACACATGTGCTCATATTTTCACAAATTCATCTTTAATTGTTTGGCTTAAGATGATGCCACTTGGCATGTTTATAAGCCAAATAATTATTTCCCCCTCTTATTTCCTTACTCCACAATTTATAATATTTCCAACCAAATGCTCAAATATACTAATTTATTACATTTTACACATGTGCTCATATTTTCACAAATTCATCTTTAATTGTTTGGCTTAAGATGATGCCACTTGGCATGTTTCTGAGCCAAATAATTATTTCCCCTCTTATTTCCTTACTCCACAATTTACACAATTGCCAACATATTTTATTTTTCAATTTTTGGAATAGTTGGCCTTCTTGCCAAATTTTCTGCCATAACTTTGTAAGATCATAACTAAATTTGTAGACATCATTTCAGAGCGATTCCAAAGTCTATAGAACCCTTATTGAGTCTAGTTGTAAGAAAAAATATAGAATTTTTCTATCTAGAATCACAAAATTCCCAGATTTTCAATCTTTGATGTTGTTTTAGAAAATAATCAATTTTGCTAGGAAAATTTCAAAAATTCATAACTTTTTGTATATAGCTCTAATTGGTTCATATACTTTCACCCTGTAAAATTTCATAATTTTTGCTCGTCATTTAGTCTTCCAAAATCTCTTGAGAAGCTCACTGCCTCGCAGGAGATTTCACTGGAAGCATAATCACTTTCTTCAAAATTCACCATTTTATTTTCTTTAATGCCCCAAAGATATAAGAAATATTAGGGAATAAATTTGTGACATCTGCTAAACTGAGGCTTAGTAGTCCACTTATTTCAGGCTTATTCTCTAGCCTCCAATCCCAAAATTCGGGGAATTACAACTTCAACTAGAGGTGTGGTTATCATTTTAATTGCATGAAAATTCACCATTTTATTCCATTGAATGCCACAAGTATTCACAAGGCATATTGGTGAATAAAAATGAAGTGTTATAGGAAAACCCCTATATTGTAACTTCCTAGGACATGGCTTGCTGTGCATTGAATAATAATGGTAATATAGATAGTTAATTGAAGACATTACTTTCTTGAATCAGGGATGAATATTAATACTTACCATTTTATTAATGACATCCTTTCACTTGAGGATCGTCATAAGAGCTATCTTTATTTTGCTTTGCCTCTGACCAAAGTTCATGACGGGGAGGTTTACTACCATCCCTACTCTCAGCAGCTAACATTTCAACAGTCTAAGCATACCCCCTTCGTCCTCACTTTTAGGAATACTTATTATAATGTTCAACCAAAGACAAGCGTGTTAAGTGTAATAACTTGGGAAAGTGTAGAAGAACGATATAGCGTAGACGTCTTTTAAAATTACTTGACAAAACTTGCTCACGGTCATAGGTTTTGAATCGTTATGAAAGGTGGAATTTTGTTACAATTCTTTATTTACAACTGTAATAAACCTTTGAACAAAAGTCCACAGTTTTAACATCATTATCGTTAGGTTTTGTAAATAGTGGTGGTCATTTCCTAAAAATTGTTAGGTATTTGACATTGTATTTTGAAAAGTGATGGGTTTTACATAATAACCATTACTTATTTGACTTTTTTTAATAATTTTTAAAGTTGATTATTTAATTCCATAGTACAAATAAAAAAAAAGAGAGAGTTTAAATAAGCCAACAAAAAATGCCAAATTTAGTAACGGTTGTTTACTAATAACCGTGAAGAACAATTTCTTTTTTAATATTTTTGGGCTATATTACCCTAACGATTAATTTTTTAATATTCAAAAAAGAAAAAAGTAGTGGTGGCTTTTAGTCATGACTACTACTGTTGTCCTCTGCCTCCTCCTATCCCTCTCCCTCGCTAGGAAAAATTATGGACATCTGAGGAAGGAGATGAAGGGTATGACTAGAAGTGATCAAATGTAATCTGATTGTAATGAAGGATGAGGTCCAACTTCCTATTCATACTATGGGCGTGTCTAGCGAGACGCCTTATGGAGCGGTTACGGCTGGCCAACATCTGTAGAAGAAGAGAAAGGGCTTGTGGAAGAGGAGGGTAAGAGTGACGAGGGGGAGGAGGAGGAGGGCAAATGGAAATCTCTCTAGTCTGACCATGATGAGGGAGAGAAGGGCGAGGTTATGAAAAGGCGCTTTTCAGAAAAATACTATGAACAAAATGAATACTTCATTCTAAAGTATTTAACTTTAGGAGAACTAGTACTTGGTGTTGGACTGGACTAGGTTTGAAAATGTACTTTTAAAATTTGTACTTTACATTACAGTTGTTTATTTCGAAATGTCATTTTTCTTGTACATACTTTACAGTCAATTGAAATAACCATTAAATTTATGTTTTCGCTGATGTAAGGTTAGAAGATGAATTATTTGTAAGTATTATGAGACATTTATATCAAAAAAACCATCACTTTTGTCACTAAATAAATGACGGTTATTAACTACAACTGTTATTTTTGTGTTTTCGCAAATTATGCCTATTAATACATGATGGTGCGTATAATTAACCATTACATTTAAGTGTTATGTATCCTTGCACAACCTCCTCCTCGACTTACATGACATTTATTTGCTGTAACCGTTACGTATTAGGCATTACAAATGCTTAAATCTGTAGTAGTAATGAGAATGATATTATGATATTATAAATTGACATACTTGCAACCATGTGATATATTTTATATTGCTATGAATTTATTGCCTTACTTGACACCACACGAGTGTATGACTAATGAGATGAATTGTTAGTTGCTAAGCCTTTTGTCTCACCCTATTGATTTAACATTTTTCCAAGTGAGAGTTCCCGTGGAAGGTCCATTAGGGAAAACTCTTGAAGCTTTAGCTACTTATGCTAAGAGTAGTGCTTCCATCTTTTTGGCATATGCTGGATTATTCTATATTGTTATGTTGGGGCTCATCTTGAATACTTTGATTTATTTTGAAGATTTGATGCATTAATTATAAACTTTTGATTCTCTGTGGATGGATTACTTTTGATGGCTTTGGTGGCCTAGAGGCCTTATGATTGTGTTTAAATTTGTAAATCACCTCTAAATTGACCTAGATATTTTGTTATGTGATGAAATATTATTCAGTTAAAGAGTTTGGGATTGGTGATGAATGTTTATTTTGGGCCTTGTGAATCCAAAGCCTAACTTTGTGTATGATAGTGTTTAGATGAATGGTTTATTAAACCTTTATTTAATTACAGATTTAAATAAAGGATTTTACAACCTTCCTTATGATCAAGCAGGGACAAAGATGATCAAATAGTGGCAATAAGGGCGCTTTGGTAATTTTCAAAAATTATAATGGTAACAATCTCTTTTTCACTTGATTACAAGATGTCTGTCTCCTCACTTATTAGTTTTAACAATGTATTCCCCATATATTACATAATTATCAAACTTAACCAAACATCTTACTAAAGTTGTTGCAATTGGATTACATGTAATCCCTTTCCCTGAAATCCAACCACACACGCTATTAACTTATTTCTTTTCTTGTTTTCAAGTTACATTTATCAATTGGTCGTTGCATAATCTTGTCAAGATAATCTGCCATAAGATAATTTTCTTAATCAACTAAACTTTTTATTTACATACTTAAGCATTGATTTAAATATAAAATGGTATATTATTTGAAATAATTATGAAATATTTTATTATCATCAAAGCTAATATTTTTGGTATCAGAGCTAATAAGCGGTTTGGCATTATCAGAATGGTATATTGACATGGTTTTGTTTGCATGGCGATATGACTACTCATGGATATTCCGAGTGAGCCTATAATCATGATCAACAGTGCTAGCGGGTCATCTGAGAGCAACACGACGGTGAACCAGCGTGTTCCTGATATACGGCCGATGATCGACTATTTCGGGCACGACAGTATGTGCATGAGATACACAGCATGGAAGAGCATGCTGAGGTTGCCTATGTACTGTCCAGAACTGAGGCCGTCTCCAGGAGTGATAGAGGTTAGAGAGACCGAAGATGTGCCAGACGAGTACCCAGAGTGGGATTTTGACTACGAGCCAGAGGAGATGTCAAAGGATGAGCTGAGCGATAGCAAATCTCAAAGAGAGTCGGTACATGTGCCATACGATTTACAGCCAGACATTGAGCTGTCATACCTCCTTAAGGCCAAGTATCATAGGGAACTACAGGAGCACGACACACCGAGAGGCCGGTATCTCTCATTCCTTCACCGTGTAGAGACTATATATCGACTGCAGATACATTTGAGAGTTATGGTGTTTGACGAGTGCTAGGTTTGTTCCACGATGTACTTTTTCCAGGACTCAGTATTCTGGAACAAACAAAAGAACCTTATCGTTGAGTGGGGTCCAAAGGAGAACTTCTGGGTTTTCCGATGGTACATCAGAGGGCTAATGTGTGATTTCATGTATACCAAGCTATGATATGGGGCCTACACTAGCTATTTTGGTGACCGAAGCTGACCGACATGTATTATGAGTTAAGGGCAGTCAGGTGGAACCGATAAACAGAGAAAGAGTTAGCCGGTATAGGTATTTTGGAAGGGTACAGAGATAGTTAAGCATGCTCGACCCAAGATAGTCTAGGATAGGTAACCCTTGGGAAGTGGCATGAACTTAGTATTTTGGTTATGTAAATTACTAATAAGTCATGAACAATAATATGTAGGATATATGATGTTTCTATTTCACCATAACTACTGTAAATAGTTATTATGTGCTATGTACAACATATTTGTACCCTGACTATTACGAAATGACAAGAAAATGCCAAAATGACAAAAAAATGCCTTTGTTCTTGTATCAAAATTTACTCTTCTCTAATTTTATGTAAAGTGAATTATAGAAATGGTACAACCAGGAGAAGGTGAAGAGGCTGTGGTAAAGGCCAAGGTAGAGATCAATGTCGAGGGCGTAGTGGACATGGTAACAATGAGGAAGAACCAAGGCCTGACCCTATCCAGCAGTGAATACTGGATATGTTTGAACAACAACAACAAACAATAAATGAAATAATAATTGACCTTCGGGAGTACAGCAAAGGCAGGATCAACTAGAGAATCATATGGATGAGTTTATGTGGGGAAATTATGAAGAAATATATGAGGAACCTCCACCAAAGGGTGATATACCTGAGCCTGAAGTGGATATTCAAACTTGGCTGAGCAGATTCAGTAAACTACAGCCGCCTATGTTCAGGGGGAAGTTTGATCCTCAATTAGCAGAGGATTGGTTAGCTCATTTGGACAAGATATTTGATATGCTATAATGCCCAAACGAGTTGAAAACCTGGTTAGCTATATATAAGTTGGAAGGTGATGTTGACCACTGATGGAAGGGCATAGCACTTATCTTGAAGGGGAGGAATGTTCCTATCACATAGGAATTATTGCAAGAAAAGTTCAACGAGAAATATTTTCCCCCGATTGTCAGAAGAGAAAAGGAAAAAGAATTCCTCTGTATCAAATAGCAAGACTGGGAGAGCCTCGATGATTATTTAGCCTAGTATATCCGATTGTCACAATACTTCTCATATCACAAGTTGAATGACAATAAGAACTGGAACAAAGATATGATGATTGAAGGGTTAAGACCTAAGTTCAAAGAGAGGCTGATTTCTCAACACTTTACGGAATTCAGTAAAGCGGTAGAAGAGTGTCGATTTATTGAGAAACGTATGTCGAGATGGGCAACACAGACTGGGAATAAAGGTGCTTCTGGAAGAAGTAACTCAACATAGAAATGAAAGGAACATAGTGGATTTTTTGGAGGGGATCCATCTTGGGGTCGTGGAGGCCAGAGTTCATCTGGAAGCAAGGCTTGTTGGCGTTATCGAAAGCCACTTCACCCTGGTAGATCTTGCAGCGGGATTCCGTTTAGGCCAAACCCAAGTAAACCACTTATCTGTTACATTTGCAACAAGCCAGGATGTATGGCCAAGGATTACAGTTGGTCACTTTTTCAGAAAAGCCGAAAAAGCATAATTACGAAAACGCTCCTAAAACCCTAATATAAGGCTATCAAGGGCAATTTAATAATTTGACATTGAATTTGGTAATTTTGAGCCTGGAAATGGATTGCTTGGCCAAAAATACATTAAGATATCCCTAGACAAAATTATTGAAAAACGTGTTGTCGGGCCGGGTATGGCTAGGCCGGGCCGAGGTCTCGGGGGCATTTTGGTAAATTTTCACCATAGACTAATATAACCACAAGAAACACTATGGAAATTTCTAAAATGATACTTGGATAGGTTATGACCTATTTCTTGTACATTTAATATTTTAAGACAGAGTTGGAAGCCAGAAGCGACACGTTTTACGAGGCACACTAAAAAGGGGTTGAAAGAACTTTGTGGTAGGGACATTATCCTTCATGTATTATGCCATAGTTATATGATTGTATGGATGCCATTGTTTGTAAATTTGCATTATTAATCAACATGTTTTGCTTAGAGAGAGGCAGTTAGTGCCAGAAGCGCACTTACACTAGGAGTTGGTGAGAATCCAACCGGTATAGATTAGTAAGGCTAGGCCCTACTCATGTATACATGGTGATATCATATTTATTGGTGCATACATGGTGTATATCATATTTACGTTTCGCATTTTATATGAATGATAGCATGTTTCTACTGAGATTCTTTAGAATCTCACCCCTTTTTGTAAACAAATATCTCAACGGGTGCCAGTATGACGAAAGGAAAAGGCATAGATGCCATGAAGTGATTGGCACATGTCTTGAGGCAAGGTTAAAGTTGGTGTTTATAATTGGTTTATGCTTAAGATAATTTTGGGGAATCCTGTATATATTGAAGTTTCCGCTGTATTCTGTATTTTGTCTATGAATGACTTTGGGATTATACACGAATACTGTTATCAGTATATATATACTTTTCTATATGCCCACGGAATCTAGTTTTTATTACTCTTTGAATATCGAAATAGAAACGGGTGTTGACAATAAGTAATCCTATTTTAGACATTGTTGGACACTAAATGTGAGTACACCTCCTAATGGAGATTCAACTCTTAGTCTGCCACGTTGTGAGAGACTAGCATCTTTCACTAAGCCAACCCCCTATTGGCATGTAATCTTCTTTTCTATTATATGAGTTTATGTAGATTATTGCTTACCCTCGCTGGGCCGTAGGGGCACAAGCCCAATACATGCCATATATATAGTCAGACCATCCCTTTCATTTGTGATGTATAGATCTAAAATTCAGATATAATAAAAGTTCTGTATTCCTCCTTCGCTTTATGTTGCTTATCATGGCACCAAAGCCACAGGCTCCAAAGCCATCTATCACACCACTTAATTTTATGTTATGTTACTGCATTAATTATATCTTTTTTATCCAACCGCTACATTAATTACAAGCACTTACACGACTCTCTTTTTTAGTTTTTCATACTCGTTCCCGCCCACCCTCTCATCACTCTTTTTTCATTTGATGGTGTTTTCTTTTTTTTTCAAAACTTAGAGGACAATTATTTTTGCCTATTCTGATCCAACTTTTTAAAATGTAAACTTGTGTTATTCTTTTTACGAGGATGGTTACATACTACCTCAACAATTAGCTCCTTAGTCCCTCTCATCACTCTCTCCGTGAATAAGACAATTGTTGAAAAATAAAAAAACTTTAATTCATCGATCCTAACATATAATTGTGAGTCCTTTATTCCTGGGAAAATGACATTTTAGGGTCCTGACAACATTAACTATTGTTGCATATGTTTAAAGTTTGAAATTTCAAAAAAATGTCATATCTTGTGATAGAATTAAATTTTTTAAATACAAATCTTCTATATCTTTGTATAATTTTATACACATTTCACTAAAAAAACAATGGATTAGCGATGGAATTATACGATTTTATCATAAAATATAATGTCACTAATTAATTAGCGTCAAAATTCCGTTGCCAAGTCAAATTAGTGACAGAATTGTGTCTCTAATTAACTGTTTTTTTCTAATGTTGCTCATGTTCTACTCTACTCCGTGAGTATACCAGAATATCATCAATGAAGACTACTATGAATTAGTTCAAGTACGGACGAAAAATTCCATTCATGTAGTCAATGAACACGACAGGTGCATTAGTAAGCCCAAATGGCATTACAAGAAACTTGCAATGGCCATATCTCTACTAAAAGCAATTTTCAGTACATACTCTACTTTTTCCTTAAGCTGGTGATACCCAGATCTCAACTCTTTTTTTTGTTTTCTTTGTAAAACATATAGGAACCAGACAACTGATCGAGCAAATCATCTATTCCAGAAAGTGGGTGCTTGATCTCAATGGTTACCTTATTCAACTACCTGTAATCAATACAAAGTCGTAGACTTCTGCTGCACACTCTGATGTTTATCTCCACATATGAGTTTTAATAATGTCAAGATGATTTAGTAGGAGTCCCACAAGAACCTCTTATAACACCTGAATGTACTAGAAATATGTGTTTCTTTGTGCCAGTTTCTAACCCGTTTCAACTTAAATCATTCTGGGCCATTTCAAATTTTCGTGGAATCAAAACTTAATAGTTCATTCCTGGGTTACGATTTAGTTGGCAACCCTTCTACTCATACCTTTCATCACATCATTTTTCACCCACCAATCGACTCCTAGTATAGCCTCAAGTTAGTGGAATAGGAGGCAGATCAATTCTATCTCTCATTTAATCAGAGAGCTATCACCTCAATCAATCCTTTAAGGGAATATTTTATGATTATAATCTTTCCTATGCTAGACTTAGTAGTTAGCTAGTTTTCAAATCCCTTTCTGCAAGGATTCGTTTCCATAAGAATCTTGTTCCTCAATTCCAAGGAGCATCACTAGCCCAATACAATTCTAAATACATCTGCCAACCTAAGGACACACTAGTTCGCTAAGTCTTAGGGCTTTTTGATACATTGGTCCATTACAATATATCTGGCATTTAGAAGTTTACAGCCTAGGGTCTCTAACCCAACTTTTAAGTTCATCAAGAAATATAGAACCTCAATATCACATAGATTGGAAATCATTTTCCTTAAGTATACCTATTAGGTTTGCTAAGAATTAGGATCAATAGCGCCTATTCTAACCTTCGCAGTATTTGGATATTATCCTTAAAACATTACTAAAGATTCAATACTATTCACAAGGTTCAAACTTACATCATGGAACAGAACCATAGTGCAACAAATTCACATTTTGACCTAAGCATTATTTCAGCTTAAATAAAATTCAAGCCTATTCTCAACCTTCAGTATCATCAGACCGGATCCTCTAGGATCAATATATGGTATACTCACCTATAGCACCATATATCATGTCTACATTCCTTTAACATCACAGTGTTACTAAGGATCATCACTTAGCATGGGGAAACCTCAAACATTTGCTACACCTCAAGTTTTCCATCACCTTATCAAATGAACTTTTCTGTATAGTAATTACTACAATAGAAACGGTTTGAATTAAGATTAATACTTACATCGTCATCATCTCCATGCTTTTAAATATCATTTAAATCATCTAATTAAGATGATTATTAGTCATGGAGAAACCTGAAGACAATAACTATTATTCAATTCTCCATGACCTTACCAACTTAACTTCCTAGAGGTTAACCTATCCTAAGATTTTCTTGGATTGAGCACGCTTAACTTTTGTGTGCCCGTGCCAAAACGCAGATACTGGTTCTATCTACTCCTGATCACCGATACCTTGAGACTAGTCTTGTCCCAAGCATTGTGCTAGGTACCCTCAGCTGACTAAATATTGTGTGTGGTTTGAACACTGGCCCTGGCAGTACTTGTACCCTCTTTTGCTACTTTCACAATATCTTTAGATCAACCTCAATCCGGTATTACACCACTTGCTGCCCTTTTGTATTCTGCTGTTCCTCATGACTAGTTCACAGACGGGGTGATTCACTTCCCTAGTACCCCATTCTACGCATATTTCCTTTCACCATATAATTAAGATCTTATGTAACACCCCAAATTTTATTCACCAAGATATATTGTAATTATTTGGAAATATTCAATAACATGGTGAATATTCATGGCTATAGGAATTAAATATTAGAAATTGAAAGGTGAATAGTACTTATAGTGAAATAACCTGTGAGGTAGTGAGTTTGTCATGCGGTTTTAAATGACCAAATGACGAAAAAAACTTATGAAATTTTCTAGACTAAAATTAGACATCCTAAGCTTTAATTTGATAGGTTATATAAATATATTAGAGCTTTATACAAAGAGTTATGATTTTGTAAGCTAGCCAAGAAAAAACTATTGATTTTCTGGAACAGCATTCAAAGAAATTAATTCTGGGAATGTTGTGCTTTCAATTGGCAAAAGTTTATATTTTTTCTTGAAACTAGACTCAATAAGGTTTCTATTGACTTTAGAATCACTCTGATATGATATCTACAAATTTAGTTATAATTTTTCAAAGTTTAGGCAGAAAATCTGCCAGAAATCCAAAAATAAAGAGTAATGGAATGACAAACTTGTAATTTTCCCAAACAAGCATAAAACTAATTATTTTTCAATTAATTGAGGTTAAATTCAATTAAATAAGGATAATAAAGTGGAAATATATATTTGAAATATTTTGGTCAAATAAATGGTAATTTATGGAAAATTAGAGCAAAAGTGCAAACTTGACCAATATTGTGACTTAAAGAGTACACATAACGGGAACAAGTTATAAAGTCAATTTGGACATGGAAGAATGACCCTTGGGATTCTATTACATGTAACATGAGGGGGAAATACTAGTTGCATGTTAGTTGGGCTCAAGACATCAAATTACATGAAGTTAGGAATTATGCCTTAAAAGTCTAATTTGGATTATTAATTAATTAATAACTAAAGGAATACAAGGGAACATTTTATAAATCAATTCCCTTCCTTATTTAGCTACCATTTATGATGCAAACAGACCCAAGAAGAGTGTGAGAGAGTTCAGCAATTAAAGAAAGAGAAGGAGAAGAAATCTCACGAGGTAAGTTGATTTCTTCGATGAATTCGTTCCTAACGCGTGTAATCTCTCTCCTAAGCTTCTCTTCTATGTTATTAAGGTACTTGAAGCAAAAAATTTAGTGTTAAAGGGTTAGGGTTTTCAGCCATAAGAGGAAAAAGCCAGAAGGAAGAAGAGTTAACTTCCTAAACTTCAAATATTGACTGTTCTGGCTGCTGTGAGTAGTTTAATCGGTGGATTTTTTATTAATTTGCTTTGAATGTGAACTTTGGAAAAGATGTGTTATAAATGTTATGCTCCCTAAATTGAGTCTAAATGGTGGTTTTAATGTAATTAAATAGATAATAAAGTGGTTAGGAGTAGAAAGGAGCAAGTCTGTGGAGTCAGAATTGAAAAACCCCAACTTTTCCTGAGGAACCTCTAGATTTCGGCTAGGACTGTTAGAGGGGCTAGGAGTTGGATTTTCATGAAATTTATGGTTCTATTGTGTTCAACAGGGAAAATGAAGTGGGGTTACAATTGAACACTTTCCCAGAAAAGCCCTAAAAGCATAATTACAAAAACGCCCCTAAAACCTTGAAATAAGGACTGTTAAGGGCATTTTTGTCTTTTGGCTGTGAATTTGGTACTTTTGAGTTTGTAAGAGGATTCTTTAGGAGAAAACATGTCAAAATAGCTCAGGTCAAAATTTTAGGAAAAGCAAGTTTGGACCAGCTACAGTGGGCCGGGCCTGGTCCCCGGGGCATTTTGGTAATTTTCACAATAGGCTCATATAATCCTCATAAACACTATGGAAGTGCCTAAAATAGTACATGAATAAGTTTTAACCTAATTCTTGTACATTTGATATTTTAGGGCCGAGTTAGGAGTTTGAGTTTGGCACGTTTTACAAGGCGCACATTTCGAAGCAAAAAAGGGTTAAGGTAGTAACTATTATCTCTCATATATTATGTAACTATTGATATGTTGTGTGTTACTGTATTCTGTAATTTGAACATGTGCCGGGGGTATATTACCTAGCTATGGTCTGAGACTTAGCTGAGGGACACTGGTATTACCTAGTTGTATTTAGGGACTCAATTGAGGTACACGTAGGGTTTTCAACTGGATAGTTGGCCCTAAGCTTTGTGTACACACGGTATAAAGTGGATTTTCATTTTACATTAGATGGTGCATTGCATATATAATTCTCACATTTTATATGGTGATGGTATGTTGCTACTGGGATTCCTTGGAATCTCAACCCTTTTTATAAATAAAACTGTCTCAGCAAGAACCAGCAACTCTAAAGGAAAGGTTACAAAAATGGGAAATTGACAGGCTTGTATCCCAAGGCAAATATAGTAATTTATAACTAGTGCATTTTGGACATTTTGAACCATTTTTTAAATATTTCCAAATTCTGCTATGTTGTTTTCTATATGTAAATAAATGCTTTTATCAGTATATTTGTACTTTTCTGTTTGCCCGTGGAACTTGGTCTTTATTACCCCACGCATATCAAAATGGAAACAGGTGTTGACACCTTATCAGTATACTATCCTGTTGCCAGAACTGCCACTCTACTAGAACCACTTTTGCCTTTATTCTATTGTCAGAACCGCATGGGCTCTTCTAGAATCACTTCGGCTCTAAAACCAAAATGTATGACCCCATCTTGATATTAATCAGAGTACCAATGCACGGTTTAGCAAGTACACAAGAATAACATAGCTATACTGATAAAATGTACATGATTGTTTTACAGCAATCCCCCACAGGGTATGCGAATAGGATTACAGACCTTGAAATAATAAAAATGGTCCTAAGATAACCAACAGTCTTGTTCGATTAGCACCGAAACCATCAATTGCTGGTAAGTATGCTCTCACCCCTTTGAGCCGCTTTCCTTTACTGGAATACTTTTAATTTGAAAAAGGGTGAGATTCAAATGAATCTTAGTAGCAATAAAAGATCGATCATAGAAAATGCAATAATAAATATGCCAAGTATCACATATAGCAATATTATAATAACACATAATTCAGTTCCGTTGGAAGTGTTTAGGCCAACTACTGTTGCAACCCCTACTCGTTCCGTACCTCAACTAGGCTCGAGACAACAGACTGGACATATCGGTGTACTCGTAGGCACTATTTTATTGGTGTACCCGTAGGCATTGTGTATCATACATATTATGGAAGATACAAATATAAAGCATATAAACATTAATGTATGAAAAATAGAGTTAATACCTTAAACCCTTTTTAAGACACAAATAAGTCTTTATATCATATCAGTCTTGGCTGGCAATTTGGTCATAGAATTCTAAATTTATAATAAATGAGTCATTACTTATTCAAATATTATTCTAAACAAATTTTTTTGGTTATTTTATCTTAAAACTACGAAATGACCAAAACACCCCTAAGGACCCTATCTAAGCCACTTTGTACATGGTTCAACTGTACTTTTTCAAAAATTATGACCTAGGCTATTCCTACATAATTTTGACCAAGGAATCCATTTTTGACCTCATAATTACCAAATTCACTGCCAAAAGAGGAAAATGCCTTTGTCATCCCTTAACTTAGGGTTTAAGGGGTATATTTGACATTCTAATGCTTTTCACACTTCATGATCAACATAAACCCTACACAATTTTCCCTTCTATACACAATGGAAACATCAAAAACAAAAACAAAAATCTAGTCCAAACCCTCTGTGAACAATGTCTGGATGAAATTCCAAAGGAAAGGGAAAATGTGATTTCATATTTTAACCCATTAAACTCCTTTTTCACTCCTAATCACTTGTTTAACTTCTTAAACACTTATTTGACATAATTTGAAGAAATTTGGGCAATATAACCCCTTAGGTTTCAACATCCCAAATTTACAAAATCATCAACCAAATCACAAATACAATTGGGAAAACAGGCCAGCCCATGACGGGCTCGAGCCTAAACGGTCTGGCCCGTGACCGGCTTAGGCCTAAACGGGCCAGCCTGTTAAGGCCCAAGTCCAAAAAAGTACATCAAAGTTAAGGCCCGACCCATTTATGTAAATCCCGCGGGCCAGCCGTGGGCTTTAGGCCCTTATAACTTTTTTCGTTTTTTTTTGCCATGACCTTTTTTCCCTTATTCTCCTAAAGACTAAAATATGTAATTTAAAACATAAATATCATTAAAACTAATTTAAAATATAGATATTATCCAAGTTTAATAAAACAAAAACACTAAGACTTAAGTCCAAACCATAATTAATGTCCAAAACTAAACAAACAAGTCCATAGCCATAATCAAGCTAGTCTACAAACTTCAAATGTCAGTAATAATAGAACACCTGATTTGGATTTTGGCGTACACATTCAAAAACAAGAAAAAAGAAAATCAAAGAAGAGAAGCTTCAAATAAGGTATGAGTAAGTATGAGAGCGTTTCTAATATGAGGGTTAGGTTAGGTTAGGTTAACTCTACCCCCTGACCATTGCTTGCTGCCTTGTGCCCAGTTAAAAAAAAAAGGTTAAACGGGCCAAAAATGGTCGGCCCTATAGGACCGGCCCATTTAGGCTCTCCTTTTTTTTGCCCTAAATTAGGGCCGGACTTAGGCCATTGGGCCGACCCAATTCCCGGCTCTAACCACAAATCAAGACAAGATCAACAACAACATCAACAAAATACCAAAGGGAATGAGATTCTTGAAGTTACTTTTGATTCCTCAAGTTCTCTCTCTCTAGACATCACTTTCTCTCTCCTCTCCCTTAAAAATTTGCTTCCTACACATGGTTTTTCATGAAGAACAAGTGCTTAGAAGATATATTACACAAGATAGGAGGCTTAATCATGGGGTTATCAAGTGCTTACATTGATCTTGGCTCCTTGTGCTCTCTTGTTCTAAGACTTTCAAGCTGTCTTCTCTCTCTATTTGAGTATATGTGTGGCATAAGAAATGAAAAGGAAAGATGAAGATGATACATTTAAAATATCTCAACCTCTTCTTTAAGAAATAATTTTTTAATGGTTTATGGCACATGTGTTTTTCCCTAAGCCTTATCCCTTCATAATTATGTCATAAGCCCTTCATTTGATTTGAACCAATTTTCTTCATCTTTTTAACGACTAAAATGATGCCATATGGGGTCCTAATTAGACTAAATGGGCTTCCGTCAATTAGTCTAACCAATTGCACGTATATTATATTTTAATGCTAATTGAACATGTGCTAATATCTTAATTAATTCTTGTTTAATCTCTTGACTTTTGATGATGACACATGGCACAATTAGCTATCAAGCATTATTATTTCCACCTATTTCCCTTCAATGGATGAAAATTACAAGAGGAAAGGGAAATAATATTTGTTTTATGCATTTCCCATAACCTCTTTCATCAATTAATTGATTATGTACATATCCACCTTTTTTACTTTTAAAAGTTCAAATACTTGTCCAAGAATGCTTCTTCCTTGATTAATTTCGACCAAGTGTTTAATTCCTTTGCCCTCTTCCTTGTTGGACGTCCTACGCACACAAGAAAAGGGGAAAAAAATATGGGCTTTGGATTAAATTTAGCTAAATGGTTATTTTACCCAAACATTTTGTAATTTTCATACATTGCTGGAAATATGGAAGAATTTTCATCAAATTTTGAAAATTCATAACTATTTGCACAAATGTTCAATTGGTGTGGTTCCAAAGACTATATGACCCTTAGTAAGACTATTTTCAAGAACAAATATAGCCTTTAGCCAACTGGTAGCTCATAATTCCCAAAATTATTATTTTTGAACGCTGCCACTGAAAGTCACCAGTTTTGGTGGGCTAACTTCAAAAATTCATAACTCTTTGTGTACAGCTCTAAATAATTCATTTGACCTATCAAATTAAAGTTTGATAAGTCTACTTTTGGCCTATAAATTTTATAGGCATTGGTCATCATTTGCCTAATTAAAAATGTTATACAACAAGACTAGTACACAAGAAAATTCACTTGCTGCAAATACAATTGTTTACACTGTATGTTTTAAGCATACTCTTGTTGTGTATAACCACCAATTGGAGTATTTATATTTTTTTATATATCACCATTCACTATGTTACCCCATTAAATATTGTTAGAGCAAGCGTTTCACCCAAGAGGGGGGTGAATTGGGTGATACTAAAAATTTCGTTGCAAATATGAAAACTTGACGGTGAATATAATGCAGTAAGAGTAAGGAGAAATATCACCGAAGTGTACACCAAGAGTTATACTGGTTCGGTCACAACCACTTTGACCTACGTCCAGTCCTCAGAATATCTTTGAGAGTTTCACTATAACTTCCAAGATTCAGTGGGTTTTTGGCACCTCAGTACAAGCAAGTTCATTCGCTTGGACACTCGCTCCCCCTTACAGGTTGTAATCCAATCCCAACTCAAGGTTCCACAACCCTAAGTTACCTCAATAACAAATATTGAGTTTGAATCAAATATCTCTCTCACAGAGTGAATAAGAATCATTGAAGTACAAAATTACAAATATGTGTAAAACAGAGTAGTGAACTTGATAATACGTTCGTGTGTGTGTTCTTGTTGTTTTATCTGTTTAGATGTTCCCATATATATAGATGTGTTGGTGGTGGCCGTTGGAACATTTTCTTCTCGTCCATTAGAGTGTGCGCAGCCACTGTTGACTTTTCAATATTTGAAAAATATCCGTTTACGGTAGGTGGCGGTAGGTAGCGTTTGAACGTTGCATTTGACTTTCCTTATTTGTAACATCTCTTCATTATTTATCTATGGATATGCTAAGAATACTAATATAATGAAGGGTTAATCTCATAGGAAACAAATCAATGAACTTTGAAATGATTTCTGAAGTTCTAGACTTCCATACTCGAGTAGTTACTCGAGTATTCATTAACTTTACTCGAGTACTTACTCGAGTATCATCATGAGAGTAATGATAGCAAGTTAACAAATGAACATCACATAAATCGGGTAGTGCATGAAGTAAACAACTTTACAAACCTTGGAAATACTTGTTTTCTCAGATACTTACTCGAGTATGGTACACTTTTCTTCATAGGTTACTCGACTAGCAACTCGAGTAATATCTCAAATAAACTTTAGGTTACTCGATGATTCACTCTAGTAATGTTGGCAGGATTACAAGGTCGAGAGCACTTCAAGTTGCTTACCTGGTTACTCGAGTAAGCATCAATTTTCTGCATAACTTACTCGGGTAGATACTTCAGGTGCTATATAAATAACTCTGTATATTACTCGATTACTGACTCGAGTAATCCAGTTCAAATATTTGATAAAGAGTAATTGAATACCTGCATACTTGAGTAGTGCCTCGAGTGAAGTGTTATAAAAGCATATCAAGTTAATCGAGTATTACCTTCAAGTTTTGCTTACCACAGTAGGTTACTCGAGTAGCTCCTCGAGTAACATTGGCAAGATTGAAAATGCCGAGAGCAACATATTTCTTGAAGCAGGGGACTCGAGTACAGACTCGAGTAACATTGGCAGGCCGAGAGCAACTGGAAGTCATTTACCTGGTTACTTAGTAGCTACTCGAGTAACGTTGGCAGGCCGAGAGCAACTGGAAGTCATATACCTTATTACTCGAGTGCTTACTCGAGTAACGTTAGCAGGTTACTAGAGGGTTGACTCTGGTTACTTCAAGTTTCTGTTTCATTACTCGAGTATGTACTCGAGTAACCCTTAAGAAAATTTGCCACTGATAAAGTTTCTCAGCTTTTTCTCTTGGCCTTTCTTCATTATTACAATGCTTACTTCAAGTGATGATTTCGCCTGTTATTACTTTATTCAAACTTATTTGTTTATAAAATCTTTTTCATACCATTCTTTGTTATCATCAAAACATGAGAGATATAACAGTCTCCCCCTTTTTGATGATGACAAAACATGGTGATTTTGAACAAAGTTTTTGAGATTAAGTTCTCAAATAAATACTTCTTGAATTCAATGATAATTTTGAAAACCTTTTTGAAATAACTTGTTAAGTGTCAAAGTGTTTTTGAAAATGTTGAAAACATAACATATTCACCTTGCATACATAATAAACTCATTAGTCCTACAATGTATTATAACTTAAATAAGCTTGCATTGAACTTAAAATTACATTACAAATATGAAAAAGATCTATGAAAAGCTCCCTAAATCCCATGTACACCCATATACCCAAAATGAAAGAAAACTTAAAAGAAAAACTCAGAAACTCCACAACATCACACTCAAGCTCTTCTCCCCCTTTTTGTCTTCATCAATCAAGTAGAGGACTAGAAGGCTTGACCATAGAAATAGGCTTCACAGGAAGAACCAAAGGACCATCTGAACTAGAAGAATCAAAAGAAGAGGAGCTAGAATATTCTGGTTCAGGAAGATTAAGTGGAGGGATATGAATGTCATCTCTTGGTGGAATTGGAAGGGGCTGATAGACAATCATAGTGGTGGTCTCAACCTTTTCTGTGGCATCTGCAAAATGATAACCAGAGGATGAGGGAGAGATTTCCTCTATATGAGTAGGAGATAGAATAGGTGTAGGAGTGGGTTCAGGCTGAGGTCTGCGTGGTGAATCCTCAATAATGATATGGATAGTCTCATTGGTTTCAGGATTATCCACTGAGCATATGATATCTCTGGGTCTTGGTTCAAGTGGACTAGAGACTGGAGGTTCAGGGATAGTTGGCTCAACCTCAGTATGATGAAGCTCAGATGGGATGTTCTTTGGAGGAGGTATATTCTCTGGAGGAGAGAATGCCTCAGGTGCAGATGATGGACCAGCAGAAGGTCCAGGACCCAAGGAGTCCAATCTTGCTAGGATCAACTTTAGGGTTTCACCCTGGGCACGCTGATCAGCTAACAACTCCTCGTGCCTTTTGTCCATCTTCTCAACCAACTCAGCCATCTTGTCATTCATGTGAGTTGTCAACTCAGCATTGGTGTTGGCTATGTCTACATGAAATCCCTTGAGCATATTTTCCATGAAGTGTTGAAGTGTTGCATTGAGGAAGGAGGGTGAAGAGGTAGTGGCAGCTGGAGTAGAAGACTGAGTGTCATCCATTTTACTCGTCTCTGTCTCTGTCTTCTTCTTAGGACCAGAATCTAGAGGACCCTTGAGAGGAATTTCAATATTGAGCTTCCCAATTTGGTTTCTCCCAATTGTAGTAACCCTCTCAATGTGCTCTTTACTCTTCAAGTACCATATCTTATTTTTCTTCAGGATAAGTGAAACAATCTAAGGATATGGCATAGGAGTAGTGGCTTTTCCATTTATTCCGTACCTTTTCATTTCAAAAAATATGTATTCCCCCAAATCCTTTTGTTCCTTCAGAAGTAAAGAAGCAAACCACCTATAGTCCCGATCAGAAAAATGGATATAGTTATTGGCCTTGTTCACAAGGGATCTAGAGTAAATATACCATAGAACACTGTGATGATCACACATGTCACTAGAATTGAAGTTTAGAGGACCCACAAGCTCACCAGGTCTAAGAACAGAGAAAATTTGGTTTGGTTCAAGTTTGGAGTAGATGTCATCTGGAGGGTTCTCTATTCCCAACCAAACAGTGATCTTAGAAGGTGAGATAAGTATTTTCTGGCCTCAAACAGTAGTAGTCATCTCTTCCTCTGCAGAAGTTCTATTGGGTTCATCTAGGATTTCAAGATTGCAATAAAAGTGAGTAACTACTTTTGTGCAAAAGGGAAGCTAAATTGATAGCCAAGGCATAAAAGGTTCAAGATAGGGACTTAGATCATACTTCAATACCTCCTGAAGTACTTTGAGATCTACACAGTAAGTCTTGCAGACTTTTCTTCTTGAAAATTGTGTGAGCTACTTCTGAGAATCTTCCAACTTATTGACATTGAACCCCTTTGGAGGTTTAGTGATCTCCTCTTCTGGCAATTATGACTTCTTGGATGATTGCCGCTTCTCAAGTTGGTCAAGAATGCCAACCATTGCTTTAGCCACATTCACATCATATTTGGGCTTTTTGTAGGGTTTTGGTGTGAAAGATGGAGTGGAAGAATCAGAAAGTGGAGGAGAAGGAGACTTGGCACCTTTGCCTCTCCCAGTAGAGGTGCTCTTCTTTGATTGAGCTCTTGTGACCACTGGCTCTTTAATCACAATACCTTTCTCCTTTGGTTTCGGTTGAGGTTTGAGTTGGATTTTGGCTTTTGATCTAGGTGTAAGTTTTTGTCTCTTTCTGGGAGGAGAAGAAAGAGGGTCAGAGAGTTGTGGAGATCCAAAAGAATCTGTAGGAGCAAGATTTTTGGTTCTAACCATTTTGAATCAAAGAAAACTTGAAGTTTCAGAAAACAGAGGGATAAGTCGCGCGTTAGGGCAAGATGAATCTGAACAAAATAGGAAGTTTTTAGAGCTGAGATTTGATGGGTTTTAACAGAAATCAAGTAAGGAAGAGATTGTGAAAACTTTTTGTGAGAGGACTGGGTGATTCACTCGAGGAGATTTTTTGGAAATGACCGAGTTTGCGACAGATAAAGACCTAGAACCCGACGTTACTCGAGGCCTTACTCGAGTAAATATCATGTTTACTCGAGTCCCTACTCAAGTGATCCTAAAGAAAATTTCTAAAATAATTCATTTAAATTGCGTACCTGACATGAATAATATTGTAATTATCCATGTATGTTCCCTCGATCATTTAATAACCGTTTAAGAACAGATTTGACTTGATTCTCATCGAGTTTGTGATCTAGACCTGTAGTTACTCGAGGCCTTACTCGAGTAAACTTCAAGTTTACTCAAGGCTTCCCTCGGGTAACCTGTCTTCTCTTCTTTTGACTGTTCATTTTCCACAAATGAGCCGTTTGATTTAAATTCCTCATGACTTGAGAATTTACTGCTAGTTTTTAAAGTCCATTACTCGAGTACTTACTCGAGTAATGTGCTCTTTTACTTCAAGTTGTTCCTCGGGTAATGCTTCACTGTCAGTCATTACTTGAAGTTGGTACTCCAGTAATGGTGTCCTCTGATAACCTCTATTTTTATTTCTCAAAACAGAGTTTCAATCTTCCTGCAAAACAAGTTTCTACATACTCCGATGCTTAAATTAGTAATCATCAAAACATTATCAAATATCTTTATCAATATTATGAGAAACTGAAATAACTTACAATTAATTGGGATTTACCATTCCCAATTCTCTTCTAATGTATAGAAATTGATCTTTTGCAAGAGGTTTGGTGAAGATATCAGCTAGTTGAAGATGAGTAGGAATGAATATCACTTTCACATCTTTCTTTTGGACATGATCTCTGATGAAGTGATGTCTAACATCGATATGCTTAGTTCTAGAATGTTGCACTGGATTCTTGCCAAGCTTATTGTACTAGTATTGTCACAATAGATTGGCATTTCTTTGAGATAAATACCAATATCTTGTAGTTGTTGTTTTAACCATATCACTTATACACAACAACTTGAGACTGCAACATATTCGGCTTCTGTTGACGAAAGAGACACAGTATTTTGTTTCTTGCTGAACCATGATACAACAGATCCTCCAAGAAATTGACCTTGTCCGCTGGTGTTCTTTCTGTCTGTCTTGTATCCTCTATCATCAGAATCTAAATATGCAACAAGATATTCACTTCTTCCTTTGGGATACTACAGACCCAATTCTGGTGTGTCAGCAAGGTATCTGAAGATTCGTTTAACAGTTTCGGTATATGATTCCTTTGGTGCTGATTGATATCTTGCACATATGCCAACACTGAATTGGATGTCTGGTCTGCTTGCCGTGAGATAGAGTAATGATTGGTAGAGTAATGATCCAATCATTCCTCTGTATTTTATGATGTTGTAGTCTTTTCCTTTGACATCAGCATCAAGCAACGTAGTTGAGCTCATAGGTGTGTCCGTTCCATTTGCTTAATCCATTCCATACTTTTTCAATAACTCTCTCTCAAGTATTTTGTTTGAGATATGAAGATTCCATTCTTTCTTTGTTTGATTTGCAAACCAAGAAAGAAATTCAATTCTCCCATCATTGACATCTCAAACTCTCCCTGCATTATCTCAAAAAATTCCTTACACAGAGATTCATTAGTAGCGCCGAAAACAATATCATCAACATATATTTGAACAATTAAAATATCATCACGTTTTCGTTTTATAAAAAGTGTTGTGTCAACTCTTCCTCGTACAAAACCTTGATCAATAAGAAATTTACTAAGCCTTTCGCACCATGCTCTAGGAGCTTGTTTTAAACCATATAAAGCCTTTTTGAGTTTGAAGACATGGTCAGGTTTGGTTACATCTTCAAAACCTGGAGGTTGCTCTACATATACTTCTTCCATAATGTAGCCATTTAGAAATGCATTCTTTACGTCCATTTGATAGAGTTTGAATCCTTTGATACAAGCAAAGGCTAAGAGTACTCGTATAGCTTCCAATCTAGCCACTGGAGCATACGCTTCCTCATAATCAATCCCTTCTTCCTGATTATAGCCTTTGGCCACCAATCTTGCCTTGTTTCTGACAATAATTGCTGATTCATCGAGTTTGTTCTTGAATACCCATTTAGTGCCAATGATCGGATGATCCTTGGGTCGGGGTACCAAATCCCAAACTTGATTTCTTTCAAATTGATTTAGTTCTTCTTGCATTGCTATAACCCAATCATTGTCTGATAGGGCTTCATCAATGTTAGAAAGTTCAATCTCAGAAATGAATGCAGAAAAACTTACTTCATTGAAAATTCTATTTCTAGTTTTGATCCCTTCATTCACATCTCCTATGACTTGATCTAAGGGATGACTTTTATTGTATTTCCAGGCTCTAGGTTGTCCTAGTGATTGCTCTTCTTCCTTGGTTTCATCAACTTCTGGAACAAGAGATTTAGAAATAGATTGACCATTTTCTTGATTTAAAACAACTTCCTGTTCTTCATCAATTATTTTGTCAGAGGATTCAAATTCATCAAATGCAATATGAATTGATTCTTCAACAACACATGTTCTTTTATTGAAAACTCTATATGCTTTACTTCGGTTAGAATATCCTAGGAAAATTCTTTCATCAGTTTTAGAATCAAATTTTCCTAACTTATCTTTACCATTATTATGAATGGAACACTTACAACTGAAGATGTGTAGATGAGCAATGTTTGGCTTTCTTCCTTTGTACAGCTCGTATGGTGTCTTTCCAAGTTTTGTTCTAATATAGGCTCTATTTGAAATATAGCATGTTGTACTCATAGCATCAACCCAGAACACTTGAGACACGTTCTTTTCATTTAACATTGCTTTAGCCATTTCAGTGAGCACCCTATTCTTACGTTCCACAACTCCATTTTGTTGAGGTGTCCTTGGAGCAGAGAAATTGTGATCAATGCCATTAGTATCACAATATTCTTCAAATGCTTGATTTTCAAATTCTCCACTATGATCGGTCCTAATATCTACAATAGACATACCTTTCTCATTTTGCACTTTCTTGGCAAAAATAATAAATTCTTCAAAGGTTTCATCCTTTGATGATAGAAAAATAACCCATGTAAATCTGGAGAAGTCATCAATAATGACCAATGAATATACGTTGCCACCAAGACTCTTTACTCTTGCTGGGCCAACTAAATCCATATGTAATAATTGTAGTGGTCTATTTGTTGAAATCTCATTTTTCAATTTGAAAGATGATTTAGTTTGTTTACCCTTTTGACATGTGTCACAAATCAAGTCATTTTTGAAATTTACTTTGGGTAATCCAAGAACTAAATCTTTCTTGAGTAGTTTGCCTAATTGATGTATATTGACATGAGCCAATCTCTTATGCCATAGCCAACTTTCATCGGCATTATTCAGAAAAAAGTTTTCAGATTTATTTCTACTAATATCTAGAGTATAACAATTACCTTCCCTTCTTGCTCTGAGCTTAGCCTTGATATTCTTCTTATCAAGTAGTAAGTCATTCTTATTGATAATTAGACATTCCTCTGAGTCAAATATTACCCTGTTGTTTTTGTCTGCACTTTGACTCACACTCAACAAGTTATGGCATAATCCTTCGACATAGTATACATCTTTGACTTGTATGCCTTTGTCATTTTTGATTTCACCAATTCCTACTATCCTTCCAGTTTGATTTCCTCCAAATTTTACCTTTCCACCTTCTTTAGGTTTCATTTTGGTAAAACTTTCGACATCACCAGTCATATGTCTAGAGCATCAACTGTCTATATACCACTTGTTGTTTTTGGATGCTTTGAGACACGTCTATAATTAAATATGATTAAGTCTTAGGTACCCACTTCTTTTTGGGTCCTTTTGGGTTAGTACAGGAAATTTTTGAAACATATGATCCTTTAGGTACCCATTTGTAGGTTCCTATCGTTCCTTTCTTCTTATGAATGCATGAAGAGGTATAATGACCTTTTCTATTACAGTAATTACAAAATGCAAAAGGATTTGATGTATGCACAGAATGCTGGAAATAATTCAAATATGACTTACCTCCTGCTTTCTTTCTACCTTTCCTTCTATCTGATTTTGGATCATATCCAATTCTAGATCGGTCATTTACAAAACGTTGAGCTTTTAAAATAACATTTAGCATCTCACTTCCTTGTGTAAATTTTTCAAGAGTTTTTGTGAGGTCAATGTTTTTCTTTTTCAAAGAAGAACAATTTTCACAATCATTTTCTGAACTTTCTTTAAGTTCAATTTCAAGAACTTTGTTTTTCTTTTTGAAAACAACTAATTCTTTAACTACTTTGATGAATTCAGAATGTAAAGTATTATATTCAAAAAGTAATTCATTATAGGTAGGATCAGAATTATTTACCTCTTCTTTTGTTTCTTCTTGAGCAACGAGACATATATTGGCTACTTCTTCTTCATCACTTTCTTCGTCAGAGGAACTATCACCCCATATAGCAGATACAAAGGCCTTCTTTTTGTTAAAGAATTTGCCTTTTCTCTTTTCTTTGCTCTTCTGATTCAGTTCTGGACATTCTGATTTGATATGTCCTGGTTTTCCACATTCATAGCAAATGATATGATCTTTGCTGCTAGTTCCTCCTTTTTAAAAGTGTTTGAATCCTTGACCTTTCTTGTAGAACTTTCTAAATCATTTTATGATTAGACCCATTTCATCATCGTCAAACTCCTCATCCTCATCTTGATTTTCTTCTTTTGCTTTTAATGCTAGGCCTCTCTTCTTCTTGTCACCGATGTCATTTAGTTCTCGTTTGAACTTTAGTTTACTTTTATATTCAGAAAGACTTCCAAATAGATAAGCAACTGATCTCATTGATTCTCCTTTTGCTTCTTCTATTACAGTGACTTTGGCCTCCCATTCTTTAGAATAAATATTCAAAATCTTTCGTACTTGAGTATGTTGATCATAAACTTTCCCAAGTGCTGCAAGTTGATTAACAAGATGAGTATATCTAAGTTCAAATTCAGATATTGATTCACCTGATTTCATTCGAAGTAGATCGAATTCAGTAACCAAGGTGTTGATCCGATTTTCCTTTATTCCTGAAGTTCCTTCATAAGCTATTTCCAGAGCTTCCCATATTTGCTTTGCTGTTGGAAGTGTGCAAATTCTAAAGTATTCACTTTGACTCAAAGCACTTTATATCATCAGAATTGCCTTGCTGTTGAGAGTGATCAGTTTCTTGTCATTCTCATCATATTCTGCTGGCGTCTTGGGAATTCTCTGAGAATCTACAATCTTTGTAGGTTGATAGTTTCCACTTTCAATCACATCCCATAGCCCATATTCGGTAGCCATCACAAATACTCTGAACTTTGCTTTCCAGAAAGAAAAGTGTTCGCCACTGAAACCTGGTGGTCTAGTGATGGATGCTCTGTAGGGAAGAATTCCTTTTCCTATGCTTGCCATTGGATCCTTCTTAGGATGTTAAACCTTAACAAGAAGACCTAGTCTCTGATACTAAATGTTAGAGAAAGCGTTTCACCCAAAAGGGGGGTGAATTGGGTAATACTAAAAATTTCGTTGCAAATATGAAAACTTGACGGTGAATATAATGTAGTAATGAGTAAGGAAAAATATCACCGAAGTGTACACCGGGAGTTATACTGGTTCGGTCACAACCACTTTGACCTTCGTCCAGTCCTCAGAATATCTCTGAGAGTTTCACTATAACTTTCAAGATTCAGTGGGTTTTTGGCACCTCAGTACAACCAAGTTCCTTCGCCTGGATACTCGCTCCCCCTTACAAGTTGTAATACAATCCCAACTCAAGGTTCCACAACCTTAAGTTACCTCAATAACAAATATTGAGTTTGAATGAAATATCTCTCTCACAGAGTGAATAAGAATCACTGAAGTACAAAATTACAAATATGTGTAAAACAGAGTAGTGAACTTGAAAATACGTTCGTGTGTGTGTTCTTGTTGTTTTCTCTCTTTGGATGTTCCCATATATATAGATGTGTTGGTAGTGACCATTGGAACATTTTCTTCTCATCCGTTAGAGTGTGCGCAGCCACTGTTGACTTTTCAATATTTGAACAATATCCCTTTGCGGTAGGTGGCGGTAGGTAGTGTTTGAACGTTGCATTTAACTTTCCTTATTTGGTAACATCTCTTCATTATTTATCTGCGGATATGCTAAGAATACTAATATAATGAAGGGTTAATCTCATAGGAAATAAATCAATGGACTTTAAAATGATTTCTGAAGTTCTGGACTTCCATACTCGAGTAGTTACTCGAGTATTCATTAACTTTACTTGAGTACTTACTCGAGTATCATCATGAGAGTAATGATAGCAAGTTAACAAATGAACATCACATAACTTGGGTAGTGCATGAAGTAAACAACTTTACAAACCTTAGAAATACTTGTTTACTCGGATACTTACTTGAGTATGGTACACTTTTCTTCATAGGTTACTCGAGTAACAACTCGAGTAATATCTCAAATAAACTTTAGGTTACTCGATGCTTTACTCTAGAAATGTTGGCAGGATTACAAGGTCAAGAGCACTTCAAGTTGCTTACCTGGTTACTCGAGTAAACATCAATTTTCTGCATAGCTTACTCGGGTAGATACTTCAGGTGCTATATAAATAACTCTGCATATTACTCGATTACTGACTCGAGTAATCCAGTTCAAATATTTAATAAAGAGTAATTGAATACCTGCAAACTTGAGTAGTGCCTCGAGTGAAGTGTGATAAAAGCATATCAAGTTAATCGAGTATTACCTTCAAGTTTTGCTTACCACAGTAGGTTACTCGAGTAGCTCCTCGAGTAACATTGGCAGGATTGAAAATGCCAAGAGCAACATATTTCTTGAAGCAGGGGACTCGAGTACAGACTCGAGTAACATTGGCAAGCCGAGAGTAACTGGAAGTCATTTACCTGGTTACTCGAGTAGCTACTCGAGTAACGTTGGCAGGCCGAGAGCAACTGGAAGTCATATACCTTAATACTCTAGTGCTTACTTGAGTAACGTTGGCAGGTTACTAGAGGGTTGACTCTGGTTACTTCAAGTTTCTATCTCATTACTCGAGTACGTACTCGAGTAACCCTTAAGAAAATTTGCCACTGATGAAGTTTCTCAGCTTTTTCTCTTGGCCTTTCTTCATTATTCCAGTGCTTACTTCAAGCGGTGATTTGCCCTGTTATTAATTTGTTCAAACTTATTTGTTTATCAAATCTTTTTCATACCATTCTTTGTTATCATCAAAACATGAGAGATCTAACAAATATTTCATTACATAAAGGGATTATTGGTGATAAAAATTGGGGTATTACAATTGCTTTACAAGAACTTTTAATCATTCTTCATCGCCATCCCTAAGAAAAAAATGTGGAGAAAATTTTAGTATTGAGTGTCTAATTTTGTACAAAAATTATATTTATATTAAGTGACAATAAATTATAACTTATAAAAACACACCTAACTATAGATAAATTACTATAGCCTTTAGGGAAGAAGTTCTCAAAATTGGCAGGCTGGAAGGGCTCACTCTGGTAAATGATGTTATCACCATCACCCATGTCATAAAGGTATTGAGGCTTTAAGTAAACCACCATATTCCAATCTCTTTGCCTCTTGTCCTCTTTATAATAAACTAAGTGTGCCTCTGAGGCAAGAATATATGGCTCATCATCTTCATATTGATCACTGTGAACTAGCCTAGAGAAATTTACTGAGTTGATGCATAATTCCTTAGTTGTGAGTCCCCATGAAGTTATCGTATATGCCTAAGAACACTTGAAGAGTTTTACGATGAAATGACCTTGGTAATTTAGTTTGATGATATCAATAAGCTTCCATAATAAGGTACGCCTCCAAAATACATGTTACCGTCCTTGCTGCTTGCATAACTTCTTGTATTGAAGGTGCCATATTTTGGGTTAGCAAACCTTGATCTCATGAAACTAGTGCAAAACTTGAAAATATTGACATTTTATGTAGTAAACATTCTTGTATCGTCAAGCGGGCCAATTGCGAGAGCTTTGAAATCTGGTAAGTGTGGGTTGTGGTTATTTAGTAGTCGGTATGCAAACTAACCAAGGAACTCTCTATGGACCTTTTTATCAATTTTGGAGGGTATTTGTATGCGGATCCTAAGTTGACGCTTCACATAACTTTTGAATTCCCTATAGTAATGATATAAGTCAGTCATCCTGAGATGTAAGCAAAATGTAAGGAAATATCATCATTAATAGGATCGTCATGATTTACTGGAACAACATCACATCTCATATTGGGTTTTTCACCGTGAATTCCTCAAAACGTATACCCTTCCAGGAAAGGCTTTACAATTAAATGTTCCTTGACAACTTCTCATGTATACCACTTCTTACATTTGCATTTGGGATGCGGACACACAATCTTACCATTACAACTGGCATGAGAGGTTGCAAAATCCAAGAAAGTGTTTAATCATGCCAAATATGCAGGAAAGTACATGGCATCTTTATCCATGATTGTGACAATTTTTTAGTGTCCTTTGTAGCGGTTGTCTAATAGCTACAAAGAGCAATTTATATTTTTTTTATAAAAACGTTTGTCTTCTTTTTAAAACTTTTTTCTAGTTTTTTTTTTAAAAAATCATCATTTCAAAACTCATAAATTTGTAATTCAAATAATATAATGAAAAGTTATATATATATATATATAACATAAATTGAATCATTATTTAAAATTTAAAGTCCAACTTAACATATTTTTTAAAGTAAAGAAATCCAAACATACACATAACAAAACTAAAAACAATTTATGAAGCATCTTGATCATTATGTCCTCCATCATGGCCGGTAGTAGAATTGATAGCACCATCATCCTCGGCATTATTTGTTGGCTGCTGTGTTGCCTCAGTAGGGTTAGTTGGCGGCTAGACAATGAATCTAAGGACTGGTGTGACATCTGGACATAGAACGCTAGGGAACCTCTTGTCCTAGGACATGGACAACAATGAGTTCGTAATTTCCCACCACTAGGCTTGCTGCTGATAAAACAACGTAGCTTGGATCTACATCCTCTTGGTCACCCCAAACTCTTCCTTGGCAATCTCCATGTAAGCTCTTCAATAGATGTATCACTTGGCCTCCTGATGCTGGAGGTCCCCACTTGAGAGGTTCTGGCCTTAGATGCATTGCTCCTGCCATACACCATGTTGGACCTAGCGCCTATCCCTATACCCCTACAGCATCTAGGGAGCTCAACTGGGTCCACACCAACTTTTAGAGCCACAGTGGGGTCCATGGCTAATACTTGGGACTCCATATGGGATCCCCTCTAGGACTCTCTCAGCTTAGCTTGTGTCTACTTAAGCAATTTATATAATTAAAAAAATAAAAAAATTTAAACAATTCATTTCTATCTCTTACAATGGCTTCCACTACCTGCTGAGAGGTTGTAGTATTGTGCTGGTGTCTATGCGTGATAGTGTATAACTCACCATAGTTCGTCTACTAGTTCTCCTACTTCACCTTCTTCTCCTAAAAGAATATAAAACAATAAATTATGAACATTCATATATTTTATAATATTAAACTAAAATTAATTTAATAGTAAACTTACTAATTCGTTGTATGTGACAACAAATATCTTCAATCCTACCGTGTGATGGATCTTCTGCTGCCCTGGCTCCTAGTGTTTCTCTGAGAAACATCCTATGAAAACAAAAAAAAAACATTAGTTTTTCATGTGCTTTTTCACTCATCCTGTACTGGACAAATCTTGCTTAGTCATTAGGTGGGATGCTGTTAGGCACGTTCTCCATCAACTGTTGCAAGGGTGCCGTCCCATCATTATTAAACTGGTGGTAGAGACAATTTCTTGAGTTCTTCTACCTATCCCCTATCTTTATCAAGTCATATCAGTTCCTATTGTCTCAAATGGCAAACTTATCTTGCATCACAAAATAAATTATAATTATTTAAACCTATATCAATTAAATATATGATAATTAAATATATAAAATAAATTAGATAAATTGTAATTACTTTTATTTCATAAATATGTAAAATTAATTTCCTTCACAACCTCGTCCCACTTGTCATCCTTCGGCTTCTTGGCTTCTTCTTCCACTCTTGGAAGTGGATAGGGAACATGATCTAATTCCCACCCATGTTGGAGAGAAAGTAGTTGAATAGATGACTGCTACTTTCAATAACTACTACAGGTAGCCCCGATCAAGTTGAATTTTAACTGTCATGTCTAGCCTTTTGTTAGTTAGGTTTCCCTACTCGTCTGCACAATTAATCAAAAATTTTGATTAAATATAATTTCACATTTAAACTGCCTTAATCAAAATATTAACTAATAAAAACAATTACTTACCCTGAACTTGCACATTAAATCCAGTCACCAATGAAGATGACTACAAAACCTTATATCATAGTGTGCATGGTGGTGGCCTTTATATAGCCACACAATTTGTAACGGTTGTCCCCAAAACTACTACATAAACTGCTACAAATCCGGAAACCCTGCCACGATCTATGTGATACTTTATAGCTGTTCATTAGAACCACTACAAACACCAAAATAGCTATAACCTTTTGTCTTCTATAGTAGTTATTGCTTCCACCTGCTACAAATATGGAGCCAGCTTGGCGCTACATGCGGTTTATGTGACACAACTACTAGGCACCAAGCTGGCACCACAATTTGCAGCAGTTTATCTGACCCAACTATTTACCGCATGCGGCATTTTGTGCGAGTCATATTGTTGCAAATTTATAGCGGTTTACCTTAAAACCGCTACAACCCCCTATATTTGTCGTGGTTTTTTTCAACCGCTACTTAAAAGCCATTTCTTTTTTTTTTTAGTGAGTTGTCTTTTCTTTCCTCTTTAATATCACAACCACCATCCTTGTATCTATTCTCACAGCTGGATTTGCTGGATCAAAGAATGATTTCAGGGGGGAATCCAATAAGATTAAATTGAAAAGGACTCCATGATTTATTGTTAATTGATTTGCAAATCTCCATTCAAAGATCGTGCGAGAGGGAGGAGAAAGAGAAACCTTGGAGTAGTCTAGTGATTTCTATCCAAATTCGTTAATTAAATAGCTCATTAATTATTTCTATTCTGACCCAGATATCCAGCTATTTGTTTTTCCTTTTCAGTTATTTCTTTCACTGTAAATAAATGTAATTGATGTTTCTTGAATTATTTTGTTGAATTAGTATACTGTGTGATGTGATTATTGACGAGAGATGGGAGATGCAAATTGGATGATGATGAGGTTCTAGGAAGGAAAATGGAGTTGCTGGCAAAATTTTTGTATAAATATTATAACGAGTTGATGATGACGAGATATAAAGAGGATATTATAATCTTCTAAAAATTTATGTCCAATTATAAAATAACATTAATATATGTATTCTGTATAAATATTATTTCATACCAAACATAATTTCTAAGTCCTAATCTTAGTCCAAGTATCACTCCCAATCATAATCCCAATCTATTAAAATTCAGTGCCACATATCAAAAAGAAGTAAAAAAAGACAAGAAACACTTAATCATTTTAAGGACAATTTGAACCCATCCAATATGTAAATATTTATAGTGTCTTTTGTGTTCTTTAATATGCATGTGTGTGTGTATTGCCAAGGAAGATATGTTTGTATTGAATCACATCTTATAGCAGCAAACGTAAGATTGATGACGTTTTTTGACTTAGAAATTACAAAGCTTATACTATGTTTTAATCAAAGTATACATCACTCAGAGCTTATCATTTATTTTAATTACGTAGCTTATCTATTAATTTAAGGAATAATTTTGACATGACAAATGAAAATTGAAATATTAAGTGACTATTTTCTTCCTTTATTTTAAAGGGTTAAGGGGCATTTTAATCTTGAAAGTTTTCACCGAAGGGCAATTTTGTCCTGAAAATTTTCACTGAGGAGCAATTTTACCACGGAAGTGTAAAAAAGGGAGCAATTTTGCCCTAACTATTATCCCAATTAATTTTGACTGTCAGTTGACCAAATATGCTGAGCTGAAAATCCATATATCATCCCCATTTTTTTTTATTAGGATGCAAATTTGTCCTGAAAATTTTAAATCTACCTTTGAAAACATATGAAGTAGATGACACATAGACTTCTGACGTAAATTTACACCTTAACAAAAATGATACGGATGACATTTGGACTATCAGCTCAGCATATTTGATCAACTAACGGTCAAAATTAATTAGGATAATGACAAAGGCAAAATTGCTCCCTTTTTTACACTTTCAGGGCAAAAGTGCCCCCAACCCTTAAATATTGGACTTATAGTTCTCTCAAAATTTGCTTTTTTTTAAAATACGAGTCTCCTTAAATTTGCTTGAAAAATTCTTTCTTTGATCAACTTTAAAAGCGTACTTCTCAATCTTAACAGCACAATATAATTAAAAATTTAATGTGATATGGGTTACCTTTTTTAATAGTTTTATTTTAAAACAAAATGAAAGAAAATTTACTTGTCAATTCTTAACTTAAAATCTCATTCTGTTTTCTTGGGCAAGAGTAGTTTGTTTCTTTCATGGGAGAATGATAGAAAAATCTTCCAGAAATAAATAAATTACAAATTAGGAATAAAAATATATGATTATTGTGAAGTATGAGATTTATTTTTTATGTGAAATCACTTAAATGCCCTTTCTATTAAATATCCTATTACTGTGAAGGACTATTTTAAAATTTCTATTACTACTGCAAAAAAGGCCTTTCGTCATGGTTGTTATCAACCATATATATATGTATATATATATATCACAATTCCGAACTATCATATATCAAGGCACTATATATGATTGGGGCAGATACATTATAGTCTTGAACCATGATATATTCATTATCTATTATAACGGTTCTAATATAACACTCATTATGCATTGAGGCTTGGTGAGCCAATGATGTGCACAATAGGGTGATAGTAAATAACAGGCACACATAAGTGAGCGTCATATATTTGATATTGCTATCATAATACATAATGCTCTCACTTTAACAATCGTTATATATTTAGTAACATACATAACGGTTCTTTTACAAAAACCCTTATGTATTTATAGTAATGCTAACAGCTTTATCTAAACAATCATTATATATAGCTTACATAAATAACGGTTGTTAAGTAACAACTGTGTAATTTTTAAATCAATTACAGTTGTTGTGTTATAACTGTTATGCATTTCCTTATATACATAATGGTTGTTAAGTAATAACTGTGATGTATTTAAGCTATTTTTTTCATATGCATTTTGTACGGAACGAATTGGAATATATATTTACAGTCATTCATATATATAATAATACAAAAAATTAGAATATATTTACATTCATTCATGATATACACTACTAAAACCAAAAGTTTAAAACAAACAAATTAGTATGTATATATACAATCATTTAAAGCTTTCCTTGGCCTGTTGAAGTTGCAGAGTTGTTGCCAACTTATTAGCCACTCCTTCTATTTGTGATGGGCTATATGTTGTTCAATGGGGTTCCTAAAAATAATGTGCACAAAAGAAAATAATAGATGAAGTTAGATATTGTAATATATAGCTGACATAATGTATATATGAACGAATGAGCATGTACGTATGTATGCATGTACGCATATACGTATATATTCATGTACGTATGTATGCAATGTATGTATGCCTTTGTATGATCATTTTCATCAAGATCGCATGTGATTATGCCATTCATGTACCGTATAACACAATACTCAATTGTTGCTCCTTTCTAGTCACTGGCACTATAAAGAAGTAAGAAGAAAAATGTGTCAGTCAGTCATATATAAACTATATGTGTGTTTCAATATAGTATGGGTTAATGTGCAAATCCACCCCAAAAGTATTCACAAAAGAGCAATGTTGCTCTAGAAGTTTTTATGGGCTTAATGTTACCCCAGAAGTTTTATAACATAGCAATGTTTCTCCTCTTTTAACCACCATTTATGTTGATCGTTAATTTTCACTACAATGGCTTATAGGGCAGCCATGTGTATTCGAATTTTCCCACCTCATCATCGCACCTCATCCTCTCTCTCCCCCTTGCTATATCACTCCTTCGATCTTTTTAGAGAAAAACAGGTTTAATTCCTTCCCTAATCTTCTTCTTCTTTGATGATCACAGCCATAGAGATGAAGCCCACCTCATCGCCTTCGTCATTGAAAGCTAGTTCTAGTCTCAACAAAAGATTTCAAAAAGGATCACCAATATTTCTGATTTCCTCATCCCAACAGTAGAGGAAGAAAGCCAATATTGAGACTGGGACTGAGATCAATTTATCATAGTCTTTAAAATAGAAAAGTAATGTGCCAATGTGTAGTCATAGTTGAACCCTTAAACTTGCAATCTATCCAATCTTGAGTTTTTGTTTGTGTATATACTTGATGCAATGCAAGATAGAAACTCAATTTCTTGAACAATATATTTGTTCTGAGTTCCTAGAATTTTTTTACCAACCTTTAGGATTCATTATTGCCATTTATTTTAGCATATTAGGTATTCTACAAAAACTCTCTTTGACAGGTTCAAAATCACGCCCAAGCATATTTATCTCCTTAGCAGGATCCAAATTGCCTCAGCTTCGACCACCCCACCTTCAGGGTTTAGTAATACACTGTGTCTCAATGATGCAATTACACTATAAAAACTTTGAATGCTTCTTGAAAGCACTATAAAATGAAATGTTAAGTTCAATGAAACAGAGAGTGTAACCCCTGTAAGAGGCAAGCTTCACCTAAGAGGGGGGTGAATTGGGTGATGTTATAAATTTTTCGCTTGATGTGGTGATATGAAAAATATAGTAGATAGAGTAGAGTTGAGAAGATTTGAACACAGAGAGTTATACTGGTTCGGCCTAACAACCAGCCCTACGTCCAGTCCTCAGAGATCAAGACCTACTGAGATTTTCACTATACCTCCAAGATTCAATGGGCTCTCAGAATGCCACAAAACAACAATCGTCCTTGAACAGACTACGAGCAGAAATATTCTCTCAATAAGAAATTTCTCTCCCCCTTACGACAAGTCTTACGTGCAGAAAAACAACCTATGACCCTTCTCACTTGCTTATGTATACAAGACTTATGAGCAGCAACGTTCTCTCCTGCTTACACCACTGTAAGTCTTACGAGCAGCAACGTTCTCTTCTGCTTGTATCTTATAAGGCTTATGAGTGGAAGGTACAACAAGGAATTCTCTCAACTGCTTCTCTCGTAAGGAAATCTACCCTCTCAAGGTCCCAATACCTTGAGATCAAATAAACATAGAATTTGAATTATATGAAGACTCTCTTACAGAGCAAATGAATAAACACTGAAGATCAATGTGTATACAGAGAAAATGATGAATAGCAGAGACTCGTGTATAAGCTTGTGAATTCTTATGCTTCGTTGTTGTACTTGACTATCTCTGAATCTCTGTATATATAGTTGCTTTAGTTTTTGCCCATTTGGGAAATCATCATTTGAGGAGCGGGACTTTTGCAACTATTGAAAGACACGCGCATGTTTGAATAATCTGAATGCGGTAGGTACGTGCGTGCTTGTAATGATGTTGTCTGCCGTTATTTGACTTTCTCCGTAACAACTAATTTCAAACATTCATCTTCCTGCATTACACTTATAATACATTCAAAATGATGTTAAGCAATGATAATAAGTAATGATGATATGAATAAATAACAATAAACCATATTCGGATTGAACGTTGTGAGACTTGGCATTTTTGGTGATCTGGCAGAGCATCACTCGAGCATGGATGGCTCACTCGAGTGATCTCCCTATTTTCCTCTTTGTGCTTCAGTTATCGGGTTGTGCTTGCAAAGGATTTCAGAGAGACAAAATTCTCACTCGCGAGTGATGTGAGGTCTCACTCGAGCACAACTCCTCCTGCTCGAGTGATCTTGCATTTTCCACTGGGAGTGCCTTCTCGGGTCATCACTCGCATATAATATTAGCAAGAGTGAGATTTTGTACTCGCGGGTGATGTGGTCCCTCACTCGAGCACACATACTCCTGCTCGAGTGAGATGCATATTCTCAAGGAATATGCTCTCAATATCAATACTCGCATCAGGTTTGGAGAGGGATAAATTTATCACTCGCAGGTGATGTGGGCCCTCACTCGGGCACACAGACTTCTGCTCGAGTGAGAAGAATATTCTCAAGTAATATACCTTTTAAACAAGCACTCGCATCAGATTTGGAGAGGGATAGAATTTTCACTCGCAAGTGCTGATGTGTCACTCGAGCATTTGAGGTTGTGCTCGAGCATACTTGCACTTCCTTGAACTTCATGACTCTTGGCCAAGCACTCGCAGTACCTTACTTGAGTACAGAATGCTCATGCTCGAGCATTGATGTCTCTGCTCGAGTGAATCAAGGAAGCATGATATTACTTGCTCTCGGCCAAGCACTCGCGGACCTTCACTCGTATGTGCTCGAGTGAAAATGGCTTCTCTGCTCGAGTGCAAACTCCAGTGCTCGAGTGAATCAGTGAGAATAACAGTGGCATGCCTCTCGAGTGAACACTTTCTGGCTTTCACTCGTACCTGCTCGAGCACAGAAGGGATCTATGCTCGAGTACAAAGCTCATGCTCGAGCACTCCAGTTCAATTTGACAGCAGATACCAGAAAACATTCCTATATGCATTTGGTAACTTTGTAATATTTTCTTAATCTTATAAAAACATGATTTGCATACAATTGTCTTTTTGTTATCATCAAAACTTGGGATCTAACATTCTCCCCCTTTTTGATGATGACAAAACCTTTGTGATGAAAGTTTAAGAAAGATTGATTAAAATTGAAATTTTTTGAAATTCTTCAATGTTTCCAAATGCATATCAAGTTTTAGTTTCAAGTTCAAGTTTTCCTGCAATGCTTCCTCTGGACACTTAACAACCAAGATAAGCATAGTATGAGATAAATAACTTAATAACAACTTTAATAACTTGAAACATCAGTTAAACTTGATAATCAAACTCATGAATAACTTGAAATTTGAAAAAGTTCATTAATATTAACCTTGAATTCAAATGGTCAACAATATAATCCAAAATAACATAATAACGTCAAACAACATAATAACTCATAATCCAAAATAACATCAAATAACATCAAATCCTACCCATACAGAAAATCTACCCAAACTCCCAATACATCCCATAGCTCGGAAATCATCACACATCCTTCTCCCCCTTTTTGTCAGCATCAGAAGGGGACTGAGGAAAGGTGGTACCAGTAGGTGGAACAAATGAAACCATGGCAGTGAGAGGGTCAATTGGTGGAGATGATGGCTGTGGTACAGAGGATGAGGGAGGTAGTGAAGGCGACCGATCAAAAGTAACATCAACATTAGAATCTGGATCGGTGAAGAGTACATGAGTCTGTGGCACAGAGGTATGAGTTGTCTCTGGAGGCACCTCTGAAGATGAAGAGGGGAAATGTGAGTGCAAGAAGGTCTCCATATTTGTTATCCTCTGAGACATCTCATCCTGAGTCTTGAACATCAACTCAAAATTGGTATTGGCCTTGTCTACCAATTTGATGACCTGTGACTCCATCTTTTCCACAAGCTTTCATACTTAGCCACTAACTCCTTCTTCAGACTTGATACAGCTTGATTGATTGCCTCAGTCACATGGTTGGAAAGAGAGGCATTAATGAAGGAAGGAGGAGGAATAGGACTTTGAGCAGATGATTGTGCCTCATCACCTCTGGATGGAGTGGTTTCCCTCTTAGATGTGGCTTTGGTTCGACTAACAGGAAGATTAATACCCATATGAGTTAGTTGAGTCTTACCAAACCTTGAAATGAGTACCCTTTCATTTCCTTCCAAATACCATATCTTGTTTTTCATCAAGATGAAGGATACAAGCTGAGGGTATGGTATGGTTGCGGATTTTGATGAAGAAAATCGAAATCTTCTCATCTCATTGAAGATAATCTCCCCCACATTCCTTTGTTGCCCAGCAATTAAAGAGGCCAACATATAGTAATCCTTTTGAGCAAAATGAGTAAAATTTTTGGACTTATTAACTATGCTCCGGGAATATATATAATGAAGGACTCTATGAGAATCAGGCATATCAATGGGTTTAAAATTGAGAGGGCCTATGGGGTCTTTTGGTCTCAAAATATGGAAAGCTTCATTGGCAGAGAAAGAGGGTGGATCAGGAGGTGGTGCAACATACCCAAGCAAGTCATTTATGATCTTAGCAGATATCATAATAAATTTTCCTCTAACAGTTGTAGATACTGCTTCCTTAATCAATTCACCAGATCTAGACATAATATTATGAGACCTCATGTTGCAATAAAATGTTTTCACAACAGTGGGAGAATATGGTATATAGATATTTAGCCAGGGAGCATAGTATTGAAGATAAGGGTATAAATCCAAATAGCAATTCTTCTTCAGATAATCTAAATCCACATACACAACAGGACAGAAGTACCTATGAATAAACTCATCATCAAATACCTTCTGAGACAGTGCCTTGAGTTCCTCAACAATAAATCCCTCAGGAGGACTGGTGATGTGATCATCCACTGGTGCTTGTGAGGTAGAAGGTGCTCCTGAAGCAGAGGCACTTGATTTCCTTGCTTGGTGTGAACTTGAAACACCGGCTTGAGAAGCGATCTTTCTAACTATCTTGTCAAGTTTGGACTTCTCCAATGCTTCCCGAAGTTGTTTGTTGAATGAATCACCAAAGGAAGAAGATGAATGTTGGGGTTGCTCTATTTCCTTTTTCTTTCCTTTTCCTTGAACCTCCTTGGATTGAGACCGGGTAACTATTGGTTCCTTAAACACCACACCCTTTGGCTTCCTTTGAGGAGGTTGATCTTTCTTTGCAATTTGAGGCTTTGGGTGAGGTTTCATAGCCGGAGTCCTCTTTTTGGTCTTGGGTTTAGGAGGAGGTGACGGTGAGGAAGAGATTTTGGGAGAGGGAGGTGTTGGTTCTGGGGTACCAGATGCACTGGCAACAGACTGAGTAGGAGATGGAGAGTGGGATCTTTGAGGGATAGAGGGTAGTTTGGTTCTTGCCATTGTAGAGAAAGTGAAAGAGAAGCAAAAACTCTCAGTTTTTGAAGGAAAAGCAAACTGAGATTAGGGCACGAATGAGAAATGCAGAGGGTAAGAATCACCTTTTATAGAGGATTGAAGAGTTATAACGGTGATTTGAGGCAAATGGACGTGATTGATTGAAGAGAAACGGTTGAAGGTGAAGAGTTGCGCCCTTCGAGTGACGAGACACCTCGAGTGAGAGCAGAAAGTATGACGTTCTGAGCTTCTGTGTAACTGATATAAGTGACAATGCTCGAGCATAAACCCTAGTTCTCGAGTGTGTTCTATCTGTGCTCGAGTGATATTCTGGAAAATTTAAGAAAACATGTAAAAGCGTACCTGGATTATGGATTTCTTGCCATATTTTGTGTCTTGGTACTCAAATCCTCCAAGATCATTTGAGTAACCATGATTTAGATTGCTTCTGGAAAGAAATTCTTCCTCTTCACTCGAGCAGGCACTCCTCACCTCAAGCATGTTCATATCATGCTCGAGTGAGAGTTCCTCACTCGTGAGAGAGTTCATCTCTTACTGTTGCTTTCAAGATAGACTCTTGGTATTCTAGTTTCCTCTGTTTTACATATCAAGAAGCAGAGTATTTTCAACAGTGCTGTGCTCGAGCATAGCTACTTGTGCTTGAGTAAAGCAGCTTATCACTCGAGCAGCATCCTCAGTGCTCGAGTGACAGACCTGCAAAATGATTTTTAATACTCCGATGCCAAAGTCAGTATGGTTATCATCAAAATAAACATTTAATTAAAATATTTAACAAGAAAACTTACAACTCATTGGGATTAACCATTCCCAATTCTCTTCGAATATATAAAAATTGATCTTTTGCAATTGGCTTTGTGAAAATATCCGCAAGTTGAAGATGAGTTGGTATGAATTCCACTTTGACATCCTTCTTTTGAACATGATCTCGAATGAAGTGATGACGAATGTCTATGTGCTTGGTCCTTGAGTGTTGTACAGGATTCTTGGCCAAGCTTATCGTGCTAGTGTTATCACAATAAATTGGAATTTCTTTTAAATAAATTCCCAAATCTTGAAGTTGTTGTTTCAACCATAACACTTGAGAACAGCAACTTGCCACAGCTATATATTCAGCTTCAGTCGAGGATAATGAAACTGTGTTCTGCTTCTTGCTAAACCATGATACTAGAGAACCTCCAAGAAATTGACATTAACTACTGGTGCTCTTTCTGTCAGTTTTGTATCCTCCATGATCTGAATCTGAATATGCCATTAAATACTCATTCCCTCTTTTCGGATACCAAAGACCAAGCTCTGAAGTATCTCCTAGATATTTGAAGATTCTTTTTACTGTCTCTGCATGTGATACCTTGGGAGCGGATTGATACCTTGCACACATTCCCACACTGAACTGAATATCTGGCCTGCTAGCTGTGAGATAGAGTAATGAGCCAATCATTCCTCTATACTTAGTGATGTTGAAGCTAAGTCCCTTTACATCAACATCCAACATTGTTGTAGAACTCATTGGAGTATCAGCTCCGTTAGCATTATCTAATCCATATTTCTTTAACAACTCTTTCAAATACTTTGTCTGAGATATAAATATACCATTCTTCTTTTGTTTGATTTGAAGTCCAAGAAAGAAGTTCAATTCTCCCATCATGGACATTTCAAATTCTCCCTGCATAATCTTAGAAAATTCTTGACACATAGATTCGTTAGTAGCACCAAAAATAATATCATCAACATAAATTTGAACAATTAGAATATCATTTTTGTTATGTTTGATGAATAGAGTTGTATCAACTTTTCCTCTGACAAAACTTTGATCAAGAAGAAATTTGCTTAGTCTTTTATACCAAGCTCTAGGTGCTTGTTTCAAACCATATAGTGCTTTCTTAAGTTTGAAGACATGATCAGGTTTTGTTTCATCTTCAAACCCAGGAGGTTGTTCTACATATACTTCCTCCATAATATAACCATTTAGAAAAGCACTTTTCACATCCATTTGATAAAGTTTAAAACCTTTAATGCAAGCAAAGGTTAGAAGTACTCGTATTGCTTCCAATCTTGCCACTGGAGCATATGTTTCCTCATAATCAATACCTTCTTCCTGATTATAGCCTTTGGCAACCAATCTTGCTTTGTTTCTCACAATGATTGCTGATTCATCAAGTTTGTTTTTGAAAACCCATTTGGTCCCTATAACCGTATGATCTTTAGGTCGAGGAACCAAATCCCAAACTTGATTTCTTTGAAATTGATTTAGTTCTTCTTGTATATCAATCACCCAATCATTGTCAGATAAAGCTTCTTCTATATTAGAAGGTTCAATTTCAGAAATAAAAGCAGAAAAAGTTACCTCATTGAGGATTCTATTTCTGGTTTTGACACCTTCATGAATATCTCCTATAACTTGATCAATTGGATGATCCTTCATATGTCTCCATGCTTTTGGTTGAGCATGATCATCGACATCTTCTAAATTTTGAAAATCACTTGTTTCAAAATCATCTTGCTTTGAAATAGATTTGTTTTTCTTCATTGAATCCATTTCTTCTTCATCAATAAGTTTTATCTGAGATTCAATTTCATCAAGCACAACATGAATATATTCTTCAACAGTACATGTTCTTTTATTGAAAACTCTATAAGCCTTACTTCTATTAGAATATCCTAGAAATATACCTTCATCAGACTTTGAATCAAATTTACCTAAGTTTTCTTTACCATTGTTGTGAATGAAACACTTACACCCGAAGATATGAAGATGATCATTATTTGGCTTTCTTCCTTTGTAAAGTTCATATGGCGTCTTTCCAAGTGATTTGCGGATATATGCTCGGTTTGAAATATAGCATGCAGTACTCATTGCATCTGCCCAGAACACTTGTGACATTTCTTTTTCATTAAGTAATGCTCTCGCCATTTCTGTAAGAACTCTGTTCTTTCTTTCCACTACTCCATTTTGTTGAGGGGTTCTAGGAGCAGAGAAGTTATGATCTATTCCTTCGTTATTGCAGTAGTTTTCAAATAGTTGATTATCAAATTCTCCTCCATGGTCTGTCCTAATAGAAACAATAGAAATACCTTTCTCATTTTGAACCTTTTTGGCAAACATGATGAATTCAGCAAATGTTTCATCTTTTGAAGCAATAAATATAGTCCAAGTAAATCTTGTAAAATCATCGACAATTACTAAAGTATATAAATTTCCTCCAAAACTTTTTACTCTTGCAGGTCCTACCAAATCCATATGAAGTAATTGTAAAGGTTTTGAAGTAGAAATCTCATACTTTGTTTTAAAAGAAGACTTAGTTTGTTTGCCTTTTTTACATGCTTCACAAATCATATTATCGATTGGATGATCAATTGGATTCTATTTTTGGTTTTGACACCTTCATGAATATCTCCTATAACTTGATCAATTGGATGATCCTTCATATGTCTCCATGCTTTTGGTTGAGCATGATCATCGACATCTTCTAAATTTTGAAAATCACTTGTTTCAAAATCATCTTGCTTTGAAATAGATTTGTTTTTCTTCATTGAATCCATTTCTTCTTCATCAATAAGTTTTATCTGAGATTCAATTTCATCAAACACAACATGAATATATTCTTCAACAGTACATGTTCTTTTATTGAAAACTCTATAAGCCTTACTTCTATTAGAATATCCTAGAAATATACCTTCATCAGACTTTGAATCAAATTTACCTAAGTTTTCTTTACCATTGTTGTGAATGAAACACTTACACCCGAAGATATGAAGATGAGCATTATTTGGCTTTTTTCCTTTGTAAAGTTCATATGGCGTCTTTCCAAGTGATTTGCGGATATATGCTCGGTTTGAAATATAGCATGCAGTACTCATTGCATCTGCCCAGAACACTTGTGACATTTCTTTTTCATTAAGTAATGCTCTCGCCATTTCTGTAAGAACTCTCAATATCAATACTCGCATCAGGTTTGGAGAGGGATAAATTTATCACTCGCAGGTGATGTGGGCCCTCACTCGAGCACACAGACTCCTGCTCGAGTGAGAAGAATATTCTCAAGTAATATACCTTTTAAACAAGCACTCGCATCAGATTTGGAGAGGGATAGAATTTTCACTCGCAAGTGCTAATGTGTCACTCGAGCATATGAGGTTGTGCTCGAGCATACTTGCACTTCCTTGAACTTCATGACTCTCAGCCAAGCACTCGCAGTACCTTGCTCGAGTACAGGATGCTCATGATCGAGCATTGATGTCTCTGCTCGAGTGAATCAAGGAAGAATGATATTACTTGCTCTCGGCCAAGCACTCGCGGACCTTCACTCGCATGTGCTCGAGTGAAAATGGCTTCTCTGCTCGAGTGCAAACTCCAGTGCTCGAGTGAATCAGTGAGAATAACAGTGGCATGCCTCTCGGGTGAACACTTTCTGGCTTTCACTCGCACCTGCTCGAGCACAGAAGGGATCTATGCTCGAGTGCAAAGCTCATGCTTGAGCACTCCAGTTCAATTTGACAACAGATACCATAAAACATTCCTATATGCATTTGGTAACTTTGTAATATTTTCTTAATCTTATAAAAACATGATTTGCATACAATTGTCTTTTTGTTATCATCAAAACTTGGGATCTAACAACCCCCTGCCTTAACAAGCATAATTATAATTCGATAACGTATAACTAAAATGGATTGGAGACCGACGGATAATTTATAACTCATTTTAACTCCCTCTTTATAGTATGGCTTTCACAAATTCTTTTAAAATGTTTCCTTATCCTGGTCTCAAGTTCAGGTTTCGAATATAATTACCTTGTGCAGTTATATCACATCAATATGTATCAGAGTGTACAACAAAAATCCTGGTAACCCCTGGGTGTCATATATGTACTAAGGGTTTACAAGATTCACTTTTTGGGGATTACATAACTATATCCCAAAATAATATTTACATTCCAAAACTATACAATAATCCCAAATCCATTAAAGATAACCAATAATCCAAAACTAAATATCCCTATAAGGTCCTAGCCACTCCTGGTCGTCTGTTTCTCCTTAGAGCCACTTGCCCTGTCTGTAAGGTTAGTCAATAGAAAGAATAAGATTCAAGAGAATCCCAGTAGTAACAAATCACTCATACAATATATAAAGACATAGCATGTAAGATCACATTTAGCAGCAACATAATGGTACATGGCTCATGCCACATATGACAGCACGCACGGCTATATACACAATACGACAGCTTTCATTGTAATCTCTATGCTCATTGCTACAGCTTTCGCTGTAATCTCTATGTTCAATGCAATAGCTTTCGCTATAATGGTAGCGGTATCTCAAAGCATTACAATGCATCACAATACATGACAACATACATATAATGCTTTATACACAGTTAAGAGAAAGAGTCACTACCTTGTTCTTTCTGAGTATGCTCGGGCACAATTCGTTCACGATTAGGGAAAATGTTGAACCCTATAGATCAAAATCAAGAACGGCGGATTAATTCTCTACTCCAAATTCTTATTTTCATCACACTTAAAGTTGGTTATCATTTGGACTCTTTAGGCGGCTATTACAAGCCCAAACATATGCCTAAAAGGTTGGGAAAGATCATACCAAAAACCACCTTTCAAAAGTGAAAAATACTGCTTTTTGGGGTTGGCTGCGGCCCAAAAATCTACTGGCCATGGCAAAAAACAGGTTAGAAACATTTGGGCCATGGCCAAGAAAATCCTGTTTCTTGGCTGAATTCCAAAAATCATAACTAATTCCAGAAAAATCAAAATGAGGTGATTCTAAAGTTAAATGAAAGATATTTAAGTCCTCTTTATAGGAAAAATATGGATCATTACTAGAAATCATCACACAATTACAGAATTTCACAAAATTCACCACTGTCCCAAAACATATTTCAATTTTAATCCCAAACTTTGGACAGTCATTACTCCAAGCACACAAAACGAAATGACAAAACTATATGTTCATTTTGAAGCTTGGAATGTGAACTTTAAGACTAGAAAGTTTAATAATTTTTAGACACCATTTACCTATTCAAAATGTCCAGACAACCTACTGCCCTGTACAGAGTTTTAAGAGATAGAATTTCAGTTTTTGCATATGTGCCTCCAATGGTTCCAATTTCTCAACAAATACCATTTCCATACCAATTTTTCATAAGGAACGCATTAGAATCCCTAAAACAATCAAATTCCCATCACACATACACATGTTCTGTTTTGGGAAGACATGAACACACAATGCATAATTTTTCCAAACTTTCCAATCAATGATCCAAACCAATTCAAACCAATTTCATTGTTCAAATCATGCAACAAGACACCTATTCCAACACATCACACCATCTAATTCTTCCAAACCAAAATCACATGAAAATCAGGGCAAAATTCAAAATTATCAAAACTTGATCAATGGTTGCAAAACTTAGCTCAAAATGTGTTAAATTCTTACCTCTTTTTCTTCCCAAAGCAAATTCCTTGTTTCTCCAACTTTCAATTTTTCTCAAGTTCTCAAACACCACCTTCCAAAAACCTAAAACCATAGCCATGAAGCCCTCAACACCATGAATAATAATAATGAAGGTAAATTGAGCATACAAGAACAAATCCTCACCTAAACTTAAGCCTTCTTCTTTCTCTTTCCTTTAAACTTTGGACAAAAATGGAGATGAGAGGAGAGATGAGATGATGATGAATGAAGTCTAAATTTTTGGTGCAACAAGGCCCTTAGGCCGACCTTGAAATAGAGGAGGGAAGAGAGAGTTGCAATTGTTGACTTGTTAAAAGGGGTATGAGATGATTCCTAGTGTCAACATCTTGAGGCATCTTCCTTTGACTTACTTGAACATGCACACACACAATTCCACCTTCTTGATCTCATAATAATCAATCCTAAACATTGAACTTTAAGTTATCAATGAGTCTTCTCTTTGGTAACTGACCAATTGGTCAATAATTTTCCCAATTTGCCCCTAATTATCATAATGCTTGCCAAACCACCACTAAACACATTTATCTCATATATGCCACTCAACATGCGCCCACCATACCATTAGGGTTCATTTTAGGCTTCATCACACAATTAGGCTTAAACACAGGGTTAGGCCCTGATCAAAACACATTTGAATCGAAATTCACATCATATTCTTCAAAAGTGTTTGTTTTGACAATAATTACATCACCTTTGAAGTATTTAGTCCTTAATCACAATTTGGGACATTACAGAGAGGCATCATCACTATGAATATTATGCTACTAAGAGAAGGAACCCCAAAGAAAATAGAGAAAAATTAAGAGATCTTCTTGGTGACTAGAAGGAGGAAGAGTAGTAATCTACAAGCAAGAAATACAAGATTCAGTATTTCAAAGGAACTTGTTCGAAATCTTCTGTTGAGGACAGAATCAGAAATCGCTAGCGATGGCATGGGAAGCAATAGTAGCCAGGGTGGGCTTCATCTTCATGTCTGTGAAGATTGAAGAAGATGAAGAAGAAAATAAGAGAAGGAACCTTTTTTCCTATAGAAAGATTGAAGGAGGGAAAGAAAAAGGGGGGATGAGCTGTGATGATGAGGTAGAAAAATCATAATACAATTAGCGTCCCTGTAAACCATTATAGTCAAAATTAACAGTCAACAAAAATAGTGTTTAAAAGAGGGACGACATCATTATGTTTTAAGACTTTTGGGGCAACATTGCTCTTTCACAAATATTTCCGTAATACCCTAAATTTTATTCACCAAATATATATTATAATTATTTGTAATATTCAATAAAATGGTGGATATTCATGGTCATGGGAATTAAAAATTATTTGGAAATGGGAAGGTGAATAATATTTCCAGTGAAATCTCCTGTGAGGCAGTGAGCTTGTCATGTGATTTTGTATAACCAAATGATGAGTAAAAATTATTAAATTTTATAGGGTGAAAGTAGACATCCTAAAATATAATTTAATAGGTCATATGAATCAATTGAATCTATATACAAAGAGTTATGAATTTTTGAAATTTGCCTAGCAAAATTGATTATTTTCTGGAGCAACATGCAAAGATTGAAAATCTAGGAATTTTGTGCTTCCAACTAACAAAATGCTATATTTTTTCTTGAAACTAGACTCAATAAGAGTTCTATATCCTTGGGAATCACTTTGAAATGAGGCTTATAAATTTAGTTATGATTTTTTAAAGTTAGGACAGAAAATCTGCCAAGAAGGCCAACTATTCCAAAAATTGGGAAATAAATGTGATGGCAATTGTGTAATTGTGGAATTAAGTAAAAGGCCATAGTTTCCCTTTATTTGTGGATATTTTCTTGGGTATTAATCATGCCAAGTGTCATCATTCAAAGCCAAGGGAATTAAATGATAATTAAAAAGTATGAGCACATGCTTAATTAAGCATAAAATACAATATACATGTACAAGTTGGTTTGAGTAATTGGATGAACCAAGTTGGGCTCATGAAGAACCCCGTGAGGCGTCATATATGGGCCAACTAAAGGGAAGGAAAGTAGTTCAATGCTAATGGAAGCTTATGACATTTTTATACAGAGATAAGGGCAAGTACATGTGCTTATGTCATAAATGAAATAAGTACTATTTATTAAATAAGGAAAAGATGAAGATATTTTAAAGCTATTATCTTCATCTTTTTCTCCCATTTTCATGCCATTAACCACAACAAGAGAGAGAGAGAGTAAAGCCTTAGGAAACTTGGAGTTTTAGAGAGGAGGAGAAAATCTTGAGGTAAGTCTTGATTGTTCCTTGTGATTTAGCTTCCAACTTGTGTAGCTCCCTCTTTAATCTCTTCTTCTCCATAAATCACCATGTTTAAATAGCTAATCTTCAAGGATTGAGGAGGGAGTGTGCTCAGCCAAGAGGGAGAAAAACCAAGAAACCAAAGGTAACTTCAAGAATCCTTTCGTTTGGTGTATGGTTGTTGTTGGTGGTGTTCTTGTCTTGATTTGTGGTATGGTTGTGGAGTTTGTAAACTTGGGATGTTGAGACCCTAAGGGAAGTGCTACCCAAATTTAGTCTAATCATGTTTAGAATGTGATTAAGTAGTTAAACAAATGATTAAAGGTGATAAGAAGGTGTTTTATGGATTGAAATCATAAAACTCCATTTTCTCCAATTTTTATAGAATTTCGTCAAGATATATTTTGATCTATGTTTGGACTAGATTTTGGTATTTTTGATGATTCCATTGTCTTTAAAATGGAAAATTGTGTAGAGTTCATGTTAGGTGCGAAATGAGAAAAGCGCTAGAAAGTGAAATAACTAAAATAGCCTTAAAGCCCTCACATATGGGATGCCAGAGGTAAATTTGTAATTGGGGCTGGAATTTGAGAAAACCAAGGTCAAAAATAGATTTCTTGGCTAAAAATATATCAGAATAGCCTGGGTCAAAATTTCAAGAAAATGTGGTCAGATCGGGTACGACGAGGCCTGGCCGGGGTCCCATGGGCATTTGGTAAATTGCATAGTAGACTCATATAACCACTAAAAGCATATTGCAAGTGACTAAAATTATACATTTGATATTTTAGGACCAATTTGAGAACTCGAGTCGTTGGCATGCATATCGAGGAGCTGTTTTCAAGTAGCGAAAAGGGTTAAGGTAGGGAACTTACCTCTCCTGCATATATTTGATATTTGTGCCAGTGTATAGATGCATGTTATTGCTTTGCTAGATTATGTGAAACATATATGAATAATTGAAGCTTTGTTTCTATTTATACTATGGTCATAAGTATGTTTTTTGAAACATTGAGCACATAGATATGTCATTGTGTGAGTATGAGTTATGTAATGCAAGCATGTCATGCATTAAGCACTTATCTTACATACATATTAGTACTATTTTTCTACTGAGATTCTCTCGAATCTCACCGTCCCCTACCAATAAATTAGGCAGGTGAAAATAAGAGGTGTGCAAAAAGCAGAGAAGAGAACTATACGGGAGAAATACAGTGGTGGAACAAAGACGAGAAGATGTCTCCATTTCACTGGAACGGTTTTAGACATTCAAGTAGCCATGTGCGGACATTGATGGTAATTATTATGTACTAATCCCTATGGAGAATTTCTATAATCATGCACATATTATCAGTATAATTATGTTATTCCTGTGTTGCCTACTGAACTGCATATCATTTTCCGCACTTACTCTAAAATATCTAAAATTAAGATAAGGGTGTGACAATTTCTAGGTTGGATTTGCACCTTAACGTATATAATATTATAACTCATGGTGAATAATATATATATATATACACCTTTACTATCAGCCATTGGAAGGCATTTAGGAAGCGACCACTAGTGAGCTTGCAATTATTGAATTCAAGGCTATTTTGTGTCCAGTACTTGTACGTTGCAATAAGAAGAGACAATAAAAAATTGTATATATAGAAACATGCAAGCTAAACTTAATTATAAAAAATGAAGAATAGATAATTTATTGGTTGAATGTCTCGTACATGTATGACCTAGTTAATAGATCTCTACCATGAGAGTCCCAATACTAAATCTTTTTACGGAATGGATTTAGCACTATGTGCATCCAATGAGTCCTAAGTGCAATAATAATCACACCATTAGGACAGAAAAGTTAAAGATGTACCCACCCTTGAATGTAATGCTTGATATTGTATCACATCTTCCTTTATGTCCTTACTCTAGTTATTGATAAAATCAGGGCGGATGAACTTGATCTTCTTACAGAGGCTGAAAGGGGATGAAAGTCTGGTACAAGTACGAAAACCAACATATCAAAATATAATCAAAGTTCTAAGTAGCTAACTATTTAATCACAGTTGAAGAAATACTTGATAAAGAAGCTGACAATGTTTACACTTGCCATCTCCTTATTCAGGACCTCAGCAACAATCTCTCGGTCTCCACATTCTGTTTGCCCTAGTTAGTCAAAGACCTCTAGCTTAAAGTGGATAATTGGATACTCTACTTATGGCCTCGAAGCAAAGACCTTATTAGCAAATTCCATGATGTTCTTCCAACTATATTGATCAATTGGCTTATTCTGTGTGCGTGACTTGTGCTTAGCTTGATCATTGAGTATGGGATGCTTCCTCTTCCTATACTGAGAGGGAGGCTTAGACTATGGGGTGGGATTGGGCTTGGACGTGGCAAGGGCTTCTTTTGAGGGGTGGGCTTTTGTTGCTGCTTTTATACCTGAATTAGACTTTCAGACCACACAATGAAGCTACCCGTAACCTCTCCCACTATTTTTGCAATCTCCAATGGCCAACAAGAGCTAATAGTGGGGGGTCCATGTTGGTCTTGAGCTCTACCTACACATGCATAAGAGGCATAGGCACGTTATGAATCATTTTATCCTCTAAGCGATTGTACATATAGCTTGTTGCAATTATATGGTATCCAGGGCTATTTGTAAAATATTAAATGTCCACCTCTCCTTGAGGTAGATCAGGAGGGGAAATATGTAGCTACTTTCAATACTTAGGCTGCCATTTCCCCTATAACTACAGCCTTATACTACACTCATTCATTAGCTCTTGTGTTAAATATTGTATTTGTTTTGGCTTTTTATCATACAGTTTCTCGAGCAGTTAAATTTTTTTGATCTTTTTATTTATATAAGGTTGATGGTAACCATAATAATTTTTCTTTTTCAATCCAAAGCCGACACCATTAAGAAAATTGGGATGGTTAGGCCCCAATGCCTTAGCCTATAAGTCCTCATCTGCAGAAAGGTAGACCTGTATAGTAACTTATTAGGACATAGCTTGATGTGCATTTAACAATAATTTTAATATTGGTAGTTAAAGATATTACTTTCATAAATCAAGGACTAATATGAATACTTACCATTTTATTGACAATATCCTTCATGCGAGGATTGTCAAAAAAGCCATCTTTATTTTGCCTTGCCACTATCAAAAGTTCATAACAAGCAGGTCTAATAATCTCTTCATCTTAGTAGACAACTCTTCAGTAATACCTGTATACCCCTTTCACCCTCCCCTATAAGGATAGAAATTCTTCTTCACCCTATCCTTATTCACATGGCTTATTTGCTATGAAAACACACAACACTCTCGTTAATGTTAAACAAATACATGTAAGTCTTATAAATGCAATTAACTATTACCTAGAATGACTCCTGGCAACATGAGAGGAAAAATTCTCATCAATACTACGGTTTGATCATGGCTTGAAGTTATTAGGAACTATTGTCTCATTGGCCACTCTAGATCCTGCAAGTATGCCTTTATCAATACATGATAGGATGTGTGTAGTGTGTTCCTAGACTTCTTGAGTATAAATTTCAACCGACTTTGGTTTGCATCATATGCCGACTGTAAAGCACATAATTCAAAATAACGTCATGGTGTAACATGGTGGGAACGTTGGCCCTTGTCACTATATTGATGTAGTTGATGAAGTATGGTGAGTTAACAACATGACCAACAGAGTTCCAACTCATGAAATATTCTCTTGTTAGACTTTTCTTTATTCATGAATGCTATAATGCAGCGATCAGTCTATACAATATTTTTCATGTTTTCTATCACCTCTTGCCGGGTCATGTTTCTGGTTTCCTTAGGGGGATTATCAGTGCCGAAGCTACTGTCACTGGCCATTTTAACTAGAAAATATAACTCATTCAGTCAGCCATAGGGAACAGAGCAATGGGTTTTCCAAAAAACATTAGTACTACTAAGGTCAAAACCTACCTAGGCAAGATGAAGTGAATAATGAAGAATGGGAAACGCAAAAGAGAAATCATACCTATAAATAACGAGAACAGAGCACATGAAGGAAAGCAACCTAGTTAGGACTCCAAAACAGAAAAAGTGAGTTAAGGTCAGTAAAGCAACTTGCACGGCTATCGGTCATAAGTCCAATGAAAGCTTTAGAGGTTGTGGTTTGATGGAAAATGAATTTTGATGGCTAGAAAAGTCAACCGAAGTTGTGATGTTCTGAGGTTTATGGGTAACATTCAACTTAAGACAAGTGTGTTAAATGTAATAACTTTGGAATGTGAAGAGGCGTGAGATAGTAGGTGTTTTAAAAGAGGCAACGTGACGAAAATAACTCACAATTATAACTTTAGAACTATTTTGAAATATTGTGTTTTCTTACATTTTTTACTTTACAACCATAATGTGTCTATGAAATGATAGTTTTCAAGTTGTATATTACAATCGTTAGGTTTTATAAATGTTGGTAGTTTTTTCTTAATAACCATTAGGTATTTGATATGATACTCTAAAAATTGACAAGTTTTATTTAATAGGGTAAGGGGCAAAAATACCCATAAACTTTACTCAAAAGTGCATCCACCACCACAAACATTTTTTAGGTGTAAAAGTAACATGAACTTTCAAAAAGAGGACAAAATTGACACTTCCGTTAAAACTAGCTAACAACCATTTACTCTAGCGTAAAACTACTAAAATACCCAAAATCAAAGAAAAAGGACTCCTTCTAAGACCCTTTCCAATCTCTAGCCTATAAAACTCATGGCTTGCTTTCATTTCATTTGGCACCATTCCTGACCAGTGAGGAATGAAATAATTCATTAAGTCCACCACCACTAGATAGTGATTTAGCTTTGGTAATCAATGGGACCCATTTCAAGACTTTGATATGCAAAGGTAAGATATTGCTCAATCTCAAAATGTTTTCTATGGCTTGGATTGCTTTAGAATCGCTCTTCGTGATCCATAGGCTAATAGGAACTTTGAAAACCTAAATGTGTATGTGGAGAAATGTAAAAAGCTAGACTTTCTCTCTAGGACTGGATCTCTAGACCTTTCCAATTGGGTTTCAAATGGGTTTTGAGGGAAGTTTCAAGAACTTTCATAGTAACTTGGTTCTGTGGAGGTCATGAAATCTAAGATCAATGGACATGGGTTGTTTGCAACTAAGAATATTGATGCAAGGGGATTGGTTTTTATCACAAATGTAATAGCCATAGACTAAACTCAATTAATTTCTCATAACTCCATCGCCAATTTTGTCGTAGGAAAATTAATTGATCCCTTATTCCTGAAAAATAACATCAAGAGAAACCTTGAAAAAATAGTGAGAGAAAGATGAGACCTGTGAAAGAGACTGAATTTGCCTATCTTGTAAGAAGAGAAAAGGGCGGCTCTTCCTTGAGTAGTAGTGACAGTGACCGAGTTGAGAGTAAAACAGTGAGTCACAATGGGGGCTCGGTCGTTGTCTCTCTTCTCTCCCAACACCCAAGATCTTGCCACCTCCAACTAGGCGTCACCATCCTCCTCTTACCAATATACAACGACGCGCCGCTGCCATCACTGGGAGATAAGAAGAAGTGGGTATTCAAAGAAGGAGGAAGGGAGAGTTTGAGGGAGAATGGATGAAAGGCAATATATGAAATTTAAGAAGTTAGGTATTTTTATTTTTAAATAGCATGGGGCCAATAAAAAAATAACAAAAGTTCTCTAACTTTAAAGGGAATGTCATTTTTCCCCCTTTTTGAAAGTTTATGGTTACTTTTACACCTAAAAAAAGTTTATGATGGTAAGTACACTTTTAAGAAAATTTTGTGTATTTTTCCCCCTTAACCTAATTTAATAACCGTTATGTATTTGACATATAATTTTTAAATTTTTGAGGTTGATAATTCAACCCTATATTATGAATAAAAAGTAAAAAAGATAAAAGAAAAAGACAATGTAAGTAAACAAACAAAAAATAAAAAGTTATGGAGATAAAAGATATGATGCATCATCAGATTCTTCCTTCTCTAATTTAATAACCGTTATGTATTTGACATATAATTTTTAAATTTTTGAGGTTGATAATTCAACCCCATATTATGAATAAAAAGTAGAAAAGATAAAAGAAAAAGACAATGTAAGTAAACAAACAAAAAATAAAAAGTTATGGAGATAAAGGATATATATGATGCATCATCAGATTCTTCCTTCTCTAGTAATTTGTCCACCTTCTCGTTCATAGAGTGAATGAGAAAGGTAATTCCTTCAAGCACTGGTCTATGCATCATTGCTCTCTCATGTAAACCTGGCCCATATGATAGAGCTCATAGGTCCCGTGGATGAGCCCTTCAGTGCTTATCGGTGGAGGGAGGTCATCTTTTGTTTTATTCCCAGATGATGGACCAACAGGTCTCTTGCATTTGTCCATGATTTTGGTGAAGAATAAAAGTCAAAAGTTGTTTATTAGAAGTTGAAATGGAAGTGGAGTGGAGTTCAATTTTTGGACATTTATATAGAAAAGGTTTCATGGATTAACATCAATCGTGTCCTTTGGAATGAAAAGGGTTTTGCAGGTTATAGAGCTAAATGTATCCTTGTAAATTGCCATGGTTATTAACGTAAGTAACAGTTATTTACTAATAACCATGAAGTATTAAGTGATTTCTTTTAAAAAATATATTTTTGGGCTACTTTACCCAAATAATTAATTATTTGAAATACTTAAAAAGCAAAAAAAAAAACAGTAGTGGTTTTTAGTCATCACCATTGCTATAGTCCTCCTTCTCCTACCCCTCCCCCTTGCTTAGGCCATCATTGACAACAAAGGAACGAAATGAAGAGTCTAAGTGGAAGTCAAATTAAACCTCATTGTGATAAATAATGAGGTTCAACTTCCTATTCAAACTATTGTCATATGTAGCAAGATGCTTTATTGAACAATTAAGGCTGGCTAATGTCTATAGTAAAGCCTCCATTTGAGGAGGAGGCAAAGGATGAGAAGAAGGAAAAGCTTGTGAAGGTGGTGGTGGTGGATGAGGAAGAGGAGGAGCTTGTAGAGGAAGGATGAGGTTGATAAAGAAAAGTAATAAGAAACAAATGGAATCAGTCAATTTAAATAGAGTTGAAATGTACTTCTTTGTAAAATATTTGACCTAGGAAAAATGGTACTTGGATTGGACCAAATGAGGTTATGAAAATGTGCCTTTTAAAGTTATCCTTTACATGATGGTTGACATTTCTTAAGAAACATCCTTTTTAACACTCATATTTTATGATAAATTGTTGTAATCGTTATATATATATTTTTTTTTCACTAGTATAATGTTGGAAGATATCATTTGAATATGTTAATGACAGTTGTTTTGTAAGAACCATCATTTTTGTCAGTATATACATGTTGATTAATAATTACAACTGTTATGTTTTTGCTTTTGTGATTTTTGTCTCTCACAACAAGACAATGTGCATATTTAACCATTTAGTATTAGCATTATATATTCCTGTGTGAGCTCCGTCTCAACGACATACATAACATTTATTCGTTGTAACCATTATTTATTAAGCGTCATATATGTAAGATTCTGTAGTAGTGTATTTTTCAGTCATTGTTATTATGTTTTACCTCTTCTTATTTAACTATATATTTTTTTTAATTTAGTATGATTTGTTTTCTTTCCTGGTATCAATCTGTTTCTTGACATGATAAAGACATTATTGTTTACAAATAAACATTTACTTTCAAAAAAAAATTAGGAACTAAATTCACAAAATTTTAAAAATCTAAAGAAAGATTTTAAATATACCTAGTCCACCCTTATTTGATTAGGGCCCAATCTCAATTCAAGTGGGCTTGTTTAGGCTTGCTACACGAATATGGAGAGATATGGCTTCATAAAGAGAGTTTTTCCTTTATAAGTTATGTCTATTCCCATGTAACATATGTTTAAGAGTCATACTTATTCCCATATAACCTTACGTATGGTATATATAAGATATACCATCTCAATCTAATCATTAATATAAGACTTATTTATTTAATTTAATTAGATTAAAAAAGTTAATTATGTTACTTAATATGACATGTTCTTTCTAAAACACTCCAATAATCTTCCTTAATTCCCTTTACTTCTCTCTTACTTGATTATTGTTGAGGGAGCATCAATAGGAATAAATTAAAAAAAGATTGACAAACATGAAAACTAGGTTTTATATTTAGGACCAATATTAACTCACCAATTATGTCCTATATTCTCTACAAAAAAGGTGCATTTTTGTAGCAGTCAAAATGACGTGTTTGTAGCACTTTTGACCGCTACAATGTTTATTGGCGATTTCAAAAACCGTTACAACAATAGGCATGGCAAGCAGTTTTGTAGCTATTAAACCAAACCACTACGCACATGGTTAAACCCGTTACAACATTTGTAGCACTCGGAAGCTAACCACCGCAATCTCCATAACAAAGTGTTGGTTCATGCCTTTGCCAGCTCTGAAAGGCCATGGCCACGGTTGAAGGCTGACTTGCTATAGCAGATTGTGAGGCCCCTACATCCGAACAGCCTTGCCTACTCCTGCCATAAACTATGCTGGGCCTGGCACCTACCTTCAAGGAGGCAGTGGGATCGAGTGCTGACCCTTGAGGCTCTTTGGGCTCAGCATCGCTCCTCTCAATACACTCCTGCCAAGATATTTATAACAAATTACAAAATATAAATTAAAAATAATTACTTTAACTAATAAATTCAAAATTAAATACATATGTAATAATTAGTATATTTTTTATTTTCTTACTATGACTTCTTCCGCCATCTATCACGTAGGCGTGCCGTCGTTGTGTTTATGACAAACCACATATAATTGTCCATAATTGACCCTCTGGCCTTCCCTCTCAGCTTCTTCCTCTTATAAAATAGGAATAAAAATTAATACAAAACAACTATAAAAACCACTACAAGATAATGCAGACGTGCGCAACTTTGTAGCGATTCTTTGACCAAATGCTACAAAGTGTGTTAGTGTATGTCTTGTTGTCTACAATGCTTTGTAACAGTTTGTCAACCAACTGCTACAATAACCACTACAAATACGAACAAGAAATCCTAAACCTTACCTTTAGTGTCACTTCATAGTTTTTAGCGGCTACACTAACTACTACAAATTTTCTTTTGCCTTGGTTTCTATTTAACGTCCACTACTACATGGCGCCAAGCTTTCACCATATTTATGACAGTCAATTCCTTAAAACCACTACAAATTGACTGCTACTAATTTGTTTCCAACTTGGCGCCTTGTTTGCCGCTATCATTTTCTTCCAACCGCTACAACTACACGTGCCTTTTGGCACCAGTCAAACTGACACAACTTTGTCATAATTTCTATGAAAACTGCTACAAATATATAAATTTGTAGTAGTTTTATATAATAGCTACTACTTAACGGCCGTAAAAACATGCCTTTTTGTAGTGATTAAAGGATGGAGGGAATATGATTGAATGAGTGAGATATATGAGTAAAATAACACTGAAAATAATTCTCTTCCTCTGGAAAAAGGTTAACTATCTCATAAGAGTGCTCTTTTTCCTTTCCCTCTTTAGGGTATTTACTATATAGTATAGTTGGAGTCCATATCCGTGCTTTGATTTCATGTGGGTATTTTAATGAGTTAATCAGATTTCAGGTATACCCGAAAGTTCTTACAAAAAGGCATATATCCCTATCACACATCTACACCTTTCAAAAATAGACAAATATATAATGTCTGTGCAGAATCTTTTTTTATGAGAATCGAAATTATGGTGCCCATGCATATTATGCACTTGAAAAAAAAAATAATTAGAGCCGCTTCTCTCCTTTGTCACTATGGTCTGCTACCCTCCTTTTTTTAAAAAACTGCATTGTTTTAGTGCAAATTTCCATGTTACTTGCTTTTTTGTTTTTGAAAATAGTATCCGATATCTTAAAGTATTTTTTTAGTATCACTCATAATCCTGAAATATTTTATCAACATCACTCAATATCTTAAAATAATTTTTGATCCACTCAGTACCATAAAATATTTTTTTAGTTCCACCCAGTATCTAAAATCTAGCACACTAAAATTTCTTTTCACTTTTATCCAATATCCTAGACTAATTTTTAGTGAATTCAACATTCTAAAACATTGAACCAAAAATTATTTAAAATATGATTGTTACTTAAAAAGTAGTTTAGGTGCTAGATGTATTAAAAATTGGTTTAGGAAATTGAGTCCTTTTCAAAAAAATACTTCAAAGCACTAGATATTTTGGATGTTAAATATTGAGCGGTATTAAAAAAAACATTTCAGAGTGTTGAGTGGACCAAAAATTATTTGAAGACATTGAGTGATGTTGAAACAATATTTCAGGATTCTGGGTTATTAATATTCTGAAAAATCCTTTAAGATGTTGGATGCTATATTTTTTTTTTCAAAAAAATGATGAACAGTAGCATTTTGCACTAAAATGGTGAAATTTTAAAGAAAAGGAAGGTAGCTGACCATATTGGCAAAGCATAGAATCCGTGTGGACCTTTCAAAAATAGAGAAATATATAATCTCTGTGTAGAATCTTTTTTTATGAGAACCGAAATTATTGTGCCCAAGCATATTATGCAATTGGAAAAAAAATAATTAGAGCCGCTTCTCTCCTTTGTCATTATGGTCGGCTGTCCTCTTTTTTTTAAAACTGCACTGTTTTAGTGCAAATTTCCTTGTTACTCACTTTTTTGTTTCTGAAAAATAGCATCCGATATCTCAAAGTATTTTTTCAGTATCACTCATAATCCTGAAATATTTTATCAACATCACTTAATATCTTAAAATAATTTTTTATCTACTCAGTACCCTAAAATATTTTTTTAGGTACCACCCAGTATCTAACATCTAGCACACTAAAATTTCTTTTCACTTATCCAATATCCTATACTAATTTTTAGTAAATTCAACATTTTAGAACATTGCACCAAAAATTATTCTAGAATATGATTGTTAGTGAAAAAATAGTTTTGGTGCTAGATGCATTAAAAATTGGTTTAGAACATTGAGTGGTTTCCAAAAAATACTTCAAAGCGTAGTATGTTTTGGATGTTAAATATTGAATAGTATTAAAAAAATATTTTAGGGTGTTGCGTAGACCAAAAATTATTTGAATATATTGTGTGATGTTGAAACAATATTTCAGGATTCTGGGTTATTCTGAAAAGTCCTTTAAGATACTGGATGCTATTTTTTTATTTTTTGAAAAAAGTGAACAATAACATTTTGCACCAAAATGGCGAAATTACCATATTGGCAAAGCATAAAAGCCGTGTACAATTAGAGCCATATAGTAAATATCGACAGTTTTGCCGCGCACTTTAATTATATCAAATCAATAGCCAAAGAATAGAACGAAAATTATTTGTCCTTAATGGTTTGTTCAGTAGCTGGGCAAGAAAAAGCATAAATTTCATTTTTTTTTCTTCTCCCATATTTTAGTTATATTTAAAATGAGAAAACCTGTATATCTCATGAATTTATACATAAACCAAACTAGTTCGAAGGATACTCAATCATTAGTTCATAACAAAATGTAATGGTAATACCAATGATGAAATTTAATAGACTAATATTGTATTTGAATTAATATAATTAGGTTTGAGTTTAGGGTTAAGATGCAAAAATACCCATAAATTTTTCCTAACCAGTGTCAAATAACATAAACTTTATTTTGGTGTAAAAATGCCTATGAACTTTTTAAAAATAGGATATTTATGCCATTTAATTGGGTGCATTTTGGCCCCCTTTTCAAAAAGTTAATGGGTTAAGGGGCACTTTTGCTCTGGAAGTTTTCACCCAGGGGCAATTTTGCCCGGAAGTTCTTCGGGGGGCAATTTTTTCCCGAAAGCTTCAAAAAGTAGGTAATTTTACCTTGGCCATTATCTCAGTTAATTTTGATCATTAATTGACCAAATTTGCTAAGCTGAAAGTCTATATATCATCTACGTCATTTTTGTTAAGATGCAAATTTGCCCCGGAAGTCCATGTGACATCCATCTAGCTCTTTTTTTTTAAAGTTAAATTTAAAACTTTTGAGGTAAATTTGCATCTTAACAAAAATAACATGCATGGCATATAGAGTGTCAGCTAACATATTTTGGTCAACTAATAGTCAAAATTAACTGAGATAACAACTCAAGTAAAATTGACCCCTTTTTGAAATTTCCCAAGCAAAATTGCCACCCCAAAAAACTTTTGGTGCAAAATTGCTCCTTGGTCAAAACTTCCATGGCAAAATTACCCCATAACCCCATCTTAATTGTTTCCAGAACAATTGACTTCCAACTGTAATTATTAAGGAAAATAAATAACATTATTAAGAGGGTTAAGATGTAAGTGTTTTGTATGCACCAAAAATAAAAGGCAAAATGTAAATATAGGAAAATTAGGAATCAATATTATATGCTAAAATCTCCATCAGTAATACTGGATTGAGAATTTGCAGTCCAATAGTTTTTGTCCATAACCCTTTTTTTTGCAAGAAAATCTGCTATGACATTGACGTTTCTACTTATTTGTTGGATTGCCACATGTCAAGAATATTGCATCATTTTTCTGATTTATGAGAGTTAAGATGTAAATCTTGCCATAGAGTAATCGTGAATATATACATGGCATCATAAAGTATCCTTGATGCAAAAATGCACATGAAAGTTCCAAAATGGTTCAAACATGTTATCTTCGTTAACATCCATTAATTTTCGAGTGGTCGCATATTGTTGTCCAAGCGTAAAAAACCAATAACCATTAGAATATATTAATAGCTGTGACATTTTTATACCATTTTAAAATCTTCATGTGCACTTTTGTACTTAAAAAAATTTTATGGTGTCCTGCACACATAGGCCAATACCTTGTGGGTCAATTTGCACCTTAACTTTGTTAAAATCAACAACAAAATATATGGATCTTGTTTGGTCACAACAAAATAGATACCAATATTTGGTTCCACTGATCGCTTTCCAAGATAAGACAGATTGGGTGCTTCTGGCATGTTGGCCACATGAACAAAATTGTCTTTTGGTCAACCTCTCTTTTTTTCCAATTAAAAAATAAAATTAACCTGTGGAGGATATATCACAAATATTAACTGGGTATCCATATCACGGGCATCTCTTTCAAGCCACACAGCCACTAATTTCTCAAAAGACATGCTCGCAATAAGGAACTTTCTAATCACACATAGGCTAGATGTGTTCTTTTTGGAATTTTTGAAACATTGTAGCTAGCTTTTGTCAAACCCCTTAATATTTCAATATTCATAGAGTATTAAGCGCACAGTTCCGTAAGGGATACAGAAATAGCGGAAGCATACTGACATTAGGTATTTGTTTACAATACAGAAGAAGCCCTGTAGGGTTTGAAAAATATACATAAATATACAAAGCATTCAAAAGAAAGTAAAAGTACAAATATAGATAGCCACAGTAGCTCTGGTATGCACCAGGACTATACGTACCAATAGCCCCTGACTTTACCTTCGAGCCACTAGCCTCTACTGGAATGTTTTCAAGTGTAGTAAAAGAGTGAGATTCGAGTGAATATCAGTAGCAACATGCTTTTCAGACATATAAAATGTGAAACTAAATATGCAATACACCATATCATATAAAATGATAGACTGTTATGCATGATAAAATGATGTGTATACACTGTCTAAGGCCAAACGACTGTTTGCATCCCTAGCTGAACTTTGTGCCTCTATTAGGTCCCAGACCACAAGTAGGCTAATGTGCATATCCAAGACACTATGCTCATGTTACACATAATGGCACACTCAAACATATAATAATCACATAGTATATGCAAGAAAAAGTTACTACCTGACTCCTTTCTCAATTCTTCTATCGGTCCTAACTTTGGCTTCGGCTCAGGAAATTTCTAGTTCCTATCCAAATTAAAGTAAACAAGTAACTGGTTGTTACTTCTACTCTTACTGCCTCTAAATCAAATTCTGGTGGTTATCAAATACAGTTATATCAGTTTCTGCATAGTATAATTTTACTGTTTCCAGAAAACTAGCAGATTTTCAGTCAACTTTGGAAATTCATAATAAATTATAAGAAAATCCAATTGACTAATTCCAAATCCTAAATGAAGCTATTTAAATTTATTTTCATGGAAAAATACCCAAAGCTAGCCACTATTATCAAATGTTTCCAAGAAATTTGCAGAACTTCTCCTGTTCCAGATTAAATTCTAGAAATAGGGAACAACTTCAAAAATCTATATCTTTTAGGATACAAGTCCAAAAATTATGTACCACCTATCCAATCAAAGCTCTGCATCTCTACTTTAATCCTGCCAAGTTTTATAATTTTTGGACCAGGTTTGACAAATGAAATCCATTGCACAACAACACTACCTCAATAGAGGCAAATCAAACAGCATGCACTTACAACTTTAATAAATTCAAGATTTTCATACAAATTTCCAAAAATCATTAACTCATATACCTACACAATTTTTCCTTCTAAATCCAATGGAATCATCAAAATTACAAAATTCCAGCTCCTCTCCACTGTTCTGCACTTGGCCGAAAGTTAGGGTTCTTAGGAGGGAATATGTGTTTTCTTGATTTCTCTTGCTTAACCACTTCCTTTCCACTTCTAATCACATTATTAACTAACTAAACACTAAATGAACATAATTAGAGGGAATTTTGGTAGAATAAAATTTTAGGGATCATCATCTCAAAATCACAACACAAGGTAAAACCTGTTAGATATCATGTTTTGATGATAACAAAAGAATGGTTTAAAAAGGAAATGATTAATAAACAAGTTTGAACAAAGTAATAACAGGAACAAGCATCACTTGAAGTAAGCATTGGAGTAATGAAGAAAGACCAAGAGAAAATGCTGAGGAACTTGATCAGAAGCAAATTTTCTAAGGCATTACTCGAGGAGCTACTCGATTAATGAGACAAAACTTGAAGTAACCAGAGACAACTTCCAGTAACCTGCCAACGTTACTCGAGTAATAGTGTAAGTATTTTCAAGGTGCTCTCGGCCTGCCAATGTTACTCGAGGAGTTACTCGAGTAACCATGTAAAAACTTGGAGTTGCTCTCGGCCTGCCAATGTTACTCGAGGCGCTACTCGAGTAACCATGTGAAAAACTTCCAGTTGCCTTCAAGTTTCCAATGATACTCGAGGAGCTACTCGAGTAACTCTGTTTCTGAAATCTGGAGCTCTCGGCACTTTGTACTATTGCCAATGTTACTCGAGGAGCTACTCGAGTAACGACCTGAGGTAAGTGAAAACTTGAAGGTGATACCCGATTAACTTGATTTCTTTTTATCTCATTTTCCTCGAGTCCTTACTCTAGTATACAAGTATCTAATGTTGTATTTTAAGTGGATTCCTCGAGTAAGTACCCGAGTATGCAGAAATATTCTCAAGGTAAACCTCAAGTCATTACCAGGGTAAGTCATGCACAAAAATCTCAGTTACTCGAGGTGGTACCCGAGTAACCTATGCAAAAATGAGTGCATTACTCGAGTCAGTACCTGAGTAATGAGGTAAGTGCTCTCGGCATTTAAATCCTGCCAACATTACTGGAGTAGAGCATCGAGTAACCAAAAGTTTATTTGAAGGTTTACTCGAGTTAGTACCCGAGTAACTCATAAAGTTGTGAGTGCATTACTCGAGTAGGTACCCGAGTAAATAACTATTCCCAAAGGTTTGAAATTTAGTTTACTCCATGCACTACCCGAGTAATCTTATACTTGTTCATTGACTTGCAGTTAATCAAAGATTTCCTGATGATACTCGAGTAGGTACTCAAGTAAACTTCAAGGGATACTCGAGTAGCTACTCGAGTAAGCATACCCAGAAATTTAGAAATCATTCAAACGTTCATTGATTTGTTTCCTATATGATTAATCTTTCATTGTATTAGTATTCTTAGTCTATTTACAGATAAACAATGAAGAAATCACTTCAAGAGATGGAAGTCAAATGAAACGTTCAAATGCCAACCACCGCCAACGGATATTTTTCAAAAACTTGAAAAGTCAATAGTGGCTGCGCACTCTCCAACGGACGAAAGAAAATGTTCCAACGGTCATCACCAACATATCTATATATATGGGAACATCCAAACAGAGAAGAACAACCAAGCACACATACGAACGTATCATCAAGTTCATTACTCTATTTTATATCATATTTGTATTTCTATGCTTCAGTGATTCTTATTCACTCTTTGAGAGAGATATTTCATTCAAACTCAATAGTTGTTATTGAGATAACTTAAGGTTATGGAACCTTGAGTTGGGATTGGATTACAACTTGTAAGGGGGAGCGAGTGTCCAGGTGAAGGAACTTGCTTGTACTGTGGTGCCAAGAACCCACTGAATCTTGGAAGTTATAGTGAAACTCTCAGAGAAGCTCTGAGGACTGGACGTAGGTCAAAGTGGTTGTGGCCGAACCAGTATAACTCTCGGTGTACACTTCGGTGATATTTCTCCTTACTCTTTATTACTTTATATTCACCGTAAAGGTTTTATATTTGCAACGAAGTTTTAGTATCACCCAATTCACCCCCCCCTCTTGTGTGAAACGCTTGCTCTAACATTTGGTATCAGAGCGTAGGTCTTCTTGTTAAGGTTTAACAGCCTAAGAAGGATCCAATGGCAAGCATGGGTGAAGGAATTCTTCCCGACGGAGCATCTATCACTAGACCTCCCGGTTTCAATGGAGAACACTTTTCGTTCTGGAAAGCAAAATTCAGAGTGTTCGTGATGGCTACTGAATATGGGCTATGGGATGTAATTGAGAGTGGAAATTATCAACCTACAAAGACTGTAGATTCTCAGAAAATTCCAAAGACGCCAGCGGAATATGATGAGAATGACAAGAAACTTATCACTCTCAACAGCAAGGCAATTCTGATGTTACAAAGTTCATTGAGTCAAAATGAATACTTCAGAATTTGCACACTTCCAACAGCAAAGGAAATGTGGGAAGCTCTGGATAGCTCATGAAGGAACTTCGGGAATAAAGGAGAATCGAATCAACACCTTGATCACTGAATTCGATCTACTTCGAATGAAATCAGGTGAGTCAATTTCTGAATTCGAACTTAGATATACTCATCTTGTTAATCAACTTGCAGCACTTGGTAAAGTCTATGATCAAAATACCCAAGTACGAAAGATTTTGAATATTCTTTCTAAAGAGTGGGAGGCCAAAGTCATTGCGATAGAAGAGGCAAAAGGAGAATCAATGAGATCAGTTGCTTCTCTATTTGGAAGCCTTTCTGAATATGAAAGCAAATTAAAGTTCAAACGGGAACTAGACGACATCGGTGACAAAAGAAAGAAAGGTCTAGCACTAAAAGCGAAAGAAGAAAATCAAGATGAAGATGAGGAGTTTGATGATGATAAAATGGGCTTAATCATAAAACGATTCAGAGAGTTCTACAAGAAAGGTCAAGGCTTCAAATACTTTCAAAAAGGAGGAACTAGCAGCAAAGACCATATCATTTGCTACGAATGTGGAAAACCAGGACATATCAAATCAGAATGTCCAGAACTCAATCAAAAGAGCAGAGAAAAGAGAAAAGGCAAATTCTTTAACAAAAAGAAGGCCTTTGTATCTGCTATATGGGGAGATAGTTCCTCTGATGAAGAAAGTGATGAAGAAGAAGTAGCCAATATATGTCTTGTTGCTCAAGAAGAAACAGAAGAAGAGGTAAATGATTCTGACCCTACCTATGATGAATTACTCTCTGAATATAATACTTTACATTCTGAATTCATCAAAGTAGTTAAAGAATTAATTGTTTTCAAAAAGAAAAACAAAGCTCTTGAAATTGAACTTCAAGAAAGTTCAGAAAAGAATTGTGAAAATTGTTCTTCGTTGAAAAAGAAAAACACTGATCTCACAAAAACTCTTGAAAAGTTTACCAAAGGAAGTGAGATGCTAAGTGTGATTTTAAAAGAACAACAATTTGTAAATGACCGATCTGGTATTGGATATGATCCAAAATCAGATAAAAGGAAAGGTAAAAAGAAAGCAGGAGGTAAGTCCTACTTGAAATATTTCCAGCATTCTGTGCATATATCAAATCCTTTTGCATTTTGTAATTACTGTAATAGAAAAGGTCATTATACCTCTTCATGCATTCATAAGAAGAAAAGAACAATAGGAACCTACAAATGGGTACCTAAAGGCACATATGTTTAGAAAATCATTTATACTAACCCAAAAGGACCCAAAAAGAAGTGGGTACCTAAGACTTAGTCATTTGATTGTAGGTATGTCTTAAAGCATCCAAAAATAACAAGTGGTTCATAGACAGTGGATGCTCTAGACATATGACCGGAGATTTCGAAAGTTTTACCACATTGCAACCTAAGGAAGGTGGAAAGGTAAAATTTGGAGGAAATCAATCTGGAAAAATAGCAGGAATTGGTGAAATCAAAAATGACAAAGGCATACAAATCAAAGATGTATATTTCGTTGAAGGCTTGTGTCATAATTTGCTGAGCGTAAGTCAAAGTGCAGATAAAGACAACTGGATAATATTTGATTCAGAGGAATGTCTAATTGTCAACAAGAAAGACTTACTACTTGATAAGAAGAATATCAAGGCTAAGCTCAGAGCAAAAAGGGAAGGTAACTGCTATACCTTAGATATTGGTAGAAATGAATCTGAAAACTGTTTTTTGAGTAATGCCGATGAAAGTTGGCTATGGCATAAAAGATTGGCTCATGTCAACATGCATCAACTAGGCAAACTACTCAAAAAGGATTTAGTTCTTGGATTACCCAAAGTAAATTTCAAAAACGATTTGATTTGTGACGCATGTCAAAAGGGTAAACAAACTAAATCATCTTTCAAATTGAAAAATGAGATTTCATCAAATAGACCATTACAATTATTGCATATGGATTTAGTTGGTCCATCAAGAGTAAAGAGTCTTGGTAGCAACCTATATACATTGGTCATTGTTGATGACTTCTCCAGATTTACATGGGTTATTTTTCTATCATCAAAGGATGAAACATTTGAAGAATTTATTGTTTTTGCCAAGAAAGTGCAAAATGAGAAAGGTATGTCAATTGCAGGCATTAGGACTGATCATGGTGGAGAATTTGAGAATCAAGCCTTTGAAGAATATTGAGATACTAATGGCATTGATCACAATTTCTCTGCTCCAAGGACGCCCCAACAAAATGGAGTTGTGGAACGCAAGAATAGAGTGCTTACTGAAATGGCTAGAACAATGTTAAATGAAAAGAACATGTCTCAAGTTTTCTGGGCTGATGCTATGAGTACAGCATGCTATATTTCAAATAGAGCCTATATCAGAACGAAACTTGGAAAGACACCATACGATCTATACAAAGGAAGGAAGCCAAACATTGCTCATCTACACATCTTCGGTTGTAAGTATTTCATTCATAATAATGGTAAAGATAACTTAGGAAAATTTGATTCTAAAACTGATGAAGGAATTTTCCTAGGATATTCTAACCGAAGTAAAGCATATAGAATTTTCAATAAAAGAACTTGTGTTGTTGAAGAATCAATTCATGTTGTATTTGATGAATTTGAATCCTCTGACAAAACCATTGATGAAGAACAGGAAGTTGTTTTAAATCAAGAAAATGGTCAATCTATTTCTACGTCTCTTATTCCAGAAGTTGATGAAACTAAGGAAGAAGAGCAATCTCTAGGTCAACCTAAAGCCTGGAAATACAATAAAAGTCATCCCTTAGATCAAGTCATAGGAGATGTGAATGAAGGGATCAAAACTAGAAATAGAGTTTTCAATGAAGTAAGTTTTTCTGCATTCATTTCTGAGATTGAACCTTCTAACATTGATGAAGCCCTGTCAGACAATGATTGGGTTATAGCAATGCAAGAAGAACTAAATCAATTTGAGAGAAATCAAGTTTGGGATTTGGTACCCCGACCCAAGGATCATCCGATCATTGGAACTAAATGGGTATTCAAGAACAAACTCGATGAATCCGCAATTATTGTCAGAAACAAGGCAAGGTTGGTGGCCAAAGGCTATAATCAGGAAGAAGGGATTGATTATGAGGAAACGTATGCTCCAGTGGCTAGATTGGAAGCTATACGTGTACTCTTAGCCTTTGCATGCATCAAAGGATTCAAACTCTATCAAATGGATGTAAAGAGTGCATTTCTAAATGGTTACATCATGGAAGAAGTGTATGTAGAACAACCTCCAGGTTTTGAGGATGTTACTAAACCTGACCATGTTTTCAAACTCAAAAAGGCTTTATATGGTTTAAAACAAGCTCCTAGAGCCTGGTATGAAAGGCTCAGCAAGTTTCTTATCGATCAAGGTTTTGTACGAGGAAAAGTTGATACAACACTATTTATAAATCGAAAACGTGATGATATTTTAATTGTTCAAATATATGTTGATGATATTGTTTTCGGTGCTACTAATGAATCTCTGTGTAAGGAATTTTCTGAGATAATGCAAGGAGAGTTTGAGATGTCAATGATGGGATAATTGAATTTCTTTCTTGGTTTGCAAATCAAACAAAGAAAGAATGGAATCTTCATATCTCAAACAAAGTACTTAAAAGAGCTTTTGAAGAAGTATGGAATGGATGAAGCAAATGGCTCGGACACGCCTATGAGCTCAACAACGTTGCTTGATGCTGATGTCAAAGGGAAAGACTACAATATCACAAAATATAGAGGAATGATTGGATCATTACTCTATCTCACGGCAAGCAGACCAGACATCCAATTTAGTGTTGGCATATGTGTAAGATATCAATCGGCACCAAAGGAATCACATGCTGAAACGGTCAAACGAATCTTTAGATACCTTGCTGACACACCAGAATTGGGTCTGTGGTATCCCAAAGGAAGAAGTGAATATCTAGTTGCATATTCAGATTCTGATCATGGAGGATACAAGACAGACAGAAAGAGCACCAATGGACAAGGACAATTTCTTGGAGGATCTCTTGTCTCGTGGTTCAGCAAGAAACAAAATACAGTGTCTCTTTCGTCAACGGAAGCCGAATATGTTGCAGTCTCAAGTTGTTGTGCACAAGTGATATGGTTAAAACAACAACTACAAGACCTTGGTATTTATCTCAAAGAAATACCAATCTATTGTGACAATACTAGTACGATAAGCTTGGCAAAGAATCCAGTTCAACACTCTAGAACCAAGCATATCGATGTCAGACATCACTTCATCAGAGATCATGTCCAAAAGAAAGATGTGAAAGTGATATTCATTCCTACTCATCTTCAACTAGCTGATATCTTCACAAAACCCCTTGCAAAAGATCAATTTCTATACATTAGAAGAGAATTGGTAATGGTAAATCCCAATGAGTTATAAGAAATTTCAGCATTTCATAATATTAGATGAAGTCACTTGATAATGTTTTGATGATTACTAACTTAAGCATCGGAGTATATAGAAACGTGTTTTGCAGGAAGAAAGAAACTCTGTTTTGGGAAACAAAAACAAAGATTATCAGAGGACACAATTACTGGAGTACCAACTTGAAGTTGTCACTAACAGAGAAGCATTACCCGAGGAACAACTTGAAGTAAAGAAGCACTTTACTCGAGTATGTACTCAAGTAATGGACCCCAAAACTGGAAGTAACGGATCAAGTTACTTGAAATTTAAATCTAACGGTTCAGTTTTCAAAGAAATGAAGAGTCAGAAGTTGAAAAGCAGGTTACCCGAGGCGAGCCTCGAGTAAACTTGAAGCTTACTTGAGTAAGGCCTCGAGTAATGTCGGAGTTCAGATTCTCAAATTGATGAACAATGACTCAAATCTGATCAAAATGGGTTATAAATGATCGAGGGAACATCCATGGATAATTACTATATTATTCATACCAGGTACGCAATTTAAATGAATTATTTTAAAATTTTTCTGTATGAACACCCGAGGAAGGCCTCGAGTAAACTTGAACATTACTCGAGTAAGGCCTCGAGTAAAGTCGTGTTTTAGGTCTTTATCTTGCGCAAACTCGGTCATTTCCACAAAATCTCCTCGAGTAAATCACTATACACCCTCACAAAAACTTTTCTCAATCGATTCCTTGCCTCATTTCCATCAAAACCCAACCATTTTCATTCCTAAAAACTTCCTATTTTGCTCAAAATCCATGTGCCCTAATTCGCGTCAGTTTCTTCTTTTTCTGAAAAATCTTAGTTTTTCAATCTTTCAGAAAGATGAGAACTAAGAAACTTACTCCCATAGATTCCTCTGAATCCCAACAACACACTGATCCTCTTTCTTCTACTCCCAGAAAGAGAAGAAAATTAACTCCAAGACCAAAAGCTAAAATTCCTCTTCAACCTCAATCTCAACCGAAACCCAAAGGAGTGGTGATCAAAGAGCCTATAGTGACAAGGGCTCAATCTAAAAAGAGTACCTCAACCGGAAGAGGGAAGAGTGCCAAATCTCCCTCACCTCCTCCCTCTGATTCCTCTACCCCCTCTTTCACACCTAGGCCTATCAAAAAGCCAAAGTATGACAAGAATGTGGCTAAAGCTATGGCTGGGATCATTGATCAAATGGAGAAAGGACAATCTTCCAAGAAGTCCAAAGTGCCGGAAGAAGAGATCACCAATCCACCAAAGGGATTCAATGTTAGCAAATTGGTGGAGTCTCTGAAGTACTCGTCTCAATTCTCCAGAAGGAAGGTGTGCAAGACACACTATGTGGATCTCAGGCTACTTCAGGAGGTATTGAAGCACGACCTTAGTCCATATCTAGATCCTTTTATGCCTTAGTTATCCATTAGATTGCCTTTTTGCACAAAGGTAATCACTCATTTTTATTGTAACTTAGAAATCATAGATAAGCCTAACCGAACCTCAGTTGAGGAAGAGATGACCACCACTGTGAGAGGTCAAAAGATACTTATATATCCCTCTAGGATTAATTTGTGGTTGGGAATTGAGAACCCTCCAGATGATATCTACTCCCAGCTTGAGCCAAATCAAATTTTTACTATTCTTAAACCCAGAGAGAAGTTGGCCCACTAAATTTTAAACCGAGTGATATGTGTGATCATCACAGGGTCCTATGGTACATCTACTCTAGGTCCCTAATGAACAAAGCCAACAACTATACCCACTTTTCCGATAGAGACTTTAGATGGTTTGCTTCACTTCTCCTGAAGGAACAGAAGGATCTGGGAGAATATATTTTCTCAGAGATGAAGAGATATAAAGTGGATGGGAAGGCTACTACACCAATGCCATATCCACAGATTGTGTCACTGATCTTGAAAGAAAACAAAATATGGTACTTGGATAGTAAGGAGCCAGTTGAGAGGATGACCCCAGTGGGGAGAAACCAAATTGGAAAGTTGAATATTGACATCCCTCTCAAAGGCCCTCTAGAGTCTGGATCCAAGAAGAAGAGGAAGACCGCTGAGACAGAGACCAGCAAGTTGGATGACACTCAGTCATCGGCTCCAGCTGCTACCACATCATCACCATCATTCCTCAATACCACTCTCCAGCACTTCATGGAGAACATGCTCAGAGGTTTTCATGTAGACATCGCCAACACAAATGCAGAACTGATAACCCACATGAATACCAAGATGGGAGAATTAGTTGAGAGAATGGACAAGAGGCATGAGGAGTTGCTAGCAGAGCAACGTGCCCAGGGAGAGACCTTGAGATTGATTCTGGCACGACTGGACTCTTTGGGTCCAGGACCTTCAGCCGGTCCCTCCTCTTCTGCACCACCACCACCACCTCCAGTGAACCTTCCTTCAGACACTCCTATTCCTGAGGCAGAACCATCTACCCCTCTGGTATCTGATCCACTTGAGCCCCAAGGCAAAGATATTCTATTCACAGTGGACGATCCTGAAACTCATGAGACCACACATATCATCATTGATGATTCACCTCCCAAACCTCAGCCAGAAACAGCTCCTAAACCTATTCCCTCTCCTACCCAAACAGAGGAAATATCTCCCTCTTCCTCCCCTGAGCATCATACTCATGAGGTTGAGACTACTCCTGAGATTCAGACCACTCCAGAAGGAGAAACCTCTACTATGGTTGTCTTCCAACCTTCTCCTCCCGGCGATGACATCCATATCCCACCAGTCCATTTGCCTGACCCAGTGTCCTCTAGTTCATTTGACTCTTTGGATTCAAATGATTCTATGGTCTTTCCAGTGACACCCATTTCCATGGTCAAGCCTCCAAGCCCTCCACTTGATTGATGAAGTCAAAAAGGGGGAGAAGAGCTTGAGAGTGATTTTGTGAATGTGTCTTAGTTTACTTTGGATATTTAGTTGTACATGGGTTTTTAGGGAGCATTTTAAATTTCTTTGAACTTTATTTTGTAATTTAAAAATTTTAAAGTTTAATGCAAGTGTGTTTAAGTTATGATTTCAGTTTAAAGTTCATTTAAGCTTTAAATTATGATACATGTTTTGGACTAATGAAGTTATTGTGTATGCAAGGAGTATACTATGAATTCAAACTTAATAGGATATATTGAGAATCCAATTTGAAAAACCATGTTCAAAATCACCAAGTTTTGTCATCATCAAAAAGGGGGAGAATGTTAGATATCATGTTTTGATGATAACAAAAGAATGGTTTAAAAAGGAAATGATTAATAAACAAGTTTGAACAAAGTAATAACAGGAACAAGCATCACTTGAAGTAAGCATTGGAGTAATGAAGAAAGACCAAGAGAAAATGCTGAGGAACTTGATCAGAAGAAAATTTTCTAAGGCATTACTCGAGGAGCTACTCGAGTAATGAGACAAAACTTGAAGTAACCAGAGACAACTTCCAGTAACCTGCCAACGTTACTCGACTAATAGTGTAAGTATTTTCAAGGTGCTCTCGGCCTGCCAATGTTACTCGAGGAGCTACTCAAGTAACCATGTAAAAACTTGGAGTTGCTTTCGGCCTGCCAATGTTACTCGAGGCGCTACTCGAGTAACCATGTGAAAAACTTCCAGTTGCCTTCAAGTTTCCAATGATACTCGAGGAGCTACTCGAGTAACTCTGTTTCTGAAATATGGAGCTCTCGGCACTTTGTACTACTGCCAATGTTACTCGAGGAGCTACTCGAGTAACGACCTGAGGTAAGTGAAAACTTGAAGGTGATACCCGATTAACTTGATTTCTTTTTATCTCATTTTCCTCAAGTCCTTACTCTAGTATGCAAGTATCTAATGTTGTATTTTAAGTGGATTCCTCGAGTAAGTACCCGAATATACAGAAATATTCTCAAGGTAAATCTCAAGTCATTACCAGGGTAAGTCATGCACAAAAATCTCAATTACTCAAGGTGGTACCCGAGTAACCTATGCAAAAATGAGTGCATTACTCGAGTTAGTACCCGAGTAATGAGGTAAGTGCTCTCGGCATTTAAATCCTGCCAACATTACTGGAGTAGAGCATCGAGTAACCAAAAGTTTATTTGAAGGTTTACTCGAGTTGGTACCCAAGTAACTCATAAAGTTGTGAGTGCATTACTCGAGTAGGTACCCGAGTAAATAACTATTCCCAAAGGTTTGAAATTTAGTTTACTCCATGCACTACCCGAGTAATCTTATACTTGTTCATTGACTTGCAGTTAATCAAAGATTTCCCGATGATACTCGAGTAGGTACTCAAGTAAACTTCAAGGGATACTCGAGTAGCTACTCGAGTAAGCATACCCAGAAATTTAGAAATCATTCAAACGTTCATTGATTTGTTTCCTATATGATTAATCTTTCATTGTATTAGTATTCTTAGTCTATTTACAGATAAACAATGAAGAAATCACTTCAAGAGATGGAAGTCAAATGAAACGTTCAAATGCCAACCACCGCCAACGGATATTTTTCAAAAACTTGAAAAGTCAATAGTGGCTGCGCACTCTCCAACAGACGAAAGAAAATGTTCCAACGGTCATCACCAACATATCTATATATATGGGAACATCCAAACAGAGAAGAACAACCAAGCACACATACGAACGTATCATTAAGTTCATTACTCTGTTTTATATCATATTTGTATTTCTATGCTTCAGTGATTCTTATTCACTCTTTGAGAGAGATATTTCATTCAAACTCAATAGTTGTTATTGAGATAACTTAAGGTTGTGGAACCTTGAGTTGGGATTGGATTACAACTTGTAAGGGGGAGCGAGTGTCCAGGTGAAGGAACTTGCTTGTACTGTAGTGCCAAGAACCCACTGAATCTTGGAAGTTATAGTGAAACTCTCAGAGAAGCTCTGAGGACTGGACGTAGGTCAAAGTGGTTGTGGCCGAACCAGTATAACTCTCGGTGTACACTTCGGTGATATTTCTCCTTACTCTTTATTACTTTATATTCACCGTAAAGGTTTTATATTTGCAACGAAGTTTTAGTATCACCCAATTCACCCCCCCTCTTGTGTGAAACGCTTGCTCTAACAAAACCAAGCCAAATTCAATAACAACCACAACGCCTTCAGCCCTCTCTCTCTACACTCTTGATTTGGCTTGCTATCCATGGATTTCAAGGAGGAGGAGAAATTAGAGGAAGCTACAATGAGTTTAGAAGGCAAAATCACTAAGATTACAAGCTCTCACCTTTGAGTTTTGCGCTTGGAACCCTAGCTCATTGTTCTTGAGCTCTCAACCTTGGATAACTCTATATATATATATATATATATTTGTGGCAGTTTAACGAAATGAACTCAAAATAGGAATAGAAAGGCTTCAAATAAATATCTTACCACCTTCTCTCTTCTTGTTATTTTATTCTAATAAGCACATGCTCTTTTAAATTAATTATCATCTCACTTTCCCTGGGCCATTTACTTGGCCGAAAATACATATTGGGAGGGAGTAATATTTGCTCCTCATTTAACACAATTATCCTCCTCCACACAATTTAGCTTGAGTTGAAAATTTTGACTTTCTCATCATCATTTTTTCCTAAGTTGACCATATGAACAAAAATTGTTCTAATTGGATATTCATCACCATTTTATTAATTTTTCATCTTCCTCCATTATCTTGATGACCAAAATGTTGGGCCTTTAGAGGAATTGAAATGCATCTTAAATTATCACATTTTATCTCTTCACATATTTTATTTTTACCACAATTTTTGACTTTTCAAACATCTTTCACTTGGCTAAAATTCCTTCTTATGTAGATATTGCATGAACTAATTATCCAATCCTCTTCTTGCTTCTCTTTGGTTGTCCAAAATGGTAGGGGAAAAGAGAGCAAAAATTAGCTGCTTGTTTTATTGGCAAAATTACCATTTTGCCATTACATTTTTTTGCAAAAATCCATGTACATCACAATTCACCATTTTATTTTATTAAATGTCTCCATTACATACAAGGAATATTGGTGACTAAAAATGGGATGTTACAGCTCTCCCCCGTTAAATAAATTTCATCCCCGAAATTTGCTACATATACTTGCTCATGAATTCCAAGTAATGCTTCTGCATATCTTCACTGCTTCTCATGTTGCTTCTCTAGGAGATAATCCCTTCTATACAACTTTGATGAATGAGATACTTTTATGCCTCAGTTATTTCTCTTGCCGATCAATGATTCGGTCAAGTGTGACCTCATATGTCAGATTATCCCATAGGTCTAGCTCTTCGTATTCAATCACATGTTCTCAATCAGCCTTTAGTCATGAATCTGAGGGCTGATACCTGCACTACTTTACGGCTTAATGCATCTACTACTACATTAGCTTTGCCTGTATGATACTTGATCTCTAGATTGTAATCCTTGAGCAACTCAATCTACGGATGTTGTCTCATATTGAGCTCTTTCTAATCGTACAGATGTTTCAAACTCTTATAGTCGCGGTACAGCTCTACGATCACCCCATAGAGATAGTGTTTCTAGATTTTTAGCATGAACACAATCGCTGCAAACTCCAGATCATGTATGGGATATCTCTGTTTGTGAGGCTTCAGTTGACGGGATGCATATGCCACTACTTGGCTGTGCTGCAGCAAAACACATCCCAATCTATGTCCATTGGCATATGTGTAAACTATAAAGGTTAACTCTGGATCTGGGATTGTCAATACTAGTACTGTTGTTAATTTCTATTTCAGCTCTGCGAAGCTCCTCTCACAACTACTATCTCACACAAAATTTTGAGCTTTTCATGTCAACTTTGTCAACGGTAAAGCTATTCTGAAGAAATTCTGTATAAACCGCCTGTAATACCTGGTAAGACCCAGAAAATTGCGTATCCCAAAAATAGTTTCTAGCCTCTTCCAGTTTATTACTACTTCCACCTTGTTTGGATCCACTGAGACCCCTTACTCTAAGACTATATAGCCCAGAGATTTAAATTTTGAAAGTCAGAACTCACATTTTCTCAACTTGGCATAGAGTTGGTTGTCTATCAATGTGTTCAGTATAGTCCTCAGATGGTGTTTGTAACCCCCTTCCGTAATTATATCCGAAATACGCGATTAAAGTGAAATAGAGACCAATAACTATCAAATAACGTTTACAAACCCATCTACCAGACGGGGTTTTCATAAATATCTTTTGAAATCATTTATAACCTGGTCTCACATTCACATTCCGAATACAATTACTACACGAAGATAAATCACATTTAAATATATCAGAGTACGCAATGTAATAATCCCGGCAATCCCGGGTTCCTTACATTAATTCAAGCCTTACAGGGCATATTCGCCCTTTACAATTTTCCAAATAAGGGATTACACAATTTCTCATATCAAATACATACTCGAATATACATTCCAACCTATACAATTATATATCCAAATATACTTAATCCCAAACATGCATTGATAACCAACTATCACAAGATTACAACCCGAACGAGTCCCGTCGCCCTTGATTGCTTGCTCCATCCTCGATCCACCTACCCTGTCTAAAAGGTTAGTAGGGGAGGGTGAGATTCGAGAGAATCTCAGTAGGATAACAATATCAATATGCATGTACGATAAATGTTTAATGCATGACATGCTTGCATCACACAACTCATGATAACACAATGTCAATTTGCAAGCTCAATGCTTCGAACAATATAACTATGGCCATAGCATAAATTGAAACATAGCTTCAAATCACACATAATTATGCAAAGCAAAGACATGCACCAACACACACTAAAACAGATATCAAATACTTGCAGGAAAGATATGTTCCCTACACTCTTTCCACGTAAGCTCTAGCACAGCTGCTCACGAACAAAATGAACATCGAACCACAACCAGGGAGAACATCAACCCTATAACCAAAGCAAGGACATAGGGTTATTCTCTATTCCAAAACCTTACTTTCATATCACTTAAAGTTGGTTACCATTCCTAACCTTTAGGTAGCTATAATAAGCTCAATGAAAGCCTAAAGGATTGGGAAGTACTAGGTTGGAAAGCACTTTTCAAAATCACCAAGTATTGAAAATGGGGGTTGGCTGCAGCCAAGAACCCTCTGGGTACAGCCAAAATGTGCACAAAAGGTTTTTGGCTGCAGCCAAGAATTTCTAGCTGCGGCCAAAATGTGCACAGAAACTTTTGCGTTGCAGCCAAGATTTTCTGCTGCAGCCAAGTCAACTTCACAAATTCATAATTAATTCTAGAAAATTCGAAATGAGGTGATCTCATAGCCAAATGAAATATATTTAACTCCTCTTTATAGGAAAAATATGGATCATTACTGGAAATCACCAAACGAATACAGAATTACACACATATCCACACTTCTCCAGAATTATGTCCAGTTTCGACCTCAAAATTTGGGCAAACATAAATCGCAGTTCACAAAACAAAATGACACAAATTATATGTCCATTTTGAAGCTTAAGATGTAAAATCCAAGACTAGAAAGTTTCATAATTTTCTGACATCATTTGCCCAGTCAAAACATCCACACGATCAGACTGCTTAGACAGAATTCACACTGGACAAAATTTCCAAACTTTGCACACAATGTATCCAATCCAATCCAAACCAATTCCAATGACTAAATACCACAACATGACACCATTTTCAACAAAAATCACCATCCAATTCCACCATTCACATTCCACACGAAAATACCATAAAATCAAGGCAAAATTCACAATTCACCATACTTAACCAAAAGTCACAAAACTTAGATCGAAATGAAGCAAATGCTCACCTCTTCCTCTTTCCCAAACCAATTTCTTGATTCTTCATCTTTCCACTTTTGCTCAAGCAACAAAACACCTCCTCTCACAAATCTAAACCTATAGAGATGAAGCTCTCATCACTATGAATAAGATTATAGAAGGACATTAGAGCATTCGAGGACAAGAAACAAGCCAAATCTCACCTTATTCTTTTCTCTTTCTTCCTAGCTTTGGGACGCCATGGAGTTTTGAGAGAGAGAGGGAGTAAAGATGAAGATGAAGGCAGCAGTTTTTGGAATGCCAAAATGTCCAAATAAAGAGAGGATAGAGGGAAAATGAGTTGACAAGTTGACCAAGATCTAAGGGTTCACATCTCGCCGCTTGTCATGATCTTGATCCATCAAACCATGAGCTCATATAGGCACATCTACACATGATTCCACCCCTTGATATCTTTCACAATTCAATCCTAACCATTGATCTTGAAGTTACCAATGAGTTTCCTCTTCGGTAACCGATCCATTGGTCGGTAAGTTTACCGTTTTGGCCCTGATTATGGTAATCTCTCTTGGATCACCACCAAACACTTCATATCTTTCCATATCACCACATTATGCGCCCTCCCTCTATTTTAAGTCAATTTAGAGGTTAATCCATAATTGAACTTAAATACAGGGTTTCGGCACTGCTCACAGCACATACGAATCACATTCGAATCCCAAATCACATCATATTCTCCAAAAGGGTTATTTATCACTAACCACATCCACTTTTGGAGTCATTAACCCTTAATCACAATTTGGGATCTTGCTAAAATGGGGCTTAGCAGTCCACTTCTCTCAGGCTTATTCTCTAGCCTCAAGTTTCAAAATTCAGGGTATTACAGTGTTCATGCTCTACTTTGTTCAAGAGTACATTAGAAAATTATCGATAAAGACTACCAAAAATTGGTCCAAGTATGGAGGAGGATTTGATTCATGTAATCTATTAACACTGTAGGTGCAATGGTCAGCCCAAATGGCATTACTAAAACTCATACTAGCCATATCTTGTTTTGGAAGCAATCTTCAACACATCGTTGACTTTTACCCTGAGTTGGTGATACCCAAATCTCAGGTTAATCTTTAAGAACATGTAGGCACCTGATAGCTGATCGAGTAAATCATCAATTCGAGGAAGTGGGTACATGTTTTTTACCGTTACCTTGTTTAACTCCCTATAGTCAATGCAGAGTCGTAGGCTTTCATCTTTCTTCTTATTGTAAAGTACTAGAGCTCCCCAAGCGAGACACTGGATCTCATAAACCCTTTCTCTAGTAGCTCCTTAATATGCTTTTTCAACTTGGCTATCTTGCTTGGTGCCATTCTGTATAGGGCTTTAGATACTAGTCCTGCTCCAAGCCTAGTCTCAATTACAAACTCCATTTCAATGTCCAAGGCTAATCCGCTGATACATTCCAGAAGCACGTCGGAAAATTCATTTACTACAGGGATACTCTCCAATGTTTTTCCATCCTCTGATCACATAAAGAAAAACATAATGTATCCCTAACAACCTTTATGTAAGCTTCTCTTGGCCTCAGATATAGAGAGAAAGTTTAGGTTGATTTATGTATTAGCCTTTGATGGTGGATTAGGGAAAATGACTTTTCAGCTTCCACAGTCTAGTAAAACATTGTTTACAGTCAACCAGTCGATCCAAGAATTACTTCCAGTCTACTCAACAGTGAGCAAATCAGATCTACTGTAGACTCATGTCCCTTTATATTTACAATGCAATTTAAGTAGACATCGATTGTAAAGAACCCATGACCTGTAGACGTAGAGACCGTCAGATCATACGGTAACCAATACACACTTAGGCCTAGCCATCTTACACAGTTGTATGCAATGAATGACTAGCTCCTAAATTAAACAATGCTTTACCAGATTACCATTCAGAGAAATCATACCTCATATCAACTCTAGTGATTTTTAGGTTTCCTCATGTGTAAGAGCAAAAACTCTGCTTTGTATTTGTTGCCTAGTCTCTCCAAGCTCTTATCATTATCGATAATCTTTTGCAAAATGTCCCAGTTTGTGGTAGTTGTAACAAACTATTTGTCTCTCTAACCTTGGCTCCTACCTTACGAGTGCTGATGTCTACTTTGCTTGCCAAGATGTATGACCAGGATGGTAAGGATTTCCATAATATATGCAGGCTCTGTTCCAAGGGGGTCTTTGATTGATACGGCTGTTAGGCTGGTATGGTTTTTTATTGCTACTTTTGCCAGAAGGTCTACCCTAATAACTGCGCTTTTGAGAAGAGTTCCCACACCAGTTGTGTTCTCGCTGCTAACTTGTCTGTAGGAGTATACATTCTGCAGATTGTGCTCTATGATCTGACACTCTTTAACTACCTTATTGAACTCAGTGAAATGTTTGGAAACCAATTCCTTTTTCAGCTCTGGTTTTAGCCCTTGTATCATCATATCTTAGCTCTACTCCTTATCATCCCAACATTTAAGGTATGCAGAATATCGAGACAGATGGATATAGCGAGCCAGGTAATCGTCAAAAATTTCCTTTTCATGTTGCTATATGTTCAGAAACTCTTTCTCCTTTTCTAGTTTGACCGATTAGGGAAAATCTCTCTTGTAAAATTTCTCGTGGAATAATTCCCATGTTACCGAATATCACTTTCCTGAAGAATCAGCTTAATGTTTTTCAACCACCTATCAGCATCACCTTCCATCTTATAAATTGTCAACTGGCCTTTAATTTCATTAGGGCATGCCAGAATTGCAAATATCTTCTCTAGCCGTGCTAACCAGTCTTTGCCCTTTTGAGGATCAAATTTTCCATTGAAGATAGGGGTTGTTTTTTACTGAACTTCCAACCCAAATCTGTATATCAGCCTCAGGATCAGGCAAAGGATCTTTTCGTTGAGGTCCTTCAAGTGATTAAGTTTACTGTATACCCTCACCAGATCTCTTAGATGATCCTGTCTCTGATGTACCTCTCGCAGTTCCTCCCTAATACCGTTCATGGTGGCCTATTGGTTTGTGAGCATATCTAGAATCTATTGCTGTATTGGATCAAGTCGAGGGTTTGGTACCTCATTATTACGCTCCCCTCATCGTCTACTTCGTGGCCGTACCATCTTTGTATTTCACTATATGAAAATAGAGAAAAATAAGTTCATATGATCACAAGGGGATTTTTGTCATTTCTCAAAATGTCGGGTATACAAATATGTCATACATAGCATATAACATTTTTATACAACAGTTAGGGAAAGTACTACGTGTCATATGTCCTTAAACTATTGTATTATAAGTCTTTGTCACTTTTACATAACAAATCCTAACTATACATAGAGCTTCCCAGGAGGGGTCACCCATCCCATGATTGCCCTGAGTTAAGCACGCTTAATTTTCTATGTACCCATGCAAATCATAGACACCAGCTTTATCTTCTTCTGTCCATCGGTTCCTGTGACTACCTCACCTTAAAAGACATGCTAGCCACCTCTAGTCACCCAAAATAACGTGCCTGGACCCCATATCAATCTAGGTACATGTGCCTCCATTCAAAGCCGGTAATGTGCTTAATGAACTCCTTAAAGCGTTCGTTCAGGACTCTCTCGACTATGTCATTCTTCTTTCGGTTCCAAAAGGCCATATCCAAAAAGAAGTCCATAGTAGTAAAGATCCAAAACTTGTCTAATAGATCAATCTCTAATGCCTCCTGCCTCCTGTACAGAGTCTCCATGGCGCCCAGGTAAGCAAGGTATTGATCCACTGGGGTATATATATGCTCGCACTACTCTTCTACACCTGCCTCGCACTTACTCCTACAACTCCTTATCTAGCTGTAGGTCATAGGGCACATGTACCATCTCTGCTAGGGAGATGTCAACTTCGCTCGAGTCCTCCTCATTTCCATCCGTCAGTGGATATCCCGACTCTTCTATCAATGACCTAGCTGGTGATGCTGAGCTCAACTCTGGGCCATATACTGGTCTCACTGGTATACTCTTCCTAGCCATCCTCCTCATTCTGATACTACCCGGTGCCTAGTACTCTATGTATGCTATCCCTCAGGGATTTGTTGTTCCGGGGGATGTTAGTTTACTGATAAGATCTCTCACACTGTCGTCGTCATATGTGCATGATTTCCTATCATTATGCAAACAAGATCATATCAGTATACTATGCTAAAAATGTTAGAACCGATTTAAGTTCTGATACCAAAAATGTCAAACCCCTTAATATTTCAATATTCGTAGAATATTAAGTGCACAGTTCCATAAGGCATACAGAAATAGCAAAAACATACTGATATTAGGTATTTGTTTACAATACAGGAGAAGCCCCGCCGGGTTTGAAAAATATATACAAATATACAGAGCATTCAAAAAAAAGAAAAAGTACAAATATAGATAACAACAGCAGCTTTGGTATGCACCGGGATTCTACACACCGACAGCTCTTGACTTTCCTGTCGAGCCACTAGCCTCTACTAGAATAGTTTCAAGTGCAGTAAAAGAGTGAGATTCGAGTGAATCTAAGTAGTAACATACTTTTTAGACATATAAAATGTGATAATAAATATGTAATACACCATGTCATGTAAGATGATAGACTGTTGTGTATGATATAATGCGATGTGTACACTGTCCAAGGCCAAAGGACCGTTTGCATCCCTGGCTAAACTCTACACCACTATTGGGTCCTAAACCACAAGTAGGCTAATGTGCGTGTCCATGACACTATGCTCATGTTACAGAGAATGGCATACTCATACATATAATAATCATATAGTTTATGCAAGAAAAAGTTATTACTTGCCTCCTTTCTCAATTCCACTGTTAGTCCTAAACTTAGTTTCAACTTGGGAAATTTCCAGTTCCTATCTAAATTAAAGTTAACAAGTAACTAGTTATTGATTGTACTCTTACTGCCTTTAAATCAAATTCTGGTTGTTATCTAATGCAATTATATCAGTTTCTATATAGTAAAATTCTGCACAACATAATTTCATTGTTTCCAGAAAACTGACAGATTTTCAGTCAACTTTGGAAATTCATAATAAATTCTAGGAAAATCCAAATTGACTGATTCCAAAGCCTAAATGAAGCTATTTAAATTTATTGTCATGGAAAAATACCCAAAGCTAGCCACTATTATTATCACATTTTTACAAGAAATTCTCAGAACTTCCCCTATTCCAGATTAAATACCAGAAACAGAGCACAACTTCAAAAATCTATATCTTATAATATACAAGTCCAAAAATTATGTAGCACCGATCCAATTCAAGCTTTACATCTCTACTTTAATCATACTAAATTTCATAATTTTTGGACCTGGTTTGGCTAACGAAATCCAATGTATAACAACACTACCTCACTGGAGGCAAATGAAACACCATGCACTTACAACTTCAATAAATTCCAGATTAGCATGCAAATTTCCAAAAATCATGAACTCATGTATACCTACACAATTTTTCCTTCTAAATCCAATGGAACCATCAAAATTTAAAAATTTCAGCTCCTCCCCACTATTCTACGCTTGGCCGAAGTTAGGGTTCTTAGGAGGGGATATATGTTTTCTTGATTTCTCTTACTTAACCACTTCCTTTTCACTTCTAACCACATGATTAACTACTTAAACACTAAATGAACATCATTAGATGGAATTTTGGTAGCATAACATTTTAGGGTTCATAATCCCAAAATCACAACACAAGGTAAAACCAAGCTAAATTCAACAACAACAAACACAACATCATATAGCACAAGAGGATCAAGTTTATGAGATTACCTCTTAGATTCTCAACTTTCTCACTCCTCAATGCCTTCAGCCCTCTCTCTCTCTCTCTCTCTACACTCTTGATTTGGCTTGCTATCCGTGGATATCAAGGAGGAGAGGATATTAGAGGAAGTTATAAGGTGATTAGAAGGCAAAATCACTAAGATTACAAGCTCTCACCTTTTAGTTTTGCGCTTGGAACCCTAGCTCATTGTTCTTGAGCTCTCAACCTTGGATAACTATATATATATATATTTTTTTTTTTTTTTTTTTTGTGGCAGTTTAACGAAATGAACTCAAAATAGGAATAGAAAGGCTTCAAATAAATATCTTACCACCTTCTCTCTTCATGTTATTTTATTCTAATAAGCACATGCTCTTTTAAATTAATTATCATCTCATTTTCCCTGGGCCATTTACTTGGCCAAAAATACATATTGGGAGGGAGTAATATTTGCTCCTCATTTAACACAATTATCCTCCTCCACACAATTTAGCTTGAGTTGAAAATTTTGACTTTCTCATCATCATTTTTTCCTAATTTGACCATATGAACAAAAATTGTTCTAATTGGATATTCATCACCATTTTATTAATTTTTCCTCTTCCTCCATTATCTTGATGACCGAAATGTTGGGCCTTTAGAGGAGGAATTGAAATGCATCTTAAATTATCACATTTTATCTCTTCACATATTTTATTTTTACCACAATTTTTGACTTTTCAAACATCTTTCACTTGGCTAAAATTCCTCCTTATTTAGATATTGCAAGAACCAATTATCCAATCCTCTTCTTGCTTCTCTTTGGACATCTAAATTGGTAGGGGAAAAGAGAGCAAAAATTAGCTTCTTGTTTTGTTGGCAAAATGATAATTTTGCCATTACATTTTATTTTGTAAAAATCCATGTACATAACAATTCCCCATTTTATTTTTTTTAAATGTATCCATTACATACAAATAATATTGGTAACTAAAAATGGGATGTTACAGCTTTCATGGAATAAAAGACACCCTATAACTTTGTGAAGCCTTGGTCCTAGCTATAATTCATTTTGAAATTCAACTTGAACAATAAAGGAGATCTTACATACCGGAAGTAGTAACACAAGTGGAAAAATCCCCGTTTAGACCGCCACATTTAGACCAGTTTTGGCGGATAAGGTCTTAAAATTTACGCAGTGGCAATTCTGTAATTATATTGAACTTCTAAGACCGGTTCTTAAAAAACAGATCTTAAAAAATTTATTTAGACTGGTTATAAATAGAACCGGTCTTAAAATGTTAAAATTTTTATGAATTTAAAATGTTTTAACATTTAAGACCGGTTTATATAAAAACCGGTCTTAAATGTAAAAGATTTAAGACCGGTTTTAATGTAAAAGATTTAAGACCGGCTTTTATATCAACCGGTCTTAAATGTATTAAATTTAATACCAGTTTTTATCCCATGAAATGGATCGAAAAACAAAGAGACAGAAAGGGATGAGAAGTAAGGACCGACATGGAGTCGTTAATTCATATGCAAATGCAGAATGTATGCAAGAAATTTAAAGAAAAGAGATGAAGATTTATAAAAACTGATATATTATTGAATGATTAAAACAATACAAACGTAAAGAAATTACAAAGAAAGAAAGAAAACATACAAAAAGGGTTATCACCCTAGAGGAGGAGGGGAGAGAGAATTGAGTCATTAACACAACTCGGGGTACCTAACAACTGAAGTGAAGTGCCATTTTATAGGCGTTCAGATCAGTTACTATGCATTTTTGTAAAATTACTTTAACCAGAGTAGAAAACATGTTACTCGGTTAAAAGTACTTTTACTTTTGCTTTTACATAAAGTAAAAGTAAATTACATTAATTTGTCTGCTAAAGTAAAGACAAAGGTACAACTTTACAAAAGCAGAGAATATTTTGAGTCAGCATGCCTTGGATTCTTGTGCCGACAGTTTTGTTTCGAAGTCAATCTTCGCCGAGGCTAATGATCTCATCATCCGAATCATGGCCAAAGTATTGGGCCAGATCTTCAGCTTCTGATCCACTTGAAGATTGGGCCGATTGGCTGCTTTATGGTTCTTAGGTTTGGAGGAGCCCAAGAATTTCATAGAGCTGCTTGGTAAGGGCCTCTTTGTCTGTTGCCGATGCCAAACATGCTGTGATTTTTGCCTTCTGATTGAGAAACACACTTGATTCATGATCTCCTGCCATTAGGAACTTTGGATTTTGTCTGAACCATTTCTTCATATTTGCTTCAGATACATTTTTTATGTTTGCGAATTTTGCCCACATTTGACTGAGGATGATCTCTGTAATGTGGGGAACAATTTTTGATATTAGGAGGCTCCATATTTGAAGCTCCATTTGAACACCCATCTAAACCAAATTTTAAAAAATAAAGAAGATCTGCAGGGAAAAGATCTTCACTAAGATTGATACGACTCTTGAAATAGTCAAACCCAATTTTCGCTGTGGTTGGTAAAATTTCTTGGATAGGACCGAAATAATCCTACCATTGATTGAACCACAATGGAAATTGGTATTTTGTGTCATACATGAATAAGAAAAGCCAAGTATGACTAAAATTTGGGTTTTTGTACCAAAAGGTACACTACCATGCATCCAAATAGTCCCAATAGTTGAAACCAATTGGATCCACGTCTTTGATTGAGAATTTTTTTCTTTTGTTCAGATCCTGACCCCAATCTTGAGGCAATAAAAACTTAGATATCCTGAAGGTTGAATATCCATGGATAGTTTTATCTTCAGGATGGTCACGATCTAAAAAATGTCTTATTTCTATAGATTTGGTATCTATAAGAATAAGTTCATAAATTTTTGTGTTTTCTCCAAATTTTTTGGTTTGAAGAAAAATCCTTTTGGAAAAATTTTTGTTGCCAAGGCAATTGAGTTTTTATCACAGAATCTTGGTTCTGTTTGGAAAAGGTTTAGGACCTTTACGGGTTTTAACACAAAAGTGGTTTGTGTTGGTTGGGAGTATAAGACTACTTCTTTAGATGAACTAGCCTTAGTGACTTCCAGGGAGGATTTTTTGATGGCTAAGGCAACAGCCTCAGGATCCAATTTGAATGGGGTGAAAGCTTTAGAATCTTCTTCCTCAACAATATCAGCCCATCTTTAGGTTGGTAATTTGGCCAAATTTTGGTTAGCCTGTAAGGCTAAGAGTGTTTCAATTGGAAACTTATAATGGGAAGGATCCATTATAGTTCTAGAAGCTTTTTGAATGGATTGCTCAGAAGTTTGGACCTCGAAGAGGATCCTTTTTGGTGGATCGATGATCCCTGGGTCAATGACCTTTTTGATAATTCAATTGCAACTTTGAGCTGCTTTTCTTCTTCTTTTACGATCCTTTGTGGATCAATTTGAGTTTAGGCTTTGCCCTTTGTTTTCTTTTTCTTCTCTTTGTTACTCATTTTTTATAGCCTTATTTCCCTGCAAGAACTCTCTAGTTAGAAATTCTGGGAGAGAATTTGAAGTACCTTTGATAAATTCAATTTCAAAATCAAAGACACTTAAAATTGCTTGCCATCAGGCAAAAATCTGTTTTGATGCTAAATTTTTAACATCTTTTTGCAAAACATCTCTTGCAGCTTTAGAATCAACTCTAATTAAAAAATTTTGATTTAGCAAATCACTTTGAAACTTGTTTATGCGCAAAACAATTGCTAAAATTTCTTTTTTGATTATGAAATAGTTCTGTTGAGCCCTATTCCAATGTTTTGAAGTAAATGTAACGCAATGCTCTTTACCATCAATTTTTGTTTGAGAATGACACCATAACCTATGTCAGAGGCATCATTTTCAACAATTTTGAATGCTTGTGGATTTGGGAGATACAAACATGGATGATTTTTTACCAAAGACTTAATTTTGATAACCACATTAGTATGATCATCAGTCCATGGAGGAGGAGTTTTGCTAAGACGCTCATGAAGAGGCTTAATAATATTGTTTAGGTCAGGAATGAAATCACCTATGTAATTTAAATAACCTAAAAATCCATGAAGTTGAGTTTTATCCAGAATTTGGTCTAGAAATTTATATGTAAACTGAATTGCACGATCAATTGGAATGACAGTTCCTTGGTATATATTATGATCAATAAACTGAATTTTTGTCTGAAAGAGACTAATTTTGGTTTTAAAAACTACTAAGCCATTGAACCTAGCAAAATCTAGAAAGATTTTAACATGTTTAAAGTGTTGTTCAACTGATTCTGAAAAGACTAAAACATCATCAATGTAGACAATGATGAATTTTGTAAATGGATTGAAAATTTCATTCATAACCTTTTGAAATTCAAATGGTGCATTTTTTAAACCAAAAGGCATAATATTCCATTCATATTGCCCAAATGGGATAGTGAATGCAGTCTTATATCTATCTTTTCCTAAAATTTGGATTTGCCAAAAACCAGATTTCATGTCAAATTTTGAAAATATTTTGGCCTGGTGCAGGCGATTTAAAAGATCTTTTATGTTAGGTATTAGATACCTAATCCATTGAAGAGCTTGATTAAGAGGCTTGTAATTAATTACAAGTCTCGGAGTTCCTCATTCAAGTTCAGCATTCTTATTGACGTAGAAAGCTGCACAAGACCAAGGACTTTGGCTCTTACGGATTAAACCCTTAGCGAGTAAATCCATTATTTCTTTTTGGCAATGTTCCAAGAGTTCTTGGTTCATTTGAATTGGTCAAGCTTTCATTGGAATAGCTCTTTCATTGAAATCCTTTTCATAAGGTAGATCAATTATATGCCTTTTTCTTTCTCAAAAAGCATTTGGAAAATCAGAACAGATTGTGTCTTGAATATTTTTCAAAACATTTTGAATTTTTTGTTTTAGAAAAGGTTTCTCCAATTGAATTTCAATTGCTTTGTAAGAAACTTATTCTTTTAGAAAATTAATTTGATTTTCCTTATATTCAATTTGATTGATAAATTTTGTATAAGGTGCACTAACAAATTCAAAAAACATTCTTTTACCCAAAGCATTGCTTTCAATTCCTTCATCTAAGGTTAAAAAGGGTTTTAATCTGTTGATGAAAGGAGATCCAAGAATTACATCTTGAGATAAAACCTTTGCTAGGATAAAAAGTGTTAGATATGATTAGTTTTGATGATGTCAAATATAGATGTGAAGTGATAAGAGCAAAAAGTTTATATAATGTATTTCTTTGACTAACTACTATATTTAATGTTACATATTTTGTAGATTAGTCAAGCAAAGAATGAAGAAGATTGAATTAATGAAAGAAGAAGAAGAAAGAAATTGAAGATAGTCAAGGAGATGCTTACTTGGATTATGAAGAATGAAGAACTTGGTAGATCTATCATGAATATCAAGATTCAAGTTGTTAGATGTGATATTGGAGGTTTCTATAATGTTACCAGAGGTTTCTATGATCAAATAATGGTTGGAATATGTTAATATGAAGCTAAGATGACTTATATATGAGTTTTGACACTTCTAGAGGTGTTATGCTCGAGCACAAGGTGTTATGCTCGAGCACAGGAAGAACATGCTCGAGCACAGACCACTTCACTCGAGCACGGGGTGTATACTCTGTTCTACTCTGTTTTACGTTCAGCCTGAGCAAGGTCTGGTATTTTGATCATATCCCTCAAACCACACGTCGGATTGACCCGAAACCGGTGGCATATGAAAGAAGACTCCCAACACGTAAAATTGGCACCAGAATCACATTGAAAGAAGATCAAATGAAGGAGATATGATTCGTCGAAAATGAAACTGAAATCACCGTCACTTTCTGACACAGGTTCGGTATTTTGAGTATATCTCACAAATCACACATCGGATTAAGAAGAGACCAGTGCCAAATGAAAGTAGACTCAAAGAGCTTTCCATGGATAGGTAATTTGCCTAATTTGAACGTATATTCTAGGCGCTATGCCTTCTGGAAGTTGATGCTTGTGCAGACTAGCGAAATATACACTCTTTGGATCATAACTTGCAGAATACAACGAGTTTGGAGCTGATTCTTGTTGCATTGGAATGCATATGGCAAGAGCATTCTTATGATACATCATTTGAATCAAATGAACAAAATTTTTCTAAAGTGGCCCCACATCACCCGCGAGTGTAAAAACTTTCTCTCTGAAAATGTCGTGCGAGTGATGTCCAGAAGCAGCTGAAACGTGAAGAAAGTTGCAACACTCGAGCACTAGGATTCATGCTCGAGCATTGGATGATTTCTCACTCGAGCAGGAGTCTGTGTGCTCAAGTGAAGGACCACATCACCTGCGAGTGATAAATTCATCCCTCTGAAATCCTGATGCGAGTGTTGATTTTGAGAGCATATTCCTTGAGAATATGCGTCTCACTCGAGCAGAGGTATGTGTGCTCGAGTGACGAACCATATCACTCGCGAGCACAAAATCTCACTCTTGTTAAAATGATGTGCGAGTGACAACCCGAGAAGAAGCATGTACGTGAAAACTTGAGGCGCACTCGAGCAGAAGGTGTGTGCTCGAGTGAGAGACCATATCACCCGCGAGTGAGAATTCTGTCTCTCTGAAATCCCTTGCAAGCACAACCCGTGAACTGAAGCATATGAAGGAAAATAAGGAGATCACTCGAAGTGAGCCATTCATGCTCGAGTGATACTCTGCAGAAAACCAAAAACACCACGTCTCACAGCGAACAATCCGAACATGATTACATGTTATTAAATCAGTGTGTTTTCACTTGTTATTGATTCTAAATGTTAGCTAACATATTTTTCAAGTGTGAAACAGGATATTAAACGTTCGGATTACAAATTCAAATTTAAAGTCAAGTGTGGTGAACGGCATCATTACGCACTGAGCATCGGCTACCTACCACGACAAGCAACTGACACACCACGAAAGACTGTCGAATATTCAAACATCCCACTACAGCTCACAATGAAACATTCCACTCTTCAACGGGATGCTCCACTCTACAACGGACAGAAGATCATTTTCAAATATGCTCAACGGTCAAATGAAGCAATGAGACTCCAACGGACGAATGCTTACAATGGTCATCATCTTCATCAACTATAAATGAGATAGCATTCAACTTTGATGGGTAACTGAAAAAGATAGAGGAAACAGAGAAAAACGGAGAAAAAACTGAGACAGCGAGCAACTACATAGAAATATGAATCCTCTGCTTCTACCCATACACTCTCTGTTCTGCGGTTTCAATATTACTTTTCATTGAGAGAGTGATTATTTGTATTGTACTTCAGTGAGTATTATATCCACTCTGTGAGAGAGTCTGTAAACACTTTCATCTATATTTCTGAGTTGATCTCAAGGTAGAAGGACCTTGAGAGGGTTGATTTTCTTACGGAGAAGCAGTAGAGAGAATTGCCGTAAGACATTCTGCTCGTAAGACTTACAAGGTGCAAGCAGTAGAGAACGTTGCTACTCATAAGACTTACAGGGGTGTAAGCAGGAGAGAACGTTGCTGCTCGTAAGACTTGCATAAGTAAGCAGGAGAGGAAGATCTTCGGAATTGCTCTGCTCGTAAGACTTGCTGTAAGGGGGAGTATTTCAGTGAGAGATTTGTAAAAGGTTTCACAAGTACCCGACTAAACTTGTGGGATTGTAAAGGCTTTTCTTGTGCCCGGATTAAACAAGAAGATAGTGGATTTGAAAATCTCAGGAGGAGCCTGGGGACTGGACGTAGGCCATCACAGATTGGACCGAACCAGGATAAATCACAGTTTGCATATTCTCTTCCCTAAACTCTTATATTTCCAACATATATTATTTAATCTAACTGTTGATTTATAAACCTTCATACTTCTGTTTTCGTTAAGATACGAAAAGATTTCTAAAGTTCTTAAGATTTTATTATACACCCAATTCACCCCCCTCTTGGGTAATAGCCGGTTCTAACAAAAAGTTCCTTGATTTTAACACCATTATTTTCAACTATTGCATGTGAAAGCTTATAACTGACATCTAATGGAGATCTGTTTGGTCCACAAATATTTTCTATGGTTTTTTCAAAGAATTTTGTTGGTATTAGACCTTCTCTAATACAACTTAGAGCTACACCAGTATCCAATAATGCTATTGTTTCTAATACGAAGGTATTAGCAACAACAATTTTGACTGGCACATGCCATTGTTGGATTGAAATTCTTGATATAAGATTCAAGAAATTCTCAAAAGTTTTTTCATCATTTAGTGATGAATCTTTAACCTCTTCAACTTTCTTTTCCTTATCAAGACTTTCTTCCTAAATTTGATTTAAAATAAGAAAATGGAATTCCTGAGTATTTTTCAGGTTTCTTAGCTCTTCTTTTAAATTGTTTATTTCATTCTGAAGGTCAGAGATTGAAATAGGTTTTGGATTAGTCTGAAATCTTTTGATTATTTTAGAGAAATCATATTTTGTTTGCAAATTCTTTTGCAGATATTTTTTGTTTGGTTTTGAAGAAGAAGTTGTGCTTTCTCTTAATTTGTTGAAAAACTTAACCTTTTCTTCTTTGGTTGGAAGAGAGTTAATAATTTCAAAAACCAAATCTTCTTAAATGAAATTTATTTGTAAATTGTCTATCTTGGAACAAGTTAAGACCGATTCCTTGATTGGGTCATCAAGTACAGGATTTCCTGGACTCTCAGCAAACTTGTCAAGACAATTTATTTGAAAATCATCCTCGGATGAAGATGAAATGTCATCCAGTTGAAGTTCATTAACTTCTTCAGAGGATGATACTTCATATTCTTCTTCAGAAGAGGTTTCTTCAATCAAAAGATTGTTTAATTATTGAAGAGTTGATTCTTCAAGTTGTAAGGCATTAATTCTTTTATTAAGCCTACAATATTTTGCCATGTAGCCTTCTTTACCACATTGAAAACAAACAATTTTTCCCTTAGGAAGATCCATAGGAGGTTTTTATTTGAATTCATTTTTCAAATTTCTGGGTTTGTTTGTTTTTGGTTTTTTCCAAGGTTTTCAATATTTTTTATAATATCTTTTAGCCTTGTGTTCTTTGTCTTCATGTCTGTGCTTAAGTTTTTTAGAACTTTTACAGGCAGGAAAACCAAATTGTTCACAGAAGGTCCCTAAATCCTTCCGATTTGATGCTTTTTCTTTAGCAAGTTGATGTTAGAGTTTATCTTCTTGACAAATTTTTAAAGCAGTTTTCTGAACAATTGCAATTAACTGTCCATATGTCAAATTTTCGTAATGGATTTGACCATCACCAATTTGGTTTCCTAATTTTTCTCTGATCTTATCTCCTAGAGATATAGGAAGACCAGCAAGGAATTTTTCTTTCCAGATTGGATGATTTCCATCTTCTCTGGTCATTACTCTTAAGAGAAAATTGTCTCTATACCACCTGAAGTGTGATAAAGTTTTACATTTTAGGTTTGACAGAGGATCTGCCGATTTATCTCTCCATAGTGATGGATCACCAATGAAATGTGCTATGATATTAACTATAAGACAGTTAATAGCATTAGATATTGGTTCACCATTACTATCAGTGATAACAATACCATCTTGAGTGGTCTTTTTGGTTTGCAAAATTAGATTTTTTTGTTCATGAGTGAGATGAAAATCCCACTAACCTTTGAGTTGTCCAATAAAGCCAGATAGCAATATATGAACAACATCTTCCTCTTGACAATTGTTATATATTGCATAAGCATTACTAACCATTGTCATTTGTTGGCAAATTTCCAAAATATTTGTTTCAGATTGGCCATCTATGTTCCACACATAGATGTTGTTTGCATTAAATTGTCAAAGAGCAGAATCCCTTTCTTCGAGTATTATATCTGGAGGAGTGGCTCTCGAATAATACAATTTTGTTGATTTTCTCCAATCTTATTGTTTTATTTCATGAATTTTTGGGCAATCTTTACTTGAACTTGTTTAATTGTTTTTTAAAGTGTTAATCACTAATTTTGATACTGAAGAAACAGATTTTTCATAATTTTGAGGAGTTTCTGGAATATCTTTGAATAACTTTTTTAATTCTTCGTTAATCCTTGTTTCCAGATTTCCTTTCCTTATACTATGCGAGCTGGTTGCAGGAATAGAATAAGGTTTAAAAATTGGCTGTGTACTGGTGGAACTGAAGGAAATTTCTTTAGCATTACTAGTAACAGGTTTTTTCAAAATATGTTCTCCTAGAGTTTGCAAATACAAATTTGTATAATTGTTTTGTTCGATGATATTTTTAATATCATCTATACTTGCATCAGTTCTAGGATCTTTTATTTTGAAAGGAGAGGCAATGACAGTTGCTTCACTAATTTTTGTACCAGGGACCTGGTAAGATTGTTTTGGAGGAAGATCAGATTCTGTCTTTATTTTTCAAAATCCAAGAGGTGTTAACCCCTTTGAATGGTTTGAAAGGATAATCCTTTATATTTATATCTTTCACATAGGTTTCAAACCAAAGAAAGAATGGAATATGAAGCTTATACCTTTCCAGCATTTTATAAAACTTTTCTTGAATTGGTTTTCGCAATTCTTCAGTTTTATATTTTTGGAAAAACCATTTTCGTCTTTTAGTGTTTTGATTAAAATAGAAATATTTCTGCAAGAGTTCCTTATCTAATTCAAATTGTTGCTCAATCACATTCATGTCAGAGTATGTTGGAGATTGGCAAGTTTGGGTCTCACTTTGTTCATCTTCAGTGTTTTGGTAGACAGGTCTTACGACACTGGCTGACTCATTTAAGCCTTGCATTACTGAGGTGAAATTATAGGTTCTTTAACAGAAGAACTACAAGAATGTTTAGAAGATTGATCTAGAGCAGTCTTGAAGCTTTCTTGAATTGATGGAGTTCTAGAAATACTAAATGATCGTCTCCGATCAAAAGTAATTCTAACATCTCCATTTTCATTTTGCCTAATTCTATAAGAATTAGGTGCAGGTTTTAGGATAGGAGGAGCAATTTTAACCATATCCCAATCGTCAGGGAGGGTGATTTCATTCCATCTAACTAGTTTTGGAATTATAACATTTGCCCTAGTCGCATCTGTTAAGAATAGACAGGTTTCTTTCCATGATTAAACATTTTGACGTTTGAAGTACATGAATTCATAACTTTGTACTGGACCCTATAGATTAAAGCTATAAGTGAAACACCAGGTTTTAGGTTGAATCCATTCAATTTCAAACTTAATTTCAAAGTTTTAAGGACAGGATCATCATGCAATGAAGCTGTCAGATTTGGGTAACAGTTGAAGTAAATTGGTCCATCATTTAGACCAGCTTCAGCCATTCTGAAAATTGACTCAAAGAAAATTTGCTGCCTGCCATCCCTAACACATACTAACGTAGATACATCTAGACCATCTTTTACCAAGGGTTTTATAGCCACTTGAACACATCCAATGTGTATAAATTTATATTTGTTTTGGTGTTTTAGAATTGAATTTTTTGACAAGAGACACATGTTAGTTGGTTCAGATTTTAGAGGAATAGTTTCTTCAACTGTTTTGATTATATAATCATGGTTTTTAAAGAATTTTTTATCCTCTGGTCTGTATAAATCATTTGGGTTAATGACTAGAATGGTCCAATCACTAAATTTTTTATCAATATCTTCAAAATGAATTTCATTTTCGAAAATATTATTTTGAAGGGAGGATTTCCCTAAATTTTTGTTGGTTGTAACACCAGGGTTTTGGGAGGATGAAAAAGGAGTAGAAGAACGAGAGGAGCAAGAATAATTGGAGCGAAATGAAAAAGATCTGAAAAACATAATAAATGTTTCTTCTGATGTCTTCACCTTCAAGTTTATAGAGTTGTGCTAGATATGATGAAGTTTCTAGGCTACTTATGGAGTTATTATAAATATTTCTTTGTATGTTCTTATAAAGATAAAAATCTGCAAATATTATTATCACTTAGCCAATGCCTTAAACGTTGAACCCCAATACCATATAAACATTCGAACAATAGGAATCTGGACTTATCTGCCCTGACCCTTCGAGACTTACTGCCATAGCCCTAGAAAAGGCGAACGAAGTTTATATGTTATCATAAGATCAACTAACTTGCATGCTATCAGATAATAATAATATTAAGTAGAGACTTAGCTTTATATTAACATGTTTCTGATGTGGAAGATCAACCGAAGTTACGACCACAAAGCATACTTATTCAGAAATATTCATAAAAACTTCATAAATTTTCCAGAACTTCAAGACATCTAATACATCCCTACTTCCCCTTCTGGCCCTGATACCATACTATCCCAGAAGGTCCTACGTTCGATCCCAAGGGTGGGTGAAAAATAAAGGGATAGCAGGATGGATGAGTGGGGATGGTTCTAATTGTCGAACATATTATATGAAGTTTAATTATTGAGAATATTATTAATATATGTTAGTTAAAGCTGCTTCACTGACTTACAATCGTTTCTTGCATATTTTGTAAATTAATTTTTGGTTACTGAGACTTTATGTCTCACCCCGTCGTTTTAAATATTTTTCAGGCGAAACCTCTAATTTGGCTAGAGGCCAAGGGAAGCAACCAGAGGCATAGACGTTGAGAATCCTGTAGGCCTCTTGTGGTATTGGTGTTGTATTATTCTCTATATTGCCATTATAGGACATATTATGTTTTCGGAGATATCATATTTACTGTTTGGATAACTGTTTTAATAAATATCTTTGTAGTGGGTTTGTGGGCGAGTTTGTGCCTTAAACTCTGATATGTTTTAAATAGGAAATTGTTTTCGATTATTACTGGTTAACCAGATTTTGTTACGGTTAATTGTTGTTCAGAGAAAAGGGTCGTTTCAAGAGTAGTATGGGCTGCTCTCTCGTGGGGGTACGTGCCACCCCTGCCTTACGGGATAATGGACTCTTGTTGGTACTTATGCTTATGGGTTAAAGGTTTATAAGAATCAGTTTTTATAAAAATCGGTCTTAAATTTGAAATTTCACTCTTTTAAGACCGATTTTTATTGAAAATCAGTCTAAAAGGTAAGATTTTTCACCTGTATTTTTACTCCCGCACCCAAATCGTGCGCTCTATGAACACTTTCTTCTCTTTTCAACATTTCTCTGTGAGTTCTATCCGTGCTTATTCTGAACTCGTCCATAACATCCTATCCCTCATTTGCTCAACTCTCCTCCATCATTACCGCTGTCGTTGTTGTGTTTGTCATCACTATTCTTTGATTATCATCAGTCTTCTCCGCCGCCACCTCTATTCTCTGTAGTAACCATTCTCCTCTACCTTGACTTCCCTTTGTCAGTGCCATGAATTTGAGGACTTTATTTTAACCTCAGTCGATGCCACCGTGACTTTGGGTTGAAGCTCACTCCTCAATCTTCAATAAGGTTAATGTTCTATCTGTTATTTAGTTGTACGTTGTTCAATAATTAATAATATTCTATGAAAAAATGGTTCTTGTTGTTGTTTTGAGCACTTAAACGTAATCTGGAAAAAATTAAATCTGCACATTCTTGTTATATATATGCTTTGACTTTTAATTACATCCCTGTGATATTTGGATTGGAGTAATACCACCCTATGTTCTGTTTTAATTTAGTGTGATTATATTGTTTGATTATTGTCAGTGTTATTGGTTTGTTAAAACAATACTAGTTTCAAATTGTGCATGTTAATTTTGTTGAAATCTCTAAAATTCTGTTGTTGTTGTTGTTTTGTCTATCCTTTTGTTGTTAGATATAGGGTGCTACAAGTGTTGAGATATATATGGATCATAGTTGGATAAACGCTAAACAAACAAGTGTTGAATATGATAATGGGGTGAGGGTTTTTTAGAATTCGCTAGAAGAAAAGCCGATGATGGTAGTGGGAAGTTTTATTGCCCTTGTGTAGTATGTTTGAATGAGAAGCGACTAAGTACTGTAGATATATATACACATTTAATTTGTGAAGGATTTTGTAAGAGTTATATAGTATGGGTATGGCATGGTGAAGAATTAGAAATGCCAAGTTCATCTCAACAAAGGGGAGTAAACTTTAATGATAATTACATGGATACGGATGATCGGATAGAGGATATTATTCGTGATGTAGGAAAAGAAACTTTTGAGCAATCACATGCATATGGTAATATGTGTAGTGATGCTGACACGTCGTCGTACCCGGGGTGTAAAAAATACCAATTGTTGAAAGAAGTATTGATATTGGTAAGCTTTAAAGCATGGCATGGATGGAGCGACAAGAGTTTTTTAGAAACCCTTGAGGCTTTTAAGGACATGCTTCCAGATGATAATGTGTTGTCTTATCGACACTATGATGCTAAGAAAATATTGTGTCCACTAAGGATGAAGTATAAAAAGATCCATGCATGCCTTAATGATTGTATATTGTATAGAGAAGAGCATGAAGAGGAACAACAATGTTTGAGATGGCATGTGGATGAGAGGACATCCAATGGAAAGCTTCGACATCTGGCTGATTCTTCTCAATGGAAGAAAATTGATCAATTATTTCCTGCCTTTGATGAAGAGCCTAGGAACCTTAGGCTTGGGCTTAGCACGGATGGCATGAATCCTTTCGGTAGCCTGAGCAGTATACATAGTTCATGGCCTGTTCTATTAGTAATTTACAACTTATCTCCTCTATTATGCATGAAATAAAAGTAAATCATATTGTCTATGTTGATTTCGGGACCAAAACAACCCGGAAATGACATAGATGTTTACCTGGAACCCTTAATCGAAGACTTGAAAGAGTTGTGTGATGAAGGTGTTGATGTTTTTGACGCGAATAAGAATAAGGTTTTTAAAATGCGAGCCATGATCTTTTGTACTATAAATGACTTCCCTGCATATGGAAACTTGTCAGGAAATAGTGTTAAAGGCCATAAAGCATGTCCGATTTGTGAAGAAGGAACATGCTACCATCAACTTCAACATGGAAGAAAGACAATTTATCTTAGCCATAGGAGATTTCTTAGACTAGGCCACTCGTATCGCAGATTAAAGAAAGCTTTTTTTGGTGGACAAGAGTTTGAAGATGCTCCGAAGGCATTGACTGGGGAGCAAGTTTATGAAAAGGTGAAAAATATGAATGTTATCTTTGGTAAGACTATAAAGAATAGTAATGAGAAAAGTAAATGGAAAAAGAGGTATGTCTTCTTCAATCATCCATATTGGTTAAACCTTGATGTGAGACACTGTATTAATTTCATGCATGTGTAGAAAAACGTTTGTGATAGTATTGTTAGGACACTGCTTAATATATAAGGCATTGACTGGGGAGCAAGTTTATGAAAAGGTGAAAAATATGAATGTTATCTTTGGTAAGACTATAAAGAATAGAAATGAGAAAAGTAAATGGAAAAAGAGGTATGTCTTCTTCAATCTTCCATATTGGTTAAACCTTGATGTGAGACACTGTATTAATTTCATGCATGTGTAGAAAAACGTTTGTGATAGTATTGTTAGGACACTGCTTAATATATAAGGTAGTTCTAAGGATGGCGTGAAGGCAAGATTAGATTTGTAAGAAATGGGGATACGAGAAGACTTGCATCCAAAGCCATATGGTAAGAGAACTTTTTGTCCTCCAGCTGCTCATACTTTGTCTAAGGATGAGAAAAGAAGCTTTTGTGAGTGTTTACAAGGCATCAAAATTTCTTCAAGGTATCCGTCAAATGTTAGGAAGCTTGTGTCAATAAAAAACTTAAAGTTAGTAGGGCTAAAGTCTCATGATTGTCATGTTTTAATACAACAACTACTCCCTGTAGCTATTCAAGGCATTGCCGAATATGATCTTCAACATATTTTGACTAGACTTTGTTTCTTCTTTAATGCTATTTGTAGTAAAGTCATTGAGACAGAAAAATTGGATGAACTGGAAAATGAAGGATATCTAATCTTGTGCCAGCTTGAGAAGCTTTTTCTTCCTACTTTTATTGACATCATGGTACACCAAATTGTTCATTTATTCATGGAGATCAAGTTGTGTGGCCCTATCTATTTACAATGGATGTACCCAATTGAAAGAACTATGAAAATCCTAAAAGGGTATGTAAAGAACCCTAACTGGCCTGAAGCATCTATTGTTTAGAACTATGTTTCTGAAGAAGCCATGGATTTTTGTCAAGATTACTTGTCAAATGTAGTACACATTAAACTTCCTGAACGTCATGACGAAGAAGGCGGTAGACGTGGGGCTTCAGTAAAGAGTATGGATCCTGATGAATTACAACAAGTCCACTTATACATCTTGAATAATGTTGATAAAGTTCAAGATTACATTAATGCTCATAAAGAAATTGTACAGAAAGGAAATAGTTGAATGACTGAACAAAGGTTAATTAGGGAGTATAACAAAACTTTTGCACATTGGTTTAAACAAAAGGTTGATGGCAAAGAATGTGTTTCTGATATAATTAAATGGTTAACACATGGTCCTGAGGCTGATGTTATAAGTTGGACTTCATTTGTGATCAATGGTTATGCGTTTTATATGAAGTCCCTTGATGATAGGATCACCGTCCAGAATAGTGGGATTATGTTAGTGGCTAAATCTATGCACTTCTCTAGTTCAAAAGATAAGAATCCTAGATTGGCAGCAATACCTTATTATGGGGCTATTGAAGAGATTTAGGTGGTTGATTATGTTAAAGTTAAACTTCCCATTTTCAAATACAAGTGGGTTGATGTCAACAATGGTGTGATGATTGATCAGTTGGGATTTACATTGGTTGATTTGAAGAGTAGAAGTTTTGGATATGAACCTTTTATTATGGCATATCAAGCGAAACAAGTATTCTATGTTACTGATCAGGTAAATAAAATGTGGCCTGTAGCTCTCCAAGGAAAAAGAGTCGTTGATAAAGTCATTCAATAAATGATCTTCTTGAGACTCCTTCTTTCTCTAGATGTTTATAATTTTACCTCCATTCAGTTGCACAGAATTTCCTATGAGTAGGAAACGTTATATAAGAACTATATTAGATCTAAGAATTGGGATCATTGGCGTGTTAGAATAGCCTTATCTTTTTTTGACCGTGTTAGAATAGCCTTATCTAACATTTCTATTATCTCAATTTGGGATTCTAACCTTTAGAACCCCGTTTTCTAGAAAAGTTACCAATTTACGATAGAATTCCTATTTTTCAAATAGTAGATTCAGTGCATGATAAAATTCTATTACCTTAGGTATCCAATCATCAATCCCACCATCGAAATTTCTGAAAGGTATGTCCCAAACCTTCTCGCAAAATTCCATGATGATCCAACAGTGGATAAATTTCAAACGTCGATTCTTTCTTCTAGGATTTTTTTTCCACGTCCCAGAATGCCAATCGTGTTTCTTGCTTTGTAAGGCTTAAACAGAAACGCCAATAGCTAATCCAACCATTGAATATGACGAGTTGTATGTCTTGAATATTTGGTCAGTTCGATCCAACAGTCAATAAAGGAAGAAATAACATTTTACCAAGGATGCCTCAGGTATATGTAAAAATAGAATTATTGCACCTTAAATCCAACTCACCACTCCTATATATAGGCGCCGAGGTATCCCTCTTCTGCTTATTTAGTCAATATGGGATTTTCTATTCCCTTTTTATTTTATTATTTATTTACTTATTATTTATTACCAAATATTTCTTTCATAAATTACTTAAGTCTTATAAATAAAAATTTGGGATGTTACAAGAATGCCGCCCCTAATAATCCACAGCTCATTAGCTATAAGGCAAAACCACTAACAAAGAAATCAAAGATAAGGACAACAATTGAGGTGACTAGGAGAAAGGTAGCTCTAGCACTGAGAAGATGTAGCCATTATGTCATGTAAACAACCCATAATGGTGGATGGGGTTGCTAGAAGCATAAACACTATACAACAAGTATATTGATTATTTGTTAAATAGTTGTTTAGGATCACTTCTGGACACATCAAAAGTGCTTATTCAAGCAATTTAAGATAAACCTCATCTCACATACTTACTTCAGATACTGTAAATCATGATTGAAAAACTGTTTTTGAAAACTTCAATTGCTATTCCAAACAAACAGATATTGGTTGACTTAATAGTCTTCGTATTTGTGCCTTTTCTTAATACTTTCATATGTAGTTCTATGCTATTTTCTTAATTGACATATTTGTTAAATGATTTACATTGATTAACTTAATGATGACATATTTGCGGACCTAGCTTCCCTCCACTAGATCCGTCCGCTGCCTATCCTTTTCTTTAAACTACACCGTTTTGGTGTAGTTTTGAGAGAAGGATGGGCTAAACTTTTCTTTTGTCTAAAAAAAATGGTATCTAGTGTTTTGAACTATTTTTTTGGATGTATCTAGGATCTTAAAATATTTTTTAAGTAGAGTATAGTATCCTAAAATAATTTTTAGTGCTTTTAACAGTTTAAAATATTTTTTCAGTTATATCCAGTGTGTTAGCAGACTGATTTCCATTTTACCTTCAATGTATTTTTTCAGCTCCAAAAATTACTTTAAAATATTTTTGGTGCTTTTAAACATTTAAAATATTTTTTCAGTTATCCAATGTCTTAGGAGACTGACTACAATTTTACTGTTAATGCATTTTTCTCAGTAGTAATGAGCACACAAAACTTAGGATACTTGTTTATTGATTTCCACCCACTCTAAAATATTTTTTCAGTAACACCTAATATTTTAAAGTAATTTTTGGAGCTGAAAAAATATATTAAGGGTAAAATTACAATCAGTTTGCTAACGCACTGGGTACAACTAAAAAAGTATTTTAAAATATAAAAAACACCAAAAATTATTTTAGGATACTGAATGTTACTTAAAAAATATTTTAAGATATTAGATATATTAAAAAAAATATTTTAAAATATTATATACCATTTTTTTAAAAAAAAAAATTCAGCCCCATCCTTAATGGTATAGTTTTAAGAAAATGACGAACAAGCGACAGACCTGACAGCAACAGAGAAACTAAGTCCCATATTCGCACCATTTTAAAATCCCAATATCTACTTTTGCATCAAAGAAAACGTTATAATATCATGTGCGCATAAAAAAATGGTTTACGGGTAAATTTGTTTCTCAGCCCAAAATAAAATATTAAGAAGAGTCCTTCCGAGGGTGCCTCGCAAAACGCATGTGGAGTATATAATATTAGAGGTGGGGACCAGGGAATCTGCAAATCTTTCTCACATCAATCAGTTCTAATTATTTCACAGCTAACATAGAGTAAAAAGAGACATGAAATTAATTAAATCATAACTCCTTCCACTGATAATCCACGCATCAATGCAATAGTACAGCGAACCCCGTGCTAATCCAAACCCGAAAGTAATTTTTTTTTTTTCAAAAGAAAGAGAAAAAAGACAAAGAAATTAATTAAAGGGTTAAGGTGCAAAAATACACATGTGTTTTTCCTGAAAGTGCACTCACCATCAAATGCTTTTTTTAGGTGCAAAAGTAACTATAAACTTTTAAAATAGGTGCAAAAGTCACATAATTCGTTAGCATGTGATGACGTCCGTCAGTTTTGGCATCACAATGCCAGCTGGAGTACAACTGTAACTTTTTTCCTCAATCTAGTTTTCCTAATCCTGTTTACGGTCTTTTCTTGCAGTTCGCGATCGCCTAGATAGCTTAACCCCTGCCTTATGACTCCTTTGACATATGCATCCATGGAAGTGGGTTTCAAACTTGAGATGGGAAAGTGTCCAGGAAAGAAATTTTCCATTAAATCCATGCTAGCCCCACAATCATTTTTCTTTGGGGAAATAAAAATGAACCAACTAACAGAGGATATTGAAGAATAATGGCAGGGGCAACAGATACTACATCAGTCACTATGACTTGGGGGCTCTCACCATAAATGAATCATCACGATATGTTGAAGAAAGTTCAGGATGAGTTAGACGAGAAGGTGGGAAAAGAGAGGTTGGTGACTTTCTTGTTAGTCCAAATCTGCAGAGAAAAATCAGAGGAATGCAAAGAGGAGGATAAGACCCACAATCAATTAAATCTTCATCAGAGAAAAATCAGAGGAATGCAAAGTGTCGACCTCCATCGCCGAAGATTCTTCACCAGATTCACCATACCATAAAAGAATCTCGATTCACCTGTTCTAGGGAAGAATCTTGATTTGCTAGTTCCGTAACCGAAGATTCTTCACAAGTTCGAACTCCGTTGCTGACCACGCCTCTGATCTCGCCACCGATAACGCGTGGAGCTAACTCCACCATGACTCCATACTTTCTCGAAGTTCTTCTCGGCATCAAGGCTCCCTTCTATCAATTTGCTTCTATCGATTTGCCTATGATAAAGTAACTCTAGATTCTTTAATATAATCCCAATTTTATTCCCCCCGTTTGTTTTTCATTTATATTACTCATTTATCTTTTTTTATTTACTTGTTGTTTCCCTTGCTATGCTACCAGTTGTTTATTATTCATCCAAATCATGCTCTATATCATCATTTTTAGTCAACAAAGTTTAAACTCATGGTCAAATTTTGAGAGCTAACGGAATATGTGACTTTTGCACCCATTTTGAAAGTACATAGTCACTTTTACTCCTAAAAAAAGCACTTGGTGTTGAACGCACTTTCAGAAAAACCACATGTGTATTATTGCACCTTAACCCTTAATTAAATCATAACAACTTCCACCGATAATCCACGCTTCAATTTTTTTTCAGAAGGTACTTGACATGAAATTAATTAAATAATCCACGCATCAATGCAATAGTACAGCGAACCCATTACCAAACCGAAAGTAATTTTTTTTCAAGAGAAAGAGAAAAACCTCGGCAAATCTTTCTCCCATCAAATGCAGGAGATGATAAAAACAAAGAAAACAAATCCAAGCCATCAATTTGGAATACATATACGCCTGAAACTGTGTACAATACACTCATTATCTATATACATACATTACATTTTTTTGGGTAACAAAATTTAGGTGAGTGAGATCCGAAGCTCTCATTAAGATATGTCACTTTTGAGTTGTAAAAAACGTTTATAAAAGAATTTATAGATCATTTATTAATAAGGTTCTCAAATTAATAGTGAGATTTGAACTTACAATTTTATGAGTTTTTTTTTATATTAACATCTGATATTAGAGTAGGGGTTTATGACTGTCCCTTTCAATATATGTATCTTTTTTAGAATACAATCTAATAAGTTATGAGTTAACTATTTATCAAGTGAATTAATTTTGTTGACTACTATACACACATTTTAATAAAAAAGAAATGCTTTAATATTTTCACCCACAGAAATATAAAAGAAAGGTTGTGATATTGATTATTGAATAATAATTTTTTTTAAAAAAAAAAAACTCTGCGAATCTATCATCTCATATGGGAACCAGTTAACATGCTTATCCTTAGCTCGTTCTATCAAAACCGTCTAAATGGGATTTGGATAATTTAGACTTAATTTTTTTACTTTTTATTTTTGAAAATTATTGATTTAATGGGTAGAGAATCTAAGATAAAAATAATGTGTTAACTAACATTTAATATCTTAACTAACTTTTTTGAAAAAAAATGATTTTTTTTATTTAAAAATCATCTCTTAAAAAAATATTAAATATAGAATATCTATACATGACAAGCTTAAAGGATCGCTCAAATGCAGGGTTCTTAAATCCAAATCAGACTGGCCAATCCAGACTGGAAACCGGTCCGTAAATCGGTCCAGTTCAGGATTTTTTTTTATATTTATTTTTTAAAAAATCAATTTTTTTATATTTTTATATTAATAAGCCTAATTCAATTTCTCACCGGTTTGACCCCAAGTTAATTCGAATCTAACCCACTAACCCTTAACCCAATATCCCTACCGACAGATAGAATGACGAATCTGAATTTCATAACCTTGCCCAAATGCAAGACATCAATTTGGCTATATATACACGCTTTACGCTTGAAACTCTGTACAAGCTAAAGAGCTCGCAGCCATAATGGACTTGTTCACAGTACTGCTGTTTCTTTTGTTCCCATTTCTGTGGGCAATTCACACCTTCACCTCCAAAAAATTCTCCAGATCTCCAAATCTCCTTCCTCCTGGGCCTTCTCCATTACCAGTAATAGGAAACATCTTAGATCTTGGTACCAAGCCTCATGAATCCCTCTTTAATCTCTCTAAACGGTATGGACCCATCATGACCCTTAAGCTCGGAACCAAAACCACCATAGTTATCTCCTCTTTTGAAATGGCCAAACAAGTTCTTCACACTAATGACTTAGCCTTCTCTAGCAGAACAGTCCCAGACACTGCTGCTTCTCTCGGCCATGACAAATTTTCGGTGGTTTGGATGTCTGCTTCTGATAAATGGAGATCTCTCAGAAGAGCTTGTTCCACTGAACTATTCTCCCCTAAACGCCTAGACTCTACTCAGTCTCTTCGTCAGAAAAAGGCACAAGAGCTTCTAGATTTTGTAGAGGAACAATGCAAGAAAGGGGAAGCTGTGGATATTGCTGAGGCTGCTTTTACTACAGCTCTTAACTCAATATCTAACACTTTCTTCTCCATGGATTTTGCTCATTATAGTTCTGATAAGTCTCAGGAGTTTAAGGACACTATATGGGGTATAATGGTGGAGGCTGGGACGCCAAATGTTGTGGATTATTTTCCTCTGTTTCGGAGACTTGATCCACAAGGTGCACGAAAAAGGATGGATTATTATTTTGGCAAGTTGCTTAAGTTTTTTGACGGTATTTTGGATGAGAAAATGCGTTTGAGAGCCTCAAAGACTGACTCTGAGATCTCCAATGATGTGATGGATTCATTCCTAAATCACATGATAGATGGCCAGTTGACTCGCGAAGAAGTTCTTCACTTGTTTCTGGTCAGTACTTATGCTTTAATCCCTGCAACTCTCCCCCACAGCCCCCGCCCGCCGAGGGCAGGTGGGCGACTTTTTAAAGGATTTGAGGTGTCTAATATAGGGTTGAAAATAGGTCAGATTAGGGTTAAATAGGTCTAAATTTGTAATGGATGTCAAAACATTGATCTTAGACCCAGGCTTGTCTACAGATTTTTATTTAGACTCAGTCTTAAGTTTTCAAAAGGCGGAGTCATGAAGCTTTTTTAATTTTAAATGCCTACTTATAATATAGACTTTTAAATAGATTTAAAAAATTATTCTTTTAAAGGTTTTAAGTAGGCTTAATTTCTGCAACTCATCCCCTCCCTCTCTTTCCCTTTTCAAAGGATTTGGGGTATCTCATACCCCTCCTCTCATGCCTTTCAAATTTTCCCAACTTTTTCAGTTGTTTTTTTATTTCTTTTCATCAGATTTTATATAAAATGAGTGTTATTTGATATATCACAGAAAAAAAATGATACAGTTTTCAATTGTTTACAGTTTTTCAAAGAAAAATACTCTAAATTATAAAGAAATTATATAAATTTAGAGTATTTTTTTCTTTGATAAATTGTAAAAGTTGAAAACTGCACCATTTTTTATTATAAGATATCAAAATATCACTAATTTTATATAAAATTTAATAACTAGAAGAAACAAAAAAAAAACATCTGGGAAGTTAAGAGATGGGGAAGAGGTTATTAGAGGAGGAGTAGCAGATACCCAAGTCCCTTTTTAAACCTATTGCTCAATCTGAAACTCTGAATTAAACCTCAAGTTACTGTGTTGCAGGATTTATTTGCTGCTGGGATCGACACTACTTCAGCCACTGTGGAATGGGCAATGGCCGAACTTATGCACAACCCAGAGAAACTGGTGAAAGCGAAACAAGAGCTTCAACAAGTTCTTGGCGAAAATAGCAAGTTTGAAGAATCAATAATCCCAGAATTGCTATACTTAAACGCAGTGGTGAAAGAGACTCTTCGCTTGCATCCACCTGTTCCATTTCTGATACCTCGCAAGTCAGAAAACATCGTGCAGGTTGGAGGGTACGTAGTGCCAAAAAATTCAGAGATCCTTGTGAATGCGTGGGCCATGGGAAGAGATTCAAGAGTTTGGAAGAAACCATATTCGTTTGAACCAGAGAGGTTTTTGGATGGTCAAGATCATCATGGGGTTGATTTTAAGGGTCGTGACTTTGAGTTGATTCCCTTTGGAGCGGGAAGAAGGATTTGTCCTGGAATGCCATTAGCGAATAGGTCACTGCACTTCATGTTGGTGACTCTTTTGCATAACTTTGATTGGGTTCTAGAGAATGGTTTGAAGGCAAAAGAGATGGACATGAGTGACAAGTTTGGGTTGGATTTGAAGAAGGCCCAGCCTCTTAGAGCTGTGCCTACTAGGCTTACAATTTAATTAGTGCAACATGATATCTTAGTAATGTATGTGTTGTTGATGTTTTTTTTTTTGGGTGAACGCATTTGTTGTTGATATTTAAAATGAATAAATAAATGAATCTGATGTGATTTGGAATATTGATCTGATACTTTTTGCAGATTAATCTCTAATAGTAACCGTTACTCCTAATATTATATTTATAAGTCACTTATAATATATTTCACATAAACTAATTAAAAACTCAAACTGTATTAATTTTTTCTTAAAATTTAATAATTTTTCAATTTGACCCTTATTTAATATACATTATGAAATATGAGAACAAAGTCAATATAATAATAAATAAAGGAAAAAATTGTATTATTATTTAAGAAATTTCTCTCTCTAACTTATAAATAAGACTAGAGGACTACACTATTACAAAAAAAAGGAATAGTATCGCATATTTTGTCTTACTTCTTTAAAAGAGTGCCACAACTTCTTCTAGAATTTTTTTTAATTTTTTTTTTGAATTTGTATGTTGTGGCACTTTCTTACGTAAGCGTCACAGCTGCTAGGTGGCCTTATGTGGCGTTTGCTTGATCAAGCGTCACATAAGGTGTTTTTTTAAGGAAAAATCACAGCTGGGTCCCAAGGTACAAAAAATATACCAAAAAACTTCCTTTGAAAAGTTAATAGTCAAAAAAGTCCCTAGAGACTTTTCTGACATGAATTCTCAATGTCCATTTACAAAAATAACCCCCATTGAAAATAAACAAAGAAAACGCACAGAGGAGAGGAGGGTAGCATGTTTTTGTGATTAAGCCATTAAGGAGAAAGAGAAAAATGCACAAACGAAGGGCGTAGGAGGTGCAACATTGAAGGAATACAACGTGCTGTTAATGTGATTGGGAACATCTTCTTCTTTATCATCCATGTATGGGTAGCAAGGTATATATGCGAACTGGAAATTTTTTTTTTTGTATGAAAGTTGGTTAGATTGAGATTGAGGGGTTGGTCAAAGGTTGGATCTTGGGCTCAAAAATGGAGTAAGTGGTAGGTGGTAGACAAGAAATGCTAATAATTTGGTACGTATATGATCTTGATCATTGAAGTTGGGGTTTCACCTTGGGTGAGTTGTGTTTATGTTAGAGTGCTCTGTTTTTGTGGCATGGTAATAGAGGAGCTGTTGTGTTTAAAGAGGAGCTATTGTGTTTAATGTGAAAACGCTGAAATGAAACCAGAAAATTGTTGTAAATTTATGCAGATGTAGTTGTTAATATGGCAATTGTAGTTGTTAATAGAGAACCTCTGTTGTGCTCTGTTTTGGGGAAGCAAACAAAGATGTGCTGTCCATTCTTGCTGGCATGATGATTAAAAATTCTAATATGATGATAAAAAAAGTGTTGTTAACATGTTGTTTGTGCATATGTAGTTGTAAATATTGTTGTGGAAGTTGTTAATACGAAGTCCTCTGTTGTGCTCTATTTTTGATGAAGCAAACAGAGGTGTGCTATCCATTCTTGCTGGTATGATGATAAAAAAGTGTTGTTAACATGTTAATATGTGCATATGTAGTCATTAATATTGCTATGGAAGTTGTTAATACGAAGTCCTCTGCTGTGCTTTGTTTTTGGGGAAGCAAACAGAGGTGGATGTCCATTCTCGCTGGTATGATGATAAAAAATGATGATATAATGTTAAAAGAGTGTTGTTAATGTGTTGTTAATATGTGCATATGTAGTTATAAATATTGATGTGGAAGTTGTTAATACGAAGTCCTCTGCTGTGCTCTGTTTTTGGGGAAGCAAACAGAGGTGTGCTGTCCATTCTCACTAGCAACCAACAAATAAAGAGGAAGAAAGACATGTATCATTTGAGATGTTATTTTGTAGTACAGGCTAGTTGTTGTGTACATCTGTTGATATTTTGTAGGAATGTCTTGTTATAGAAAATGCACTCATGTAGTACTCATGTAATGAGACGTTTAAAAACATCATGAGTTATTTTGGAAATATAATCAGTTATTTTCACAACATGTAATTATGAAATAATTTACTTTCAAGTTTGCCAAGTGCGGACTTTAACAACATGTTATGCGTATGTTTATAACATGTTTAATTATTTTTACAAGTTGTTGAACAAGTCAAGGAAACAACGTCTTTACATACCAAGGTGACCACACCACTTTTTTCTTTTGGTTTACAACTCGATATGCATGTTTTCACAACACCAAAAGTCATTTTAACAAATGTATTCTTATGTATGATGACCATAGCAAGTTGCATTGTTAACAATAGCGAATGCTTATTTTACAACATGATAAGTCATTTTAACAACGACAAAGCATGTGTCCACATGAAACTATGATTAACACAAAGAATAGGATTGTCCACTAATTTGTGTAGTTTTAACAACATTTTAAGTTATTTTTTTCAACTTCTAAAGTTAATTTTACAACTTATTTCTACCATTGCCTAGGAAAATATCTTAGTCCATAGCAAGTTTAACTCTATGGATGACGTTGTTTATAACTGTTAATGCTTAGTTTACAATAGGATGAGTCATTTTAACAACGTCTAAACACGTGGACACATGTAAATCCGCTAAACACTAAAGATGGGAAGAGTTAACTACTCTGTGTAGTGTTTACAACATCTTCAGTTATGTTTACAACATGTTTAGTTATGCTTACAACTTATTAAGTTAGGTTTACAACTAATTTTTGCTGTTGCACCAGGGTAATAACTTGGGCCATATCAGTAAGTTGCACACTATATTGCTGTCACTTTTATCATTGTTTACAACATTTAATGCTTCTTTCACAACATTATTAGTCATTTTAACAACTTCCTCTAGCACCTCTTCATCTCTATAAGATCCACAAATGTTGATGTATCAAGGGTAACTTTGAACTTCATTTGGATTTCATTACTTTCATGAGAATTTGCAACACAAATTTCATATTAACAACTTCCACAACAATATTTACAACTACATATGCACATATTAACAACACGTTAACAACACTTTTTTATCTTTATACCAGCGAGAATGGATAGCACACCTCTGTTTGCTACCCCAAAAATAGAGCACAACAGAGAACTTCGTATTAACAACTTCCACAGTAATATTTACAACTACATATGCACATATTAACAACACGTTAACAATACTTTTTTATCATCATATTAGCATTTTTTATCATCATACCAGCGAGAATGGATAGCACACCTCTGTTTGCTACCCCAAAAATAAAGCACAACAGAGAACTTCGTATTAACAACTTCCACTACAATATTTACAACTACATATGCACATATTAACAACACATTAACAATACTTTTTTTTATCATCATATCAACATTTTTTATCATCATGCCAGCGAGAATGGAAAACACACCTCTGTTTGCTTTCCAAAAAAAAGAGCACAGCAGAGGTTCTCTATTAACAACTACAACTGCCATATTAACAATTACATATGCACACATTTACAACAATTTTCTGGTTTCATTTCTGCGTTTTCACAGCAAAGAACCACAATTATATTCACCATTCCCACTTAAACACACATCAGCTCCTCTGTTTTCTTGCCCGAATAACAGAACACTCTAACATAAACACAATCCACCCAAGGTGAAACCCCAACTTCAATGATCAAGATCATATGTGTACCAAATTCTTAGCATTTCTTGTCTACCACCTATCACTTACTCCATTTTTTAGCCCAAGATCCAAACTTTGACCAACCCCTCAATCTCAAAATAACCAACTTTCACATAGAAAAAAAATTTCCAGTTTGCATCTGTTCCTTGCTACCCGTACATGGATGATGATGAAGAAGACGTTCCCAATCACATTAACAGCACGTTGTATTCCTTCAATGTTGCACCTCCTACACCCTTCGTCCGTGCATTTTTCTCTTTCTCCTTAATGGCTTAATCATAAAAACGTTATGCCCTCCTCTCCTCTGTGTGTTTTCTTTGGCTATTTCAATGGGGGTTATTTTTGTAAATGAACATTGGGAATTCATATTAGAAAAGTCCCTAAGGACTTTTTCTGACCATTGACTTTTCAAAGGGATTTTTTTGGTATATTTTCTGTACCTTGGGACCTAGCTGTCATTTCCCCTTTTTTTTAACTGAAGTAGTAGCTCTGTCATTTGCTCAAGAAAGTGTTATAGCTGCTACGTACTTTATGTGGCACTTGGCTTATTAAGCGCCATACAAGGTAATATTTTTTTTATTTTTTTCCAAACCCTTCTCCTCATCCTACACATGCCATCACTTTTTATTATCTTGGTCCTTGCATTTCCTCCTTCTCTTCTTTTTGTCACTCATCACCTTTTCCACTTCGGTACTTCCTCCTCATTTCTTTGTTCCGTCACTTCTCCCATTTCCTCCTCCTCCTCTTTTCATTTTTGGCACTTCCTCCTCATTTCTTTGGTCACATTTCTTGCACCAAACCGACCCTACTCCTCTTCCCTTTTGGTGCCATTTCCTCCTCCTTATAGCTTCATTTCATCCTGCAAGTACCTATCCACTTACTTTTCCTTTTTTTTTTATATATTTTAAATCTATATACAACACATTGTCTTCTTAATCACCCTTTTTCTTTTTCTTTTTTAAACCAAGCATGCAAATTTGTCTTTATCTCCTTTATTAAATTTTTTTCCAAGTGTTGCGATTAAAGTTTCAGCTCACTCTATTTAAGCTTCCTATATACTATAAGTTTTTTAATTTTTAAAATTACAAATCTAATTTTATTAGTAATTAATAGTTTAATTTGCTCAATATCTTTTATATTTAATTTATTATTAAATCAAAAAAAAGTATTCTCATTTTTATATGCTGAAAAATAAGTGAGATAAAATTAAATGTTATTATATATAAGTTGTATGTGAAGATATGTAGTAGTTATAATTTTTAGTTGTTTTAGTAATTATTAACATTGATGAGTTGTATAAGTAAATAATTATTAATTTGTATCATTTTGGAGTTATTTGATTGTGATTTGCTTTTCTTCATTGTGCTATAGATACGGAAATGTGTTTAAAGTGTGTTGTCAACTGTAGTTATAAGATTCTAAAAGAAAATAACGAAAAAATTATTTTCTTTAAAAAATAATACTTCATGTGGCATTTCTTTAGAAAAGTGTCATAGGAAGCAAAAATTAAAATATATATAAATTGACTTCCTGTGACACTTTCTTGAGAATATACACTTCCTGTGGTCCTTTCTCAATGAAGCACCACAGAAAGTGTTTTTTTAAATATATATATATACATGCTGTGGCGCTTCGAAACACCTAAACTTCTTATAATGACGATACGATAATGGTGCTCTCTAAGGCCACAGTTATTGTAAAAAGAAGCGCTTCGGCTACCTTTTTTATAGTAGTGGTAATAGTTTGTGACAATGCAATATGATTCATATATGTTGCTTATTTAAATATGATAAACATTGCGTTTCATAAATTTTATAGATTTTGTAGGATCCTCTGTATTTGCCCAACTAATCAAGTAGTTAAGGGGCATCAAGGACGCGAAGACTCAGGCCCCGTTTGGTACATGGGAAGTGAGTGTGGAGAAGTGGAAGTGGAAGTGGATTCTATCACTTAGGGTGTGTTCTTATTAGCTTTTGGAGAATAGATTCTGGAGAGAATAGCTTTTGGAGAATAGATTATGGAAAAAAAAATGATTTTGATAAAATGAGAGTGTTTGGATGATTTGATCAGAATAGCTTTTTTCATGGTCAAATGACTAAAAAGGACATTAACTTTTATGATAATTACATATAAAGAATAAGATTATATTTTAAGTATTATTTCACATTAAATTGCATAATAATTACAATAAATGAAATAAATTTGTCAAAAAAATTTTAAATTATAACATTTGTCAATTATGTAATATAAAAAAATAGATGCAAAAATTTTAAAATTATAACATTAGTCAATTATGTAGTATATTACAAAATTAGATCAAACGTATATACTGAAGGCGTACACTATATTAATTTTCATCTCCTTTCACAACCTGGGTTATTTTTTGCCAAACCTATTGTATCATTCTTCATTAAATTCTTTGGAATGGTTTTGATTTTTGCAAGTGTGCCCGTGTCTTTAATTTCTATTTTTTTTACCACTCTTGCCTAGTCTCTAAAGATATATATATATATATATATATATAAGTATATTAAAAAATTGTTAAAATAATAAATTTTTTCTACAAAACACCAAAGTACAAATTCCGAATATTGGTAGGGCGTGGGAGAGACATGGAGGAAGGTGCCCAATTATGTGTTCCCGTGGTTGCCACACTTGAAAACAGGCGGGTTAATTCTTCTTGGAATTGGAGGTCATTATTTCTGAATTTGTCGTAACCGGGCACTTCCTGTATGTGAATGGCACTTTATTATAGACCCAAAAAAACCATATCAACCAACATTGTCACATAGACAGTGACAAAACAGAAGCAAGAGAAATAACACCACATATGACCTTATGCCAATTCACAATTATAACTATTAAATAACCACAAGAGATTATTGAACTCAGCATTTGATCCAAAGCACAAAAAAGAGGCATTGTTGAATATCAAAACTCATACATCTGTTAACAGAAACGTAATTTGAAGAAAACTGGTGTTGAAAAAATTGTTAACTCAAATTAGAATAAAACACGCACACAAACACACCTTGACTCCAGTTATTATTAAGCATAAGAAAGTCATCAGAAGGAAAGAAGAATAAAGTAACGTCAATAGAGTAACTATGGCCAAACATTTTGAAGATTATGCTTCAGACGTGACCCCTAAGAAAAGCTACAACATCTAGTAGTCCATCTTTGCCTCTTTCTAGATTAAATGGAAAAACCTATTTCTGTTTGATTGAACTCCCATACTATCCCCCCTCCCCCAAAAAAATGACAACCTTCAAAGTTCCAGTAGCAAGTCCTTCCAAATTCCTTAACCCAAGGATCCGAACTCGAACATGACTTCCTTCTTTGAACTTCTTCTGAAGCTTCTGGATCTCCTCTTCATCAATATCAGATATCGATGGAACTTCAAGCAATAGGCCCAAGCCTTTATCCACCCTGACAACTAGAAAACGTACAAACAAATGTCTGAAATGATAGAATAAATAAAGACACCAGCAGATAATGCTTTACAGAAATTCAAGCCTAAAGGCAAAGACACCTAGATCTTGCTCTCTGAATTTTTTGTGATAGGAGACGGGCATGTTGGTGTAAGCTCTCCTTTCATCAAAACAATTTCCAAAGAAATCATCAATAGATTGATCTATGGCAGGTTTGAAAACCCCATATGATTTTATAACCTAACGCCAGTACTTTAAAAATTCTCAAGGCCAACTTTTATAAGAGGTGGCATTGTTCATCAGGAATCAACTGTTTCATACTACTAGTGAAATATGGGCTATGATGTTATGCAGATTTTAAGTGCTCTCTTTTAATCTAACAAAGGAGATTTGAGAATATTAAGGAAAGAAAATTACAGTTATATGTATGGACTTGGGGTTTGGAGATCTGTTTTCTGAATGCATTTACTTTTATTTTAGGATATCTTATCATTTTCATTATGCTCAATTTCTTCATTGTGTAGCATCTTTGCATCTTGTTGTTTCATTCTCTTGCTATGTTTGTTTTGTTTTTGGAATATCATATCATTTTCATTGTACTGTGTTTTTATCTCCTTGAAAATTTCAGAATAACTCCAGCATGATTTTAAGAGCACTAACTGCAGTCTGATTTCAAGAGCGCCAGAAAAGACACAGCAAAGTATTCCATTGAATAGTTAGAATTCATTACAATGGGTGAAAGTTTTCTTGCGTATAGGAGCACAAGAAATGGCAATAAGAATCAAAATAGTCCAGCATTTTCCCACATTTACCAACTGGTTAGACAGGGGAGGGGAAAAAACAAAGAACCCACCGCATATAATCACCCCAATTGATTTCAATCCCAATGTTAATATGACAACGAAGAAATTTTTACCTCAGATCTAATTAACCTAAAGAAATCACGTTCAGCAAACAACTTAACGCATCAATAATCAAGTCCACCGACAGACCCGCATTAACGTGCATATATAAATATAGAAGTTGCACAGATTAGCAGAAGAAGAGAATTGGATCGAAAGCGGAGAGAGGAGACGGATTTTCAGACCACACATGCTTACCTGGAGGAAGTCGCCGAACCTCACAACCACCACAGACAAAGGAGTAGCCACCGAAGTCGCCAGAAAGATTTCGCAAGTGATTTTCCCTCAACAAAGATATAGCCATCGAAAATAGCACCACCGGCCCGTTCACAGCTTCCGTTCACCGTGAGAAAAGGGACAAAGGAAAGATCGAACCGCGAAGCCAAACTTCTCCGATCTGCAAGAGAAGGGGAACGACAAGGGGAGGATGGGATCTGTTGAGAGCCGAGACGAGAATGCCGACGGGAAAGGGAAACAGAGAAGGAAAGGGATGACGCCTTCGCTGGAGAAATTGGAGAAGATGAGAATGAAGGAAGGACGTGTGTGTTCGGGAGATGACAGACGGGAAAGGGAAAGAGAAAAGGACATGGGCAACAGGATAATAATTACTCCCAACGGTCATAAACCTGGCTCAAAAAAGTGATGAAAAATAGCTTCTTCAAGAATAGCTTTTTTGCCTCAAAAACGGGATTCTGACAAAAAACGGGATTCTCAACTTTGCTCATGTGTTCGGATACTTTTCACACAAAACCATGGTTTGAGCAGATAAGCGCGTTTTTTGTCATCTCCCGAACACACGCTTAGGCTGTTTGGTTGGTTAGAGCTCACTTCCACATTGAAGTAACTTCCATAAAAAATGATGGAAGTGACTTCCATACTCCAACCATGAGAACTGGCCACACTTCCCTGGAAGTGAATTTATTTTCCTATTTTACCCTTTGAACAACATGACCTTCCTGCATTGACGTTCACTTTCAACTACGACGGCAACGACACTCGCAACGGCGATGGCATTCATCCGCAACGGCACAACACTCAAGCTTCCAGGTTCTTCGATTCTGATTTCAATCAGGCAGACTTCAAGCCAACTTCATTGACTACACTTGATGCAGCAACGCTATCACTGACGATTTCTCTCTACCACTTGCTCTCTCTCTGATCTGTCTCTTCCAAGTGCCCAATCTCTAATGGCCGAACCCACAATCCGTTTGGGCATCCTGGGCTGTGCTGAAATTGCTCGCAAGCTCTCACGTGCCATCACCCTCGCCCCTAACGCCACCCTCTACACCGTCGCCAGCCGCTCGTTTGAAAAAGCCACCGTCTTCGCTTCCACCAATGGATTTCTGAAGCTCTTTACAAGATCTCAACACTTTCACAATCATCGATATGTTTCATTTTGCTATTTATCTCCATCTTTGCATCTCCCATAGGTTGAAGACGATATTGTTAATCTTTGTTTTGGGTTTGATTCTTTTAAGATTAATCGTTCTTAGGTTTATTTTGTGGTTGGATTCTGGATTCTGGATGAATTTGTAATGGGAGTTCAATCCTAGAGGTGGGACGGTGAAGAAGACGATGAAGGAAGGAAGGGTGTTTTTTTTTTTTTTTTTATAGATGGGGCATTTTGGTACTTTGATATTATTAATATATATAAATTAAAAATAATATTATACTTCCATGATCATACTAAACACACTTTAAAACCCACTTCCACCTCCAATTCCACTCCAGTTCCACTTCTATTTCCACTTCCACTTCCATCAAAAACTCTTTCAAGATACCAAACGGGGCATCAGTGTCTGTTTGGGTTAACGGTAGAAACTGCTTTTCCAATATGATTTACGGTATACGAGTTAAGTATATGAGAAGAGTTTTACCTCGAATTGTGTGAACATGCTTCTCTAACGCTAATCCAAACATGCCCTTAAAAGTACATGTGCACTTGAAAAAAAAAAAGATAAGATCCTCCATGTTTTAATCTGACTTTTTTAAAATTAAAAATTTGTCATTGATTTTCAAATTTTTATTAAAAATATTTTTTATTTATATCTTAATTTCTTAAATTATAAATATTGGCGTAAATTTTCGAATATACCCAAGTACAGACAATTGAATTTAAATCATAAGTAGGATGGTGATCTGGCTTTATTGGCTACTGCGCCTTTGTGTAATAATGACACGTGTGGATCATGCTCAGCAAAGCAACGAAAACCATCTAAATTGTCCAAAATATAATTAACGATCCAAATTTAAAACTTTTTAATGTTGATTTCATACTTGTCTTGTCGTATTTAATATTTATATGGTAGATTGATAAGATTTTCTTTGATTCTATTCACATGTCATTTTATTAAATTTTTATGTGAATGTATAATTATCCTATTTATTTATTATTTTATAGACTTTGTTTTTATAGAATATTATATATATTAAGTATGAGTAAAATTAAAAAATTGTTAAATTTAAAAAAAAAATAGTGAAATTTAAATTTTTTTTTGATACACGTAAAACATATTGAAAGTTATCTAGAAATATAACAAGGTAAATAGATGACGCACTTATTTTTAATAAAGTGATAGGATATTATAAGTGTGTTTGTTTGCCGGTTTGGAGACGCAATCGGCCGATTGAGTGTGCCAATTGGCACTGTACAGTGATTTTGCATTTTCTTGATGTTTGTTTCGGCGATAGATCAGCAGAGAAAAGTTAAAAAAAGTCCCGATGGAAATAAGCTCTGAATTGAAGCTTATGGGAGCGATGGAATCTGTTTGGAGGAGTATTTTCATATTTTTGGGATAAATGAGATACTCAAAATCACTTCTAATCACAAAGCTTCTTTTATAAAAAATGTTCTAAATAATTTTCTCTTTCTTTAGATAGTAATCTTCTGCTAATTAGAAAATACTTTGGGATAAGAGTTTAGGCAAGTTTTGAGTTTTGTCAATATATGACTGTAGAAATGTAGAGAATAATTAATAATTAATTTTAATCAGTTTAAATTTATTATTCAGTTGTTTTATGATTTTATAATCAATTTATTTTTATAAACATGTCATAAATTAGTTTCTATATGGTGTTTTTACCCATTAAATTTAGTTTAAATAATTTATTTGGATTATTGGAGGTATTATTGAGATTTTAATTGGTTTATTTTGTTAGATTTTGAGCTATGTGAAAATATGAGTTAGGATTTAATATTTAAATTAGAGTTTGATATAATTTATAATATTTAAGCTTGAGGTACACTAGAAAAGACTTTTGGAGCGTACCAATTTAAATTAGAGTTTGATATAATTTTATTAAAATTGTACCATTACCAAATTTTCAAAGTTAATTTTTGAGAAAATTGTGAAAAAATCTCTCCGTGTGTAGATATCTTCTTAGGTCTCATTGGCAATTAAGTTGCTAATGAGGACTTTTTTCACAATTATCCCTTCATTTTTTCATTTTTCATAATTTTTTCAATTTTTTTCTCTTAATTAATATAAAAGTTATTTATGCAAAAGTCAAACCAAACATCCTAACTTTTACATAAGTTACTTTAAGTTACTTATCCAATCGCTAATCCAAACACTCATCATTTTACCAATCTAACTTTTTTCCAATCTTAAGATTCCATAAGTTTAAGTAAAAATAAGTTACTTATTCCATCGCCAAAACAAACACACCCAATATCTTCTTACAAAAGCAACACAATTAGTAGACTCAAAATCATGATGAGCGTCAGACTCATGAGAAATGTGCCTCTCCATTTTTTTTACTATTCATTTTTCTTCATTTTTTTATTTATATAGTTATATCAATTTTGACAGTTGAGATTTAATATCTTATAAAAATATTAATATAATATTAAATAACAAAAATTATAGATAAATAAATTTAAATCATTAAAATTTAATATAAAGAGTTTATATATTTATACTTTTATTAAAGTATTTTATATTTTTTTTAATTTTTATATGATATTAAATCTCAACCGTCATACTTTATCTAACGGCGTAAACAACCTGGAAAGACATGGATTGTAAGGGAAATAGAAAGACCCCTTTTCCCAAAATCAGTGCCCTATGATGCAATTTCTCCTAATTCATATGCAGAATTGTTGCTCATCTGAATCAGTGCCACAGAATGCAATTTCTCCTGGCTGAAATGCATAAGTTTTGCCCATCTGAATCAGTGCCATATACTGCAATTCTTTTTATTTATATCAGAATTATTTTTAAGAAAAACAACAAAAAAAGAACCTGAAAATTACTAAATGCTAGAAAAAGTACTTTAATTTTAATAATCCCAAAGAAGGTATGAGATCCCAAAATGAGATTTTGAAATTTAAGGAAAAAGACAAAATTCAGGAAAAAAATATTGATATACCCCTTAAGGATTTTTTTAAATTTTTTTTTTTTGAAAACGTTTCCAACCTCTACCAAGTAAAAATTTCCTCTATCAAGTAATAAAGTCACTCTTTCAAGTTATTCCCAACTTTTACATAGGTATTCACAATATTTCAGTAATTATTACCCACTTTCGTTTAGAGAAGCATGTAGCTCCCATCTTTTTTTTGGTTCAATGTGAATGCCTACAAAGAAGGTTAAAATACTCATTCACACAGTATTACAACATTCATTGAGGTCCACTAAACCCAAACCTCCAATCTACGTCTTTATGCCTCATTTGGTACTGTGAAAGAGCTTTTATAGAAGTGGAATTGGAATTGGAAATGATTAGAAAGTGTGTTTGGTATACCGATGGAAGTATGATATAATTTTTAATTAATATATTAATTTTGAATATGAAATGACCATTATACCCTTCTAAAAAAATCCAGCCTCCACTCAAAAGAACCATAGCCACCATAGAACAACCATCAGCCTCCACTGGCGGTGAGGGAGGAAGGTGATTACAAGAAATCAAACACCCCGCAAGCAAAAAATCAAACCAAATAAAAAATGAAACCATATCTACATCAGGACTAGATTATTGAAAATAAAAAATGGGACTCGTCGAAGAAGAAATCAGATGAACTCCTCCAGAACCTTTAAACCTCAATCAAAACTCCACCAGAACCTATAAACCCTAGCCAAAACTCCTCTAACAACGTCGATATCTGAAGCCTTATCAGCATTTGAGTTCATGATGGTTGCATTTGAATCTCACATATGGAACTTGGTTGCTACTATGACTTCTCGTTGTTATTGAAAATCACGCCAAGTTGCTTGAAGACGTCGATGGTAGAGTCAACTTTATGGAGCTTGGCTTTGGGGTTTTTGATGTTGTTGATGGAGGAGTCAAATCTTGAAGATGTTGTTGAAGGACTTGGAGCCGCCATCGCAACCTCCGTCAGCGTCGCCATTCCTCGCCATCTCCGTCCTTGCCATTGCTGTACCTCACCATTGCCGTAAGAGAGGGTGGGGGAGGTTGTCACATGTTGAGTCACAAAGCTGAGAGTGTCAACACCCGTTTCCATTTCGATAATCAAAGAGTAATAAAGACGAAATTCAATGGGCATACAGAAAAGTACGATTATACTGATAAAAATATTCGTTTACAACTCCATTATTGTTCGCTAACGGAAATAGAAAATACAGCGGAAACTTAATATTTACAATTTCACCAAAATATCAAGGCATAGACTAAGGCATAACCACGTTCATATCCCCGCCTCGAGACACGTGCTGCTCACTTTCCGACGTCAATGTCTTTGCCCTTTGGCCCACTGGTACCCGCTGAGGTATTTGTTTAAAAATAGGGTGAGATTCCGAAGAATCCCCGTAGAGACATAATATCGTTCATAGAAAATGCGAAAAGTAAATATGTCATGCGCTAAGGTATGCACAAATTAATGAACAATATAAACACATCATCGTCATGTATACATGAGTAGGGCCCAGCCCCACAATCTACACCGGTTGGACTTCTGCCAACTCCCAGTGTAAGTACACCTCTGGCACTAACAGCCTCTCTCTAGGCAAATCATGTTATTAATAAAGTGCATTTACAAAACAATGGCATCCACACAATCACATAACTTATGGCATAGTGTATGAAGGATAATGTCCCTACCTCAAAACTTTATAATCCTCTTTTAAATGCGCCTCGAAGAACGTGTCGTATCCGGCCTCCAAATCGGTCCTAAAATATTAAATGTACCAGAAATAGGTCATAACCTATCCAAGTATCATTTTATACTCTTCCATAGTTTTTATTGTGGTTATGTTAGTCTATGGTGAAAATTTACAAAAATGCCCCCGGGAACCCGGCCCGATGGCACGTTTTCCCAAAATTTTGACTAAGGCTATTCTGACTTATTTTCGCCCAAGGAATCCATTTCCGGCCTCGAAATCACCAAATTCAATGTCAAATTACGAAAATACCCTTGACAGCCCCTATTTAGGGATTTCAGTGGCGTTTTCGTAATTATGCTTTTTCGGCCTCTACCGAAAAAGTGCCCAACTGTAACCCCACCTATTTTTACCCACTGAGTCCAATGGAACCATTTATTTCATGAAAATCCAACTCCTACTACCAGATCTTGTCTTGGCCGAAATATTGAAGGAAAAATAGAAAAATGGGGTTTTGTGTTTTAGCTTCCAAAACTTATACTTTTCCACTTCTAATCCTTGATTAACTCACTTAAACACTTCTTAATCATGATTTAAAGAAATTTGGGCAGCATAACCCCTTAGGATTAGCACTTTCCAAATTTACAAACTCAACAAAGTAACCAAATCCAACCATAATCATCAACAATAACCACATACTAGCATAATTTTAGGATTTGTGAAGTTACCTTCTTGAGTTCTTTTCCTTTCTCTAGAGGTCCTCCTTTCTCTTTCTCTTTGAGCTCAAGATTTGCTTGCTAAACATAGTGTTTCATGGAGAAGAAGAGATTAGAGAGGATATTATACAAATTGGAAGCCTTAAAACTTGGATCCACAAGGTCTTACCTTAAGATTTCTCCTCCTTCTCTCTAGATTTTCCCAAGCTCTCCCTCTCTCTCTATCTTTGTTGTTTGGATGTGAGAATGAGCAAGAAAGATGAAGTATGGGCTTCATAAAATATCTCACCTCTTCTCTTCATATTTCATCTTAACCCTTGATCTCATCAATGGTTGAGATTGCAACACCTTTTATGTACTTGGCCTTATCCACTTTCAACTTGTGCTTATCTACTCCAAACTTGTGTCATAAGTCTCATTGTAATTGAACCAATTCCCTTCAATTAAAAAATTGGGTTTTCTACAATTATCTCATTCCTTTGGTCAACATAATATATTTTATTGCAATTTAAACATGTGCTCCAACTTTAGCCATTATAATTTAATCTCTTGGCTTTAGATGATGCCACTTGGCATATTTATCTTCCAAGTAAATATTTCCCTTCTCCTAAATATCCACCAATAAAAGAGCTTTTACTTTATTCCACAAATCTCAATTTATTCCACCAAGAATATTCAATTCTTGAATTTATTTGCCCATTTCCTTATGAATATGAATATTTCAAAATTCACAAGATCTAATTTCCATGAATATTCACCATTCTATTGAATTACTCAAATAATTACAATATATATATATATATATATTTTTTTGTGAATATAAAATTTGGGATGTTACAGTTCTCCCCCACTTAATTAAATTTCATCCCCAAAATTTGCTACACTTATAGATTCATAAATACGTGGTCACCGACTTTAAATTCTAAAGGTTTTCGCCCCTTATCTGCATAACTTTTCTGTCGGCTCTGAATAGCTAACAACATTTGCTTAATCAGCTTTATCTGCTATCAATACTATCTTACGGCTCAATGCGTCAATGACAACATTAGCTCACCCTGGACAACATCTACATTCCAGGTCTTAATCTTTCAACAACTATATCCACTTATCTCGCGTCATATTTTACTCTTTTTGATCATACACACATTTCCATCTTTGTGGTAGCAGTACAACTCCCATAATTACGCCATAAAGGCAACGTTTCCATATTCAAAGCAAACATTATTATCATCAACTCAAAATTATGGATGGAATAGTTCAATTCCTGAAGCTTCAGCTGACATGATGCATACGCCCTCACTCGGCTTGCATCAATTCTCATCTCAATCTATGCCTGCTTGCATCCGGGACTCAATTCCCTTCCCAATCCATGCCATCTAGATTAGTGAAGACAACAAAGGCCCACTATGGATATGGGATTATCAACGTTGGTACTTTAATAAATTTTCATCGTCAGCTCTCTGAAGCTCCTCTCACAATCATCATCCCATACATAATGTTGAGTTCTGGGAAATTTCGATATAAACATCTCATCCTTTTTATTGTCACACCCCGCACTTCCCCCGCACTTCCCCAATCCCAGGGACTACGAGCAGACTATGAGCATTGACTCACCAAGATATCTGCGGCCCCTCCAACTCAACCGCATTTCTTTTGCCTCTCGCAGGCTTGAACACACGACGCTGAGGGCATAAGATCGTTGTCTTGACTAAGGCTACTACCATTGAGTTACTCATAATAATCAACAGGACTCAGAACACTACGTATCACAACCACAGTTTCCGGCCTTCTCAGTTCAGTACTGCTTCCACTCTACCAGGGTCCACCAGGATCCCTTGCCACGAGACTACTTGGCCCAAAAGTCTATCTTTTAAAAGCCAAATCCCACCTTTGCTTACCCCATTAGTTAGATCCCATATGACCTTCGTAGTAACACTCCATCGTTCATAGAATATGCGATAATGTATATGCCTTGCACCATATAATGTAATATTATACTAACACATAACTCAGTTCAGTCGGAAATGTGTTCAGAGCCAACCATTGTTGCAACCCCTACACATTCCGTACCTCAGTCCTCGACTAGGCATATCAATGTACCCAAAGGCACTGCCCGTAGGCATTATTCATCAGTGTACCCGAAGGCACTGCCCGAAGGCATTATTCATCAGTGTACCCGAAGGCACTGCCCGTAGGCATTATTCATTAGTGTACCCGAAGGCACTGTATATCATACATATTGCAGAAGATGGCATATACAAAGCATATAAACATTCACAGTGTATGGAGGATAGAGTTACTACATTGACCCTTCCTGGATAATATTGAATTTTTAATCTTCCCCTGGTCTGGGTTCTACTGCATCTCTCGCAGCTCATTACTATGATCCTTGATCATTACATACCACTTATTATCGATAATGCATAGTTCAGTGTACCCGTAGGTACTTAATTCAGTTCAATGTACTCAAAGTTACTATATTCGAGGTATCCATAGGCACTATGCATCAATTATATTAAACTGCCTTTTTATTAAATTGTACCTTGAGTCGGTTCAGGAGATTTCCTGGTCTCTTCGTGGGTCATCATATAAACTTTGCCTTGTACTCTTGGCTCGGGCTTAGCAGGACGTTGCTGCTTCTGTGGGCAATTATTAGCATAATGACCCCACCTACCGCAGATATAGCAATTATTTGGGCGGTTTGAGTCCTTCTGTAACGGAGCACCGTTACAAGTTCTACCAGGATGGTGTGGCTTTTGGCAAAACCAACACGTGCGACTTCCCGAGGATCCTTGGCTTTCATGGCCTCCAGTTTGATTTGGCCTTTTCGTAGATCCCCGGAAAGGTCCACCTTGCTCTTTCCTCTTCTGTGTTGAGCTACCACTCCCGGAACCACTGCGATTCCCAGTCTGTGTTGACCAACTTGTCAGACGTTTTTCGATATATCGACACTCCTCTGCCGCTTTGCTGAATTCCGTGAAGTGTTGGGAGATCAGCCTTTCCTTGAACTCAGGTCTCAGCCCCTCTATCATCATGTCTGAATTCCACTCATCATTGTCATTCAGCTTGGCATATGACGAGTAGCGTGACAGTCGGATGTACCGGGCCAGATAGTCATCAAAACTCTCTCGGTCGTGCTGCTTAATGCTGAGGAACTCTTTCTCTTTCTCTCTCTTGACAGTCGGAGGAAAGTACTTTTTGTTAAATGCCTCTTGGAATAGTTCCCATGTGATAGGAACATTCTTCCCTTTCAGGATAAGGTCCATGCCTTTCCACCAGCGATCGGCATCCCCTTCCAGTTTGTATATGGCGAGTCGGGCCTTCACTTCATCTGGACATTGCAGCATGTCAAAGATCTTGTCCAGACAAGCCAACCAGTCTTCCGCCATCTGAGGATCGAACTTCCCTATGAACGTGGGCGGCTGCTGCTTACTAAATTTGCTAAGCCATGCTTGAATATCCACCTCAGGCTCCGGTGGTAAATTCGCTAGTGGAGGTTCCTCATGTATCTCTTCGTAATTCCCCCACATGAACTCATCCATACGGTCCTCCAAATGGTCTTGTCTCTGCTGCACTCCCCGAATATCAGTTTTTATTTCGTTCATGGTCTGTTGCTGTTGCTCCAGCATCTCTAGTATTCGCTGTTGGATAGGGTCAGGCCTCGGCTCACCCTCGTTGTCACCTTGTCTACCGCGCCCTCGGCCTCGACCCCTACCTCGGCCTCTACCGCGGCCCCTACCACCTTCCTCGGATTGTACCATTTCCATAGTTCACTCTACACGAAATTTAAAGAAGAGTAAATTTTGGATACAAGAGCAAGGGCTTTTTTTTTTGTCATTTCATAACAATCAGGGTACAAATATGTCATGCTTCGTACATCACAACTATTTACAGTAGTTAAGGGAAACTAAAGACATTACACAACTTACAAACTACTGTTCATCACATAATATCAATTCTGATACCATTATCAGAATTGATACTACTACCGTTCTGATATCGTCATTGCGTATATTGATTCTTTCATCCAGCACCCTAGTCCCCCTGATACCGTTGACTGGGCACTGATACCTCCTTAGCTTGTGCTGACTCCATTATCTTTTGATACCGTCGGTACTCTCCTGATACCACTATCACAATAACGGCTATCATTATTATATGTACTAGAACCATCGATACCATGAACTGGGTTCTGGTACTGCCTCTACATGCACTGATACTACTTCTTCCTGATACCATCGATACCATACTGATATCTTCTCCATAGGCACCAGTACCACCGATACTACAAACTAGGTACTGATATCACCTCTGAGTACCCTGATACCCCTATTCCCTGATACCGCTGTTACCGTCTCGACACCGTTTCGTCTCGAACCTGCTCCTCCGGTATCCTTGTCTTAACATCGTCAATAAGTACTAAGTACTGGCCTCTTGGGGTATCGTGCTCCTGCAGTGCCCTATGATACTTGGCTTTGAGAAGATATGACAACTCCATGTTCAGCTATAGGTGATACGGCACCTGTACTGGCTCTGTCTGAGACTCGCAATCACTCGCCTCATTTAACGAAATCTCCTCTTGTTCGTAGTTAGAGTCCTACTCTGGGTACTCCTCTAGCACATCTCTGGGCTCACCAATTCCTGTCACTCCTGGGGATGCAGGCCTTGGCTCTGGACTGTGCACGAGCAGTCTCGGCACGCACTTCCATGCTATGTATCAATATGCATTCAGCCGTATCCGAAGTGGTCGATTGTCGGCCCTCTGTTTGGAACACGCTGGTTCACCGTCGTCTCGCTCGTATTATCCATGATCACGATCATCGGCTCACTAGGACTATCCATGAATATAGGCGCACTCAGACTATCCGTGATGTCCTCTCGCCGTGCAAACAAAACCTTATCAGTATACAATTCTGATAATGCCAGAACCGCTTATTAGCTCTGATACCAAAAATGTCAACACCCGTTTCCATTTCGATAATCAAAGAGTAATAAAGACGGAATTCAATGGGCATACAGAAAAGTACGATTATACTGATAAAAATATTCGTTTACAACTCCATTATTGTTCGCTAACGGAAATAGAAAATACAGCGGAAACTTAATATTTACAATTTCACCAAAATATCAAGGCATAGACTAAGGCATAACCACGTTAATATCCCCGCCTCGAGACATGTGCTGCTCACTTTCCGACGTCAATGTCTTTGCCCTTTGGCCCACTGGTACCCGCTGAGGTATTTGTTTAAAAATAGGGTGAGATTCCGAAGAATCCCCGTAGAGACATAATATCGTTCATAGAAAATGCGAAAAGTAAATATGTCATGCGCCAAGGTATGCACAACTTAATGAATAATATAAACACATCATCGTCATGTATACATGAGTAGGGCCCAGCCCCACAATCTACACCGGTTGGACTTCTGCCAACTCCCAGTGTAAGTGCACCTCTGGCACTAACAACCTCTCTCTAGGCAAATCATGTTATTAATAAAGTGCATTTACAAAACAATGGCATCCACACAATCACATAACTTATGGCATAGTGTATGAAGGATAATGTCCCCACCTCAAAACTTTATAATCCTCTTTTAAATGCGCCTCGAAGAACGTGTCGTATCCGGCCTCCAAATCGGTCCTAAAATATTAAATGTACCAGAAATAGGTCATAACCTATCCAAGTATCATTTTATACTCTTCCATAGTGTTTATTGTGGTTATGTTAGTCTATGGTGAAAATTTACAAAAATGCCCCCGGGAACCCGGCCCGGCCCCGCCCCGCCGTACCCGGCCCGATGGCACGTTTTCCCAAAATTTTGACTAAGGCTATTCTGACTTATTTTCGCCCAAGGAATCCATTTCCGGCCTCGAAATCACCAAATTCAATGTCAAATTACGAAAATACCCTTGACAGCCCCTATTTAGGGATTTCAGTGGCGTTTTCGTAATTATGCTTTTTCGGCCTCTACCGAAAAAGTGCCCAACTGTAACCCCACCTATTTTTACCCACTGAGTCCAATGGAACCATTTATTTCATGAAAATCCAACTCCTACTACCAGATCTTGTCTTGGCCGAAATATTGAAGGAAAAATAGAAAAATGGGGTTTTGTGTTTTAGCTTCCAAAACTTATACTTTTCCACTTCTAATCCTTGATTAACTCACTTAAACACTTCTTAATCATGATTTAAAGAAATTTGGGCAGCATAACCCCTTAGGATTAGCACTTTCCAAATTTACAAACTCAACAAAGTAACCAAATCCAACCATAATCATCAACAATAACCACATACTAGCATAATTTTAGGATTTGTGAAGTTACCTTCTTGAGTTCTTTTCCTTTCTCTAGAGGTCCTCCTTTCTCTTTCTCTTTGAGCTCAAGATTTGCTTGCTAAACATAGTGTTTCATGGAGAAGAAGAGATTAGAGAGGATATTATACAAATTGGAAGCCTTAAAACTTGGATCCACAAGGTCTTACCTTAAGATTTCTCCTCCTTCTCTCTAGATTTTCCCAAGCTCTCCCTCTCTCTCTATCTTTGTTGTTTGGATGTGAGAATGAGCAAGAAAGATGAAGTATGGGCTTCATAAAATATCTCACCTCTTCTCTTCATATTTCATCTTAACCCTTGATCTCATCAATGGTTGAGATTGCAACACCTTTTATGTACTTGGCCTTATCCACTTTCAACTTGTGCTTATCTACTCCAAACTTGTGTCATAAGTCTCATTGTAATTGAACCAATTCCCTTCAATTAACAATTGGGTTTTCTACAATTATCTCATTCCTTTGGTCAACATAATATATTTTATTGCAATTTAAACATGTGCTCCAACTTTAACCATTATAATTTAATCTCTTGGCTTTAGATGATGCCACTTGGCATATTTATCTTCCAAGTAAATATTTCCCTTCTCCTAAATATCCACCAATAAAAGAGCTTTTACTTTATTCCACAAATCTCAATTTATTCCACCAAGAATATTCAATTCTTGAATTTATTTGCCCATTTCCTTATGAATATGAATATTTCAAAATTCACAAGATCTAATTTCCATGAATATTCACCATTCTATTGAATTACTCAAATAATTACAATATATATATTTTTTTGGTGAATATAAAATTTGGGATGTTACAGAGAGAGAGTAAGCAGGGTCATATTGCAGGAGGGGGAAATTTGTGAATTGATTAAATACAAAACAGTATAATAGTCATATAATTTTAGTTCCATGGAACCCAAACCAGTTCCTTGCGGTTGGGTTTGGAACCCACTGCTTCCAAGTGGCAGTAAATTCCACTGCACCAAACATCTTACTTTTATGATTTCAATTCCAATTTCACTTCTTCAGCATCAATTCTAGTGCACCAAATGTGGCATTTCTATGCTTCCATGTTTTTTTTTTTGGGTTCAATGTGAATGCCTAAAAAGTGCCCATTTGGATTAGCGGTAGAATTTGCTTTCCCAACGTGATTTACAATGTATGAGGTAAGTTTGTAAGAAAAGTTTTGTCTTAACCTACATGAATGTGCTTCTGGAACGCTAACTTAAAAAGGTTAAAATACTCATCACACAGTATTGCAACATTCAATGTGGTCCACTAAACCCAAACCTCCAATCTACGTCTTTACTTACAGCCACATAATTCCTCACATTCGATAAATATAATGCCTTCCTATCTCCATGCATGTGTCCCCCCTAGTTATTTTCATATAAATAGACAGACGTAGCTGCATGCATATGCCATATGCATTTGATAAGAAATTAGATACTTCAGCTGTCGATTCCAAATACAAAAGTTTAATAATTATTTATAGAGATTAAAGATATCAATTAAGTTATTTATAGAAAAATGTGTGTTGGATTTTCTAAAGTACTCTTTTAAATAATCATTTGTATTAAAAATTAGCCCTTGATGAAAATTCTCTTAACATTTGCAATCAATAAAGAGAGTAGTTTGAAAAGAGAATTATCATTTGAGGGACAAAGTGGGATGTGTTTTGATATTTACTATCAAGCAAACTTCTTAACTAACTCTTATATATAGGACCCTAGATGAGTATAAATTTTCTCAAATTTATTATCCACTTGAGAAAGTGCCACTGATCATTATTTCCAAGCCTATATAGTTTCTTTTTTTAATCAATTTTATCCACGTACCTTTGTGATACAAAAATGATTTATTTATTTCTATCAAATTCTATATAGGTTACCAAATAATTTTCAATAAAATTCTATACAAATTTAACTCTGGCCCATAAGATCGGCCAACTATTTCTTAACATATACTCCCTGCTGTCATTTTTATAAGTACCAAAAATTTGAATTGCCGTACTCTTTTTTTATAAGATCTCATTTGGGGGTTGTTTACAGATTTAATTTATTTTTACCATTCTACCCCTTATTAATTCTATTCCGTCCCTCTCCTCATCTTTTTCTTATACTACATTATCTTTCATACTTTCTCTCATTGCTATAGATAAATATGGGTATGCTTAGAAAAAAAATAGTTCATTTTCTATATATTTATAATTTTTTAAACTGCATAATTCGGTTATTGAAGTCTTATAAAAAAGAGGAGAGGGAGTATCATCTTTTTGTTCTTGGTCCCAGGGAGTAGAGCTAAGAATTTAGTCCAACCCGTGAGTTCTGAGATGGCCCGTATCTGGCTGCGGGCTCTACACCAGGCCGCCCCTTTGCAGGCTGGCATAGCCCGCTGCTAGCTCTCCTTGTTATTTTTTTTAAAATTCCTGCCCTTTTCTCTTTTACCCACTCACATCACACTTCTTGTTTTTTTTATACATTTGTGTTAGGAAGCCAATTTCATTTTTACTTTTTTTCTTTTTTTTATCTACTCACAAAACAAAAACATATAAACATATCTCTTTTAAATTTAATAATAGTAGAATAAATAAATATAATATGAAAATAAAAATGTCAAATAAAAAGTATGAGGAATTAATTAAACATAACATCAAAGAAAATGAGATAAGGGTATTTAGATTTATTTTATTTAAAAAACTGAAAAAAAAGCCCCACCCATTTAGCCTGAAATTAAATTGGCCATGGCCGCCATTCGCTCAACCCAAACCAATTTAATTTGGTGGGCAGGCAGGCTCAACCCGCCAGCCTAGCTCGAATTACCGGTTCTACCAGGGAGTATTATCTTGAGTTGTAGATGAAAATAAATAGAAGGCGTAGACGACAATAATAATGTAGGATTCACTTTATCTTTCGCCATTTTGTTAAACATGCCACGAGCCACACGATGTCTATTTTCTTTATTCGTTTGCAATTGCATGCAAATGCCATTAAATTATATCTTTTTTTGAGTTTTAAGGATAGGAACTAATATTCTTAAGTTATAAGCAGATTGAACCCTCCACCTCCTACTTATTGGGGAGTATCCATATCACTAGCCTACATTGTTTACTGTGATTTGTTTTGAGAATCATGGATGTTGTCTCTTGTGATGGATCATGGAAGGACTCCCTTCAATGTATATCTGAAACAATATAATGGTTCCAATATATACTCCATCCTCCAGTCTTTTTAAAAGAATAACTATTAAAATCATATCGTTTAAAATGTTAGCTAAAAGTATTTAATGGGTAAGATATGTATTTTTCTTTTTAATTATTCCCTTATTTATAAAGAAGGTACATGAGAGATAATAAGTAAAGAATTATTACATAAAGATAATAAGTTACATATATTTAATGTATATAGAAATGAAAAGATTAGTTTAAAGTTTAAGACAAAAAATGTTTTGTTCTTTATATTTGGGACCACCACTATGAGAGATTGCTCCTAATAAAAAGGACAGAAAGAAGTACCACTATCATCCTTATTATAAGTTCAATTTGGTGAAAACTTATAAGAAGGACCAGGAGGTAATAATATTTATCCAGAAGGATCTTGAAAATTATAATTATTTAAAAGGACAAAAATCCAAAATATAAATGCGTAAATCCTAAATTACCCCATGAAAATGTAAAAGATTCCTAATTTTTTATACGATTTCTTAAAATTCATCCACTTTCGTGAATGTTAACAAAAATATTTATTTTTTATCAATATTAATAAAAAATAAATAAAATTAATTAGCAATGAGTAATTTGAACAAATAACTTAATAAGTGAAAATATGGTTATATGGTTTGATTGCAAAGGAAAAATCATGATCAAACCAATATAAATTTTTAATTTTATACACAGACATATTATATATATTATGAAATGATAATTTTTTTCATTTTAATTTATTTTTAAAATGTACTATTGTGATCTATATTTAGTTTCTTATTGATCAATTGAATAATTAAATTTATGAAAAAAACGTGACAAATGAAACGAATAGAAATAAAATACCTAGAAAAACAATTTGTTAAGTAATAAAAATATACAGAGGCAAAAAATGATATTTAATAATATTTTTATAAAATATATAATTTATAAATGTAAATATTTCAATTTTTAGTTAAGAGTTATGATAAGAAGGAATGTAGGGGACTTGATTAGGGACAATTTAGTATTTGTATATTTATATTTTAGTTTTAGTTCCTTTTAAATAATTACAATATCCTTCTCAATAAATATTATTCTCTCTTGGTCCTTTCATCTAATTTTCCCTTCAATTTAACCAAATCTCACGTACTAAATAATGGAAATGAAGACATTTAATATGTCTTAAATTTATTGAATTTTTCAAAATTTATCCTTATTTAATAATTGGTATTGGAAAAAAGATGATATATATATAATGGGATAATTAATATGTTGGTTCTTATAGTTCCAAACAATTTTTAATCAGGTCTCTATAGTTTCCTTTTTTTATTTTTATTAGGTCCTTATACTTTCACTTATTTTTATTAGATCCCTATGCTGTTTTTATTGTTTATTCAATAAATTCTAATAATATTCGTATATAAATATAAAATATGATATTATTAAATATTATTCTATAAATACTAATATTCTATAAATAATAAACTATCATGATACTTTTATTTTAACATTATTTTTATGAATTATTTTAATATTCATCACAATTTTTAATGAAAAGTATATTTATATTATTTATTTTTTAATTCTATTTTTTATTTATTTTTATAATTATAATTAATAATTAATTATATTAATTAATTTTCAAATTATATGATTATTCGTCTAAATTTATTATTAGTAAATTATATTTTAATATTATATATTTCATTAATTTTCAATTAAATTAATAAATTAAAATATAAAAAAACTACAAAGACCTAATTAAAAATCCAATAAAACAATAAGGACTTGATAAAAAGAAAAAAAAAATCTACAAGGACTTGATTAAAAATAGGTAAAAGTATAAGAATCTAATAAAAAGAAAAAAAAAATTATAGGAACCTAATTAAAAATTAATTGAAAATATAAGTCTTGCAGATTCATTATCCCTATATATAATTTCTCTCACCTACATTTTCAATAGGATAAAATTGAAAAATAGTCATTAATGACTCTCAGAGTGGGTTTATATTTAAGACAAAACGTTTTTTGACAAATTGAACTTACAATTAGGACATGAGTGGTAGACATTTAGGATTTATTATTTTCCTTGTTTTGGAAACCATTTTTCCAAAAAATAGAAAGAAACTTTTCCACTTGTTACGGATTTGTTTTGTCTTTAGGATTTGATTTGTTTAAATTTTTAAATAATATTTAGGATCTCCTTCTATTTATTATGTGATCTCTCAGTCCGTCCATTATGTTCAACCACTTTGTCTCTGAGTATCTTAACGGTCCAACGCAACAACACTCTCCCCTTTGTCTGTGTCATTTATGTCTGTTTGCATCATCGCTCATGATCGCTCCAATCTACTTTAATTTGGAGCGACAAGCGGATGATCCTCCCCTTTGCCTGTGTCGTCTCTCAGCCTTGTGACTCCGCCTGTCATAACTGCACTCTCCATTTTGTCTCTCACATTCTCTTAAGTTTCTAATTGCCCTTAGTTTTTTTTTTTTTTCTAAAAAACAAATCCTCAAACCACCTTGCGGGCCGCAGGAACTCTATCTCTGGTGACCACTGGCGGCTGCTGTCACCAGAGCTCTGGTTACCTTGCTGGAGTCCGGTGGCTGGTTCTTAGAGCTCCGGCAGTCTAATATTTTTTTTTTTTAAATTTCTCAAGCAAAAGTCGACAATATGTATACTTTTTTTAACCGGTTGTTAATATATATACTAAAGTATTAAACATGGTACTTGTTGTATATTTTCTAATAACTACTTTACTTTTGCTATTAACAATTCAAATATATAATTGACTACTTTGAGACGCAAAAATTATTAATATGTATACTTGAGTTGTTAATATGTATATTGAAGTATAAATAAGATACTTGTTGAATATTTCCTAATAACAACTTTAGTTTCGTTATTAACAAATCAAGTATACATATTGACTACTTTAGTTTCGATATTAACTACTTTTATTTCTTTAGTTAAAGTAGCTAGTCAAAGTATTCAATATGAAACTAAAGTAATTAATATGGATACTTGAGTTATTAATAGTGAAACAAAAGTAGTTATTAAGAAATATTCAATAAGTACCATGCTTATTACTTTACTATACTTATTAACAACTTAAGTATACATATTGACAACTTTTGTTTAAGAAGTTTTTTTTAAAAAAAAAGACTATCGTAGCTTTAGTGACTAGCTGCTGGCCATGTGCAAGGTCACTAGAGCTCTTGTGATGCCCGCCTCCAGTGGTCACCGGCGGTCAGCAAGCGGGTTTGAGGATTTTTTTAAAAAATAAAAAACTAAGGGTAATTAGGTAATTTCCCACACTTGGCAGCATTTCAAAATTCCAAATCAGTCCTTTTGGAATTATTGGAATTCAACATACTTATTTATCTTTTACTAATTTTGACAATATTTTTCTGTCTTTTTTCCTTTTTTTAAAAAATATTATAAAACTATTCTAAAAATATAAAAAAGAACATAAATAAACAAACGAGGCCAATATTTTGATAGGCTGATCACTTCGGTGCCTGCCATGAGATTATGGAGTGAGTCAGTCATGAACTACTAAGGAAAGATTAGGGAAAGGAAGGTGTAACGCTATGGTTTGCTAATGCACACATAATTAAGTTATAATTAAACATAGTCGAATATGTTGTAAGTAACTATGATTTATTTTAAGGACCCATGCAATGTTTAAATACATGGACATATATTTGATTAATCCATGTGTAAGGTCCATCTCATTAAAGAATTCCAAGTCATTGAATAATAGCAAAAGGCCAAATGATCTCTTCAATCCACTCCCCAAAAGAATTAGGCACCATGGTGCAGGAGAAAAGAGATTGAGCAATGAAAATATAATAACTTTGGATTTACGCGATTTCCATGCAACGCGCTGGGAGCACAGAGCATTGAGTTCTATCAATTTCGAAAGGTTTTAGGGTTTGTTTGGTGTGAGGGATTTGGAAGGGAGGGGAGGGTAAGGGAAAATTTTATGAGTTGAATTTTAAAAGATTGAAGAAGTGGGGTAATAAAATTTTAATAAAAAGAATATATAAGATAAAAGAGTAAGAAAAATTAATTAAAAATTTTTAACCCCATTTCTCTAATTTTCTTAAATTCAACTCAAAAAATTTTTCCTCCCGCCCACTTTCCCTCCCCTCCTCTCAGACCAAACAAACCCTTAAAGAAGAATTTGTCATTGCTAATTACGTTGTAGTTGTAGTTATTTATAGTTTAGATAATAATATAGTAAATCAAATTTATTATACATACAAAATAGTATGACCATGAAAGTATCAAATAAAAAAAAAATTATACCAACATAAAGAAGGAAGCTCCCATTGCGTTGCACAAGCTAGTTGTATATACCTAGAATTCTTTGAAGAATATAGTGTATCCTCTCGGCCATAGTAATGACTTTTGTGGGAAATGGATGATTTTTGATACAATAAAAAAGGGTAACCCCAGCACACAAGACTCTCACCAGGTGGGATTATATTTGAGGAGAAATATATGAATGTAGCCTTACCCATATTTAGAAAGGTTGTTTTCAAGATTTGAACTTATGACCTTCAGATCACGCTTGTCATTAGCATTTAAATTATGCAGCATATCGGTACAACCTAAGTTGTGTTCTTTTGTGTGGAGTCAATAATATTCAATAACTAAATTAATTAAATGTGAAAGACTTAAGAAAATAAAGAAAATAATGATTTTTGGAATTTTCTTAATAATAAAAATGAAAATATAAATAAATAAAAATATAAAAGACGAGTGTAAGCAAATGATGTTAATCTCTATGAAAATAGATATGTGTTGTCATCGTTCAACAATAGATGTGGATTTGTGTATATAACTAAACATAAAAAGATAAACCCTAACTACTCGCTAGGTCTAATTAATTAATTCCTAATTATAACTTTACTTGAAATTATAATTATTCCTTAAATAATTACTAAAGCTTTGCTTAGCATGTTATTCAATTCAATTATAGCTTATCCTTTGAAGAAATTTCTACTCAAAAAATCAAGAATATAATTAATTCATGCATCTAAATTCATACACTAAACAAAGAACATAAAATAATCATTAGAGGAATAAAGAGATAAATTAAGAACTACAAATCATAAAATATAAATCAAATAACAAATGAGTTTGATCACAATGAAAATCTACTCGAGTTTCAAAATCTCAATAAATGAATCTTCAAAGCCTAACTACTCTAAGAAATCACTAAAGACATAAATGAGAAACATCAAACTAATAACTCCCAAATTAAGAATATAGAACTCAAGCTAGCCATAAGTTCCATCCTCAAGAGGAGGATTAACCACACATGGTGAAAGAAGAAAAGAAGGGTGGTGTGTGGTCACGCTCTTGGAATGAAGCCTCGGCTCCTTTCTATTGGCATTAATGGCTTGTTGAAGGAGAAAAAGATAATCAAGATAATATAATTTAAAATTTTGCTCTTCTATTTTGATGAATCCTTTTCTTTTTCTTGCTTTTGAATTTGAGCTTTGGATAAAGGATGATGAGATGACATGATTTCTTGGAGAAAAAGATGAAGAAATAATGATTTGGCCCTTGATATTTGGACAAATATATGGATATGCGTTTTTCTCTGAATATTTGAAATAAATAATCGAATTGAATTTAATCACATCTATCCTTTAATATTATGAGGACATGTGGCATCATGAGAATTGAGATTTGATAATACATTTTTGAATTTTCATGAATTATATCTAATTAATTCTTTTCATGACATGTGGCAACTTGGGGTGTAAGGTTTGATCTTCGTTCTCCTTAAGTGGCACCATATGATAGCTTGTAGGAAAAGAAACCATGTAAAATGACTCTCATGCCCTTCATTCACTACTACAAAAATAGAGATTAGTGTCGCACCTTTTATGACACTTTTTTAAAGAAGTGTCACAGCTTCTTTCTAGATTTTTAATTTTTTTTTCAAAAGAACTTTAGGTGACGCTTCCTCAAGAAAGTGTCACAGCTGCTTGGTGACATTAGGTGGCACTTCCTTGAAGAAGTGCCACCTAAAGGGGGGTTTTTTTTTTTAAGAAAAATAAAGTAGCAGCTGTGGTGCTTGCTTAAGGAAGTGCTACAGTTGCTACGTATTTTGTGTGACACTTGGTTTAGGAAGTACCAAACAAAGTAATTTTTTTTAATTTTTTGTTTCAAATTATTCTCTTTCCTGCAATATGCTTCTATCACATTTATCCTCTTAGTCTTCACTCCCCATCTAATATGTGCCTCACTCCTTATCCTCTTAGTCCCCACATTTTCTCCTTCTCTTCTTTTTGTCATTCATCACCGTCTCCACTTCGATAAGCACTTCACTTGTACATGTACCAAAGATGATCAATAATATTTATGCAAAAAGATATCACCTCAGCTTTTGGTGTCTACAAAGCATTAAATTGAAGGATTTTCAAGAGTTCAATGGAGGATCTTTTCTAGATTTGATGGCTTTTTTACAATGAATACAATTGGATGTGAAAACTCCAAAGGTAACACATTTAAATTATTGTTCTGGGATTTTTTTTTTCAATGGATTGTATAGCATTCAAACTTGAACGTCAAGAACATATTTTCATGCCTACAAAATTTGTCTTGTCTAAATTTTCATACATTTTCATTCAAAAAAATTGGGTTTGTGTCAACACACACACACACACACACACACACACACACACACACACACACACACACACACACACACTCCTTTCCCAAATTATAATTGAATTTGTGAATCAAGTAAGTAGTGACCTAAAAAAGTTAAAAATTTCTGATATATACTTTAAAAGAAAGATGCACTGTATGTTTATCAACTTCTAATGAATATAGACATTATATGATTTCAAGTGTATATAATTGAGCATAACCATGTGTGCATGTATGTGCTTAATTCGTAAGCATTCGAGGCATCTAGAGATAAAGTTTCTCTTTTTATAAACCAATGCCTATTGAGGCATCCATTAATCATAGTATTAGGAATTTCACAATTTTTGTGAATGTGATAATTTGAATTTATGTTGAAATTTTGAATTGATTAACTTTTATCAGGACTTGATGAAAATCATCTAGGATGTGGAAAGGTTGACAAATCTTGAGGTAAGAGACTTCAAAATAGAAGAGGTTCTTAATTTGGAAGTAGTGGAAATAGACTGTCCAGAAGTGAGATTAAGATTAGAAGAAATGTGATTGGAAAATCTATACGTGAGTTGAGGTACATATGGAGGGGTCCCAAAGATACTTTCAGTATCTATTATCTTCAAAATCTGAATATCAGAGCATGTAAAAAACTAAGAACAATCTTCAGTGGTGTCTCAATAGCATATAAATAAAATAATTATTTATTTTTAACACTTGTATTTTATTTAGTAGTGATTTTGTTAATTAGTTATTTGTTAATTTATATCATTTTGGAGTTATTTGATTGTAGTTTGGTTTTTTTTCCCATTTTGTCTCGGATATGAAAATGTGTTCAAAGTGTATTATCAACTATAATTATAGGGAGCGCATTGTGGCGCAGTTGGTCAGGCATGAGGCTAGGTGCCTTATCCAGGTACAATCCTGGTCCACGTCCAGTAGGATGCTACTAAACAAAACTATAATTATAGAGTTCTTTTGATAAAAAAAAATTATAGGGTTCTAAAAGAAAAATATGAAAATAATTTTTTTTTAATAAATAATACTTTAGGTGGCACTTCTCTAAAGAAATGCCACAGGAAAGGGCTCTCCTGTGGTGCTTGCTGACTTAAGCGCCACAGGAGACTAGAGTTGGGAATACGGGCTAGCCCGCGGGTTGCGGGTTGGCCCGCACCAACCCATAGCCCGCGCGGTGCGGATTTGTGCAGCCCGCACTTCTGCAGGCTAACAAAATGCCAACCCTAACCCGTAATGTGCGGGTTGTGGGCCAGCCAACGGGTAAGCATTTTTTCTTTGAAAAAATTACTATTTTTTAAAGAGGATTGAAAATATGAAACACATATATATGACTCATTAAATTTACCTTCATAGCATCAACATTTATCTTATAAAAATTTAAAAATATAATCTACAATTCAAGAGATAAAGTTATCAAATTTGTCAAAGTTTATAAACAAAATATAAACTCATCCTCAAGCGACCAAGATATAATAATTTTGTTTAAAGAAAAAGGGAAGAGACTAAGATTTTTTCTCTTTGGATTGGGAGGTATTAAGATAGGAGTAGAAAACTTATAAGTTTTGTAAAATTATTATATGTAAAAAAAATAAAAAAGTTTGAGGACCAATCTGCCAACCCGCGGGCTATGCAGTGCGGGCCTGTGCGGCCCCTCATTTTGGCGGGTTGGGATTTTACCAACTCTAACCTGTTAAAACCCGCGGGCTCGTGGGTTGAGCCCGCTAGTTGGACCCATATTATTGGCTCTACAGGAGACCCATGTTAGATCTCATGTTTTGATGATAACAAAAGAATGGTTTGAAAAGGAAATGATTAATAAACAAGTTTGAACAAAGGAATAACAGGGATAAGCATCACTTGAGGTAAGCATTGGAGTAAGATAAAATGCTGAGAAACTTGATCAGAAGCAAGTTTTCTAAGGCATTACTCGAGTACGTACTCGAGTAATGAGACAAAACTTGAAGTAACAATGAGAAAACCTTCCAGTTGCTCTCGGCCTGCCAACGTTACTCGAGGAACCATGAGAAAACCTTCCAGTTGCTCTCGGCCTACCAATGATACTTGAGTTGGTACTCGAGTAACTCTGTGTCTGGAAATATGTTGCTCTCGGCATTTTGTACCACTGCCAATGTTACTCGAGTAGGTACTCGAGTAACGCACTGAAGTAAGTGAAAACTTGAAGGTGGTACCCGATTAACTTGATATAATTTTATCTCATTTTCCTCGAGTCATTACTCTAGTATGCAAGTATTTAATGTTCTATTTTAAGTGGATTCCTCGAGTAGGTACCCAAGTATGCAGAGTTATTTTCAAGGAAAACTTCAAGTCATTACCCGAGTAAGTGGTGCCCAAAGAGTAAGTTTACTCGAGTAAGCACTCGAGTAACAAGGTAAGTGCTCTCGGCCTTGAAATCCTGCCAACATTACTGGAGTAAAGCATCGAGTAACCAAAAGTTTATTTGAAGGTTTACTCGAGTTGGTACCCGAGTAACTCATAAAGTTGTGAGTGCATTACTCGAGTAGGTACCTGAGTAAACATATATTTCCAAAGGTTTGAAAATTGGTTATTCCATGCACTACCCGAGTGATCTTAAATTTGTCTGTTGACTTGCAGTTGATCAAAGATTTCTCGATGATACTCGAGTAAGTACTCGAGTAAACTTCAAGTAATACTCGAGTAGCTACTCGAGTAGGCAAACCTAGAAATCCAGAAATCATTCAAACGTTCATTGATTTACTTCCTATATCATTAATCTTTCATTGTATTAGTATTCTTAGCCTATTTACAGATGAACAATGAAGAAATCATATCAAATAATGGAATTCAAATGAAACGTTCAAATGTCAACCACCGCCAACGGATATTTTTCAAAAACTGAAAAGTCAATAGTGGCTGCGCACTCTCCAACGGATGAAAGAAAAATGTTCCAACGGTCTTCACCAACATATCTATATATATGGGAACATCCAAACAGAGAAATAAGAAGAAGAACACACTCAAACATATCATCAAGTTCATTGCTCTATTTTCACATTGTAATTATATTTCTATGCTTCAGTGATTCTTATTCACTCTGTAAGAGAGATATTTCATTCAAACTCAATATTTGTTATTGAGATAACTTAAGGTTGTGGAACCTTGAGTTGGGATTGGATTACAACTTGTAAGGGGGAGCGAGTGTCCAGGTGAAGGAACTTGCTTGTACTGAGGTGCCAAGAACCCACTGAATCTTGGAAGTTATAGTGAAACTCTCAGAGAAGCTCTGAGGACTGGATGTAGGTCAAAGTGGTTGTGACCGAACCAGTATAACTCCCGGTGTACACTTCGGTGATATTTCTCCTTACTCCTTACTGTTTTAATTTCACTGTTAAAGTTTTACATTTCTGACAAAATTTTAGTATCACCCAATTCACCCCCCTCTTAGGTGAAACGCTTGTTCTAACATTTGGTATCAGAGAGTAGGTCTTCTTGTTAAGGTTTAACAGCCTAAGAAGGATCCAATGGCAAGCATGGGTGAAGGAATTCTTCCCGACGGAGCGTCCATCACTAGACCCCCTGGTTTCAATGGAGAACACTTCTCTTTCTGGAAAGCTAAGTTCAGAGTGTTCGTGATGGCTACTGAATATGGGCTATGGGATGTAATTGAGAGTGGAAACTATCAACCTACAAAGATTGTAGATTCTCAGAAAATTCCAAAGACGCCAGCGGAATATGATGAGAATGACAAGAAACTTATCACTCTCAACAGCAAAGCAATTCTGATGTTACAAAGTGCTTTGAGTCAAAGTGAATATTTCAAAATTTGCACACTTCCAACAGCAAAACAAATGTGGGAAGCTCTGGAAATAGCTCATGAAGGAACTTTGAGAATAAAGGAGAATCGAATCAACACTTTGGTCATCGAATTCGATCTACTTCGAATGAAATCAGGTGAGTCGATTTCTGAATTCGAACTTAGATATACTCACCTTGTTAACCAACTTGCAGCTCTTGGGAAAATCTATGATCAGCACACCCAAGTACGAAAGATTTTGAATATTCTTTCTAAAGAGTGGGAAGCAAAAGTTACTGCAATAGAAGAAGCAAAAGGAGAATCAATGAGATCAGTTGCTTCTCTATTTGGAAGTCTTTCTGAATATGAAAGCAAACTAAAGTTCAAACGAGAACTAGATGACATTGGTGACAAGAAAAAGAAAGGTTTAGCACTAAAAGCGAAAGAAGAGAATCAGGATGAGGATGAGGAGTTTGACGATGATGAAATGGGCCTAATCATAAAACGATTCATAAAGTTCTACAAGAAAGGTCAAGGATTCAAACATTTTCAGAAAGGAGGAAATAGTAGCAAAGATCATATCATTTGCTATGAATGTGGGAAACCAGGACATATCAAGTCAGAATGTCCAGACTTGAACCAAAAGAGCAAAGAAAAGAGAAAAGGCAAATTCTTCAACAAAAAGAAGGCCTTCGTATTGCTATATGGGGTGACAGCTCCTCAGACGAAGAGAGTGATGAGGAAGAAGTAGCTAATATATGTCTTGTTGCTCAAGAAGAAACAGAAGAAGAGGTAAATAATTCTGAACCTACCTATGATGAATTACTTTCCGAATATAATGCTTTACATTCTGAATTCATCAAAGTAGTTAAAGAATTGATTGTTTTCAAAAAGAAAAACAAAGCTCTTAAAATTGAACTTAAAGGGAAGGATTGTGAAAATTGTTCATCTTTGAAAAAGAAAAACATTGATCTCACAAAAACTCTTGAAAAATTTACACAAGGAAGTGAGATGCTAAATGTTATTTTAAAAACTCAACGATTTGTAAACGATTGATCTGGAATTGGATATGATCCAAAATCAGATAGAAGGAAAGGAAGAAAGAAAGCAGGAGGAATGTCTTATTTGAATTATTTCCAACATTCTGTGTATACATCAAATCCTTTTGCATTTTGTAACTACTGTAATAGAAAAGGACATTATACCTCTTCATGCATTCATAAGAAGAAAGGAACAATAGGAACCTACAAATGGGTACCTAAAGGTTCATATATTCAGAAAATTATTTGTACTAACCCAAAAGGACCCAAAAAGATATGGGTACCTAAGACTTAGTCATTTGATTGCAGGTATGTCTCAAAGTATCCAAAAATAGCAAGTGGTACATAGATAGTGGATGCTCTAGACATATGACCGGAGATTTTGAAAGTTTTATCACATTGCAACCTAAGGAAGGTGGAAAGGTAAAATTTGGAGGAAATCAATCCGGAAGGATAGCAGGAATTGGTGAAATCAAAAATGACAAAGGAATACAAGTCAAAGATGTATATTATGTTGAAGGCTTGTGTCATAATTTGCTGAGCGTAAGTCAAAGTGCAGATAAAAACAACTGGGTAATATTTGACTCAGAAGAATGCTTAATTATCAACAAGAATGATTTACAGCTTGATAAGAAGAATATCAAGGCTAAGCTCAGAGCAAAAAGGGAGGGTAACTGTTATACTATAGATATTAGTAGAAATGAATCTGAAAATTGTTTTCTAAGTAATGCCGATGAAAGTTGGCTATGGCATAAGAGATTGGCTCATGTCAATATGCATCAACTAGGCAAATTACTCAAAAAGGATTTAGTGCTTGGATTACCCAAAGTAAATTTCAAAAATGACTTGATTTGTGATACATGTCAAAAGGGTAAACAAACTAAATCATCTTTCAAATTGAAAAATGAGATTTCAACAAATAGACCATTACAATTATTGCATATGGATTTAGTTGGTCCAGCAAGAGTAAAGAGTCTTGGTGGCAACCTATATTCATTGGTCATTGTTGATGATTTCTCTAGATTTACATGGGTTATTTTTCTATCATCAAAGGATGAGACCTTTGAAGAATTTATTGTTTTTGCCAAGAAGGTGCAAAATGGAAAGGTATGTCCATTACAGGAATTAGGACCGATCATGGTGGAGAATTTGAAAATCAAGCCTTTGAAGAATATTGTGATACTAATGGTATTGATCACAATTTCTATGCTCCAAGAACACCTCAACAAAATGGAGTCGTGGAACGGAAGAATAGAGTACTCACAGAAATGGCTAGAGCAATGTTGAATGAAAAGAACGTATCCCAAGTGTTCTGGGCTGATGCTATGAGTACAGCATGCTACATTTCAAATAGAGCATATATCAGAACAAAACTTGGAAAGACACCATACGAACTATACAAAGGAAGAAAGCCAAACATTGCTCATCTACACATCTTCGGTTGTAAGTGTTTCATTCATAATAATGGTAAAGATAACTTGGGAAAATTTGATTCTAAAACTGATGAAGGAATTTTCCTGGGATATTCTAACCGAAGTAAAGCATATAGAGTTTTCAACAAAAGAACATGTGTTGTTGAAGAATCAATTCATATTGTATTTGATGAATTTGAATCCTCTGACAAAACCATTGATGAAGAACAGGAAGTTGTTTTAAATCAAGAGAATGGTCAATCTATTTCTAAATCTCTTATTCCTGAAGTTGATGAAACCAAGGAAGAAGGGCAATCCCTAGGACAACCTAGTGCTTGGAAATACAATAAAAGTCATCCCTTAGATCAAGTCATAGGAGATATGAATGAAGGGATCAAAACTAGAAATAGAATTTCCAATGAAGTAAGTTTTTCTGCATTCATTTCTGAGATTGAACCTTCTAACATTGATGAGGCTCTATCAGACAATGATTGGGTTATAGCAATGCAAGAAGAACTAAATCAATTTGAAAGAAATCAAGTTTGGGATTTGGTACCCCGACCCAAAGATCATCCGATCATTGGTACTAAATGGGTATTCAAGAACAAACTCGATGAATCCGCAATTATTGTCAGAAACAAGGCAAGATTGGTGGCCAAAGTCTATAATCAGGAAGAAGGGATTGATTATGAGGAAACGTATGCTCCAGTGGCTAGATTGGAAGCTATACATGTACTTTTAGCCTTTGCATGCATCAAAGGATTCAAACTCTATCAAATGGATGTAAAGAGTGCATTTTTAAATGGTTACATCATGGAAGAAGTGTATGTAGAACAACCTCCAGGTTTTGAGGATGTTACTAAACCTGACCATGTTTTCTAACTCAAAAAGGCTCTATATGGTTTAAAACAAGCTCCTAGAGCCTGGTATGAAAGGCTCAGTAAGTTTCTTATTGATCAAGGTTTTGTACGGGGAAAAGTTGATACAACACTCTTCATAAAACGAAAACACAACGATATTTTAATTGTTCAAATATATGTTGATGATATTGTTTTCGGTGCTACTAACGAATCTCTGTGTAAGGAATTTTCTGAGATAATGCAGGGAGAGTTTGAGATGTCAATGATGGGAGAATTGAATTTCTTTTTTGGTTTGCAAATCAAACAAAGAAAGAATGGAATCTTCATATCTCAAACAAAGTATTTGAAAGAGCTATTGAAGAAGTATGGAATGGATGAAGCAAATGGCACTGACACACCTATGAGCTCAACTACGTTACTTGATGCTGATGTCAAAGGGAAAGACTACAACATCACAAAATATAGAGGAATGATTGGATCATTACTCTATCTCACGGCAAGTAGACCAGACATCCAATTTAGTGTTGGCATATGTGCAAGATATCAATCAGCACCCAAGGAATCACATGCTAAAACGGTCAAATGAATCTTTAGATACCTTGCTGACACACCCGAATTGGGTCTGTGGTATCCCAAAGGAAGAAGTGAATATCTTGTTGCATATTCAGATTCTGATCATGGAGGATACAAAACAGATAGAAAGAGCACTAGCGGACAAGGACAATTTCTTAGAGGATCACTTGTATCATGGTTTAGAAAGAAACAAAATACAGTGTCTCTTTCGTCAATGGAAGCCGAATATGTTGCAGTCTCAAGTTGTTGTGCTCAAGTAATATGGTTAAAACAACAACTACAAGATCTTGGTATTTATCTCAAAGAAATACCAATCTATTGTGACAATACCAGTACGATAAGTTTGGCAAAGAATCCAGTTCAACACTCTAGAACCAAGCATATCGATGTCAGACATCACTTCATCAGAGATCATGTTCAAAAGAAAGATGTGAAAGTGATATTCATTCCTACTCATCTTCAACTAGCAGATATCTTCACAAAACCTCTTGCAAAAGATCAATTTCTATACATTAGAAGAGAATTGGGAATGGTAAATCCCAATGAATTATAAGTTATTTAAGCCTTTCATAATATTAGATGAAGTCACTTGATAATGTTTTGATGATTACTAACTTAAGCATCGGAGTATATAGAAATTTGTTTTGCAGGAAGAAAGAAACTTTGTTTTGAGAAACAAAAACAGAGATGATCAGAGGATACCTTTACTGGAGTACCAACTTGAAGTTATGGCTAACAGAGAAGCATTACCCGAGGAACAACTTGAAGTAAAGTCACACTTTACTCGAGTAAGTACTCGAGTAATGGACTTCAAAACTGGAAGTAACGGATCAAATCACTTGAAATTCAAATCTAACGGTTCAGTTACAAAGAAATGAAGAGTCGGAAGTTGAAAGGAGAGGTTACCCGAGGCGTTCCTCGAGTAAACTTAAAGATTACTCGGGTAAGCACTCGAGTAACTGGAAGTCCAGATTTTCAATTTGATGCAAAAGTGACTCAAATCTGTTAAAAGTTGGTTATGAATGATCGAGGGAACATCCATAGATAATTACTACATTATTCATGCCAGGTACGCAATTTAAATGAATTATTTTAGAATTTTTCTGTATGAACACCCCGAGGAAGGCCTCGAGTAAACTTGAAGGTTACTCGAGTAAGGCCTCGAGTAACGTCAGGTTCTAGGTCTTTATCTATCGCAAACTCGGTCATTTCCACAAAATCTCCTCGAGTAAATCACTATTCTCTCTCACAAAAACTTTTCACAAGTGATTCCTTGCTTCATTTCCATCAAAACCCAAGAGATTTCTGTTCCAAAAACCTCCTATTTTTCTCAGATTCTCTGTGCCCTAATTCGCGTCAGTCACTCTGTTTTTCTGAGATTTTCAAGTTTCTGTTTTCAAAATGGTGAGAACCAAGAATCTTTCCTTCACAGACTCTTCTGATTCACAACAAAACCCCGATCCTCTTTTTTCTCCTCCCAGAAAGAGAAGAAAACTTACTCCAAAACCAAAAGCTAAAATTCCTCTTCAACCTCAATCTTAACCGAAACCCAAAGGAGTTGTGATTAAAGAGCCTATTGTTACAAGGGCTCAATCCAAAAAGAGTACTTCAACCAGAAGAGGGAAGAGTGCCATATCTCCCTCACCTCCTCCCTCTGATTCCTCTACTCCTTCTTTCACACCAAAGCCTACCAAAAAGCCAAAGTATGACAAGAATGTGGCTAAGGCTATGGCGGGAATTTTAGATCAAATGGAGAAGGGGCAATCTTCGAAGAAGTCTAAATTGCAAGAAGAAGAGATCACCAACCCTCCAAAAGGGTTCAATGTCAACAAGCTTGTGGAATCCCCAAAGTACCTATCTCAGTTCCCAAGGAGGAAAGTGTGCAAGACACACTATGTGGATCTTAAGCTACTTCAGGAGGTATTGAAGCATGATCTCAGTCCTTATCTAGATCCATTTATGCCTTGGCTTTCAATTAGATTACCATTCTATACTAAAGTGATCACACACTTTTATTGTAATCTAGAGAACATAGATGAGCCTAACAGAACCTCAGTTGAGGAAGAGATGACCACCACAGTTAGAGGCCAAAAGATACTTATATCACCCTCTAGGATTAACTTGTGGTTAGGAATTGAGAACCCCCCAGATGATATTTACTCCCAGCTTGAACCAAACCAAATCTTTACTATCCTTAAACCCGGAGAGTTAGTTGGCCCTCTAAATTTCAAACCAAGTGATATGTGTGATCATCATAGGGTCCTATGGTACATCTACTCTAGGTCCCTAGTGAACAAAGCCAACAACTATACCCACTTCTCTGATAGGGACTTTAGGTGGTTTGCTTCACTTCTCCTGAAGGAGCAGAAGGATTTGGGGGAGTATATCTTCTCTGAGATGAAGAGATACACGGTGGATAGAAAGGCTACAACACCAATGCCATATCCTCATATTGTGTTACTGATCCTGAAAGAAAACAAGATATGGTATTTGGATAGCAAGGAGCCTATTGAGAGGTTGACTCCGGTTGGAAGAAACCAGATTGGGAAATTGAACATCGATATCCCTCTCAAAGGTCCTATGGAGTCTGGGTCAAAGAAGAAGAAGAAGACCACTGAGGCAGAGACCAGTAGGATGGATGACACTTAGTCATCGGCTCCAGCTGCCACCACTTCAACACCATCCTTTCTCAATGCCACTCTCCAACACTTCATGGAGAACATGCTCAGAGGATTTCATGTGGATATTGCCAACACGAACGCTGAATTGATAACCCACATGAATGACAAGATGGGAGAATTAGTTAAAAGAATGGATAAAAGGCATGAGGAGTTGCTAGCTGAGTAACGTGCCCAGGGCGAGACACTGAGATTGATTCTGGCACGTTTGGACTCATTGGGTCCTGGACCTTCTGCCGGTCCCTCCTCTTCTGCACTACCTCCACCAGAGAACCCTCCTACTGATACTCCTATTTCTGAGGCTGAACCATCTATTCCTCCGGTCTCTGGTCCACTTGAGCCACAAGCCAAAGATATTCTATTCACAGTGGACGATCCTAAAACCCATGAGATCACTCATATCATCATTGATGATTCACCTCCCAAACCTCATCCTAAACCTATTCCCTCTCCTACCCACACTGAGGAAATATCTCCCTCCTCCTCCTCTGAACATCATACTCCAGAGGTTGAGAATACTCCTGAGTTTCAGACCACTTCAGAAGGTGAAACCTCTACTATGGTTGTCTTCCAACCCTCTCCTATTCCTCCCAGTGATGACATCCAAATCCCTCCAGTTCATCTGCCTGACCCAGTCCCCTCTAGCTCATTTGATTCTTCGGGTTCAGATGATTCTATGGTTCTTCCAGTGACACCCATTTCCATGGTCAAGCCTCCTAGCCCTCCACTTGATTGATGAAGAAAAAAAGGGGGAGAAGAGCTTGAGAGTGATTTTGTGGAAGTGTCCTAGTTTATTTTGGGTATTTGGGTGTACATGGGATTCTAGGGAGTCTTTTGAATTGTTATTTTGTTATTTCATCTTGGAATACAATTTTTAAGATTAATGCAAGTTTATTTCAAGTCCATTTGAGCTTTAAATTATAATACATTATTGGACTAATGAAGTTTGTTATGTATGCAAGATGTACATCATCATTTCATTTTGAATCTAAACTTAATAAGTTTTACAAAATATTTTTTTTGAGTACAAGAAGCATTTAATTGAGAATTCAAATTAAAAAATTTGTGTTCAAAATCACCAAGTTTTGTCATCATCAAAAAGGGGGAGAATGTTAGATCTCATGTTTTGATGATAACAAAAGAATGGTTTGAAAAGGAAATGATTAATAAACAAGTTTGAACAAAGGAATAACAGGGATAAGCATCACTTGAGGTAAGCATTGGAGTAAGATAAAATGCTGAGAAACTTGATCAGAAGCAAGTTTTCTAAGGCATTACTCGAGTACATACTCGAGTAATGAGACAAAACTTGAAGTAACCATGAGAAAACCTTCCAATTGCTCTCGGCCTGCCAACGTTACTCGAGGAACTACTCGAGTAACCATAAGAAAACCTTCTAGTTGCTCTCGGCCTGCCAATGATACTCGAGTTGGTACTCGAGTAACTCTGTGTCTGGAAATGTGTTGCTCTCGGCATTTTGTACCACTGCCAATGTTACTCGAGTAGGTACTCGAGTAACGCACTGAAGTAAGTGAAAACTTGAAGGAGGTACCCGATTAACTTGATATAATTTTATCTCATTTTCCTCGAGTCATTACTCTAGTATGCAAGTATTTAATGTTCTATTTTAAGTGGATTCCTCGAGTAGGTACCCAAGTATGCAGAGTTATTTTCAAGGAAAACTTCAAGTCATTACCCGAGTAAGTGGTGCCCAAAGAGTAAGTTTACTCGAGTAAGCACTCGAGTAACAAGGTAAGTGCTCTCGGCCTTGAAATCCTGCCAACATTACTGGAGTAAAGCATCGAGTAACCAAAAGTTTATTTGAAGGTTTACTCGAGTTGGTACCCGAGTAACTTATAAAGTTGTGAGTGCATTACTCGAGTAGGTACCTGAGTAAACATATATTTCCAAAGGTTTGAAAATTGGTTATTCCATGCACTACCCGAGTGATCTTAAATTTGTCTGTTGACTTGCAGTTGATCAAAGATTTCTCGATGATACTCGAGTAAGTACTCGAGTAAACTTCAAGTAATACTCGAGTAGCTACTCGAGTAGGCAAACCCAGAAATCCAGAAATCATTCAAACGTTCATTGATTTGTTTCCTATATGATTAATCTTTCATTGTATTAGTATTCTTAGCCTATTTACAGATGAACAAAAAAGAAATCACATCAAATAATGGAAGTCAAATGAAACGTTCAAATGTCAACCACCGCCAACGGATATTTTTCAAAAACTGAAAAGTCAATAGTGGCTGCGCACTCTCCAATGGACGAAAGGAAAATGTTCCAACGGTCTTCACCAACATATCTATATATATGGGAACATCCAAATAGATAAATAAGAAGAAGAACACACTCAAACATATCATCAAGTTCATTGCTCTGTTTTCACATTGTAATTATATTTCTATGCTTCAGTGATTCTTATTCACTCTGTAAGAGAGATATTTCATTCAAACTCAATATTTGTTATTGAGATAACTTAAGGTTGTGGAACCTTGAGTTGGGATTGGATTACAACTTGTAAGGGGGAGCGAGTGTCCAGGTGAAGGAACTTGCTTGTACTGAGGTGCCAAGAACCCACTGAATCTTGGAAGTTATAATGAAACTCTCAGAGAAGCTCTGAGGACTGGACGTAGGTCAAAGTGGTTGTGACCGAACCAGTATAACTCCCGGTGTACACTTCGGTGATATTTCTCCTTACTCCTTACTGTTTTAATTTCACTATTAAAGTTTTACATTTCCGACGAAATTTTAGTATCACTCAATTCACCCCTCTCTTGGGTGAAACACTTGTTCTAACAACCCACCTCCTGTGGCACTTCCTCCAAAACGCGCCACAGGAGGGTATTTTTTTTAAAAAAAATTTAAAATGTTGTGGCGCTTCCAAGCGTCATAGCTTTTTTTAGTGGCGTCCTGATATGTGGCACTTCTCTAGTGCCATAGCTAATGTAATTATAAGTGTCACAATTTTGCTTTTTTGTAGTAGTGATTGATGAGGTGGCACCTTCTTATGACTTCGGGAGGAGGTAATAACCTAGTGAAATCACCTTCCTACCCTTCATTAATTGTAGGTAGCTATGTTTTTGCTCTGGATTATGGAAGACATGCATTTGAGCTTAAGTGGTAGTCATAGGGCCCATTTAAGGAGCATAAGTCATAAGTTAATATATATGAGCCCTAACTATGCTATAATTTGGCCCAAAAGCCGTATTACGGCCATGTTTTTTTTATAAGTCCTTTAGCCCATGCGAATTTCCACATTTTTCCATGGTTGATTGTCTTTCTAACTTTAATTCCTTAATGTCCCTACAATAAACATAACCAAAAATATCTTTGTACAAATCAGTTTAATCTAGGGAAATAAAAATATGACAATTCAATTCTTTTAAGGACTTATTTTGTACAACACCCTTTAATCCAAAATAATCATAATAATAGAATTTAAGCACAATAACAATGATAAAATCCTATAAATAAAATAGGGACTTATCACTTCCAAGTCACATGATAGCAACTTCTAGGCACATGTTGATTTTGCTACAATGAATGGTCAAAATGAATTGTAACCCAAATGTGAAATAAAGGAAACATATATGAGACATGATTATTTAGAATCAATCAAGTTTGTGAAATTGGAAACCTAATGGATAGGTATGAGCCAATTAGCAACAGAAAATTATTCCTTCATTATTTCCAACAAAAATTATGTCAGTAAATTTACTGATTGATTAGAGAAAAAGCGTGTTGACTCACACATTGGTAATTTCTTAAAAGTTAAACTAAGGAATGCAATAAAGGGTACAATCCCAGATTGTCTCATGAGGAGTCTTTTATTACTTACCTAGGAACTAAATATAATGATTGACATGAAATAATTAAAAAGGGAAATTTAATCTTTTGACAAGCAACTACTTTTTTGAAAAAAAGAAAATTAAGTTTTTCTAAACTACTTGTTTTTGGGATTTTTCTTTAAAATATGAAATGGAATAATGATGGAGTTAATGAAATGAGAGAAACAACAAGATTAATAATGGGATGATCAATCCTTCATTGCAATGGCACAAGCAATCCTTACTTCAAATAATTATGGGAGATTGAATATGCTAGCTTCAAAAGACTCTAAGATCCACCCCATAGCTTAGGCCTAATTTAGATTAATTAATACCAAGCCACCTTGAATATTAATTTTTCTAAATAAGGTTGATTAAGCATCCTATCAATTAATGAACTTAAAATTGTATTTATCTTTTAATCCAATAACCGAGCCACCTTACATTACCACTTGATTTTCTCATTAATCTTAATTTAACAATGATCACCCGTATGAAAAATCAAGATTAATGATCCTAAAGCCCTATTCTAAACACAATTAGTAAGCTCAAATTCATGAAACCAATGCACATATATAAGTTCATTAATATTGTAACCGGTAATAATTAAGCTAATTAAACACAATATCAAACATTTAACAAAGGTTTAGCTACATTCAGTTCTTTAGATACATCAAACTAAATCAATCCAACATCATAAAATTCATCCTACGATTTATAAATCACAAATACAATGTCAGAATAGAGGAATGGAAGAGCCAAAATTCCCCTGTTGGAGCTCCAAGTTCATGCCATTGCTACTTGCTACAAGGATTGAAAAGCTTAGCTACTGCCACTCATGGATACAGCCTCAAGAATCAAAGCCATGAAAACTCCAAACAAAAATATCAAGCTTAACAATTAAGATGGAAAATGAGAACAATTCAGCGATAGAAGATTCAAGCAGAGGAGGCTGAAGAAATAAAAAATAATGGTCAATGACTGAAGTAAGGAGCCGAAGAGGTGGAAAGTAAAGGATGAAGGTGATTAAGGGTGGTGAAGATGATGATGAGACGAAAGCTCCCTCTCCTCCAGCTGGTTCGCGCGGTGGCCCACTCTGGTCTGAATGTTTCTTGTTGAAACTCAGTCTGAAGTGGATGGTAGATGGTGGAAGGAGGTCATTGGCGACCATGGAGGTGAAGGTGAAGGTGAATGCCAGCGATGACAGAGGTGAGGAAGAGGACAGTGAAGTTGAGAGAACAAAGTTGAAGCTGAGGCTGGGTTCTGTTCTTTTGTGGCGCTGTGTCTGGTTTTTTTCGGTGATGCTCCTTATTACTGTGTAATTCTGACCTAATTGCTAATGAAAAAAACGCTGCAGTTTTGATCAGATACCAAATTGCAATTTTAAAACATTTGTGGTGAAAAATGTAATTTCTGGAATTTGAGCTCAAATTTTCATTTCAAATTTGATCCAATTTCTTCAAGCACCTGCTATAAAAAAGAATTAATCTAATATCAAATCTTTTCAAAAAATCAATGGTTAAGAGTAATTACAATTACTTTGACACTTTTACCCTTTTAATTCTAATTTAATGTATTCACTCTTGATCTCAATTTATCACAATGAAGATATTTTAAATTCAATAACGAAACTATGACAAAATCCCTAAGTGTGGAAATAAATAATAAAAATAGAGATTTGTCAATTCCCCCACACTTAACTTTTTACACTCTGTTCGTCGTTTAGCTTCTCCAAGTGTACGGTTGCAAGTAATAAATTAGTGAGAAAATGAGTATCAATCCATAAGGACTATGACAAACGCGAGTTAACTAATGTAACCATGTTCTTAATTAGATTGAATGGAATCATTTAAATTTGATCAATTTGTATAAAGACTTTTGATAAAAATAACAAATTGCAAAATGGTGGAAATTGGAAAATTAGGTTTAACTTCAAGAGGTTTAACTTAGGATTACTTTTTCCCCATTATATTTAATAAAACTATGCAAATAAATCACTTATACTAATTAAATGAGTTTATATGCTAGCCGTCCCCAAATTTTTTGAAGTTAAAAGTGTCAAAATAGGGATGTTAAAACCACTGTTTGTAGTAGTGCAAATAATCATAATGAAAGTTAGAAGGCAGGTAGAGCCTTCAAATCAAAAGAGCATGCCTCTTTAATAGATGACTTCATTAATGGTCTATCAAGGGAAGGCAAATCTATTGATTCTAATGGTATCCAACTCTTGGGATCAGTTGGTGTCGCCCTCAAAATACTTATGCCTTCTTCCACCTTTTTACCCTCTGTTTGAACTTCTAATGACAAGGCGTCAACAAACTCATTATGAATTGACTTCTTGAATTCCGCATGCTCTACTTGTTTAACCATGTCAACTAGGAAGCATTGCTTAGCCTCATTGGGAGTCTTTATTAGCTTGTGCATAATGAAGGTAACATACTCATCTTCAACTTGCATGGTAATTTCACCCTTTTCAATATCGATCAAGGTTATAGCAATTGCTAAGAAAGGTCTTCCAAAGAGAATAAGAGTATCTTGGTCCTCCTCACAATCAATAACAATGAAGCCCGCCAGAAAAATGAACTTGTCTACTTTCACAAGCACATCTTCAATGATCCCTCTAGGGCAAGAAATACTCCTATCAACAAGTTGTAAAGTAATGGTAGTCGACTGAGCCTCACCTAATCCTAGCTTGTTAAAAACATATAGAGGCATGAGGTTCACACTTGCGCCAAGATCACACAATCCTCTTCCCAAGAATTTATCCCCAATGTGGCAAGGGATAGAGAAACTTCCAGGATCTTTCAACTTCAGTGGAATCTTCTTGATAACATCAGTAAAGCTCTTGGTCACAACAACCATCTCAAACACATTAAACATTCTTTTCTTAGAAAGGACATCATTCATAAATTTGGCATATTTAGGCATCTTCTCTAAAGCGTTAGTGAAGGGTATATTAATGTGAAGTTGCTTGAACATTTCAATGAATTTCTTGAATTGACCATCGTCTTGAAGCTTCTTAAGCCTTTAAGGGAAATGAGGTGGTGGAACATATTTTGGAGGAGAAGTGTGTGTCTTCCTCTTCTTCTTATCCATATTTTAAGGTGGAACATGTTTTCCTCTCATCATGTTATCATGGTTTTCTTTAGCTAGATTTTACTTTTTGTTCTTATTTTCTTCAACTTCAATTTCTTCATCAAGAACTTTATTGCTATCAATCTGAATAATAGCATGGTCTGTCAACTCTTTACTAACCTTGTTGAGCTTAGAACTTCCGTCAACTTTTTCTCACTTTTCAAAGTAAGTGCCTTGCACTCTGCTATAATTTCTAGCTTAGGATTAGGAATAGTATCACTTGTAAGACCATTTCTTGGTTGAGCACTTTAGTGTGAAGCAATTTTTCCCACTTGTATCTCAAGATTCTTGATTGCTGTGTCATAAAGATAAACTGTGCCGACTAAGCTTTTTTTACCTTTGAGAATTTGCCTCAAGAGTTTATTTGTCTCAAAATCACCTTCTTATGGCTTTTGTGGTTGCTCAAAGCCTGGTGGACGCAAGGACTTACTAGTAAAGCGTAGTAATTAATAAGGTTCTCACTAGGTCCAGTCTTCCAAGAGAAGTTAGGGTTGTTAGAACCGGCTATCACCCAAGAAGGGGGTGAATTGGGTGTATAATAAGGACTTAAGAACTTTAGAAATCTTTTCGTATCTTAATGAAAGCGGTAAGTATGAAGGTTTATAAATCAATAGTTAGATTAAATAATATATGCTGGAAATATAAGAGTTTAGGGAAGAGAATATGCAAACTGTGATTTATCCTAGTTCGGCCCAATCTGTGATGGCCTACGTCCAGTCCCCAGGCTCCTCTTGAGATTTTCAAATTCACTATCTTCTTGTTTAATCCGGGCACAAGAAAAGCCTTTACAATCCCACAAGTTTAGCCAGGTACTTGTGAAACTTTTTACAAATCTCTTACTGAAATACTCCCCCTTACAGCAAGTCTTACGATCAGAGCAATCCCGAAGATCTTCCTCTCCTGCTTACTCATGCAAGTCTTACGAGCAGCAACGTTCTCTCCTGCTTACACCCCTGTAAGTCTTATGAGCAGCAACGTTCTCTACTGCTTGCACCTTGTAAGTCTTACGAGCAGAATGTCTTACTGGCAATTCTCTCTACAGCTTCTCCGTAAGAAAATCAACCCTCTCAAGGTCCCTCTACCTTGTGATCAACTCAGAAATATAGATGAAAGTGTTTACAGACTCTCTCACAGAGTGGATATAATACTCACTGAAGTACAATACAAATAATCACTCTCTCAATGATAAGTAATATTGAAACCGCAGAACAGAGAGTGTTTGGGTAGAAGCAGAGGATTCATGTTATTCATATGTTGGTGTCATTGCTCTGTTTTCTCTGTCTTTTTCTGTCACCCATCGATATTGAATGCTTTCTCATTTATAGTTGATGAAGATGATGACCGTTGTGAGCATTCGTCTGTTGGAGTCCCATTGCTTCATTTGAACATTGAGCATATTTGAAAACGAGCTACTGTCCGTTGCAAAGTGGAGCGTTTTGTTGAACAGCAGGAAGATTCATTTTGAGCTGTAGTAACGTTGTGGAGCGGGATGAATACGTTTGAGTTTCCAGACAATCTCTCATGGTGGGTCAAACTTTTGTCGTGGTAGGTAGTTGATACTCGGTGTGTAATGATGCCGCCCGCCACAGTTGACTCTTATATTTGAATATGTAATCTCAACGTTAAATTTCTTGTTTCACACTGCAAAATACTTAATCACTAATATGATGAAATATTAGTCATGGGTATGTTGGATCATTGGTCAAAAGATGAATTTCTGGCTTTTGGGACTCATCACGTTGAGTGAAGATTTTTCATACGTGACCTCTATTCTTGAAGATGCAACCCAAATATTTAATCTCCTATTTTACACTTGAAATATATGTTAGTTAATGTTTAGGAACAATAATAAGTGAAAACATAATGATTGTATAACATTTAACCACGTTTGGATTGATGGCCGTGAGAGTCTGCACTTCTACGTTGCTTCTGTCAGGACCTCACTCGAGTGCAATATGGCTCACTCGAGTGCAGTTCATATTTTCACGTTCTGACTTCCTCTCGGGCAAGCACTCGCTGCACTTCACTCGCATATGCTCGAGTGAATTCTCGACATCACTCGAGCACAACCAGTCATGCTCGAGTGTGTTTCCTGATTTCACGTGCATGCTTCTTCTCGGGTTATCACTCTCATGTCAAAACTTGCATGTGCTCGAGTGAGAAATACTCCAATGCTCGAGCATGAATCCTAGTGCTCCAGTGTTGCAAATTTCTTCGCGTTTCAGCTGCTTCTGGACATCACTCGCACAACTTTTTCAGGGAGACAGTTTTTACACTCGCGGGTGATGTGGGGACACTTTAGAAAAAATTTGTTTATTTGATTCAAATGATGTATCATAATAATGCTCTTGCCATATGCATTCCAATGCAACAAGAATCAGCTCCAAACTCCTTGTATTCTGCAAGTTATGATCGAAAGAGTGTATATTTCACTAGTCTGCACAAGCGTCAAATTCCAGAAGGCATAGCTCCTAGAATATACGTTAAAATTAGGCAAATTACCTATCCATGGAAATCTCTTTGAGGCTACTTTCATTTGGCACTGGTCTCGTCTCAATCCGATGTGTAGTTTGTGAGTTATACTCAAAATACCGAACCTGTGTCGAAAAGTAATGGTGATTTCACTGTCTTCTTCCACAGATCATATCTCCTTCATTTGAGCTTCTTTTAATATGATCGTGGTGCAAATGTTACCTGTTGGGAGTCTTCGTTCATATGCCACCAGTTTTGGGTCAATCCGATGTGTGGTTTGAGAGATATGATGAAAATACCAGACCTCGCTCAGCCTGAACATAAAACAGAGTAGAACAGAGTGTTCGTCCCGTGCTCGAGTGAATTCATCCGTGCTCGAGTGAGTTCTTCCTGTGCTCGAGTGAAACACCTCGTGCTCGAGCATAACACCTCTGGAAGTGCCAAAACTCATATATAAGTCATCTTAGCTTCGTATTAACCTATTCCAACCATCGTTTGATCATAGAAACCTCCGGTATCATTATAGAAACCTCCAATATCACATCTAACAACTTGAATCTTGATATTCATGATAGATCTTCCAAGTTCTTGATTCTTCAATATCTTTCTTCTTGGTTTTCCTCTTGATAATAATTCTCCATAACCAAAGTAAGCATCTCCTTGACTATCTTCAATTTCTTCCTTCTTCTTCCTCTTATTCATTTTCATTAATTCAATCTTCTTCATTCTTTGCTTGACTAATCTACAAAATATGTAATATTAAATATAGTAGTTAGTCAAAGAAATACATTATATAAACTTTTTGCTCTTAACATATCATATCTATATTTGACATCATCAAAACTAATCATATCTAACATTCTCCCCCTTTTTGATGATGACAAATCCTTTAAGAAAAATATGTCTGAATGCAACATACATATTATATGTAATGCAACTTACATATTTTTCTTATATTTTTCTCCCCCTATTTGACATGAGCAAAAAGTTTGAAATATATAAAGAAGTAAGGCTTGTGGAGAAATAAATAGAGTAGAAATGACTTTAATCAAAATGAATGAACCAAGAAAATAGTTTACACTCCCCCTATATGAAAGTACTTTCATTTTTAATGAGAGGGAACTAAAAAAAATTTTTGGAGAGGTTTTCAAGAAAACTTTTATAATCAAGATAAATGAAATATATGAAACGTATTCTTGAAATGTAAAGAGTAAAAGTTTAGAAATGCTCATGTAGATTTGGAAAATTGATGAAGCGCTCCATGAAGTCCGTTGCTTTATCCTTTGGCAATGCTAGGTCATGATGATGTACACCACACTTCTGTTATGCAACTCAATATATATTCATGTTGTTGCCAGGATTCTCCAATTGAGTTGAGCTTCTATTTAGCATGTTCAATGCTCAGTTATATTGCTTTGAATGTTGTAGCCAATATATATTCCTTGACTGAGCGTTAAAAACATCCTCAAGGTTGATAGAGTCTTCTTGTAGTATGTTGAGGAATGCTATTGCACACAACAAATTCTCCTGTCATAAATTTAATCTTTCTTTGCAAAGAGAATTGTTAGTTCAATCAAGTAACAAATTATTCCTTTCCATATGATATATTAAATTTAAGATCATGAAAAGAACAATATAAGAATAACTCATCATCAAAACTAATCAAGACATGGTGAATACAGTTGAGTATGTTGAAAGGATTTTCTTTCAATAAAGGAGATGAGCTTTCAATATATAAAACACATGTGAATGTGAAGCTCCCCCTTAATTGATGCATGGTTTTAAAAATTTTAGGAAAACAGTTAATAACTCTCCTGGATTTGAGAAACCATTGGAAACTTTATAGAGAAAATGATTTTGAGAGTATGAATATTTAGAGAGAGATTAAATGGCAATGCTAATCAGGGTTTTTAAGAGATATAACCCAATATCACCTGAGTGGTTACTTGAGTGATTCTACTCAATCATTACTCGATTGTATACTCAAGTGATACAATTCAAGGATTTTGAATTAGGCAAGAATACAATACCTCACTCGAGTAATATCGTAATCACTCGAGTCATAATCCTTTATAGTCCATTGATACATCATGTCCTAGTCAATATTGGATGATGTGACTAGTACTGAGGGATTCTGAAGTGTAGTATTCTGTGAGCACTTTAGGATATCAAGATGAGCTCAGAATAAGGCCTTGGGATTCTAGTTGATCAAGTCACAGAGTTGTCTAATCTTGCCATTCACAGAAGTGATGAACTTAGCATGTTTGTAGCAAGCTCTGTGTGATTGTTGAACCTCCTCTCTCAGAAAGCCTTAGACAAATAGACCAAAGCATGAAGAATCATGGAGGCCAACTCTAGCAAATTGTCGTCTCTCATTTATTGGCCTTGTTCACCATAGCTCTAGTGTAGGTATAGCAGATAATCCAGTGAAGATTTAGACATAGAGCTAGGATAATAGTTAAGAATCCTCATAGGCTTATCAAGCTTGATGATTCTGTGCATCTCAGCATTTTCCTCTGAACATCTCTGTTGGCTCCATATCATAGTGAAAATGTCTGATCACCTTGAAATGATAAGGACGATGGGTAGGCAACAAAGATTCATATTGGATAAACTTATTCTTCGCCTTCTGCTGCTTTGAAATAATCTCCGCTAGGTCTACTAAGAGATCTTCCTTCTCTTTCTCTTTCTCTGATTGTATCACTAGCTAGTTATTTGATAGTGATGAGGTGTCATTTGAGTAATATCACATATTTTGCTTCAACTCATGCTGCAACACTATCAATCATGCCTCTTCTGTTAGCCTTTGGTCTTTGTATCCAAAAGTAGAGCATTTTGGTCAACTCCTGCAAACGTATAATGATATGCTCTTTGGTACCCGACTTCTCTTGGGTCCGTACAATATTAGATATAACAACTCTTATGCTCTTATTCAATTAATCATATGAAATTTAAGCAAAGAGTATCATAAACCAACAAAGACTAAGATATAATTTTATCGAATAGAATCAATTTAAACCATTAGATCATGAAGAGTAATGAATAAATGATATCAATGAATGGTGATTTTCAAAGATCAATGACAATTTGTAAATACGTTTTATATAGAAAATATGTCATTGATATGATTTTTATGCAATCCATGTAAGTTGAATAAAAAAGAGTAGAGAATCTATCCATAATGACCAACTTTTATGAAATGATAAATCATGAATGAAACCAAATTTTCAAGAATGATAATGAGATATGCAAATTGTTTCAAAATCTCAAATGTTCTTTCGAATCATAAATATGCATTATGACATTAAGATTTTGAATGCATGAAAACTCATTTATGAAGCTTGTTAAATACCAATGCTTATGCCAAAAACAATGGAAGTCAACAGTTGTAAAATATATATCAGAAAGCTTCACTAAGGAATTCAACTAAGATAACATGTTAATTATAAGAGTTAACATGTTGGAGAATTTTCTCAAGAACAAAAGTCATATGAAGAATGAATTAGCCAAAATGGTTTATCTTGACATATATAAGCATGATGACTTTAATATAAATCAAGAGATAACCTTGCCTCTTAGGGTGTGTTTGGTTTGAGGGGAGGGGAGGGGAGGGGGGAGGGAGGGAATGAGAGGGTGAGTAAATTACCTTTTTGGGTTGAAAGAATTTAAATTTTGGGTGGGAACCCAAAATTTAAAAATAATGAGAAAGTAAATTTTGGGCGGGAAACCAAAATTTAAAAAAATGAGAGGGTAAATTTTAAGTTTCTTTTGTCCAAAATGGTAATTTCTCTACCCTCCCCTCCCCTCCCTCCCCTACCCTCCCCTCAAACCAAACACACAGTTAGAGTTGCATCTTAAAATGGATAAATATTTAAGGCAGCAAGACTTAAAGTGCAAGATTCTAGTTACTCAAAAATGGATGAAGACAAATGGTAATGCATTTGAGCAACAATATGAGTATAAGAATTTATGGATGATGAAGCACATACTCATTGATCAAAATGATTAGATTTTTAGAATATCCCGGTAAGTTATTCCACAATAATGGTTAATGCATTAAGATTCAATGCACTAATGAACATTTATAATGCTTGGAATAACATGGCCAACTAATGATTTATGCATTAGGCACAAGGCTTTCACATATAGAATTCTTTTCTAGGGAATACACTTGAAACTCATATAGATAGTTAACTTGTTAGACATAAGATCTAACTTGTTACAAAATAAAAATTGAGGAGTTCAAGTAGTAATAGGTTTAAGATTAAGAAACAAATATGTGAATGATGAGGAAAACTCTAGGGATGGATTTGAAGCATTTCTAACTTTCAGTGTACATAAATATTAACTTCCAATTTTGAAACTGATTTAAATAAAATATGGAAAATTTTCAAATAATGTGTATGCATTTTTAATAACAAGATGAATTTGGAATCTAAGTTCATTTTTTGAAATATGGATTCCGAAACTCAAATACATAGAAAGATTATGCACAATTTCACTTTCAGTCCATTTAGCAATCTAAAAATAATTTAAAAACCCATAAATGATTGATTGCTAATGGTATGCAATAATGAGCAAGTTATTCATTACCAAATAAATAATTTATATAAGCATAATATCAGGTAAGAATAAAGAAGACAGTACCGTGCTCAAGTAATCTCGTAATTACTTGAGAAATTATCCTTTGGAGTTCATTTGTGCATAATTCCTTGACTTTTACCTTCCAATCTTCCAGTTGGTGTTATCACTTGAACATTTACTCCCAGTTGTCACACAGTGATGATGATCACTTGATTGGTTACTTGAGTAATGCTTAACTGTACACCTTTTCTTCCTTCACTGCTAGCTAGGCACTTGCAGTGTTGCCTCAAGTAGTGCCTCCTTTTGTTTACATATTTAAGATGTAGCCTCAAGGTCCAACTTCACCAAGATTTGAGTGAAATCTTATGTAGTCATAATCTTGAGACGAAGCTCTTTCTTTCTTCTTCCTATAAAACCTTATAGATATTTTTCTTCCTTTGGTATCCAATTTTACTTGGATCCACTCATGGTTACCTTGTAGGAATCATAATTCACATGCTCTAAGAATATAATTAATTTGAGACAATTGAGCATAATGAATTAAACATGTCTTTATGCATAAGAGAAATATTTTCTTTTCAAATCATTATACATGCATAAAGAATTAACCTTTTGAGCATTACAATACCTTTATAAATAAGTCTATTAAATGGTTTTTTTTAAGAGATGCGAAAACATAATTTCAAAATTATTTGCAATGCTCATTCCTAAGGTTCCAAAATATAAAACCTCAACAAATATTACAAACAACAGCATATGAGGTTTTATCATTGTGTACCTTTGCCTTAGATATTTGGAGGATTGCTTTTGCTTACCCATTGCATCTTTCTGTGATGTTGATACTTTGAATATCTTGCTTTGGGTGCTGGCAACCTTCTCTCAAAATATATAGACTCCAGGAGTCTTTTATTTGATGCTTGAGAGATCCTCCTTTTCTTGTTCTCCTCAAGATAGTTGAATGGTATTCTATGGTAGTTCATTCTTGAGGTGGAACGTACTCCTTTTTTCCATTGCCTTTCTTTGTGGTTAAACTTTGCAGTTCTAGCAATGGGTGCCTTGAGAGTTCTCCTTTTTGATATAAATGGTATGAACCTCTTTATTAGCGCATGAGAAACTCTTGGCTTCTTTTTCATCTTCTCCTTACCCTTATGTCCATTTCTTTTCGAATCATCCTGCATACATAAAGTACTAGATGGACATTTTGGTACCCACATATACTTGGGTCCTTGATTGTTAGTATTAAACCTTACATGTTTCTTCGGTACCCAAATATACTTATTTCTCACATGGGAATTTCTTCTAATATAGCATGTGTGAGAAATATGACCGGATTTGCCACAATAATTGCAAATTGTATCAAGATATACATTATGGGATATCATGCAAGTATTTTGTCGATCATGAGAGTAGAAATTCGAATGGATTTGATTTGAATATTCTTTCTTCCCAACAAACTTTCCAGCATATTTGAAAACATTTTTGCTTTTCTCAATAGAATTAACAATTGGTTGAGAAACAAACTTTAGTAAACTCTGAAAATCATTTTTATGAAAATCACACAAAGAATTGGAACTTTTTACCTTAAGTTCATCTTGAGCTCCGGAGAGTGATTTTTCATGTTCGTCCATACTGAGCTCTTTTTGGAAATCCTCTTCTTCTTATTTATCCATGTTGACTGTATGGAAGTGTTCTATGATTTTTTCATCTTCATCATCAACTTCCAATTGTTCATGCACAGTAGATGCGTAGCGTGTAGTTTCACACGAACTGTCAACATTGTCAACTTCAACACAATTGTTAGAAGCATACATAGAATCAAGAGTGTCCCAAATATGTTTAGCATTAGAACAAAATCTAATTTTCTCAAAATCATTTTCGGTTAAATTACTATACAGAATTTTCATTGCTCTAATGTTCAACGAAAACATTTTCTTTTCACTTTCTGTCCAATCCTTTCTTTGTTTGAAATAAAAAACATTTGTAAAAACATTCCACATATCAAAATCAAAAGCTTTTATAAAACTAGTCATTCTAGCTTTCCAAAACCAAAAATCAATATCTTTCAAAAACGGTGGGATTGTATAATCAAAACCTTCTGAAAGTATAAAACACCCAAAATTAGCCATTGTAACTCTTGAGACGGTTAAGTCCTTTAAACAAGAGCCCGGGCTGTGATACCAAATGTTAGAACCGGCTATCACCCAAGAGGGGGGTGAATTGGGTGTATAATAAGAACTTAAGAACTTTAGAAATCTTTTCGTATCTTAATGAAAGCGATAAGTATGAAGGTTTATAAATCAACAGTTAGATTAAATAATATATGCTGGAAATATAAGAGTTTAGGGAAGAGAATATGCAAACTGTTATTTATCCTGGTTCGGTCCAATCTGTGATGGTCTACGTCCAGTCCCCAGGCTCCTCCTGAGATTTTCAAATTCACTATCTTCTTGTTTAATCCGGGCACAAGAAAAGCCTTTACAATCCCACAAGTTTAGCCGGGTACTTGTGAAACTATTTACAAATCTCTTACTGAAATACTCCCCCTTACGGCAAGTCTTACGAGCAGAGCAATCCCGAAGATCTTCCTCTCCTGCTTACTCATGCAAGTCTTACGAGCAACAACGTTCTCTCCTGCTTACACCCCTGTAAGTCTTATGAGCAGCAACGTTCTCTACTGCTTGCACCTTGTAAGTCTTACGAGCAGAATGTCTTACTGGCAATTCTCTCTACAGCTTCTCCGTAAGAAAATCAACCCTCTCAAGGTCCCTCTACCTTGAGATCAACTCAGAAATATAGATGAAAGTGTTTACAGACTCTCTCACAGAGTGGATATAATACTCACTGAAGTACAATACAAATAATCACTCTCTCAATGATAAGTAATATTGAAACCGCAGAACAGAGAGTGTTTGGGTAGAAGCAGAGGATTCATGTTATTCGCATGTTGGTGTCATTGCTCTGTTTTCTCTGTCTTTTTCTGTCACCCATCGATATTGAATGCTTTCTCATTTATAGTTGATGAAGATGATGACCGTTGTGAGCATTCATCCGTTGGAGTCCTATTACTTATTTGAATGTTGAGCATATTTGAAAACGAGCTACTGTCCGTTGCAAAGTGGAGCGTTTTGTTGAACAGCAGGAAGATTCATTTTGAGCTGTAGTAACGTTGTGGAGCGGGATGAATACGTTTGAGTTTCCAGACAATCTCTCATGGTGGGTCAAACTTTTGTCGTGGTAGGTAGTTGATACTCGGTGTGTAATGATGCCGCCCGCCACAGTTGACTCTTACATTTAAATATGTAATCTCAACGTTAAATTTCTTGTTTCACACTGCAAAATACTTAATCACTAATATGATGAAATATTAGTCATGGGTATGTTGGATCATTGGTCAAAAGATGAATTTCTGGCTTTTGGGACTCATCACGTTGAGTGAAGATTTTTCATACGTGACCTCCATTCTTGAAGATGCAACCCAAATATTTAATCTCCTATTTTACACTTGAAATATATGTTAGTTAATGTTTAGGAACAATAACAAGTGAAAATATAATGATTGTATAACATTTAACCATGTTTGGATTGATGGCCGTGACAGTTTGCACTTCTACGTTGCTTCTGTCAGGACCTCACTCGAGTGCAATATGGCTCACTCGAGTGCAGTTCATATTTTCACGTTCTGACTTCCTCTCGGGCAAGCACTCGCTGCACTTCACTCGCATCTGCTCGAGTGAATTCACGACATCACTCGAGCACAACCAGTCATGCTCGAATGTGTTTCCTGCTTTCACGTGCATGCTTCTTCTCGGGTTATCACTCTCATGTCAAAACTTGCATGTGCTCGAGTGAGAAATACTCCAATGCTCGAGCATGAATCCTAGTGCTCCAGTGTTGCAAATTTCTTCGCGTTTCAGCTGCTTCTGGACATCACTCGCACAACTTTTTCAGGGAGACAGTTTTTACACTCGCGGGTGATGTGGGGACACTTTAGAAAAAATTTGTTTATTTGATTCAAATGATGTATCATAAGAATGCTCTTGCCATATGCATTCCAATGCAACAAGAATCAGCTCCAAACTCCTTGTATTCTGCAAGTTATGATCGAAAGAGTGTATATTTCGCTAGTCTGCAGAAGCATCAAAATTCCAGAAGGCATAGCTCCTAGAATATACGTTAAAATTAGGCAAATTACCTATCCATGGAAATCTCTTTAAGGCTACTTTCATTTGGCACTGGTCTCGTCTCAATTCGATGTGTAGTTTGTGAGTTATACTCAAAATACCGAACCTGTGTCGAAAAGTGACGGTGATTTCACTGTCTTCTTCCATAGATCATATCTCCTTCATTTGAGCTTCTTTTAATATGATCGTGGTGCAAATTTTACGTGTTGGGAGTCTTCGTTCATATGCCACCAGTTTCGGGTCAATCCGATGTGTGGTTTGAGAGATATGATGAAAATACCAGACCTCGCTCAGCCTGAACGTAAAACAGAGTAGAACAGAGTGTTCGTCCCGTGCTCGAGTGAATTCATCCGTGCTCGAGTGAGTTCTTCCTGTGCTCGAGTGAAACACCTCGTGCTCGAGCATAACACCTCTGGAAGTGCCAAAACTCATATATAAGTCATCTTAGCTTCGTATTAACCTATTCCAACCATAATTTGATCATAGAAACCTCCGGTATCATTATAGAAACCTCCAATATCATATCTAACAACTTGAATCTTGATATTCATGATAGATCTTCCAAGTTCTTGATTCTTCAATATCTTTCTTCTTGGTTTTCCTCTTGATAATAATTCTCCATAACCAAAGTAAGCATCTCCTTGACTATCTTCAATTTCTTCCTTCTTCTTCCTCTTGTTCATTTTCATTAATTCAATCTTCTTCATTCTTTGCTTGACTAATATAAAAAATATGTAATATTAAATATAGTAGTTAGTCAAAGAAATACATTATATAAACTTTTTGCTCTTATCATATCATATCTATATTTGACATCATCAAAACTAATCATATCTAACAAGGGTGCTCCCTCATACCCTTGTTGTAGGTATTAGAGTAAGGGTTCCCATGTTGATATCTTTAATTATCGTTCATATAACTCACTGACTCCATAGTATGATAACATTCTTCATAAGAGTGGGCTTCTTCACATATTTCACAAGAAAACTTGGAGCTTGGATAACATTCACATTCTTGGAGGAATTTTGCTCCATTCTCAACTCAAGTTGATCAAATTTCTTGGCAATATCTTTAGACACATTTGAAATACTTGAAGGACTTGGCTCCCTATATGTTCTTGAGCTAGAACATGATTTTCCAAATTGTTACAAGAAACTAGAAGTACTGTCCTCATACAATTATGATATATCACAAACCCTCATCTTGCCAATTCCACCATTAGAGGCATTGTTGAGCATATTGGAAGTAGGCACATTCAATCTTGCCATAAAGGCTTCGAGCAAGACATAGGCCTTCTGTTCATGGCTAGGACAACTACGGCACATCTCCTTGAATCTCTCCCATGCTTCGTGAAAAAGTTCACTAGGCTGTTATTAGAAACCCAAGAGTTTAGCTCTTTGAATTGACCGTCTATCCCTTATAATAAACCTTGCCATGAATTTGGATGCCATTTCATCCCAAATAGTGATGGAAGTAGGAGGTAGAGCGGTAAGCCAAGCCCTTTCCTTCTTGTCAAGTGATAGAGGGAAAAGTCACAATCTAATCGCATCCGAAGTTACTCCTTGAAACTTGAAGTTCTCACATACTTGTACAAAGAATGTCAAATGGTTAGTAGGGTCTTCATTCTGAGTTCCTGAAAACAAGCCTATCATTTAGAGCATTTGAAGCATGATTGGCTTCAACACAAAATGTCGAGCTTGAATAACAGGAAACTGGATGCTAAATTGATAGGTGGAGTTTTCTTGCTCCATGTACGCATCCAAGGTCTGCTCTAAGTGATCATCATTAGGATTGGCCATATTCTAATCTGGATAAGGATGAAGTGGTGGTCTTGGTTGCTCTGGTGCTGGTAAAGGTTCAGGTCCTTCGATAGGTTGCACAAGAAGTGGGGTCTCTGGTTCAGTTTCAAAATCTTTTGAAAGATATTCTTCAACAACTCTGTCAAGAACGACTTCCAAATCAGTTTGGATACAGAGCACAAGTACCTACAATTCAAAAATCTCATAACGAGTATCAAACTTATTAACAAGTAGGACTAAACTAAGAAAAACAAGACAAAGAGCTATACCTATAACTACACTTAAAAACAAAGCAAATAAAAAAAAATAAAACAAGAAGAGGAAAAGGGTTCAAGCGTAATCAAGCACAAAATTACACTAATTAACTCAAAAGACTTTAGTCAATAGTCCCCGACAATGTCGCCAAAAACTTGTTCGCCGTTTACCTTCCGCAAACGTACAGGTCGGAAGTAATACATTAGTAAGAAAACGAGTATCAATCTATAAGGACTATGACGAATGTGAGTTAAGTAATGTAACCATGTTCTTAATTAGGTTGAATGGAATCATTTAAATTTGATCAATTTGTATAAAAAATTTTGATAAAAATAACAAAGCAAAACGGTGGAAATTGGGAAATTGGGTCTAACTTCAAGAGGTTTGACTTAGGATTACTTCTTGCCCATTGTATTTAATGAAACTACGCAATTAAATCACTTATGCTAGTTAAATGAGTTTATATGCTAGTTAAAGATCCTAAAATCATCAACCAAGCTCTCTCAAGTCAAGATTGATTTTTAATCTTCATTACAAACATTCAATCTCTTTTTTATAATTAATGAAATCCGTCTTTCCAACATAATTCTTCAATAGACTATGTTAGGTTGTAAGATATATCTCTATTCTAACAACAAACCATCCATTTAATCATTAAATTTCAAGTCTAACATGATTTTTCTCAAGTCCTACAATTAAAATAGCTCTCTCAAGCATCATCAAATTGAACTACTCCAATCATGTAGTGATCAAGCACAAGATAGCATTAAGAATAGAGAAAAATCAACATATAATACTCATTAACAAGCAAAAGCAAGATAATTTAGTAGTTTCAATCCATACAATGGGTAAAACTAATCCTAATTGATAGTTTTAGCCACTCATGGTCTGTACATGCCAAAATCTCAACACATAATCATAATCCATCTTAGCAAAATAGAGTAAAAGGAGAGAATAATAAGAAAACCCCAAGAATTAAGGCTCCAAATCCTTTCTCATCCCAATTCCAAGCTCAAAGTTCTTAAAATGCCAAACCCTAGTAGCCAAGTTTTTAAGGAGTCGAAAACTGCTGATTTTTGACCTAGCCCATGCCTTTATACTGGTTTTTCTGCTTAAGTTTTCAAAACGCACAGAATCAGTTTCGCGCGTTCCCTATGGTGAATGCCATAGCGAACGGTCATACAGAACCAGACAGAAGCAGTGCTTTTTCAGGTGGTTTTGCTATGACTTTGGCTACAATGGATTCCACAGCAAGTGTAGGCTTCTCCTCCATAATGTCCATTTTCCTCTTCCTCTTGCATTCTTCCCTTCCTTTTACATCTTCATATGATCTTTGTGTGCTTTTACAACTTGTCATCCGCCATCTACAAGGAGGAGGGATTCATGAGCTTTTTTAACTTTCACAATAATCAAAACTATATGCATTTAACTCATGATTCAACAAAATTTTGATTTAGCTTTGTCCTATCACATTTTCTTCTTTAATATCTTTATATGCACAATTTGAACCCAAAAATAAGTGAACAGAGAAGAAAATGTGCTAGAATACTCTTGATTTCTATGAGTTAACACACTCCCAACCAAAATAAAACCAAAGTTTTAAAAAGCATGCCTAATGTATGCGATCATCAAGTCATCCAAGAATGCAAATACTTAAAAGTTGAACAAACAGAATCCCAAAGTCAATCAATGATCAAAAAATAATTTTATAGAGAAATCAACTTGAATCCAAAACAAATCTACCATGATAGAGCACACATTGAAATAAGTGTTTCTCTCATCTCACAAAGCATAGGGAATTTCACTCAATTTACCTATTCTAGCATTTACCATAGGCTTGTAAAGGTCCAAGGGGGCTTAAAAGGGTTGCATTGTTAGAAAAGGCTAGATGGATGGAGAATGTTATAACAAACGCTGTGCTTGCACCAAATAAATTGTTAAATCACTTAGCACTACTCAACTAAACTCAATCCATATCTTTATCTTAGTGCCTTGTTTGTTTATTTCTTTCTTTTAATTTTCCTTTTTCTTTTTCTCTTCATGCTTTTTTCCTTTTCCTTTTTTCTTTTTCTTTTCTTTCTTTTGACTATTTACATGGCACTTTTCCTTTCAAAAATACAATAGTACTTCTTCTCTTTTCTTTTTTCCCATAAATCATAGAACTAGGAAAAACTTAATAAATGATGCAAATATAGCATTTGTATAATGAAATAGAAACGAGAGTGAAGGGCTCAAGGGGGTAAATAAAGGTAAATGATGTGATTGAACCATGTTTTTATAGGCTTTATCATGATTAAATTGGGGAATTTAATGTAGTTCTTAGGCCATTATTGCATGATTAAGACTAATTTGAATTAGGGACATTTGTATTGAATTAAGAACAATTAGGGGGAAAATGGCCATAATTTGTTAATTATTCATGCAAATGATTTCTTGAACTTTTGATGCTACCTTATGCTTAATCTTGCATTGTAGGCGTTTTAGAAGAAAATTGGAGAATATGGAAAATGTCAATTAGGTCAGAATTAATATTTTTGCATACTAGAAAAAATTACAAAAAAAGTCCCAGAATTTATTAAAATTGCAAATCAATGAAGAAAAGGGGCTAGAGAAAATTATAGAGAAGGGCCCAGGGTTTTTGAAAAGTACAGTTCTGCCGCACATGCATTTTAAAGATTGTAGTGTAGTTACTCCATGAACTTTTAAACTTTTCATATTGGTCCGTAGTCAAAACTTGCGTTTTGACCAGAGTCCAATTAGTTCTTCTTTGTTGTGAGCCCCAATAATACAATCTTAGGTTTGCCTATACGTAATCCTTGGTTAATTTTTTATTATGGTCCCCAAGGCTAACATATAAAAGGTCTTCATTATGATGAATGGTTTGTGTTTGGGTCAATGGGTCTAGAAATGATTGCCCTTGTCATACCACAAATCCAAAACATTAATGTAGCTTTGAAAAAGAATGAAGAGAAGTTCTAGAGATTAACTAAAAAATAGGTGAATGAACATAATGATGAGAAAATGAAGTAAAAGCTCAAGATCTTTCCAACAAGGCTTTTTTCCTACCATGTTAACTCCTAATATTAAGCTAAGAATCAAAATCAATAACATTGTATCAAAGATACTCCATTCACTTAATTGAATCAGAGCAAAGGGATCACTCAAACTTAATGCAATCAAACTTAGAAATACTTGATTTTCACAATCATCATGCATTTAAATTTTCATAAAAACATGCCAAGGAGTTGCATTAGGGAAGTGAAAATGGGGGAGCAATTCAAAACAGACTCCTTATTTAGTCTTACTCTCTTTGGCGAATGCGCATCTCACTGGAGCAAATGACATAGTGAGCAAATGTTCATGAAATAAGAGTGCCCGCTTAGGCAAGCTATATGCTCACTAAAGCGAGGGGCTTAGAAAACCACCCACAGTACTCTTGATTCCTTAATGCAATCTCCAAATCCATTAACACTTTGCAAAACCCATTCAAAATTTTAAAAAGTTTCAAATTTACTCATATTTTCAACAACCAAAACATTTTAACAGGTGCTAGGACAAAAGTCATCAATACAAGGCAATTCTATGAACAAACCCTCCCTGATATGTCCTTATTTTATTACAAATTTTTATATCTATTCATGGGATTTTATCATTGGTATTGTGTTTAAATGTTATAATTATGGTTATTTTAGATTAGAAAGTATTGAACAACATAAATGCCAAAAAGGGTAGAATTGTCATATTTTTGTTTACCTAGATTGAACTGATTTGCACAAAGGTATTTTTGGTTATGTTTATTGTAGGAAAATTAAGGAATTAAAGTTAAAAAGACAATCAACCCTAGAAAGGGGATGATAGACCATAGCAAAGTGGCAATTTGTGTAGGTTGAAGGATCTATGGAAAATAAGGCCTTAAGATTGCTTTTGGGTCAAATTACAACATAGTTAAGGCTCATATGTGTTAACTTATGACTTACACTCCTTGAATGGGCCCTATGTCCACCACTTAAGCCCAAATGATGACTTCCTTGACCCATAAAGGCAAAAAAAGTGGTCACCTACAATTAATAAAGGGTAGGAAGGTGATTTCACAAAGTTACCTCCTCTCCAAGCTGTAAGAAGGTGCCACCTCATTAATGATGGGCATGAGGGTTATTTTACATGGTTTCTTTTCCCACAAGCTACTTTATAGTGACACCTTAGGATGATGAAGACCAAGCCTTGCACCACAAGTTGCCACATGTCATCATGAGAATTAATTAGAGATAATTCATAAAAATCTAAAAGATATTATCACATTTCAATTCTCATGATGCACATATCCTCATAATTATATTTCAAAAAGGGATTGAATTCAAAATATTATATCTTTTTATCCCTTGAGATTAAATTTAATTCTTTTCCTAAAATATATTCAGATAAAACGTAGGTGCCATTATCTATCCAAATATCAAGGGCCCAATCATCATCTTACCTATATCTTTTCCAAGATACCACTCCATCTCATCATCCTTCATCCAAAGCTCAAATTCAAACACATGAAAAGGATAAAGATTCGTCAAGATAAAGGAGCAATTATTTAAATTGCATTATCTTGATTTTCTTTTTCTCCTTCAAACAAGCAATCAATGCCTATAAAAGGGACCCCAAGGCTTCATTCCTAGAGGTGACCACACACCTCACCTATTTTGTCCTTCCATCACTATTATGGTTAATTAATCCTCCTCTTGAGGATGGATCTTGTGGCTTGAGTTCTCCGTTCTTTAATTTGGAGTTGTTCTTTCGTTTAATCTTTTTCTTGTATTTTATGAATTCCCAGTTCTAGGATTTAATTTATATTTTCAAGACTTTAATTTTCATTCAGATAATCTCTATGATTAAACTTTTGTGAATTGTATGAACAATTATGATTTTCAATTGTTAATCTATATTTTCAATTTCCTCATATGATTAATCTTGTTATTCTTTTATGTTAGCAATTGAATTGCATGGTTGATTATATTTTCTTGAATATAGTGTTTTCTTATTCCATTAGGATATATTGTTCGATTATTCTAATTAGAGGAACAAATTATAATTGAGAATTTAATTCCTGCGTTAAGTGATATTTAATGGTTATTTAAGAGGTAATTATATGTGCTAGGTTCCTAGGTATAATTATTAATTATATAATTGAGATCTATAGCGTTTGCCCGGAGCTTCCCATATGTAGGACTTTGTGAATTAATAACTCCATATCTATTAGAACTACGATGGCCACCGATCTATTCTCAGGAAATTTCATTATTTGTTTTCTTTATTTTCTTTAATATTTAATTTTTTATTAAAAGTCAATTTTTTCTTTTATTTTGAATTTTGCACATTTAATTATTTTAAGATTTAAATACTATTGACTCTGGCATGAGAATACGACCTTGGTTGACCACTATATTATAGAGGTTAATTTAGTTATTAATTTGAGCGCTAACGACAAGCGTGATTACTCCCCCACACTTTAATCTTGCATTGTCCTTAATACAAAACCTAAATGTAAAGAATTACAAGAGCTCAAAGCTTAATGGGGTGGAAAACAAAAAGAAATATACTTTTTGCTATTGGATTATGTCCCTCCCCCACACTTATCTTCTTCATTAATCAATTAAGTAAGCAAATCAATGTAAAACAAGAAGAAAACAAGTGAGGAAAGAAATAACCTTGGGCTTAAATCTTCTTAGACTTTTAAAGGAGAAGTTCTCATCCTATATAAGAAACATGCATTTCTTCTTTGTAACTACTCCTAGATGGTACCTTCTTGGTAGTGTAAGTTCCTACAAAAGAAACACCAGACCAGTAACAGTATCTAGTCCATAAATAAATATATAGAGAGATCTAAAATAAATCATTGACATCGTAGGAACTAGATTCTCCAAGTAAATATTACAACCAATAAAGTCAATTTGGTTCCCTTCATTAGGAACTGAACAAGTAGTCATATTTTCAAAATCCTCTTGTGTTTGCAATGAAAACAAATTCAGAATCCAACTTAGTGTTGGGGCAAATTACTTTACTTTTACAATCACAAGAGTTAGGAGGTAAAAGAGTGGAAGAAATAGGAGAATTAATTGAAGTATTGCCACCTGAAGCTTTTAAAAATCGAAAACAATCATTTTTCTTTTCTAAATTAGGTGGTAAGTCACAAGAAAGAATTAAATAGAAAGATTCATTTTCATTTACAATTTTATCATACAAAATCATTGAATCTTTCCATGCTGAATTGTCTATAACAAGTAATTCACAGGGATTGGGAGATGGACAATTTTCAAGGCTTTTATCAAGTGTAGCATGTGCATTGATGTTGACATTTGAACTAGATGAAGAATCAAGATCATCTGAAATGGAAAGCCAATTGTCAATTTCCAAACAGATCACACATGCTATATCTCCTTCACAAGAACAAACAAAGGAAGAATGTAGGGAAGAGGGAAAAATGAACTCTCCATCATGTTCAATAGTATTATAAAATTCCAAATCATGCTTGCCAACAATTGAAAGAGAAGAAGAATATGCATCATTAGTAGAGATAATACATGCAACATCATCAACTACACAACTACTATTAGGCACATCACATTGAGCATTTTCAACATCAAGAATATGAGGGGATTCAATATTCCTCATCCACCTCATTATCACTCGTATTATCAAGAATAGTAGTAAGAGGAGGGTCAACCTCATCAAGAAGAGGAGGAATATTACCATTATTTGGAAGTGACTCTTCTAGTAGTTGAAAACTTACTTTCTTCTTCATTGCATCTTGTGTGAGAGTAGTCACTGGAGGTTAGGATGTTTCTGTTTGTGAAGTGGCATTTAACTTTTACTCTTTGGTTCCCTCATCATCATTGGAATAATAAGGCCATAGAGCTCCTTCTTCATCTCTGGTCTTTTTCCATAGCACATGGTCAAGGAACGCCTTGATAAAATTTTGGATGTCCTCAAATCATTCTTCCATCTCTTTAGAAAGGATATTTACCTCTTTCAACATGAATAACTCATAGTGTTCAACTTTGAGCTCATCATACATTCTTTTCAATTCATGAGTTCTATTATCCATGTTTGGCAATGTGAAGAAAGCATCAAGTCCACTAGGTTGACATGAGGAGGCTTGGGGTGGAGGTTCATGGAAAAATAGAGAGGATGATGGTTCTTGGTAGAGTATAGTGGGTGATTGTTTATGGAATTTGTAGGGTAAGGAAGTGTGGTTGAAGTAGGGTTGGTAGGATGGAAAGTAGGTTCATGATAAAAAGAGTTAGTTGGTGGATAAGATAGTTCCAAATGTTGCTGGAAATAGTTAGGCATTTGAGATTTAAAGGTCTTTTTTCTGTTTGCCACTTGTACTCAGAGGGAATCCAATTCTTATTGAATCACATTAAACTTTAGGGCAGTTATGAGATTAGAAGGTGCTTCATGTCTCCAAGTATCATGGGTTCATTCAAAACTTGAGAGCTCGGTGTTTCATCATTCCCTAAAAAGGAATGCATAGGAGGATTAGTTTTGAACTTAAACTCATAATCATCATTATACCAAGCCTATATATATAAATGAATCCTATATATGCAAATGAATCCTAAAAATTGGAAAAAAATCAAAGAAGAAAACTAAAAAACTAACCTAATAAAAAATCTGGAAAAATTCCAAAAAATAAAGAAAAATAAAAAATAACAAAGTAGCTAAAATAATGGACTTAGGCTAAAATTCACTGCATCAAGTGAAGGTGTAATCGAATTTCAACCGAACTCCAATCAATTTGTAAGTGTATAACAATGAATTCCAACCTTAAGCAAGAAAAATACAAGAATGCAAATGCAAAAATAAAGGAAAATCAATATATTTGTTGGTATTTCTTCAAAATTTTCAATGAAAAATGCAACATGAAATTAAATGCTTTAAAAAACATGCAAAACTACTTAAACTGCCTATAATGCAGCTGAATGGCTCAAGGCACCGTTTAATCAAATATTGACACTTAGTTACTAAGGAACCAATTACTTGGCTCCCAAGTAATGGCACCACTTGAAAAAGCATGTCAACTTATGCCTGAGTAACTTCTTGAAAATTAAACTAAGGATTGCAATAAGGGTACAATCCCGGATCGTCTCATGAGGAGCCTTGTATTAATTAACTAGGAACTAAGTGCAATGATTGTCATGAAACAATTAAAAAGGGAAATTTACTCTTTCGACAAGCAACTAATTTTTGAAAAAAAGAAAATTAAGTTGTTCAAAACTACTTCTTTTTGTGATTTATCTTTAAAATATGAAATGTAATGAAGATGGAGTTAATGAAATGAGATAAACAACAAGATTAATAATGGGATGAGCAATCCTTCATAGCAATAGCACAAGAAATCCTTACTTCAAATAATTATGGGAGATTGAACATGCTAGCTTCAAAAGACTCTAAGGGCCACCCCTTAGCTTAGGGCTAACTTATATTAATTAATACCAAGCCACCTTAAATGTTAATTTTTCTAAATTAGGTTGATTAAGCACCCTAGCAATTCATGAACTTAAAATGTATTTAGCTTTTAATCCAATAATCTAGCTACCTCACATTACCACTTGATTTTCTCACTAATCTTAATTTAACAATGGCTGCCGATATGAGAAATCAAGAATAATGATGATAAAGCTCAATGTTAAACACAATTAATAAGCTCGAATTGAAGAAACCAATGCACACACATGACACCATTGATCCACCAATCAAGCCACCTTGAAATTAGCACAAAATGTTCAAAAAAGCATCAATTCAATGACTAACTAGTATAAAAAATATGTTAATTAAGCTAATTAAATGCAATTCAAGCATTTAACAAAGGTTTAGCTACAACCAATCCTTCAGATACATTAAACTAAATTAGTCCAACATCATAAAATTTATCCTAGGACCTAGAAATCACAAATACAATGTCGGAATAAAGGAATGAAAGAGGCAAAACTCCCGTATTGAAGCTCCAAGTTCATACCATTGCTACTTGCTACAAGGATTGAAAAGCTTAGCTACTGCCACTCATGGATAGAGCCTCAAGAATTAAAGCCATAAAAACTCCCAAAAAAATATCAAGCTTAACAATTAAGATGGAAAATGACAAGGATTCATCGAGGATGGAAGATTCAAGTAAAGGAGGCTGAAGAAATAAAAAATAATTGTGAATGACTGAAGTAAGAAGCTGGAAAGGTGGAAAGTGATGGATGAAGGTGATGAAAGGTGGTAAAGATGATGATGAGATTGTTAGATATGATTAGTTTTGATGATGTCAAATATAGATGTGAAATGATAAGAGCAAAACAAAAAGTTTATATAATGTATTTATTTGACTAATTACTGTGTTTAATGTGAAATATCATGTAGATTAATTAAGTTGAATTATGGAGGAAGAATGAGGAGACAAAATTATCAAATATTCAAAGAAGTTATTGAATTGATAAGAATAAACAAAAGGATGAAGAAGAAAGAAACTGAAGATAGTCAAGAAGCTGCCTACTCGGATTATGGAGAATGATTATCAAGAGGAAAATAAAAAAGAAAGATATTGAAGAAAGAAGAACTTGGAAGATCTACCAAGAATATCAAGATTCAAGTTGTTAGAAGAAATTTTGAAGATTTCAGAAATTTGAGGCACTGTTTTCCACTGTAGCAGTTGGCACTGTTTGGCATTGTAGCTACGGTACTGTAGCCAACACTCGAGTGAGGCAATGTAGTGCTTGAGTGAGGCACTGTAGCATACAGGTACTGTAGCATGCAAATCACTGTAGTGCTCGAGGTACAAAGAGGAAGTACAAAATCACTGTAGCAAGTGTGGCACTGTAGCACTCGAGTGAAGCAAGAATACACTCGAGTGTTGGGCTACTCTGTTCAGCTCTGTTTTACTTTCAGCCTGATAGAGGTTTGGTAATTTGCCTAGATCTTTGAAACCACACATCGGATTGACCCAAAACTGGTGGTATATGAAAGAAGACTCACAACACGAACAATGTACACCAAGATAACATTGAAAGAAGCTCAAATGAAGGAGATATCATCCGTGGAAGGTAACACTGAAATCACCATCACTTTTCAAGATAGGTTCGGTATTTTGAACATAACTCACAAACTACACATCGGATTGAGACGAGACTAGTGTCATATGAAACTAGACTCAAAGGGCTTTCCATAGATATGTACTTTTTCTAATTTGAAATTATATTCTAGGAGCTATGCCTTCTGGAAGTTGACGCTTGTGCAGTCTAGTGCAATAGACACTCTTTCGATCATAACTTGTAGAATACAAGGAGTTTGGAGCTGATTCTTTTTGCATTGGAATGCATATGGCAAGAGCTTTCTTATGATACATCATTAGAATCAAATAAATAAATTTTGTCTAATGTGGCCCCACATCACTTATGAGTGCAAGAACGCACTTTTGAAAAATGTCATGCGAGTGTTGTCCAGAAGCGGCTGAAGTGTGGAGAAATCTACAACACTCGAGCATCAAGTTGCTTTGCACTCAAGCACATGCAAGTGTTGACATGAAAGTGTTAACTTGAGAAGAAATATGACTAAAGAAACGTGAGGCGCACTCGAGTAGGACTGGTTGCACTCGAGTGATGACCAGAATTGTACTCGAGTCCGTGCGAGTGAAGAGCAGCGAGTGTTTGCCCGAGAGGAAGCCAGAACATGAAATTATACATGCATTCGAGTGAGGCTTCTTTGCACTCGAGTGAAGTCTTGATAGAACCAAAACGCAGAAGTACAGACTCTCATAACCATCAATCTAAACGTGGTTAAATGTTATACATTCATTATATTTTCACTTGTTATTATTCCTAAACGTTAACTAACTTATATTTCAAGTGAGAAACAAGAGATTAATCATTTGGATTGTATCTTCAAGTATGGATGGAAAAAGTCTTCACTCAACATGATGAGTCCCAAAAACCAGAAATTCAGCTTTTGACCAATGATCCAACATACTCATGACTAACTCTTCATCATATTAATGATTAAGTATTTTGCAGTGTGAAACAAGAAATTTAACGTTGAGATTACAGATTCAAATGAAAGAGTCAATTGTGGCGGGCGGCATCATTACACACCGAGTATCGGCTACCTACCACGACAAAAGATTGAACCACCATGAGAGATTGTCTGGAAAATCAAATGTATTCATCCCGCTCCACAATGTGATGTACAGCTCATAATGAGACATACCGCTCTTCAACGAGACGCTCCGCTCTGCAACTGACATTTCATAATGGCTCGTTATTCAAATGTACACAATGGTTAAATAAAGCAATGGGACTCCAACGGACGAATGCTTACAACGGTCATGATCTTCATCAGCTATAAATGAGAGAGCACTCAAAGTCGATGAGAAAGAGAAAACAGAGCAACGACTCTCTATTCTGCAGTTTCTATATTACTTATCATTGAGAGAGTGATTATTTGTATTGTACTTTAGTGAGCATTATATCCACTCTGTGACAGAGTCTGTAAACACTTTCAACTATATTTCTGAGTTGCTCTCAAGGTAGAGGGACCTTGAGAGGGTTGATTTCCTTACGGGGGAAGTTGTAGAGAGAATTGCTAGTAAGACATTCTGCTCGTAAGACTTACAAGGTGCAAGCAGTAGATAACGTTGCTACTCATAAGACTTACAGGGGTGTAAGCAGGAGAGAACATTACTGCTGGTAAGACTTGCACGAGTAGGTAGGAGAGGATTGTTAGAACAAGCGTTTCACCCAAGAGGGGGGGTGAAATGTAAAACTTTAATAGTGAAATTAAAAAGTAAGGAGTAAGGGGAAATATCACCGAAGTGTACACCAGGAGTTATACTAGTTCGGTCACAACCACTTTGACCTACGTCCAGTCCTCAGAGCTTCTCTGAGAGTTTCACTATAACTTCCAAGATTCAGTGGGTTCTTGGCACCTCAGTAAAAGCAAGTTCCTTCACCTGGACACTCGCTCCCCCTTACAAGTTGTAATCCAATCCCAACTCAAGGTTCCACAACCTTAAGTTATCTCAATAACAAATATTGAGTTTGAATGAAATATCTCTCTTACAGAGTGAATAAGAATCACTGAAGCATAGAAATATAATTACAATGTGAAAACAGAGCAATGAACTTGATGATATGTTTGAGTGTGTTCTTCTTCTTGTTTCTCTGTTTGGATGTTACCATATATATAGATATGTTGGTGAAGACCGTTGGAACATTTTCCTTTCGTCCGTTGGAGAGTGCGCAGCCACTATTAACTTTTCAGTTTTTGAAAAATATCTGTTGGCGGTGGTTGGCATTTGAACGTTTCATTTGACTTCCATTACATGATATGATTTCTTCATAGTTCATCTGTAAATAGGCTAAGAATACTAATACAATGAAAGATTAATCATATAGGAAACAAATCAATGAACGTTTGAATGATTTCTGGATTTCTGGGTTTGCCTACTCGAGTAGCTACTCGAGTATTACTTGAAGTTTACTCGAGTATCATCGAGAAATCTTTGATCAACTGCAAGTCAACAGACAAATTTAAGATCACTCGGGTAGTGCATGGAATAACCAATTTTCAAACCCTTGGAAATATATGTTTACTCGGGTACCTACTCGAGTAATGCACTCACAACTTTATTAGTTACTCGGGTACCAACTCGAGTAAACCTTCAAATAAACTTTTGGTTACTCGATGCTTTACTCCAGTAATGTTGGCAGGATTTCAAGGCCGAGAGCACTTACCTTGTTACTCGAGTGCTTACTTGAGTAAACTTACTCTTTGGGCACCACTTACTCGGGTAATGACTTGAAGTTTTCCTTGAAAATAACTCTGCATACTTGGGTACCTACTCGAGGAATCCACTTAAAATAGAACATTAAATACTTGCATACTAGAGTAATGACTCGAGGAAAATGAGATAAAATTATATCAAGTTAATCGGGTACCACCTTCAAGTTTTCACTTACTTTAGTGCGTTACTCGAGTACCTACTCGAGTAACATTGGCAGTGGTACAAAATGCCGAGAGCAACACATTTCCAGACACAGAGTTACTCGAGTACCTACTCAAGTATCATTGGCAGGCCGAGAGCAACTGGAAGATTTTCACATGGTTACTCGAGTAGTTCCTCGAGTAACGTTGGCAGGCCAAGAGCAACTCCAAGTTTTTATCTGGTTACTCGAGTAGCTCCTCGAGTAACATTGGCAGGCCGAGAGCAACTTGAAAATACTTACACTATTACTCGAGTATCTCCTCGAGTAACGTTGGCAGATTACTGGAAGGTGCCTCTGGTTACTTCAAGTTTTGTCTCATTACTTGAGTACGTACTCGAGTAATGCCTTAGAAAACTTACTTCTGATCAAGTTTCTCAGCATTTTATCTTAGCCTTTCTTCATTACTCCAATGCTTACCTCAAGTGATGCTTATCCCTGTTATTCCTTTGTTCAAACTTGTTTATTAATCATTTCCTTTTCAAACCATTCTTTTGTTATCATCAAAACATGAGATCTAACATTAAAATTAAAGTTTTACATTTCCGACGAAATTTTAGTATCACCCAATTCACCCCCCCTCTTGGGGTGAAACGCTTGTTCTAACAAGGATATCTTCGGGATTGCTCTGCTCATAAGAATTGCCGTAAGGGGGAGTATTTCAGTGAGAGATTTGTAAAAGGTTTCACAAGTACCCGGCTAAACTTGTGGGATTGTAAAGGCTTTTCTTGTGCCTGGATTAAACAAGAAGATAGTGGATTTGAAAATCTCAGGAGGAGCCTGGGGACTGGACGTAGGCCATCACAGATTGGACCGAACCAGGATAAATCACAGTTTGCATATTCTCTTCCCTAAGCTCTTATATTTCCAGTATATATTATTTAATCTAACTGTTGATTTATGATTCATTACCTTCATACTTATTACTGATACTAAGATGCGAAAAGATTTTCAAAGTTCTTAAGTTTTTATCTTACACCGAATTCACCCCCCTCTTAGGTGTCAGTCGGTTCTAACATTTGGTATCAGAGCCTGGGCTCTTGTTTAAAGGACTTAACCGTCTCAAGAGTTACAATGGGTGATTTTGGGTGTTTAATACTTTCAGAAGGTTTTGATTATACAATCCTACCTCTTTTGAAAGATATTGATTTTTGGTTTTGGAAAGCTAGAATGACTATTTTTATAAAAGCTTATGATTTTGATATGTGGAATGTTTTTACAAATGCTTTTGATTTCAAACCAAGAAAGGATTGGACAAAAAGTGAAAAGAAAATGTTTTCGTTGAACATTAGAGCAATGAAAATTCTGTAGAGTGCTTTAACCGAAAATGATTTTGAGAAAATTAGATTTTGTTCTAATGATAAACATATCTGGGACACTCTTGATTCTATTTATGCTTCTAACAATTGTGTTGAAGTTGAAAGTATTGACAGTTCATGTGAAACTACATGCTACTCATCTACTGTGCATGAACAATTGGAAGTTGATGACGAAGATGGAGAAATCATAGAACACTTCCATACAGTCAACATGGATAGACAAGAAGAAGAGGATTCCTGAAAAGAGCTCATTATGGACGAACATGAAAAATCACTCTCTGGAGCTCAAGATGAACTTAAGGTAAAAAGTTTGAATTCTTTGTGTGATTTTCGTAAAACTGATTTTTAGAGTCTACAACAGTTTATCTCTCAACCAATTGTTGATTCTATTGAGAAAAGCAAAAATGTTTTCAAATATACTGGAAAGTTTGTTCGGAAGAAAGAATGTTCAAATAAAATCCATTCTAGTTTCTACTCTCATGATTGACATAATACTTGCATGATATCCCATAATGCATATTTTCATACAATTTGCAATTATTGTGGCAAATCTGGTCATATTTCTCACACATGCTATATTAGAAGAAATTCCCATGTGAGAAATAAGTATATTTGGGTACCGAAGAAACATGTAAGGGTTAATACTAACAATCAAGGACCCAAGTATATGTGGGTACCAAAAGATCCATCTAGTACTTTATGTTTGCAGATTGATTATAAGAAGAATGGACATAAGGGTACGGAGAAGATGAAGAAGAAGCCAAGAGTTTCTCATGCACCAATAAAGAGGCTCATATCATTTATATCAAAAAAAAGAACTCTCAGGGCACCCATTGCTGGAGCTATAGAGAATAACCAAAGAAACAAGCAATGGATAAAAGGAGTATATTCTACCTCAACGAAGGGCTATCATAATGTACCATTCAACTATCTTAAGAAGAACAAGAAGAGGAGTATCTCTCATACACAAAGAAAAATACTCTCAAAGCCTACATCATATGAGAAAGTTTTGCATAATCCTAAAGCCAAATACGCAAAAACAGAGCTTCAAAGAAAGATGCAGTGGGTATGCAAAGGCAACCCTCCAAGTACCTAAGGTAAAGGTATACAAAGGTAAAAACCTCCTACACTGTTATCTTTAATATATATTGAGGTTTATACCTTGTTACCTTAGGAATGAGCATTGCACATATGTTTTTACAATCTTTAAAAAAATCATACATAAAGAGTTGCAATGTTCAATAGTCTAACTTGTTATGCATATACATACTTCATAAGAGAACAATGTTTATGCATAAAGTCATACTTAATTCATTATGTTCAATTTCTTTGAAGTGACTATATTCTTAGAGCATGTGAATTATGATTCTTTCAAGCTAACCATGAGTAGATCCAAATAGAATTGGATACCCAAGGAAGAAAAATGGTTATATGATTTTTGCAGGAATAATTTGAAAAAGAAGCATGACACTCGAGTGCAGAAGTGAACACTCGATTGCAAGGCATGTTAACACTAGAGTACTGGTTGGTCACTCGAGTATGGATTTGAATCTTATTCTCTGCTTTTAGATTGCAAAACAGGGATTAACAGAGTGTGTAGAAACCCTAAGGACACTCTCAAATTCATCAATAGTACTGTCACACACTCGAATGAGATGTGAGCACACTCGAGTATTTGAAGAACTCACCTGAAAGTGCATCAAGAACTCACAAATGCCATAGGTATAAATGCATAAATTAGCTTCAAAACATGGTTTACTCAAGTGATCTTGGAGGACTTGGGTACAAAGATACAAGGAGATGGAAATTAACTTGAGTGTCTACAAGTTACACTCAAGCCAGGTTCACTGTATTAGTAATTAAAATATCAACAATTGCACCCATTCTTTTCAACTCAATTTGAGTGATAAATTCTTGCTCATTACTATATACCATTAGCAGTCAATGATTTATGGTTTTCAAAATATTTTCAGATTGCTAAATGTATTGAAATAGAATTGTGCATAATTTTTCTATGCATTGGAAATTTGAAATGCACATTTCACTAATGTACTTGGATTTCAATTCATTCTATTTATAAAAATGCATATATATTATTTGAAAATTATTCATATCTTGTTTGCATTCAAATCGGTTTCAAAATTGGAAGTTAATATTTTTGTATATTGAAAGTCAGAAATGCTTCAAATTCATTTACCACAGTATTTTCCCATCATTGATATATTGATGTTAATTGTGCTATCCAATTCTTGAACTCTCTTTAGTCTTCATTCTCTAACATTCTAGACCTTACGTCTAACAAGTTAACTATCTATATGAGTTCCAAGTGTATTTCATTGAAAAGAATTCAACTTGTGAAAGCCTTATGCCAGATGCATAAATCTTTAGTTAATCATGTTATTCCAAGCATTATGAATGTTCATTAGTATATTGAATGTTGATGCATTAACCCTTATTGTGGAATAACATACTAATATTCTTAAACTCTAGTCATTTGGACTAATGAGTATATCCTTCATCATCCATAAATCAATGTACTCATTTTGTTGCTCAAACACATTAACTATTGATATGATCTATCTTTGAGTAACCAGTGTCATATATCTAAATCCTTGAGTTGAATATTCATATTCATGACACAATTCTAAGAGTCAAGACAGTTTATGAATTATTTACAAAGTCATGATGCTCATATAGGTTTATTGAGCTAATACTTTTGGTTATTTATATGACTTTAGCACCTGGGAAAATTCTCCAACATGTTAAATCTGATAATTAACATTTTATCTTAGTTGAACTCTAAAGTGAAGCTCTCTGATACATATTTTATAACTATTAGTTTCCACCATTTTTAACATGAACATTGATTCTAAATAGGTTTTAAAAATGTGTTTTGCATGTATTCAGAATCTCAATTTCACAATGCATTATTATGATTTGAAATTACATCTGAGATTTGAAACAATTTGCTTATTTCATTATCATTCTTGGAAAACTTGATTTCATTCATGATTTATCATTTTATAAAAGTTGATCATTGTGGATAAGCTTTCTACTCTCTTTGATCTGACTTTCATCGATTGCATGAAAATCCTATCAATGACATATTTTCTATATAAAGTGTATTTATAAATTGTCATTGATTATCATCATTCCTAGTATCACTTGTTTGTTATGCTTTATAATGACTTGATTTTATTGGATAAAATTATATCTTGGTTTTTGTTGGTTTATGATACTCTTTGCTTAAATATCATATGATTTAATTATATAAGAGCATAAGAGTTATAATGTCTAATATCATATGGACCCAAGAGAAAGTTGGGTACCAAAGAGCATATAATTATAAGTTTGCAGGAATTGACCAAAATGCTCTACTTTCACATACAAAGATCAGAGGCTAATAGAAGAGGCATGACTGATAGTGTTGTAGTGTGAGTGAAAGTAGAATATGTGATATTGCTCAAATGACACTCCAGCACTAGCAAGTGACCAGCTATTGATCCAGTCATAGAAACAGATGTTCAGAGGACGACACGGTATTCTACCAGAACTGGTCCTCCTGATCCTTCAGTCTTTGGTCCATCTATTAGGGGCTATACGAAAAAGGAGGTTCTACACTTTCACACTAAGTTTACTACAAACAATGCTGAGATCATCATTCAATGATAAGATGAAGTAGCTCTGTGACTTAGTGAACCAGAACTTCAAAGTTCTATTTGAGATGATGGATGACAAAATAAGGGTGCTATGTGCTATGGTGAAATTAAATTTCTCAATGATGTTTGCTAAGCAAGGGGCATATACTAAGCCAATATGCGTATAAAGCCTTACTCTGAGCTCAACTTGGTATCCTTTAAGTAGCAACATAGATTACATCATCAGATCACATATTCAGATAGTAACTAGCCAACAATGTATCAATGGACTACAGAGGATTATGACTCGAGTGATTACGATATTACTCGAGTGAGGTATTGTATTCTTGCTTAATTCAAAATCCTTGAGTTGTATCACTTGAGTATACAATCGAGTAATGATTGAGTAGAATCACTCAAGTAACCACTCAGGTGATATTGGGTTATATCTCTTAAAAACCCTGATTAGCATTATCATTGCATTTCTCTCTAAATCTTCATACTTTCAAAATCATTTTCTCTATAAAGTTTCCAATTATTTTCAAAATCCAGGAGAGTAAATAACTGCTTTTCTAAGACAAGTTTTAAAACCATGCATCAATTAAGGGGGAGCTTCACATTCACTTGTATTTTATATCTTGAAAGCTCATCTCTTTTATTGGAAGAAAATCTTTTTAACATACTTATCCATATTCACCATGTCTTGATTAGTTTTGATGATGAGTTACACTTATATTGTTCTTTTCATAATCTTAATCTTAAGCTATCATATGGAAAGGAACCTTTATTACTTGATTGAACTAACAATTCTCTTTACAAAGAAAGATTAAATTTGTGACAGGAGAATTTGCTTTGCCTAATAACGTTCCTCAATATAGTACAAGAAGAAACTATCAAACTTGAGGAAAGATGCTTCAATGTTTAAACTAGCAAAATATATAGGCTGCAACATTCAGAGCAACAAATACATATGCCAATATAACTGAGCATTGAGCATGCTGAACAGAAGCCCAGCTCACTTGGAGAATCCTGGCAAGAACATGAACATACATCATAGTTGTACAAAGCACAACATCAAGAACCAACATTGCTAAAGAAGCAACAGACTTCATGGAGCACTTCATCATTTTTGCAAATCTACATGAGCATTTCTAAACCTTCTCTCTTTACATTTCAAGAATACGTTTCATATATTTCATTTATCTTGATTATAAAAGTTTTCTTGAAAACCTCTCCACCCTCTCATTAAAAATGAAAGTACTTTCACATAGGGGAGAGTCAATTATTTTCTTGCCTTACTTCACAAGCCTTACTTCTTTATATATTTCACACTTTTTGCTGATGTCAAATAGGGGGAGAAAAATGTAAGAAAAATATGTATGTTGCATTATATATGTATGTTGCACTTCATTCAGACATATTTTTCTTAAAGGATTTGTCATCATCAAAAAGGGGGAGAATGTTAGATATGATTAGTTTTGATGATGTCAAATATAGATGTGAAATGATAAGAGCAAAGCAAAAAGTTTATATAATGTATTTCTTTGACTAATTACTGTGTTTAATGTGAAATATCTTGTAGACTAATTAAGTTGAATTATGGAGGAAGAATGAGGAGACAAAATTATCAAATATGCAAAGAAGTTATTGAATTGATAAGAATAAAAAAAAGGAGGAAGAAGAAAGAAATTGAAGATAGTCAAGAAGCTGCCTACTCGGATTATGGAGAATGATTATCAAGAGGAAAATAAAAAAGAAAGATATTGAAGAAAGAAGAACTTGAAAGATCTACCAAGAATATCAAGATTCAAGTTATTAGAAGAAATTTTGAAGATTTCAGAAATTTGAGGCACTGTTTGGCACTGTAGCAGTTGGCACTATTTGGCACTGTAGCTGCAGTACTGTAGCAATCACTCGAGTGAGGCAACGTAGTGCTTGAGTGAGGCATTGTAGCATGAAAATCATTGTAGTGCTTGAGGTGCAAAGAGGAAGTACAAAATCATTGTAGCAAGTGTGGCACTGTAGCACTCGAGTGAAGCAAGAACACACTCGAGTGTTGGGCTACTCTGTTCAGCTCTGTTTTATGTTCAGCCTGGTAGAGGTCTGGTATTTTGGCCATATCTCTGAAACCACACATCGGATTGACCCAAAACTGGTGGCATATGAAAGAAGACTCACAACAAAAACAATGTACACCAAGATCACATTAAAAGAAGCTCAAATGAAGGAGATATCATCCGTGAAAGATGACACTGAAATCACCGTTACTTTTCAAGACAGGTTCAGTATTTTGAACATAACTCACAAACCACACATCGGATTGAGACGAGACTAGTACCATATGAAACTAGACTCAAAGGGCTTTCCATGGATAGGTACTTTTTCTAATTTGAAATTATATTCTAGGATCTATGCCTTCTGGAAGTTCACGCTTGTGCAGTCTAGTGCGATAGACACTCTTTCGATCATAACTTCCAGAATACAAGGAGTTTGGAGCTGATTCTTTTTGCATTGGAATGCATATGGCAAGAGCTTTCTTATGATACATCATTAGAATCAAATAAATAAATTTTGTCTAATGTGGCCCCACATCACTCACAAGTGCAAAAATGCACTCTTGAAAAATTTCATGCGAGTGTTGTCCAGAAGCGGCTGAAGTGTGGAGAAATTTACAACACTCGAGCATCAAGTTGGTTTGCACTCGAGCACATGCAAGTGTTGACATGAAAGTGTTAACCTGAGAAGAAATATGACTAAAGAAACATGAGGCGCACTCAAGCAGGACTGGTTGCACTCGAGTGATGACCAAAATTGCACTCAAGTCCGTGCGAGTGAAGAGCAGAGAGTGTTTGCCTGAGAGGAAGCCAGAACATGAAATTATACATGCACTCGAGTGAGGCTTCTTTGTACTCGAGTGAAGTATTGACAGAACCAAAGCGTAGAAGTTCAGACTCTTATAACCATCAATCCGAACGTGGTTAAATGTTATGCATTCATTATAGTTTCACTTGTTATTATTCCTAAATGTTAACTAACTTATATTTCAAGTGAGAAATAGGAGATTAAACATTTGGATTGCATCTTCAAGTTTGGATGGCAAAAGTCTTCACTCAATGTGATGAGTCCCAGAAGCCAGAAATTCATCCTTTGATCAATGATCCAACATACTCATGACTAACTCTTTATCATATTAATGATTAAGTATTTTGCAGTGTGAAACAAGAAATTTAACGGTGAGATTACATATTCAAATGAATGAGTCAATTGTGGCGGGCGGCATCATTACACACCGAGTATCGGCTACCTACCACAACAAAAGATTGACCCACCATGAGAGATTGTCTAGAAAATCAAATGTATTCATCCCACTCCAGAACGTGATGTACAGCTCATAATGAGACATACCGCTCATCAATAAGACGCTCTGCTCTACAACTGACATTTCATAATGGCTCGTTATTCAAATGTACACAACGGTCAAACGAAGCAATGGGACTCCAACGGACGAATGCTTACAACGGTCATGATCTTCATCAGCTATAAATGAGAGAGCACTCAAAGTCGATGAGAAAGAGAAAATAGAGCAACGACACCAACATGCGAATAACATGAATCCTCTGCTTCTACCCAAACACTCTCTGTTCTGCAGTTTCTATATTACTTATCATTGAGAGAGTGACTATTTGTATTGTACTTCACTGAGCATTATAGTGAGAGAGTCTGTAAACACTTTCAACTATATTTTTGAGTTGATATCAAGGTAGAGGGACCTTGAGAGGGTTGATTTCCTTACGGGGGAAGTTGTAGAGAGAATTGCTAGTAAGACATTCTGCTCGTAAGACTTACAAGGTGCAAGCAGTAGATAATGTTGCTTCTCATAAGACTTACAGGGGTGTAAGCAGGAGAGAACGTTACTGCTTGTAAGACTTGCACGAGTAAGCAGGAGAGGATATCTTCGGGATTGCTCTGCTTATAAGAATTGCCGTAAGGGGGAGTATTTCAGTGAGAGATTTGTAAAAGGTTTCACAAGTACCCTGCTAAACTTGTGGGATTGTAAAGGCTTTTCTTGTGCCTGGATTAAACAAGAAGATAGTGTATTTGAAAATCTCAGGAGGAGCCTGGGGACTGGACGTAAGCCATCACAGATTGGACCGAACCAGGATAAATCACAGTTTGCATATTCTCTTCCCTAAGCTCTTATATTTCCAGTATATATTATTTAATCTAACTGTTGATTTATGATTCATTACCTTCATACTTATTGCTGATACTAAGATGTGAAAAGATTTTCAAAGTTCTTAAGTTTTTATCTTACACCCAATTCACCCCTCTCTTGGGTGTCAATCGGTTCTAACAGAGATGAAAGCTCCCTCTCCTCCAGCTGGTTTTCGATGCCCCACTCTGCTTTAAATGTTTCTTGTTGAAACTCAGTTTGAAGTAGAAGCTAGACGGTGGAAGAGGGTCGCCGGGGGTGATAGAGGTGAAGGTGAATGTCATCGATGACGGAGTGAGGAAGAGGACGGTGAAGTTTAGAAAATAAAGGTGAAGGTCAGGTGGGGTTATGCTCTTTCACGGTGTTATGTCTTTGTTTTCAATTTCTCTGATGTCTTCTGTTGGTGTGTAATTCTGACCGCTAACGCAGAAAATGCTGCGGTTTTGATCAGGGACCAAACTATAATGTTCAAAAGTTTATGGTGCTAAACTGTAATTTCTGCAATTTGAGCCCACATTTCCGTTTTCAAATTTGATCCAATTTCTTCAAGCACCTACTATCAAAAACAATTAATCCAATATCAAATCTTCTCAAAAAATCAATGATTAAGAGTAATTACAATTACTTTGACAATTTTGCTTTTTTAATTCTAATTTAATATATTTACTCTTAATCTCAATTTATCATAAGAAAGGCATTTTAAACTCAATAAGTACGACAAAATCACTAAATAAAGTGCAAAAATATATAATAAAAATAGAGATTTGTCAATTAGCGATGAAAATTTAACGACATATTTCACTAAATATTTTTGTTGCTAAATTAGTAACGAAATTCCTTTTTGTCACTAATGTTTCATTGATTCCATCACAAATTTTCTATTGATGGAATTACCGATGGAATTAGTTTTTTTGCTAATTTGTCACTAAATTGTTTGTGACACAATTTTCTGTTGCTAATCGAATTCGATCACTAATCTACTGCTAATGTCAAATTTCATTATTTTAGCTAGATTATAGCGCTACTACAATTTATGTAATATCATAATGAATAATATAATGACTTAAATATATTCAAAATTACAATATAAATTGATATAGTTATGGGGTTGGCGTTAACTAGGGCATATCATTGATCCCATCATTAGAAATGTAATGAGAAAGAAAGACAAATCCTCATAAAATTCGTTTTATACTTCAATAAAATCAATTTGGTTAAAACAATGTTTGATCCTTGTAATTTGTCCTTATTTTAGTTTTGGTTCCTATATATAGTTTCAAATTAAGCCATAGGTTTTGGTTTATCAAGAGGCATAATAGTCTAGGTATTAATTAAAATATATAGGATAACATTATAAACAAAAATAAACTTGAAGAATAAAAATCTATGATTTGAAACTATAATGACCAAAACTAAAATGAGGGCAAAATTTAAAGAAAAAAATTATATTAACCCAAATCAATTCCTCTTAAACCTTCATAATTACTAAACAAATAAGATAAGAATATTAACAACTTTTTTATGAAAATTAATATAAAAAATAATTGTATCGTCTGTACAAAACATATATACTAAAAGATGTAACATAGGATATAAACTCAAAATCGATAAATAGACTTTATAATATAAGAATTATGAAATTTGAATGATGAAACATGTGAAATTCTAATTAAAATAACTGATTAATAGAAAAATAAATTCATAGAAACATAAATTAAAGTTTAAAATTTATTTTTTTAGCCAATGTTTCTACCTTGGTTCGAACCGTTGACCTTATGCACGCCAAAAGCGTTCACCATTTGAGTTTGGTGGGAAAGTTGGAATAGGCCTTTCCCCCAAAGGTAGGGAAATATTTCATCCCTAACCAAATTTGCAACAAAAATTCCATCACTAGTCACTTGTGTGTTTTTTTTTACTGTGTGCTAGAAGATGAATGAGTTTCGTCTAAACAAAATTCAAAATGAGTTTAACTTGATACATATACATAGGAAAATGCATTGAGATGGAACTTAGGATATGTTTAGATTTGTAACTTAGATTTTGGCCGAGAAGGTATAAGAGAAATATTTGGTAATGCAATTTAGTGAATCATTGTGTAATGATAACTAAAATTTGCAAATTCCTTAATTAAATGGGAAGGATAAGTATTTCACAAGAATATGCATTAAAACAGAACATGTATACTAATTAGGATAGACCAAGCTAGGATAATCAAGGGTTAGTATGCAAGTAAAAAAGTAGTCTGCGCCTTGTATTGTTAGGAAATTCCATATGTCATGTTATTTGGTTAAAGTAATTGTAATAAGTTCTCCCTTAATTGGAGACCAAGACCGAAAGGCACTATAAGAGTAGAAGTGAAGCCAAACACAGAATTGTTGAACAAGCTAGGAAGCTGCAATACTACTCGTATACCTTCTTTGTTAGCTCGTCTAATTTCTTGAGTCAAAAATTACGTCACTGGCACTACTACAGATTCGTGTATATATAACATTAGATAACTAATGATTACAGTGAATAAACGTCATGTATGTCAAGGTAGAGGTCGCACAAGAAGATGTAACGCTAAAACTTAACGGTTAATTATACGCACCGGCATGTATCGAGAGGCAGAATTCGCGAAAACACAAAAATAAATGTTTTAATTATTAACCGTCATTTGTTTAATGACAAAAATAATAGTTTGGAGAAGCATGTGTTGTGTGCCTTAGTAACCTCTTCAAAAATAAACAAAGGATTGTAATATAGGATGCAATCCCGGATCGTCTCTTGGTAAGTCTTTTATTAATTACTTAGGAACTAAGTGTAATGATTGACATTAAACAATAAAAAGGGGAAAATTTGATCTTTTTAACTACCAACTACTTTTTGCAATCAAAAATTAAATTGTTCTAAACTAATTCTTTTTGGGATTTTTCTTTAAAATATGAAATGGAATGATGATGGAATTAATGAAATGAGAGAAACAAGAAGATTAAAAATGGAATGAGCAATTCTTCATAGCAATGGCACATGCAATCTCCACTTCAAATAATTATGGGAGATTAAATATGCTAGCTTCAAAAGATTTTAAGGGCCACCCCTTAGACTAGGCCTATCTTAGATTAATTAATATCAAGCCACCTTGAATATTAATTTCTCTAAATTAGGTTGATTAAGCACTCTAGCAATTAATGAACATAAAATTGTATTTAACTTTTAATCCAATAACCGAGCTACCTCACATTACCACTTGATTTTCTCATTAGTCTTAATTTAACCATGGCCACCCCTATGAAAAATCAAGATTAATGATGCTAAAACCCAATGCTAAACACAATTAATAAATTCATGTTCAATAAACCAATGCAAACACATGACACCATTGATCCACTAATCAAACCACCTCGAAATTAGCACAAAATGTTCACAAAATCATTAATTCAATGACTAACTAACACAAAGAAATAATAATTAAGATAATTAAATACAATGTCAATAATCTAACAAAGGTTCAAGCTACAACCAATCTCCAAATATATCAAAATAAATTAGTCGAACATTATAAAATTCATCATAAGACCTAGGAATCACAAATACAATGTAGAAATATAGGAATGGAAGAGCCAAAACTCCCCTATTGAAGCTCAAAGTTCATGCCATTGTCTCTTGCTAAAAAGCAATTGAAGGATTTAGCTAGGACAATTCATGGAAAGAACCTCAAGAAGCAAAACCACGTTCTTATTTGAGCAACCAGCCATGGAGAGACACTACTAGATAAATTAAATTCATGATGAGGATAGAAGAGTGGCGGGAGACGATAGAAAAATGAGAGGGAAGCATAGCGATAGTCTGGTATGAAGAATTGAAGGTCACCGACGTTATGATGGTGGATGACGATGTGGAAGCATGGATAAGATGGAGCAAAGGTGTGGTTCCTCTTTTCTGATTTTGAAGCTCGTGACTGTTCAAGCTAAGGGTAGAGATGATCGTAGGCCACCAGCGACGATGAAGAAGAGGGCAAACGTTACTGGCAACAAAGGTAGAGTGAAGGTGGAGGTGAGAGATGAGATGGAGATTGGGTGAAAAAAAGGAAGGTCGATGCTATGCTCTCTCGAGTCCTCCTTTGTGGCATTGTGTCTCTAGTTTTTCACACTAGATCTGCTTAATTTCAGGTCTAATCTGAGCTAGTAAAACGTTGTCGTTTCATTGTGAACCAAACTATCAATTTTCAAATTCATGGGAATAGACTGTCATTTCTATAATTCGAGCCCCAGACTGCCAGTTTCAGTTTTAATCTAATTTTTTAAGCGCTTATAACTAAAAACAATTAAACCAACATCAAATATTCTCAAAAATCAATGATTACGAGCAATTACAATTATTTTGACAATTTTGCCCTTTTTAGTCCTAATTTAATGTATTTACTCTTAATCTCAATTTATCACAATAAAGGCATTTTATGCTCAATTATTATGACAAAAACCCCCCAATAAAATATGAAAATATATAATAAAAATAGGGATTTGTCACGGTTCCTACGAAACAATCATTATGTAACACTTATGAATGATTCATCTTCTAACCTTATATCAGCGAAGACAAAAACATAACACTCTTTAGAAACAATCATCATTTAACACTTTCAAATGATTTGTCTTCCCCAAGTACTAGATCATAAATCATAACCCTTTCTAGCATCGTTAGACCTTCATAAGTTATAACCCTTCGTAACATCTGTTGGACCTATATTTAAAATAACATATTCCTTATGATTCTTGTTAGTTTTCTTTATTGGCCTCTTCTTTCTCTCCTTCATCAAGTTAAGATCCTATGGAGCTCCTTTGTTGCCACCACCTCCTCCTCCTTCACAACTACCACCACCTCTTCTTCCACATCCTCCTAAAATGGAGGCCCTGATGCAGACGTTGGCAAGCCTTGACTGCTACACAAGGCTTCTCGTGGCATATGTCAAACCCCTTAGCATTTTGATATTTTCCAGAGTAATAAAGGCATAGCTCCACAAGCATACAGAAATAGCACAAATATACTGATAATAAGTACTTATTTACAATATAGGAAATCCCCATAGGTTTGAAAAATATGTACAAATTGTTCAAAACTACCAAAGTAAACTAATTATAACCAACAGCTACACCTTCTTGATCTAGAATCCTTAATTGTCGGTATTTACCGTTTTGCCCTTGGAGTTGTTAGCTTCTGCTGGAATATTTTCAAGTGTAGAAAAGGGTGAGATTCAAGAATCTTAGTAGTAACAAATAATCATTCATAGGAAATGCGATAAATAAATATGCCAAGCACCATATAACGCAACAGAATAATAACATCATAACACTCATAATCGATATGTGCACATATTCAGGGCCAACAACTGTTAGAACCCCGACTTGTTTGTACCTCAGCTGGGTTCACAACCACTGATTGGGCAATATGCCCTCTTGGCACTAGGTATCATAACTGGATCCCCTTTGGGCCGTTGGGGTACTTGAGCTTTTCCCCCCGGACGGTACTTGTGCTTTTCCCGCACTAGTTAGATAATGTGTGTGCATTATACATATCACATATGATGGCATACACAAAGCATATACAAGTCCATATAGCGTATGAAATATATAGTTACTACCTTAAACCCCTTTTTGGCTTACAAGCTATTCTAAACCTTGTCCTGGCTTAGGCAACTGTCCGGTCCTAAACTTTCATGTTTACAAGAATTGAGTTATTACTCAATCATGTATTATTCTAAAATCACTTTGATAGTTGTCTTAGTTTAAAATTGTAAAATTATCAAAATACCCCTGGGGACCCAATCCAAGTTCCTTTATACCCGGTCCAACTGCATTTTTCCAAAAATTATTACTCGAGCTATTCCTACACAGTTTCACATGTAGAATCCATTTTTGACCTTAGAATTACCAAATTCACTGCCAAAAGATGATTTTGCCCTTGGCAGGCTCTAACTAAGTGTTTTTGGGTTCATTTTATCATTTCACTTTCTAATGCTTTTCACAACATATACCCTACATAATTTTTCCTTCTAAATACAATGGAGCCATCAAAAAATGCAAAATTCTAGCTCCTACTCCTATTTCTACTGCTGGCCAAAACTTAACAAAGGAAAAGGGAAAATGTGATTTTCTTGATTCAACCCTTTAAACACCTTCTTTTTCACTCCTAATTACATGATTAAACACTTAAACACTCATTAATAATGATATGTAGAAATTTGGGTAGCATAACTCCTTAGGGTTTCATAATCTTAATTTTACAAAATCAACCATAAATCAAGCCAATAACAACCACAACAACATTATAATCAACAAGATAATCAAGGTACTTGAGCTTACCTCTTGATTCCTCTCCTTTCTCTTTCTAGGCGTCCTCTTCCTCTTTCTTTTCTCTTGGATTTTTGCTTGCTAAACATGATATTCAAGAGGGAAAAATAGATTACAAGAGGTTTCCATGGATTTTGGAGGCATAAACACTTGAAATCCAACATACTTACCTTGATTCTTGCTCTTGAACTCCTGCTTCTTCAAACCTGTCTCCCTCCCTCCCTCCCTCCCTCCCTCTCTCTTTCTCTCACACTCTCTCTCTCTTTCTATTTTCCTCACTTGGCCAAAAATGGGGTCTTGAAAGAGGATGATGATGATTTAAAATATCCTCTTACACCTCTTTTATTATAGTTTATTTTAATGCAAATTTTTACCATGTGAATTTAACTTTTTGTTTCTTGCTTTTTACTTGGCTCAAGATTATTCCACATGGCATCATTAACTTCCAAGTAAATATTTTTCTCTTAATTTCTCCTTTTGGTCAAAAAATCAAAGAGGATGGGAAATAATAAATAGTTCTTGCATTTATCATAATTCTCTTCCCTCAAATAACTAATTATTCCATCATATTTACTTTTTTTGACTTTTCAAACTTCGTTACTTAGCCACAATTGCTCCAAATTTGGATATTTATCTCCAAATATTGATTTTCCCTTTTATTTTTCTTATTTGGCCAAAATTGGCTTCAAGAAATTGGGAAAATAATTAACTTTTGGGAAATTACCATTTTGCCTATACATTTTTGTATTTATTTGCAGCTTCTTCCTTTTTTTCTCTTTTTAGCCGACTTTTACCCTTATTATTGGGCCATAAATTGTGCTATTCATCTCTCAAATTTGGGCTTTAATAATGGGCTTTTTAGAAGACGAAAATTAGCTTCATGTCTTGTTTTAGCCCAATTTTCATGTGACTTCAACTAAAGGTATATTTTTGTCATTCCAAGTGCTTGCTAAATTCACCATTTTATTTCATTGAATGCCATACATATTTATAAAGAATATTGGTGAATAAAAAGTGAGGTGTTACAGCATACGCCAATAAGCTGAGTAGGAAGTTGAACCTCATATTTCATCACAGTGAGGTTGAATATGACCTGTAGTCAGACCCTTCATTTCCTTCCTTCAATGATAAGAATGAGGAGGTGGAGGAGGAGGATGACAGCAGTGGTGGTGATGACTAAACACCAATATTGGTTTTTTAAAATGTTTTAAAAAATAAGTTAGAAAAAAACACTTAATACTTCATGGTTATTAATTAACAATCATAAAGAATTAGATGACGTGGTCACAAATAATACCATCATACTTAATTAACAGTTCTAACTTAATAAATGTTAATTAAAACTTTCCAAACCTTTCATGTTCCCTACATTAATTAAAACTTAACAACCATGGAGTATTCTTACTGATAGTACCAACATACTTAACGGTTCTAAGTTAATAAAGGTTAATTAAAACTTTTAAAACCTTTCCTCTTTCCCGCTCTGACTTTGGGTGCCTTCTTGTTCTCCGTTGATTGTCATGAGAACCAAGTACCCTTTCATTACCTTCCATTACATGAGATTGATCTTGTTCAAATTCCAATGCGTGTAATGCTGGTTTTGTTCCATCCCTTCTAGATGTCTATTTAAACTCCTTGTTTTGATTTGTTTTTTCTATATTCTCTTCATCATCCTCCACTTTGTTTTCTCAATCACTAAGATGAAATGCCGTGCTAAAAAATTGCCAAAAAATCTCAGCGTCATCCTCCACCCCTTACTCTCCTCCTGGCCAACCTCTACCTCCTGCCTCTCCTGCTCTGCCACCTCCAACTCCGTCTCTACATCCTATGCTTCCTTAACTAGAGGCAATGTTGTAGATGTAGAACATACTCACCATATCATAAGGAGGCTTTCTAGATACCCCTTAAGTATGAATAGGAAGGCCAACCTCATACTTGATGAGTATGGAATTGGCCATGATCCTCATAATGATCCTATCCACTCCTTTGGTGAAGAATAACATGATCTCAGTTCATTAGGCTACTTGCCACTATTTTTTTTTCTTTTTATCTTTTTTTCATTTTAAATATATTGTAAAAAAGGACATATCTCATGGTTTTGACAAAACAACCATCATGAAATAAAATAAACAATAGGTTTTAAATTGTTCTTATGAAATAACCATCATGAATGCAAAGATAAATAACATTTCTTTTAAAACAATCGTCATGTAACATATGGCATGGGAAAAAGAACATAATTACTCGTGGATTGACCTTCTTCAACTCTCAACGAACTTGTCATTTCCAATTTATTCAAACTCCTCATTTTCATGTTTTATTCATCTTCTTCCTTTATTGTCCTTATCAATATGGTGAAGTGATGCACTAAAGAAATGATGGAGAATCCCCCTTGTGGTTCTCCTCCCTAACCTCCATCTCCTTCTCCTGCTTATACTCCTCCTCCCTAACTTGCACCCTTGCTTACTTGTCTTCCTTTTCTCCCCGAACCTCCACCTTCTCCTCCTCCCCCTGTTCTCATCCCTATTCTCTACCTCTGTCTGCTTCTCTTCCTCATCCTCCCCAACCTCCACCTTCTTCTCTTTCCTTAGTCCTTCTCCTCATCTTCTACCTTCGCCTCTAATCTATAGCCACCGCTGTTATTACGTCCACTACAAGCTTGTCCTTGTTCTCTCAGATGATTCAGATCACTCCTCTAAGGATGATGGGTAGGTTTTATTTATTTCCATTTTTTGTTTTATTTATAAAAATATATTAATGTAATTATTTTGATTCCAATATAAAAAATAATAACATACCTCACGATTGTTATTAAAGAACTGTGATAAATCAAATAAATAACATACCTCTTGGAGTCATTGTTATTAAAATAATAATAACATACCTCACGATTATTTAAAAAGAACCGCGATAAAAGTAAAAAATAGCGATTCTTACCAAAAAACCATTATGTAAGACCTTAAAAATTGGAGGTTTGTTAACAACATAGCTTCTGGTTATTTAAAAATAACCTTGATAAAAGTAAAATAATTAGTCGTTCTTACCAACTAACCATTATGTAAGACCTTAAAAACTACTTAACGGGGGGTTTCTTTTGTAAAACATCCAATTAGTTTGAAATTGGAAACTTTCGCACTCAAAAGCTCTAGCTCTTTCAGCTTTGTGAAAGCATCTGTTTAACCTCAAAGTTTTCTTCCTTCAACTTATGGGTTGATATAAAGCCCATGGTTTTTCTTTCATTATACATTTTCATGAATTTATTATAGGCACATATGTTTATTGGGTTTAGATTGGGTTTTTGTTTCTAACTGATTTATGTTAATGGGTTCTTTAAATAAGCAATGGATGTATGCTGATCGGCTATCCAAGACTTACGGGATGGGGTAACAGATTTCCTTGAGTTTGGATATACGCATAATCCCCCAAATGACAATTTAAATATTTGCCCTTGTTTGTCGTACTTAGTGATTAATGGAATTGATCCTACATATACATGTTGGTTGAAGCATGATGAGACAAGCAGTAGGTGGTAGAACATATGAAAAGTTGTGCATCACTTGATTACGACACAAGTGCATTTGAGGTTGGCCGTCTTAATGATATGGCATTAGAAGAGGACCACAAATATTGCCCTAAAATGTTAGAAACTTTGAAGGGTGACACGGTGAAGCTTTTATATGAGGGGTGTATTAGCTTTAACTTATTGAGCACTATATTGATATTGTACAACTTGAAGGTGAAAAGTGGGTGGTCAGATATGAGCTTCACATAATTGCTCGAGGTTTTGAATCTAATACTAATGACTAAAAATGTGCTTCTACCTAAAATATAAGCTACAAATAAGATGTTACGCTCTTCAGCCTTAGCTACGAGAAGATACATGCTTGCCCCAACAATTGTACCTTGTTCGGGAATGAATATACATCGCTAACTCATTGTCCCATGTGTGAGGAGCCATGCTATCAACAGAACGAGAAGAGCCTAAATAAGAGGTTAAGGTATTTCTCCAACATTCCTAGATTTAAACTCTTGTATAGTAATCCTGAAGATGCCATAAATTTAAGGTAGCATGTAGATGATCAGATTGATGAAAACATGCTTTGACATCCTACTAATTTTCAAAATAGAAGAAGTTTGATTTAAACTATACTGGCTTTGCTAAAGATTATAGGAACCTACGCCTTTCATTGGCTAGTAATAGGTGAACCTATTTAGAATGCAAAGCAGAACCCACAGCAAATGGCTAGTACTATTTTTTATATATAATATTCCTCTATTGCTTTGCATGAAGTGCAAGTACTCCATGTTGTCCATGCTAATTTTAGGGCTTAAGAAACCCAAGAATATCATAGATATTTACCTTGCTCCACTAATTGAAGACTTGAAGTGTTTCTGGGATGATGGGGTCATGGTGTATGATGCTCATGAGGAAGAAATGTTCAAGTTGAGAACCATACTCTGTAGCACTATTAATGACTTTCCTAAATATGGTAATTTGTCAGGATACAACATTAAAGGCACAATTTGATGTCCAATTTGTGAAGAGAGTATGAATTCAACTAGATTGAAGCATGGCTTGAAGAAATCCTACATGAGACATTGAAGATAGTTGCATCAAGATCATCCTTACAGGCATTAAAACAATATTTCAATGGGAAATCAGAAGAGGGTAGTGCACTTTAACCTTTGACCATTGAACATGTAACCCCCTCCATAATTATATCCGAAATACGCGATTAAAATAAAATAGAGACCAATAATAATCAAATAACATTTACTAACCCATCACATGACGAGGTTTCACAAATACCTTTTGAAATCATTTATAAACTTGGTCTTATATTCACATTTCGAATACAATTACTACGCGAAGATAAATCACATTCATATAAATATCAGAGTGCACAACATAATTATCCCGGCAATCCCGGGTACATACCTTTACTAAAGATACATAGGGCATAATTGCCCATTACAATTCTTCAAATGGGGATTACACAATCTCATCTCAAATTCATAACCCTATATTCAACCGAAATATATATAGTCTTCACAACTCATTGATAACTAACTACCAACTCTCATCTCAAAGGAGTCCTAGCTGATCCCTCCACGAGCCACTTGCCCTGTCTAAATTGTTGGTAGGAGAGGGTGAGATTTGAGAGAATCTCGGTAGGAAACAAATACCATAATGCATGCATGATAGATGCTATGTGTATGACATGTTAGCTTTATCTAGATGCATGCCCCATAATGACATTTCTGCATGCTCAATGTTTCATGTAACAAAACTATGGCCACAGCAAAACAGAAACAGAGCTTCATTTATACAAATATGCTCTACACAATCAAGTAAAGCAATCACATACATCACTACACAAGCAAAGATATCAAATACATGCAAGTAAGGTAAGTCCCCTACCTCCAGTCTTTTTTCCTTGATTTCCGTGCCAGCAACTCGAGGCTTCACATTCGATCCTACAATATCAAATGTACTATTTAGACACTTTCATAGTGTTTATAGGGGTTATATGAGGTTATATTGAAAATTTACTAAAATACCCCTGGGACCCGGCCCAGCCCCGCTGTACCCGGTCCGGCTATACTTTTCCCAAAATTCTATCCTGGGCTATCCTGACATATTTTTGCCCAAGGAATCCATTTCTAGATTCGGAATTATCAAATTCAATGTCAAATTACAACATTACCCTTGGCAGCCCCACTTTAAGGGTTTCAGGGGCGTTTTCATAATTATGCTTTTTCGGCCTTTTCCGAAAAAGTGACCAACTGTAACCCCACCTAATTTTCGCTCCTGAACTCAATGGAATCATCAAATCATTGAAAATCCATCTCTAACCTCTCCAAACTAGCCTTGGCCGAAATTCTCAATTCCCCAGGAAAAATTGGGGTTTTTCACTTTCGGTTCCGCAGACGTGTTTCTTTCTACTCCTAACCACTTTATTAAACCATTTAGTATTAATTTGGGCAGCATAACATGTAGGCCAACCCATTTTCCAAATTTACAAACAAAGACAATCCAGTGAAATTTCACCGATTAAATCAACCACAGCAGTCAGAACAATCAAAGATTGAAGTTTCGGAGGTTACCTTAAGCTCCTTCTAACTTATCCTTCTTATGGCTGAACCCTAGCCTCTTTAAACAATGAAATTCCTTGCTTCAAGACCTTAATTCACATAGAGGAATAACTTAGGAGAAGGATTATACACGTTAGGTACGAATTCACCGAAGAAATCGACCTACCTTGTGAGATTTCTCCTTCCTTCTCCCTATTTTCTCCAATCTCTCTCTCACGTTTTTGTTTCTGAAATGGCGTCAGGAAATGGCTGATGAAGATGGAGGAATTGCTTTTAATTCCATGCTGATTTCATATTTTATTTTGATGATGTCATAATTCCCATTTTTGGATTTTCTGGTAGATTTTCAGCCTAAATTTTGAAAAATCATAACTAATTCTAGAAAAATCGAAATGAGGTGATTACAAAGCCAAATGAAAGTTATTTAAGTCCTATTTATAGGAAAAATATGGACGATTATTAGAAATCACCACACAAATACAGAATTACACAAAACTCAACACTGCTCCAAAACAGAGTCCAGTTTTGATCTCAAACTTTGGACAGACATATCTCCCAATTCCCAAAACGAAATGGTACAAATTATATGTCCGTTTTCAATCTTGGGATGTGAACTTTAAGACTGAAAAGTTTCAGAATTTTTAGACACCATTTGGTCATTTCAAACATTAACAAAAACTGACTGCCCAGAATAGAGTTTCACTGGACAGAATTTCAGATTTTGCATCTTTGCTTCCAATGGTTCCATTTTCATACCAAACATCATTCCCACATAAATTTTCACAAGGAATCCATTGGAAACACCAAATCAATAAAATTCACATCTCATTAACATGTTTTCACAACAATTTCAACATGTCAACACAATTCACATTTCAAAACCTAACATTGCAACTTTTCCATTCCAAAGTTCCAAACCAATTTCAATGACATCAAAACACACTATGACACCATTTCCAACACAATACCCCATTCAATTCTTCCCTCTATTCTAAGTCAATTTGGATGTTAATCCACAAATGAACTCAAATACAGGGTTTCAGCGCTGCTCACAACACACACGAATCATATTCGAGTGCCAAATCACATCATATTCTCGAAAAGGGTTATTTATCACTAACCCTTTTGGAGTCATTAACCCTTAATCACAATTTGGGATCTTGATAAACTGGGGCTTAGCAATCCACTAATCTCAGGCTTATTTTCTAGCCTCGAGTCTCAAAATTTGGGGTTTTATAGAACATGTATATCAAAAGGTAAACGATATAAAATGTATATTTAGCAAACCTTTTGCAAGGGATGTTGAGAAGAGCAGGTGGAAGAAGAGGTCCATTTTCTTTGACTTGCCTTATTGGAGGATCCTGGATGTGAGACATTTTCTTGATGTTTTGCACATTGAGAAAAATATGTACGAAAGTGTTGTTGGCATATTACTCCATATTCCAAGGAACACCAAAGAATGCATAAATGCAAGGTTAGACATGGTTGATATGGGAATTGTAAAATCCTTTTCTTAAAACTCAATTCTTAAAACACTTAATCAAATCCTTTGATAATGAATAATACAATTTCACAACAGGGAAAACTTGAACTCGAAGGTCTACTTGGCAAAAAATATTTCAACTCATCTTTCAAAAGATTACCATAGTAGAAAAGAGTTCAACTAACTATTTGGAAACTCTACCATGGTAATAAAAAGATTTCAACTCATCTTTCAAAAGATTACCATAGTAGAAAAGAGTTCAACTAACTATTTAGAAATCTCCGTCATGGTAATAAAAGATTACAGCTCATCTTTCAAAAGATTACTATGGTAGAAAAGAGTTCAACTAACTATTTGGAAACTCTACCATGGTAATAAAAAGATTCATCTTTCAAAAGATTACCATAGTAGAAAAGAGTTCAACTAACTATTTGAAAACTCTACCATGGTAATAAAGGATTTAAGTCCTTACAAGTATCTACCCAAGACGGAAAATAATAGACTATTCATTTAAAATTTATCATAGATAATTAAAATCTTCTAATTTCTTCACAAATCAAACCATATATCATTAGAATATCAAATCTCCAAAATAAATTAGAGTATGCAAAATGAGCCCTATCATGGCAATATACAATAATCTAATATATACTAAAGATAGAAGCACTACTTTTAGCAGAAGTAGTTTAAGCTTCCAAAGTCTCCCCTGATGGACCCGTATGACAACTCTGACCTTGAAAATGTTAAATCAACGGGGTAAGACAAAAGCCTCAGTAACCAACATTCTATCTCATTGGGCATACTAGTAAGTGCCCATGAGGTGCCAAGTGGGACAGTTATAAAATCATAGCATTATTAAAATACCATATGTATGAGTATATATCAGTTCACAATATCAAAATCTCATTCCCATATTCATCACATAAGTGCATAAGAATCAATACATAAGAATTTATTCTTTATCCTCCCTTATTTCCTCTACACACACACACATATATATATATATATATATTCACAATATCATAACCTTATTCTCATATTTATAACATAAATGTACAAGAATCAATGCACAAGAATTTATTCTTTGTACTCCTTTATTTCCTTTGACTGAACCCATGGGCTAGCACTCGCCTATATGACTAGTAGTTTAACTTAACAAGCTCAGCAATCAAGTGATATAGACGGGGATGATACTTTAACTTGAAGTAATAATCCTTCAGGAATTCAATCTACCGGCACTGTCTCTTATTTAACTCCTTCTAATCTACTAAATACTTCTAACTCTTTTGGTCACTAAATACTTCAAATAGAGACTCATACAAGTAATGCCTCTAAGTCTTCAAGACAAATACCACAGCTGCTAACTCTAGGTCATGAGTATGATAATTCTCCTTATGAGGCCTCAACTGTCTTGAAGCATATGCAACAACCTTACCTTCTTGCATTAACACACAACTCAAACCCTTGAGGGAAGTGTCCGTATACAATTTGTATGGACAACAAGGATCTGGAAGGGTAAGCATAGGCATTATAGTCAACGTTGCCTTCAACTCTTGAAAAGCAGCTTCACACTTGTCAGTCCATATAAACGGTTGATCTTTTTTGGTCAACTTGGTCAAAGACATAGCAATTTGAGAGAATCCTTTAATGAATCTTCTGTCGTAACTAGCCAATCCTATAAAGCTTCTCACTTCAGTCATTGACTTTGGGGATTCCCATTTCAACGTGGCATCCACTTTACTAGGATCAATAACTATCCCCTCAGCAAACACCACGTGGCCAAGAAAATTCACTTCCTTGAGACAAAACTCACACTTAGTCAACTTAGCATACAATTGATGATCCCTCAGTGTACACAATGCAATATGTAGATGCTCTCGATGGTCTTCCTTATTCTTAGAGTAAATGAGAATGTCATCAATGAAGACAACAATAAATTGATCTAAATACAGCATAAAAAGGCATAACCAAAAACTCATAATGCCTATAGGAAGTCTGAAAAGTAGTCTTTGAGACATCCTCAGCCTTAATTCTGAGCTGATGGTAGCCCGATCTCAAGTCAATTTTAGAGAACACTGCGGCTCCCTTGAGCTGATCTAGTAAATTATCAATCCTAGGCAATGGATATTTATTCTTAATGGTGACTTTATTCAACTTCCTGTAGTCAATACACAACCGCATACTTTCATCCTTCGTTTTTTCCCTCATTAAACACACAATATGAAACTTACTATTCTACTTCTAACACATGACTCTTCTTCTCTATTGATTTTTGACATTTTATTCTATTCGTTTCCACTCCTAAACATTAAAATTTTCACACATAATTTTCACTATCTCTCCCTCATTTTGCCCAAAATTTACATTATTTTAAGGCATAAACATGTATAAAATATGCTAAATTCCATAATTTCTCACACTTTCTTCCCTCCTAAGGATGCAAGCCACCATAACAAGTGAGTTGACAAACAAAACACCACAAAAACAACTAAATAGGGAAGGTATATATGATTATTATATATTTCCACTAAATGCATTACATGCAAGACAATTCACAGAATTGTTTGGCTTTGATACCAAATTGTAAAATCCTTTTCTTTAAAATCAATTCTCATAACACTTAATCAAATCCTCTTATAATGAATTATACCATTTCACAAGAGGGAAAACTTAAACCTGAAGGTCTACTTGGCAAAAAAGATTTCAGCTCATCTTTCAACAGATTACCATGGAAGAAAAGAGTTCAACTAACTATTTGGAAATCTCTACCATGGTAATAAAACAACTAATCTTTCGAAAGATTACCATGGTAGAAAAGAGTTCAAATAACTATTTGGAAACTCTACCACGGTAATAAAAAGATTCATCTTTCAAAAGATTACTATAGTAGAAAAAAGTTCAACTAACTATTTGAAAACTCTACTGTGGTAATAAAGGATTTAAGTCCTTACAAATATCTACCCATGAGGGAAAATAATAGACTATTCATTTAAAATTTATCATGGATAATAAAACTCTTCTCATTGCTTTGCAAATCAAACCTTATATCATTAGAATCTCTAAAATAAATTAGAGTATGCAAAATGAGCCCTAATGTGGCAATACAATAATCCAACATATACTAAAGATAGAAGCACTACTCTTAGCAGAAGTAGTTTAAGCTTTTGAAGTCTCCCCTGATGGACCCGTATGACAACTCTCACTTACAAAAATGTTAAATCAACGGGGTGAGACAAAAGCCTCAACAACCAACATTCCATCTCATCAGGCATACGAGTAAGTGCCTAGAGGTGCCAAGTGGGACAGTTATAAAATCATAGCATTATTAAAATTCCATATATATGCATGTATATCAGTTCACAATATCAAAATCTCATTCCCATATTCATCATATAAGTGTATAAGAATCAATACATAAGAATTTATTCTTTATCCTCCCTTATTTCCTCTACATATATATATATATATATATATTCACAATATTGTAACCTTATTCTCATATTTATCACATAAATGTACAAGAATCAATGCACAAGAATTTATTCTTTGTCCTCCTTTATTTCCTATGACTGAACCCATGGGCTAGCATTCACCCATATAACTGGTAGTTTAACTTAACAAGCTCACCAATCAAGTAATATAGACCAACCAAAATCCCCAGAGTACAAGACCGGACCATGGGTTCCCCCTCTAAATACATTAGTGGAGTGTCAAGGCCCTACTGAACACAATTGGGCTAAAGGACTAACCAGTGTACAGCTGGAAGTTCACCACCTTGTTTCCTCTTTTTGCACAAGAATTCACCCTCTTATTTCCTCTTTAAGTAACAAACCATCAAATCAACATTCATCATCCCCTCTCATATAAATATGTGTGATTATAACATATCATTATCAATTCACAGTTATCAAAAGGATCTTTTCAATCTCATAAATACATACCAACTCATATAATATAATATCAGGAGTCATTTTCTCAATGAAAATAGGTCTTACAAGGCTATTTATTAACAACATATTTTTAAAATCCACATCACATATCAATACTCAAATTTATAATTCTATATAACTTACAAACATCATGCCAGTATGCACAACAAGAGGAAAGTGGTTACTTCTCGACAAAGCAAATATTATAACCACAAGCTCCGAATCCAAGAGCTCAAATATACGCCAAAAATCAATCTACAACAATGAATTTATTATGTATTAATAACTCTTTGATTTATTGGAAAAATTAATTTATTTAACTTAATCTATAATTTCTAAATTTTGAATTAATTACTCCTAAAAATTTCAATTTCATTCTAAAATCCCAATTATTAATTTAAATATTTTTATTAACTCAAATAACCTAGTTAAGTAATTGATTATGATTAATTTCATTCCCTTACATAAAAACCCTAATTAAGTTTAGAACGTAAAATAACTAAATTATAAATCTTCATCTTAAAAAATATCTAAACCCGATTAAAACCTCAAGAATACTTTTGATAATCCAAATAAATCATTTATCCTAAATTTAATTGATTAAATGGTCCCATTTAGAATTATTTATAGATTAATTATATAGAAAATTCATTATAAAATCTTATACCGATTGAATAACAAATATAAACCAATTAAAATTCACTATTACTCCTCCTCTATATTCCTATAGTCATATACTGATAAATCTTAAACTTGCCCAAAATTCTAATCCTAAAATATTCTCTAATCAGAAAGAAATTACTATCATAAGAAAGAGAAAATTATTTAGAAAATTCTTATGAAGAAAGCTTGGTGATTAGATGAGAATTTTAATATTTTCTTGATTTCTAAAACTGTAAAAATTGGGACGGCTCCCAAATCTCTACTTTGTCAGAGACGAAGTGAAGGAGGATTGGGGGCATTTATAGAATAAACACTCCTCATTTTTCTTGCCGTATGTGGCTCCACAATTTAATTTTTTTAATGGGGGCCGCCGCCCCCATTTTCTTCTTTCTTCTATGGCGCCAACCTTCCCCCTTCCCTTTATATTTTTTTGTTTATATATATTTTAAAAGTATATTTTAACCAAATTTCTCTTTTATTTTTATCCTAAAAATTACTACTAAATTCGTAATTATCTCCAGATTATAATTATATCCTATAAATAAATATTAGAATGTTATAGGAATAAGGGAAGACTTAGCATAAGAGGAGGAATAGCCCATATTTTTCTTTGTTTCGTGGCTCGCATACTATCTAAGAAAGGAAAAAAAAAACTAGCTTTTTTTCATTTCCTTGCTTTAGTCAAGGTACTAGAGGATTACTTTTCAAACATTAGAAGATTCATGTCAGTGAAGGGCTTGAAACTATGGGATTAAAATCTCATGACTGTCATGTCTTGCTGAAGAACTTTATTCTTGTGGCTATACATGGTACTTTGTCTTATAAGGTGCGAGCTTAAATCACCAAGTCATGTTTCTTCTTTAAGTCACTTTGCATTAAAGTGATAGACCCCTCAAAAATTGCTGAGGTTGCTAAACGGAATTATAGCCACATTGTTTGAGCTTGATATATTTTTTCCTTCAGCATTCTTTGACACCATGGTCTACCTAACAACTCACTTGGTTAGAGAGGTACAATATTGTGTCTTGGCCTATTTAAGGTAGATGTACTCAGTTGAATATTTCATGAAGATAATGAATGGCTTTGTGAAAAATAAGAGTCGCCCAGAGGGTTGCATTATTGAACGATATATCTGTGAAGAGGCTGTGAATGCAAGCGATATTGGGGCTTCCCATGTCTCAGCTTAAGGGAAGGACTTGTGGGGAAGGGATCATAGGCAAGAAAGTTATGACCATCTCAAACGAACAGTTGGAGGAAGTACATCTATATGTGATGTACAACTCCGAGGAGGTTGATGAGTCTGTGCATACCTATATACATAAAATTTAGAGGGATAATCCCTACAAAAGAGATAGTTGGTGTGCTAAACAATACAAAATACATTTTATGACATGGTTTAAAGATAAAGTCCTTAGTAAGTGTAATATCCCAATTTTTTGATTAAGGGCAAATCATGATTATTGTGGATAATTATGAATTTAAATTGAATTATTATGTGTTTTATGGCACTATTAATTAATATGTCATAATTATTGAAAAATTGGAAGAATGAAATTATTGGCCATGAGTTGGTAATTAAGGGAGAAATTAATTACTAACTAAGAGAAAATGGGATGTGTGATTAAAATGGCTAATGGAGAGATTAAAGTAGCTAATTGGTGTAAGCCAATAGCAAGTTGACATGTGGAAAAAGGTGTGTAAAAGTCAAAAGGGAATAAAGAAGCTTATTTTCTCTCTCTTCTTTCCTTGTATTCGGCTGGAGGTATGGGGGGAGTACTATTGTTTCTGCTTCCTCACACTCCATCTCACCATCTCTCTCTCATTCTTGCTCTCTCTCTCTCGTCAGCCATTTTTGCAGCAAAAGGAGGAAGAAGAAAGCTTGAAAAAGGTAAGGAAAATGGCTTCTATTGCTCAAACTTCCTTCTCTAATATTGATCCTTGAGTGATGAGCTTCATTTTGGTGGTTGTAGCTTGTCCATTGGTTGTGGTTTGTAGCCACACAAAATTTTGGAAAGTAGTGAATCAAGAACTCCCTTTGAGAAAGTTGATAAGGTGAGTGAGACCTATCTATCTATCTAAGTTTCATACCATTTGAAATAGTTTGAATTTTCTAGAATTTTGGGCCCATTTTCGAAAATGAGGGCCATTGGGAGTTTGGTATGTGTTTGGTATGGAATTTGTATGTTTGGAATGCATTTTTGGATAGATAGATTTGATTGGGTTTGAAATTGTTAAGTTTGGAGATTTTGAGAGTTTAGTGTTTAATGTTACCCAAAACCAAAGCATGATAATGGAATAGGATTTTGGTGATTTTGACATTCCCATTGGATTCCTTGAGTGATTTTGTGTGGGAATGAGCTTGGTTATTAATTTTGGATTCATTTGGATCACTTGGGAAAAGTTGGAAATCTGTCTTGTTTGAGCTCTGTTTTGCACAGTCCGTTTGTACGAGCTTTTTGAATGACCAAATGGTGTTGGAAAATTCCGAAACTTTTCAGTCTTAAGGTTCACATCCCAAGCTTCAAAATTGACATATATTTTGTGTCATTTCGTTTAGTATTCTGTGAGATATGGTTGTCCAAAGTTTGGGATTGAAACAGAACTCTGATTTGGAGTAGTGTTTAGTTTTTGGTGATTCTGTATTTGTGTAGTGATTTTCAGTGATGGGACATATTTTTCTTTGAAAGAGGACTTATATACCTTTCATTTGGCTTTGGAATCACCCCGTTTTGATTTTTCTAGGATTAGTTATGAATTTTGGAAATTCAGCCAAGAATCAGGGGATTTATTGGCCGCGGCCCAGGAGTGGCTGGCCGCGGCCAGCGGCCCTCTGACCATATTTTAGCCACGGCCCAAGGAAGGGCTGGCTGCGGCCAACCCCTGTGTTCCGGCACTTTGAGTTTTCGAAAGGAGATCTCTAACCTATTGTTTCCTAACCTTTTAGGGCTTTTATTAGAGGCATTTGTGGCCTCTTAAGGGTCAATTATGATAACCAAATTTAAGTGTTTCAAGTTAAATAAGTCTTGGAATAGAATATAACTCTTCGTCCCTAATCATGATTCTAGGATACGACATTTGCCCTAGGCGGGAGAGACCGGCGCCAGAGTACGCCCGGAAGGATCAAGGTAGTGACTCTTCTCTCATTATGTATGATGTTTTGGCATGCATAACTTATCGTTGAATTTGTGAAATGTGTGCCATGGTCCATTACGGCGTGAGCAGGTCAACGTGAGCCGTGTAGGGATTGACGGTGGTCATCTCTAGGTCGGCCGTTGAACTGCCGACGTAATCGACATGGATATTGTGAATCCGACCCGTGGGGCGGCGTTTGAGAATCCAGCCGTGGGCTGTGTGTATCTTACCTGTATGGCTTATGTATGAAATGCATTATATGAATCCTAGCTGTGGTGAAATGTATTGTGTGGATTGCTGTGATGCAATGCAACGTGAGCAATTCAGCGTGAGCAATCGTAAGGGATGACATGTGTCATACTAACCATTGCAGTTGTAACTGCCGTTGTAGTTGCTTGTTGTGGTTAATGATTTGCTTACATGCATTATTATTGTACATTATATGATTGATTTGTTACTACGGGGATTCCTTAGAATCTCACTCTCCCAAAAACCATGTTTTAGACAGGGCAGAAGGATCAAAGGTAAAGCGGGCGATGAAGAGCGGATAGAGCTCTGATTTAGATGTATATTTTGGGTTATTGGTTATCATGTATATGTTTTGGATATTTTTGGGAAACAATTATGTATATTGGGATTGGTAGTATAGTTTTATGAACTAAATCTCGGCCTTAATCGTGAAAGGGGTTACAGTAAGTACATAGTTGATCCTAAATCAGTTCTAGCAAATTGAAAATTTTAGCATATGGTCTAAGCAATCAAGTGACATTTTATGCAATCTACATTATCAATAGGTTTATTTTCTACCCTAAAGAGCAGGATGATGAAAGCAAAATGCAAAATAGTGGTGTAACTTTGTAGCAAACACCATGCATATGTCGAGTTTCAAAGATAGAAATCCTATCTATGCGAAGTTATCATACTTTAAGATGATTGAGCACATTTGGGAGTCAGATCATGTCAGCTTTTTGATTCTCATATTCGGTTACAAGTGGGTTAACAATAATTATGGCTTGAGAATTGATGACTTAGTATTGATATGATTGAATTTGAACAAGGAAGCGTATAAAGATAAGGCTTTCATTTTGCCTTCTTAGGCTAAACAAGTATTCTACATTTGTAATCCTTCTTAATATGGATGGTTTATTGTTTTGTTGGCAAATAAAGTAAATGATGAGGAGACTAGAGATGATGCAGTTGAGGATGATCCATTTGAGGGAAGGTCAATCAAAATATCAGAGTTGGATGAAGAAAATGCATTGTACGTCAGACAAAATCATAATAAAGGCATTTAGGTTTCAAAAGAGGGGAAAATTATTACTTGATAAGAAGAGAAAAATTCAAGCTAAGAAGAGTAGCTTACAAAAAGCTAAGGTTAGGAAAAGAAAATGAGACACTTAACTGCAGTCGATCGTTTTGGTTCAAGCTTCTATTTTAATTTGATGCCTTTTGTTTGTGTGTCGATTACTATGTGTTTTGTTTCTTGCTTATGTTTTAATTAAGTTGATGTTGCAGCTTTGTGCTTGGACCATTTTCCTACAACTAGGCTGGTTTCATTTTTGTGTTTTGACTATGTATTGTTGTTTCATTGTGTATTGTATATGAACACAAGGGGAAATCGATAGCAGAACCCCCTACTTTTGTAAAAAAATGTTACATATATAATTGACATTTATTAGCTACTAACTATAATAATATGTTTCCAAAATACCTAACGATTGTCTTTCAATAACCATTATATATGTCAACATGCCTTAATAGATAATGGGTGCTATATTTGAATTGTTAAAAATGTAAACTTCTACATCTATTTAAACATATCTTCGCTTCTCTCTTTCATTCATTTGAACACTTGTCTTATGTCAAATATAACCTACCAACCTTAGGAACCCCCTACTTTGGTTGACTTTTTTTGATTGTCGTCAGTCATCCTCAGTCAGACCACACTATCCAAAGACGTGACCACATTTCCCAATGATAGTTGCATGAGTTGATTCGCTTGTCCTAGCTCACATTTCAGTTCATTAGCACCCTTGTCTTATGGTTTATTGTAACCCACAAATCTCAGAATGCCACTAATCCAATTGAATTTTCTGACTATCGTCAGTGGTTCTCAGTGGAGCCACACAATCCATAGCCCTTTCCGTACTTCTTAGCAATAGTTGCATGAGTTGCTTCCCTTGCCAAACTCGAGTTTTCATTTTTGAGCCATAGCTAGGTCACATTTCTTTATGTGGTCTGTTCTCCTTATTTGGAGGTATGATTTCCCTTCTCCATTCTACATTCTCCATTATTCACTTTGCATTTTGTAACTAGGTTTTGACCTCAGTCATCCTCATTTTTTTTGGAAAAATCCCTTTTGATTGAAGGTTTCTTTTAGTTATAGGAAATTGTCAAAGATCTACTAAGATTTGACAATGTTGATTTAGTGCCATACTCTTCAATGGACGAATTTACACGTCGGCCATGTGCTAGATTCTTTAGAGGTAAGAGCAAAATATTTTATGCAAAAAAGTCAGTTTGTGTACTGCTTGATGATCCTTTGGACAAAGAGATAGAGTCTTATGATATATACATGAGATAGAGTTTCTACTTTTTCTTTGCTTGTTTGACTTGACTGTGTAATAGAATATAAGCTTACATATTGATTATAGGCATATAATTTAAGATGGATCAACAAATTCCTAACTTTGTGGCTAAGCTTAATGGAAATATGAGATTAAATCTTGCTTTTGATTGCTTCTTGTTGTGCCAAGTGTCAAGTGATCAAATCACAAAGTGACATGTGTCTTAAAAAGTAGGTCCCTATCCTTCTCTCTCCTATTAGGCATCCCTGATTGGTTAGGGGAAAGAGAGGACTGACAATTTCCTCAGACTCCCAGGTTCAGTGTTCGAAAAGTCAATTACTCAACTGAGCCGGGCACCGGTGGATTCTCGACTATTGTGCTAGGTGTCACCTCGAGAGAGTGCCAACACAAAAGTTACTTTATGAATCTCATGATGAAGGGACAAGTTCCACCTTCTTGTGGTGCTAACCTAAAAGTTGGGTCATCATTACTACTTATTAAAGCTACTTTAATAAAGTTACTTTAATAAGCCACTTATCAATGTTTATCTGGGATTCTACTCGAGCTTTTACTAGGGATTGCGTCATGTGTATTGGAGCCCGCAAGATGACCCCAGGTTGGGGTATGTTTGTGGGCCCCATATGGCTCAACATACCAGTATCTTCTTTCAAAAACGTACGGTACACTTGTCAGCCCTAAAAATGCCATGTGCACACCTATATCAGCATATTTCTCTTGACCAATCAGTCACATACCTCATGACATTGCTAGGTGGCATCTTTTAACCAACCAGATGGCATCGTATATGTATCCTTTGTCCATCTCACTGACACTTAATCATACTGCCTACAAATATTGAGTCCTCTGCCCGATAGGGCCAAATAGCATGGTTCCTGAGAGTCTTTGTATCTCCCATCATTCTCAGGACTCTTCCCAAACTGGGCTTAGTCGTCTACCTATTTTAGGCTTATCCTCAAGTCTCCAGGCCCAAAGTTTGGGATATTACATTTCTCCCCTCGTTCAATAAATTTTGTCCTCGAAATTTGAACGTCTATACCTCGGGGATCATTTTAAACACTCGGTCTATCCATCTCGTGGGCAACGTAACAAGCAAGCCACACAAGTAATTTTTTTTCAATCTATCTCTTTTATATGCAAGCTTACTAAGCATGCAACACAATTATCATATTCTCATCAAAGATCTCATATAGTATTCAACAATTATCACACAACATTCTCATAATTCAGTACACAGTATGTAGCATCCACATCTAGGACCTACTGGTCCATTCTCACAGCGCTTGGTTTCTTAGGCCACACAGCCTCTTCGAGACTCTACTTGGATCACTCTGTGTGCATAACAGGCCTTAAAGCCTCTTCAGGACCCTGACCAAATCACAATATCAGGCCCTACAATCTCTTCAGGACCCTGACCAAATCACACTGTATACATATCAAGCCTTACAACTCATTCTACTCCCACAGCATTGGATATTCTGGTTTTATTGCCCAGGGAATCACCCCCATGCCATTAGCATCACAGGACTTACTGCCTCATCTACAACATGGTACAGTCTAAATATTTTATAGCCTTAAGTTGTACATTGGACACACTGGTCTAATTTCATCACGCAAGGCAACAACCATAGCCCTAAGCACATAGGTCTTATGGCCCAAAGACACAACCCCATGTAAACTTGCACATCGGGTCTTACCACCTTGAGCCTCCGCTCACTGCAATTGTCAAATACGTAACATTCTGCCTGCATAAGGACACACTAGTCCCTCAGGTCTTATGGCCTTAGGACATTCAGTCCATCATCTTTGCTATATACATATCAAGTTTAGCAATCTAGTACATACAGTCCATTAGGTATTCTAAATTCATCCTAGGCTCTAACTCTTGCTACTCAAATCATTTATACACTTATGTAATGTTCACAAAGGATGCCAAATAAACCAACCAACCACAATCATCCAGTGATCATTCAGATATCATAACAAATCATATGGCCCCAAGTGTCCACCCGCGTAATAGGCCCCGAGTGACTGTTTGTGCACAATATACAAATCACATGGCCCCGAGTGTCCACTGGGGTAATAGGCTGTGAGTGACTGCTCGTGCATAGCAGATATCTCCATAGCCTGGGCATCCACTCACGCAATAGGCCCTTGGTGACCACCCCATAAATTTTGAATGCTCATAAGGTCTTACTCCTAAGGGAATCACCCCTATGCCATAGGCATTACGGGACTTACATCCTTGGGTTGTTGCCCGTCAGGTCTGAGTGCCTAAGGACACACTGGCCTAATAGGTCTTACTGCAAGCATATATTCATAACATGAATGTATCCAATGGTAAGCACATACATGCAGAATCATTACTTAAGATAGGAGAGCAAGAGTTGCTTTCCTCTATACCGTCACGCATGTTCTTCTTTAATTTCCTTCCTCATCTTTCTTTCTGTAAATGGCACTGGAGCACCCCATGGCAACACATTGAGTCATATAAACCCTTCTCTCAAGGAAACCATTCAATGGGAGACTTATTATAATGCACTATTATTGAAAGTCAATGTTCCCACACCTCTACTCTACGGTTCGACATCATGGTGGCTTCACTCTACAATTTGACATCACGGCAGCTGCACACTACAGTTTGATATCATAGTGGCTCTGTGTTATGGTACTGAACTTGGTATTTCACTTAGTCACCTGATGGTTAACCCCTCTAGTTAGAACTCTCTATAGGTAGCTCTCTCCGATCAAATCTCTCTGTAAGTAGCCCTCTCTGATTAGAACACTTTGTAGGTAGCCCTCTCTTATCAGATCCTCTGTAAGTAGCTCTTTCCAGTTGGTCATCTCTGAATGGAAGTACTATTGTAACGAGAATCCAGATCTTATAAGGTCCCTTTTCTCTAGCAATTTCAAAATCTGCTTCTTTAATTCCGTCATGTCATTTAGGGTCATTCTGTATAGGCTTTTGATAATGGTCTAGCTCCAGGCATGAACACAATTCTAAGGGAATATCATATGATTAAGATCTTTCCCTATACTATATTAACAACTAGCAACCTCGAGAAACCTCATACACATTTCAATACATTCTAGTACTATATTCTAGTACCTCAGACTATCCAGGTCAATTCAAATACCTAAAGAATCAATTCAACTATTGAGTCTGATTTTTAGATCACAATGCAACTCTTAGAACCTCAACATCAGCTGAGCCAAAAAATCACTTTACTCAATTATACCCAATAGGCATGCTAAAAAAATAAGATCAATAGCACCTATTCTAACATTCATGATATTCGGGTAATATCCTCAAAACATTACTAAAGGTTCAACATCATCCATAAGGTTCACAAGGTTCAAACTTCCTTAACAGAACTATAGTGCAACCCTATTCATATTTCAACCTAAGCACTATTTCAGCTTAGATCGGATTCAAACCTATCCTTAACCTTCAATATTACCTGATCGGATCCTCTAGGATCAATATATGGCATAATCACCACCCATTATATACCACCATATATTATACCTGCATACCTTTATACATTTTAACTTCTAGTCAAATGTTTCAAATTTCTAAGGTACTTCCCAGGGGTTACCCATACTGGGATTTCTGTTACTAGAGCACGATTAACCGCGGAGTTCCAATGAGATTCGGGGCATAAGTGCTTATACAATGCCATTTGCCATTGGGTATTGGTAGCCTGTGCATACCTTTATCCCAGTATGACATCAATCTCCCTAGAGATGCTAGGTACTATCCCCACGGAGAAGTATAAACAGTACCAGCTTCTGGGTATAACCCCCTATATATTCCTGTAACATAAGATGGGGATCTAAATCATATTATAACCCAGTATCATAAACCATTGGCTATGTCATAAATTTGCCTACCCTTATTCTCGCTTATAATGCATAATATCAATTCTGATACCATTGCTGTTCTGATACTACCATTATATGTATAGATATATGCATTGATACCGCTATCAAGTGAGCTAGTACCACTGATACCACCAACTACATAATGGCAGCCCCTCTACATACACTGATACCACTGGTACTATCCTAATACCACTATTACAAGTCATGGTATCATTACTGTATGCACTGTTACTACTGATACCATCAACTAGGTACTGGCTGCTCCTCTACATGAACTAATACTACTACTCTATGATACCACCGATACCACCCAGATACCGCTGGTAACATCTTGATACCATATTACGAGTGATGGTACCATTACTGTATGCACCGGTACCATCGATACAACAACTAGGTACTGGTACCACCTCTGGGTGCACTGATTCCACTGCTCTTTGATACAGTTGGTACCATCACTTTGGTATAAAAGCCTCTGCCCCATCCTTCTACAAGCTGGTTAACAGACAGGAGTGGTCTAACTTTTTAGTTTCCTATGCTATCCGTAACTCCTAGTTATAGCAGCACTATCAGAGGATCACTACACTATTCATATGAGTAGATAATATATCCTAGAGTTAGAATACTTTACTCTGACTGGACCTTCACCTATGAGCAGACAATTTCATTGCCAGAATCACTTCTCTAATACCATTAAATGTAGCACCTTACATTTATGCCCCTTTATTATGTATACGAAAACATTTCTATTCTATTCAATTCGTTAAGGGTTTATTTCTGAATTCTGGCTGTTGAGCCGTTATTCTTACCAAATATCAGAGTTTGTTCTATTTCTAATTCTTATTCGTAGTTGCAGTGAATTTAGCGATCCTGATTACGACTTAATTCTATTACACCCATTCGTACTCTGCATATATACGTTCTTGCCATACAAATGATTTGCATATAGTAAATTAATACATGCTTTTTCTTTCTCGATTCTTCATCTTCTTTCCTTCTTGTTCATCTTTAGCATTCTTTTCTTTCGTATTGTCGTAAATAAAATTTTTGGGAGGAGCTGAGATTCAGAAGAATCTCAGTAGCAAACCTTACAAACAATACATGTAAGATGAATGCTAATGCATGATATGCTTGCCTTACATAGGCTCATGTTCACATAATGATATTTCACATGCTTAAGTTTTCGTGCAACATATTTATGGCCACAGCAAAAATAGAAACAGAGCTTTATTCATGCATACATGCTCTACATAATCAAGTAAATCAATACAGTAAATTAATACATAGCATAAATATTACATATATGTAAGTAAGTAAGTTCACTACCTTTTCTCTTCGAGTCCCCTTTTGTACCTTTTCTTCTAACCATCAAAGTTGTTTGAAAATTCTCCCATTCTTCTTCCTTGTCATCTCATGGTCCTAGGTACATAACCATTCATTAGAGCCATGATAAATGAATATCCAATGTGGCTACATAGGCCTATAGGACATGTCCCTTATATTTGGGCCAATATTGGCCTAAATTACTTTAATTGCTATAATTTCGTAGGTTTGACCCAATCTGCCAGTTTTACTAACCAACTTTAAAAAATCATAACTAATTCTATAAACATCCAAATGGGGTGGTTCAAAGCCTTATGTGACCCTTATTAAGTCTACTTTAGGAGAAAAATATCCACCTCTGCCGATTTCACGTACAAAAACCCAGACTTTACAATTAATCCTCATTGCCACAAATGTCTTTCCAAAATTCATGCTTAACTTCATCAAATCATAACTTTTTGTGTACTTATTCAATTGCCGCAAATTACCCATCAAATTAAAGCTCAATATACCTACTTTAATTTTGGAAAATATCAGGGCCATTGGACAGATTTTAAACATTTAAAAACAATGCAAACTCTTGATTGCCACAGGTCCAATTTCAGGATTCAATGTCAAACTTTAACAAATAATATCTCACAATCTACAAAATCAAATAACACATATTTTATGTCAAATTAAAGCTTATGATGTCTAATTTAAATTAGAAAAGTTTCATAAATTTTGGTCAAGGTTTATTTTTCCAAAATGTTGCCACCAACAATATGACTTCCAGAAACATAATCTGGTAATCACTAATTTCAAAAATTCATATCTCTTAATATACCAATCCAAATGACACATATTACCTATCTAATTAAAGCTTGAAAGGTCTACTACAATTCTAGAAAGTTTCAAGGCCATTGGACAATGTTTGGTTACTCAAAAACTCGTTACAAATAGACTGCTTCCAAAAAACGAAATCTGGCAGCATTGCTACTTTGACTTTAATCTTTGGGTTTTCAATCCAACCCTTCTAAAATCATGCTCACAACCTACTCCCACACAAAATCATGTGTAGAATCCATTTCTAAGCTCAAAAACACCAAAATCATCTTCTTTCTAGAGGTTTTGGGTCTTAATGAAAATGAGGGGAAATATAAAAACTCAACAAAACCTCAAGATCCTCGTTTCAAATCGTAGCTTATACTAACCTCTACCTGATTCTACAACCGGTTTGGAATTCTGGCATCAGTCCAACTAACTAGATGGCACAAAACACCTCAATTCAAAAACTGAAACCATAGAAATGAAGCTCTCAGTGAATAGAACAACTTTCCTGAAGGACTTACCCAACGATAATGACAATTCAGGGTTGTAATAGGCTCTGAAGCTTAAGAACTTTTACTATTCACATACCTTTTCTCTTTTTTCTATTCTCTCACCATCTTTCATCCTCTTAAAAATCCTCTTAGTAAGTAAAGATTACAGAATGCAAGTAAAGCACTAAGCATAAGAATTCAATAGTAGAGTTTGTATTTCAGAAAACAATTTGAGTAATTAAGGTGACCTTTTGTAATCAGGAAAGCACGGATTGTCCAAAACCCTAAAAGAGAAATTAAGTATAATATCATAAGAGAATCAAATTAGTTATAACTACCCAATTCAAAAGCAAATAAATAGATGAAGAACATCCGTATAGTAGGAGATGGAAAATAATAACATCCTAAGAGCGATGAAAGTCAAGCATACACATAGCATAATTTATTTTTTCACCGACCCGACAGGTAGTGTTTATTACAAAATAGTACACACGTTTTCAATAACCTAAGTAAATCACAGTTTTCATATTTCACAAATTAATAGTTTCACTAAGTTTACAAACCAAAATCCTAAGCTTAATAGATCCAAATTTTGACAAATACCTACCAAGATATCAATATTCAAACAGAAATTTTCCTTTAACGAGGACTTCTTTTGCCAGCAGAGAAACTCAATTAAAACAGAATTCTCAATCGGGGCTACTCAGTGAGCTATGAAATTAGTCGAATTCCTAAAATCGATCCATAACAAGAAATGAAAGAACATTAATAAGACTGCATAAACTATTCGAATTTTATGTAGCAACCATACCATATTACGAAAAAGGAATTACAATGCTAACGAAGCTAGTTCAGGAGAATTAAACACAAGGACCCCCATAAGCAGGAGTACTAGCCTTAATCTATGAAATTGCAAGTAGAATTCAAGCTTTTGTGAGATTGTATAATAGTAGAGCAAAAAAGCTAAAGCGCACGGAAGAACAAGTTGAAAGTAAAACTAAAAGCCAGAGACAAAAAGGGGGAAAATGTCAGAATTATGTGATGTGGATTGATATTGAGATCCTAACCATAGCTTATAGAAGATGAACCGTGCGAATAGAGACTGAACAAGAAGATCCGAAGGCAACACTCCAGAAATCCATGAGTGAATACTGTTGGGTCTTTTGTGGATAAAGATTCTAGCTCGAGCAAATCAACTTCTGAATCTAGAAGAGCGTTTGTAGTGGAGACGACTGAAGCAGAGGGGAGAAAGAGAAGAGGTTTGCATCTAGAAGAGGTTTCATTCACCCCTCTAGAGCCGACCCATAAATGAGGGAAGATCAGAGTGCTTTACTCAGCCAATCGCCCCTGAACCACACTGGAGAGATCCCACAAACACCGTTGCACACGATGCTAGCTTCCGTTTGCCGAAGTTGTCGCCTTTCAGGGTTCACCGACCTAGCCAAATCTCAGTAATTGAATGAAGAAAGAAGCTCCAATTTCCTTATCTCTTTTCCCCATTCTTAAGGGTATTTTAGACTTTTCTGAAGTGTAATTTATTACAAAATGGTCCCATGAAACTTGACAGTTATTTGTGTTAGATCCACATATTTTGATGATAACAAAGATTGGATATATACTACAAAAGGTTTTGATAATGAACAAAAGAGATTTGAACAAAGTAACTAAGTATTTGGTGGCAGGGAAGGCCATCACTCGAGTAGCTATTTGAGTGATGAAGAAGAACAAACAATTACTGAATAGGAGAAAGCTTCATTGGTAGATTTCTAAAAGGATCACTCGAGTGCTAAACCATCCTTACTCGAGTAACCACTCGAGTAATGTGTACAATACTCATCCAGAGAAGTTTCTGCTAAGTTTTTAATGGTGTCACTCGAGTATCCACTCGAGTAATGACAAGTGATCACTCCAAGGACCCCTCGAGTAACCAGCTGAGTTTTGAGGCAGTAAAGTTTCTGCCAATATTTTGATAGGATCACTCGAGTAGCCACTCAAGTGATAACTCTGAATCACTTGAGTAGCAACTCTAGTGATTAGGTCAGAGTCCTTGACTTAACTCTTTGCCAAGTTTTTCAATGGCCCACTAGAGTAGCCACTCAAGTGATGACTCTGAATCACTTGAGTAGCCACTTTAGTGATCAAGTCAAAGTCCTTGACTTAACTCTTTGCTAAGTTTTTCAATGGCCCACTCGAGTAGCCACTAAAGTAAAGGACCATGATCACTCTGGTAGCCACTCGAGTAATACAGTACAGAGAGTATGATCTTAATCTGTTGTTTATTGATTTGTTATCCATATGATTAATCTTTCATTGTATTAGTTTCCAAAGTGTGTTTATAGAGAAACAATGAAGAGATCATGCATTGAGAGAAAAGTCAAATATATCGTCCGCAACATCTGAAACTCTCACTTAAAAAAAAGGTAGATTATTTTGGCTTTATTACCTCTTTTTGTGTTTAGCCGAGCTGGCAAAGAGAAAGCAACCAGAAATTTCCAAGTGGGATGAAGATCCTACCAAGAAAGAGACAACTACCATGACTTCTTCAAACAATGCCCTAACTGGATATGTTGATCATATGATGTATTGTAAATAAATCATTTCCTTTTCCACTTTTTCTCACATAAATAAATCAAATGTTGATGGCATATATGTTTTGTATCACATCTAGTATAATACTACCTCCTATCTTTAATATAAAATCAACTTTTTAATTCAATTTCTTCATTAAAATAGATATTATACTAAGCACAATTGAAAGTGATAGTAGGCTTTTTTATATATTAGTGTAATGTTCTTTGTATTAATAAATAATTATAAATATTACATGTTAGGCAAAGGAAAAGAATGATAAAAGCAATGGACAACCCAACACAAGTCCTCATTCTAGCTTGCGTTCTCTCAGCATCCATTCTCATCTACCTCAGATTCATCAAACGAGTGTCCAACAAATCTCCGAAAATCAAAAAAGATAATTCAAACCCCATTCACAAATACACAACTTCTATCTCATCATCTTCTTCGTTGTCTTTACACAAGTTCCCACCAGGGCCTCGCCCCTACCCTATCATTGGAAACATCTTAGAGATCGGCTCCAACCCTCTCCTGTCTATAGCCAACCTTTCCAAATCTTATGGACCCATTATGTCACTCAAGTTAGGCACAAGAACTGTCATAGTCATCTCTTCTCCAAAAATAGCCAAAGAAGCCTTTCACAAACTCGACACTTCAGTTCCGAATAGTTGAGCTCTATTTTCACGATCCCTCCTTTTCTTCACGATCCTATTTTCAATTTTGCTCCAGCCGAGCCTTTCCCGATTGTGCTCGAGCTCTCAGCCACCACAAACTCTCCGTAGCATGGATTCCAGTTTCGCCTCAGTGGAGAGCCCTTAGACGAGCTTGTGTTACAGAAGTATTCTCCACTCACAAGCTAGTCTCTACCCAGTTTCTACGCCAAAGAAAAGTTGAGGACTCGATCAATCACGTCCATCCATATTCTATGAAAGGCGAGGCTATTGATCTCGCGGAGTCTGCCTTTACCACAGTCCTCAACTCAATATCGAACATGCTTTTCTCTATGGATTTTGCTGGGTATGGTTCTGATAAGTCTCGCGAGTATAAAAATTTGGTCGTTGGGCTAGGGGATGTACATGGAAAGCCCAATGGTTATGATCATTTTCCTGTTTTGAGTTTTCTGGATCCACAAGGAGTTCGTGGGAGGACAAGCACTTACTATAAAAAGCTATATAAGCTTTTTGATGATATTTTGGAAGAGAGATTGAGTTTCAGAGGTTCGAACACGAAGTCAAAAGATTACAATGGCGTTTTGAATTCATTTATGGATATCATCCAAGAAGAATCTTCGCAATTGAGCCGTGCTGATGTTCTTCATTTATTCCTAGTGAGTATAATAGTTCAGTTTAATTTGAATATTTTTCATCTCCAAAATAAATTAACTTGAATTCCCTTATTTTCTTTCTATAACTTAAGTTTAATTTGAATATTTTTCATCTCCAAAATAAATTAACTTCAATTCCCTGGTTTTCTTTCTATAACTCATTTTGAAAAAAAAATCTCTTTATATGAATTACTTCGTTTATCAAAATGGTTCAAGGTTGTTGAAAGAAGTAATATACATGCATGTATTAAATATTTACATTATAAGATTAATTTGTTCATTGAGCATTTAATTTACTAAGAAAGGAGATATGAATGAAAGCAAAGTTTTCTTTCCTTTTTATGTTTATTTTATCCTACAGTCTAACACAGATCTTGTTTTAATCTAATTTTAAGTCAAACTACACATTCATATCAAAAAATAAAACATCTTCAGCAAGATAAATTTGCTGATCAAGGGGGTTCCAAAATTCATTGTGAGCATTTAGAGATTTATTTTTAAAAAAAGAAAAAAAAGAAAGTGCGCGTTTAAGTAATTTCCTTTATTTTTAATTATTCCTTGTATAAGTTGTGGCATGAAAGTCAAAAGAAAAAGAACTTTCTATATTTTATTGGGATCCAGTTGAATTGGGACAGTAGATCTGGACCATTCAAATATGATATAGAAGGTCCATATGACATCTTTTTTTACTAATGAATTTCAAAGAAAAAAATTATTTTTTTTAAAAAAATGATACTCCCTCCGGTCCTAATTATAAGACAAAGTTGACTTTTTTGGAGAAATTAAGGAAGTCAATTAAATCACTTTAGAATATTTTTATTTTTATTTTTTTCTTTAAAATAATTAATTTGACTAATAAACTGATATATAATCTAAGGATACTAAAAATATAAATACTCTTAAGTGATTTAATTGTCTTCCTTAATTTCTCCAAAAAAATCAACTTTATCTTATAATTAGGATCGGAGGGAGTAGTTAAAAAGATTATCTATATTTTAGATTCTATACCTATTAAAATAATTTAATTTTTATATTTGGTATAAATTTTTATTTCAATATATGTAAAATTTAAAATAATTATAATATTATAACTATCACTTGTAAGAAAAATAAATTTATCATTTAAAAAATTACATATTAAAAATTTTAAATTAAATCGCTCAGTTTAGATTTGAAGACATCTAGATCTCATCATTATGATGAACATTGAATGAAAACCATATTTTCCTTTAAAATTGGTCATGAAAATGAAATAAATATTTTGTAATACAAAATAGAAAACAACATATTATTGTTTTTTTTCCTGGGGCTATTATTTTTTCTGGAAAAAAACTTACCTCCAATTTTTTCTATCATGTTCCTCTAGTTCTCCAATAAGTAAATGCCACTTTAAACACGTCACTGTTAAAGCACTACTATAAAAACTGCTTTTAACGTCTATTTATTGGGTCTTTTAACGTCTGAAAATAGGGGGATATCTATCTGAGCGACATAGAAAAAATTGGTAATAACATCCATAAAACGGGAGACGTCTTTAGACTGGACTTTAGACGTCCACACTTCAAACTGGGGACGTCTAAAGTTTAGGGACACTTTAGACATCCCAAATTTGAAGTGGGGACATCTAAAGTATGACCTTTAAACGTCCCCACTTCAAATTGTGGATGTCTAAAGTGGGGCTAGATTGACTCTAAACGTTCCCAGTTTGAAGTGGGGACGTCTAAAGGTCAGACTTTAGATGTCCCCAATTCAAGCTGGGGAAGTCTAAAGTGTGTTTTAGACATCCCCATTTTAATGTGGGGATATCTAAACTAACACCTAAAGTGTTTTTACGTCCTTTTTTATTTAAGGACTTTAAATGTTTTTTTTTAAATGCCCTTTTATATATATACTTCACTGTTTGGGAAATTTAAAATGCAGAAATAGAATAGAAGAAAATATTGCATAAACTAGAATGGAAACAATAAAAGTTTAGCACTATCTAATAAAAATGTTATCCAACAATCTAATACTATGTACAACAAAAACTCTAATTATATGTACAATATATAGAAGCACCACAAAGTGTGTCCTCACGTACACAAACTACTAATTAATTAATTAATATAAATAAAAACTTTACTCTGACATACGTTGAAGAAGATGTCCAGCTAAAAAGTCTTTGATCAAATTAATGTCTTTTATAAAAGTAGGCATCTTCATTGTCAAAAATCTACAAATTAGAAAATAAGCTTAGATGAAATAATAAATCAAGTGAATGAATTAATTTGCAATTAAATTACAACACCAAAAATATTACCCTATTAACGATCCTCATATGAATTGGGTAGTTGTAATGTCTTTCTAGAGGCCGCTTGCGACTTTTGGGTTAGTACAGTTATTGGCCCACTGTCAACTTCATATAGGCCTACAAGGTTGCACACAAAAATGGCCCAACACGAGATCATGTTTAATTTAGGGTGGATGAATTTTATATTTATATATATATATATATAATATAAAATTCGTTAATAATATTATATAGATATATATTTCCGAAATATATATCTTATATGTGTGTGTGTGTGTGTATTATATTATATTATATTATTATATTGTGTTAGTTTTAAATTTAATCTATTAAGATATATTAAATTTAATAACTAACATGATAGAGATATAATATCTTAGATTTAATTTATGAAGATAACTTAAATCTAATGGCTCTTTATTTGGATTAAATAAATAGGTTAAATTAAAACTATTAGACAGATTTAATTTAAATTGAATTTATTTAATTAGCTCATCAAGATAATTAATTGTTCATTAATTTCAAAATTAATGAAGAATAATTTTGAAATTCGAATATAGCCCTCATAGGTTATAAACTTAATAGAGCATATATACTCATACACGCATGAGAATTCAGAGCCGTAAGGGAAACCCTAGGAGACATTTGGAGTCGCTAGGACATAGTCCCTATTGGAGAGCATTCATTTGGATACCGGTTGTAACCCCCTGCTTATAAACACGTAATTATAATTCGATATCACTTAATTAAGTTGGTTTAGAGACCGTCGAATTGTTCAAAACTCGTTTAAAACTCCCTTTTATGGTAGGGACTTTACAAAATTTTCAAAACCTCTTTCCTGCTCCGGTCTCAAATTCAATTATCGAATATAATCACCTGTGCAGTTAATTTACATTCATTTATATCAGAATATCTAATAGCAATCCCGGCAACCCCCGGGTTCCATTCATTCACTAGAAGGTTTAAAATTCCCATATAGGGGATTACTCAACTATAATCTGTTACTAAATACAGCCCAAAAATAATTTACAAGATTCCTGTCCAACAGGTTTAACCAACACATCCAAAAGTAAATGTCCCTATAGGGTTCTAACCGCTCCGGGTCGTACGCTTCTCCTTAGAGCCACTCGCCCTGTCTGAAAGGTTAGTTAAAGGAAAGAATGAGATTCAAGAGAATCCCAGTAGTAACAAAACATTTATACCACACATAAGCACACAGCATGTAAGCAAATCATCATACAGCAGCAGCACAAATCACACTCCACCCTCATCCCCTTTCTCCGCCGGGAAGGCACACTGTCCTAACCCGAACCGTTGTTAGCTACTCAGGAACTATTGGCGTGGCAGTGCATACACATAGCCTTATAGCTCATATAGCTATCTGGCTTTCACAATCGGCCCGTCGGCCTTCACAAATAGCCTTTCGGCCCACATAATCACACATATCACACCTCATCCTCATCCCCTTTCTCCGCCGGGAAGGCATACAACCCTTGCCCGATCTGTTGTTAGCTACTCAGGGACTATTGGTATGACGGTGTTTACACATATTCACAATGTCGCAGCATACGAATTTATCACAACTCAATGATAATACACACATACAATGCATTACATATGGTATGAAAGAAAAGTTACTACCTCGTTCCTTCCTGACGTTTGCTGGCTCAGTGGGCTCACTAGGACGGCAAATGTCGAATCCTATAAACCAAATTAGGGACAATAAATCAATCTCTTTTCCAAGTTCTTAATTCCATAGTACTTAAGTTGGTTATCATTTAGACTCTTTAGGTGGCTATTAGAGGCCTAAACATATACCCAAAGGGTTGTGAAAGGCTATACCAAAACCACCTTTGAAAAGTGCAAAACACAGATTTTTGGGGTTGGGCCGCGGCCCAAAATCCATGGGCTGCGGCCCAAAACAGCCCAGAAACATTTGGGCTGCGGCCCAAAACTGTCCAGAGACGCTCAGAAACATTTGGACTGCAGCCCAGAATCCACGGGCCGCGGCCCAAGAAAATCCAGTTTCTGGCTGAACTTCTAAAAATCATAACTAATTCAGGAAAAATCGAAATAAGGTGATTCCAAAGCCAAATGAAAGCTATTTAAGTCCTATGTCAAGAAAAAATATTGGCCATAACTAGAAATCACCACAATAGTCCAGATTTACCAAAAACCTAACATTGCACCAAAACAGGGTCCAGTTTTGATGCCAAACTTTGGACAGTTCAAACTCCCAGCTCAAAAAGCGAAATGACACAAAATTTATGTCCATTTTAAAGCTTGAGATGTGATCTTTAAGACTGGAAAGTTTCATAATTTTTCAACATCATTTGCCCAGTCAAAACGTCCACACCATCTGACTGTCCAGAACAGACTTACATTGGACAGATTTTCCAGATTTTGCCAATTGGTTTCCAATGGTCCCTAATTTCAAATCACATACTATTTTCACACAATTTAGCTCAAGGAACACATTGGAGCCATCAAAATGACCATATTCATTATCCATGAGCATGTTCTACCACAATCACCACATGTCACCTTAACATCTCCAATCAACACATTCTCACTCTAGATCATAAAACCACTCAAAACTTCATTCTAACAAATTTCCCTTATTCAACTTCAAATCAAATTCTAATCACTCCCAAGTGTCACAACTGACCAAATGAACAGTGACACTCTAATCAAAACCTACCCTTCACTTAACATCATAATTAGGTTAAATTTCCAGAATTCTCATTGATTAAGCAAACATCATAACATATATACCAAAATTCATCATAAACCTACCTCTTAAACTTGCTGAAGTCAACACCTTGATTCCACCAACTTTCAGATTTTTCCAACAATCAAACACCACTTTTCACAAATCTGAAAACATAGCAAGGGAGCTCTTAACCATTTGAACAAAATCAATTGAGCATTTAGAGTTAAATACTCACCTAGAATTCAAACCCTTTCTTTCTCTTTCTTGCTTAACTTCAGCGAAAATGGAGAGAATGGAGAGAGATGAGAAATATTGGATCAATATCCTATACACACACACACAGCCGACTTGAGAGGGAGAGAGGAAGAGTTTGAAAATTTTGACTCATCCAATGGCTCTCATTTGGACACATGGCAACATCTCATCTTTCCTCCTATGATTTCACAAACTCTCCAACACACTTGATTCCACCTCTTAACATTTAATCCTAGCCATTGATCATAATTACCAAGGAGTTTCCTCTCCAGTAACTTACCAGTCGATCAGTAAATTTACCGTTTTACCCCTGATTAGCACCATACTCCTTAAACCATTAATAATCGCCTTTATATCACATTGCACAACATATCCTTCAAAAGTGTTTAATTATCATTAATTACATCACTTTGAAGCCATTAGCCCTTAATTACAATTGGGATATTACACCGGTAGAGGGAGAAAACCTGAGGTGTTGGCTGCTAAAGATCGTGGAAACCCTAAGTTCAAAAAGGTACGAATCTTTCTAACTCGATTTAAACATTATTGATAGATCCTCGATTAGGATTGGTAAAAATTTTAAAATTTTAAAATTTTTTCGTTGTGCCTGCTGATCCTAATAGCCACTAGGTTGTCGAGGGTACTATAAATCAAAAGTAAATGGTTAAAATCAATAAAGGCATATCTAAAACGACCGTCAATCAAAAGAACTTGATTTGAAACTACGTACCTTTGGATACAACCATTTTGGGTATCTGCCACCTCTATGATCGCGTGGCCCGCTAAGCACTCGATATGTCTGAGTTGTACTGTCATTAAAATGAAAATCAACAGAAATTAGAACAATTCATTTAAGTCAACAATAAAGAATCAATGAAATATAAACAAAATAACTTATGTGTTGAAGACGTTTTTTGTTTCTGCGTCTGGCCTTTTACACTAGGAACCAAACTAGTAAACTATGGTGAGCTGAGACAGAGAACACACACACTCCAGTGGTAACTATAACAACATATACAGATTAAAATAAAGTTAGATGACAAGGCAATTATTTATTAAAAATCTTAAATAGGCAAAATTAAAATGCATACTCTTAAACAATCGATGCTATATAACAACGATAGTTATTCTCTCCCATTGTGAAGCCCGCATAGTGAGTCCTTGCTGCCAGTGTATTCTTATCCCTTGTTGTATTTGCAGGACACAAGAATTCATATAAATCATGTCTTTGCATGTTAATGCATATACGATGGAAGGAGCTATAATAGAATTAAAATGATGAATGTATTAGCTAGTAAATATATAAAACCAAAAAACCGCTTCACTAAATGAAGGAAAAAATGGGAAATAAAAAAATTATAGGATTGCAAATTTGACCCATCCTACATCTATCTCCTCCAACTTAATGAACTGTTTAAGGTCTTCTTTATCAATTGTGAAGGGATACTCTAATTTTTAGCCCATAATCCCTAGAGGCATATGCAAATCCATTTGGCAAATGCCTTTATAGATATGCTGTAGTCATGCTAAGAAGGGTCATTTTCCTGCTTCCTACTTGTTCTTTTAGAACATAAAAAAACATATTGTTAGTAGGATGTGAACAGATCTCAAGTAAAAGTGAGGTAGTTCCTACTATTGGAGGTGTTGCCGCTGAGCCAATAAGAATTATAGGCCAAAGGATGAAAGATCCTCTCGCATGATCTATCATGGCAACCTCGTCATTAGGAATAGGGATGGTTGTACCTTCTTCCCCCTCTCGAACACACGTCACAGTCACCCTACATAAATGCCGTGGAATTTACTGATGATGGTGGGTGGTAACTTGTGTGTGAATGAGAGCATCTGCAACTACATGTAGCAGTGGGGCATCCAAATAGAGAATGGAAGGTTCACCTAGTGTTGGAGTTGGAGAGGGGTTGCCAAGTGGTTCCTCCATCGGGTTGTAACTTCCTTTGGTACTGTGGAAGGTCAGGGATGAATGGGTTCTACGCTCAAAAGTTGCCATCTGCGATTCAAAATTCTTTGTCATTTCAGCTCGTAGCTTTGGCAATAGCTCTTGTCAAAGCTTGTCGCGAAGGTTGACCTCAAGCTCTTGTGAGACTTCCTGGTGAATCTTGGCCACAAGCTCCTTACTGGGTTCAGCTTGTGAAGAATAAAAATGTGAGGCTCGGCCAAAATACTTCACGACACAAACTCTCCCAACCTCCCCTCAAACATGACCAAGGTGATCTGCCTTCCCAATCGCCATTAACAAGATGCCCATCTCTCCATTTGGAGTGAATGAACTTTGGCTACTATGATCTTCTAGTTCATCCTGCAGCATAAAGGTTATTGTAAATGAAAATTAAGCACTCCCAATAAGAAAAAAAAATTTATACTTATGTTATAACTACTTACAATCCTCGTAGAAACCTCCGTAACAATCATATTTATGTACTTCCCACCCTTAATCCCCCCTACTTTCCATTTTTTGTGACTTGGAGGAGGTGGTGGGGCCTGGACCACAACGCTAGGATTTGATGTGGCTGCTTCCTTCATTTTCTCCAACTCTTCTGCCATCATCCTTCACTCAAGATTCTGGTAACCACCACGAGGCATGCAATGCTGATACTTATTAGCTACTTGCCTCTCTATATTTTCTGCACTTAATTCCTGTGAAAGGAAAACAATGAACACTAAATCAATAATGTCAACTATATTCAAATAAAACACTATGATGAAAAAAAATTTACCAAAAAGTTAGGATCTTCTCGTGCTACCATAAACAACCTCCAGTCCTCTGGAGACAAATACGAATAATGCTGACATGGATTCTCACCCCTCAGGTCCCCTCGAATGTACTTTCGTGTAAGCTTGTTCTTAAAATCTTTCCATTGTAGACAAACCTCCCTCATCCACTCCTTGTACATCACCGCGGTGTTAGGGACATTGAAGGTTTGCTGCAAGGTAAAAACTTAAGATAATTATATTGAAGAAATAGGAATAAAGCTATAAATGCAGATGTATCGAAACTTATATACCAAAAGTTGTTGTCAAATCATGTCTTTCGTTTTTGGTGGAACCAACTTCCAATTATCATAGATAATGTGAACTTTGCTTCGACCCAAATAACCTAAATTGCTAATGAAATGGTCTTCCTCCAGACCAGTTGATTTCATATTGTCATCAAAGTCAATATATAGCCTCTCCTGTTGATGTTGATGATGTGTTACTAATGCTCCCATTTTTGTGCTGCCTCTAACCCTTCTTCTCGCAACAGGTTCACGGCTATCCATTTCATTGTCCTTATCACTTTTTGAGTCACTAGAATTGTCCATATTCCTGTAAGCACAAAAATTATTGTCAGATAGGTGAATAAATTGTAATTAAATAAATAAACTAACTAGTTATAAAACAAACAGCACATATTACTATTTTCTAAGTTAAGCTCTTACTCTATATTGTTTCCCATATTCCTTCACCATGATCATTTCTTACAGCATATTCTTCATCATCTACCAATTCTACTTCTTATATGAAACCTTTTCCTTAAACCACTCTATGAACGTCTTGTTTTGATTAATAGCAATCTGCATGTCATTCTTCCTTGGATTCATGTTCTTCAACTCTTTCTATGTTCATCTATGTACGGTTGAACTTCTTCCATGTTATTCAGGATATATAAGTGTGCTTGCAACACCTTTTCACGAGGCATATTCTTTACTTTTAGTCCTCGTGTTCCCTTGCTTCTCCCCTCTTCATGCCAAGACTGTTCTTTCTTCCCTGATAGATAATTGCTATAAAAGTCTACAGCCTCTTCAACTATATATCTTTCAACTATTGAGGCTTTTGGTCGATAGGGATTTTTAGAATACCCTTTTATGATCTTAATGTATCACTCGAAAGGGTACTTCCACCTCAGGTAAACTGGACCACAGAGGCTTACCTCCCTTACCAAATGAACCATCAAATGCACCATTATATCAAAAAATGAAGGAGGAAAGTGCATCTCTAATTGGGACAATATAATATAACCCTCAGCTTCTAGTTCATCCAACTTTTCAGTGTCAATGAATTTGTTATAGATAGCCTTAAAGAAAATACACAATCTTGTTATAGTAGTTCAAACTTCATCTTGCATAATGCCTTTATTAGCTACTGACAATAGTTGTTGTATCAACACATGACAATTATGGGACTTCGTTCCCACTAACTTCAAATTGTCCATTGACACACACCTTCTCACATTCAAAGAATACCCTTATGGAACCTTAATTTCATGCAAGCACCCACACAAACTTCTTTTCTCCCCTTTTGATAGTGTATGCGCTGTTGACTCCATGTATGCCCTCCTACCATCATCTCTTAGTTATGAATGTAACCGTTCTCTTATTCCCATATCAACAATGTCTAGTCTTGCACTAATCCCATCCTTAGTCTTCTCTTATATGTGCAAAAGCATACTGACAAGGCTATCACAAATGTTTTTCTCCACATACATCACATTAATATTGTATCTCACGTCAAGACTATGCCAATATGGAAGATCAAAGAAAATTGTTCTCTTCTTCTATATGTTCTTCTCACCCGCAGTCTTCTGATTCTTACTGAACAAGACATTAATATGTTTGACCCGACTATAAACTTCCTCTCCGGTTAATGCCGTTAGAGCCATTTCATACTTCGGCAGCCCGTTAAAATGCTTTATTAACCTATGATACAGGTAGAACCTATGAAGAAACCTCCTATAACCAAGGTAGACCGTTTTTCTTCCATGCTTAAGTTGATGGAAGTAAGTGTCTGCTTCACAAATAAGACATGCTTTATGCCCCTTCACATTATACCTTGACAAGTTTCCGTAGGCAGGGAAGTCATTAATCGTGGTCAAAATCATTGCACGTAGCTTGAATGACTCTTTCATATATGCATCTACTCCTTCCTCCCACAACTTCTTCAAGTCCTCAATCAAAGGCACCAAGTAGGCATCGATATCATTCCCTGGCTATTTTGATCCAAAAATAATCATAGAAAGCATCACATACTTGTGTTTCATACAAAGCCAGGGAGGCAAGTTGTATATTACAAGGAGTACTGGCCACACACTATGTGTGCTATTAAGAGTTCCATACGGATTGATGCCATCTATACAAAGCCCAAGCCAAAGGTTTCTCGGCTCGCTGCCAAATTCAGGGAACATTTCATCTATTTTCTTCTACTGTGGAGAGTCAGCCGGGTACTGAAGATATTTTCCATCGGATATTCTCTCATCTGAATGCCATCTCAACTTCTTCGCTTTTTTTGTAGTCCCAAACAAATACTTAAAACACAATATTATTCGAAGATACCACAAAACCTTTAAAGGTGCCTTTTAGTTGTTCCATCGCCACAACTACCATCTTTCTTCACTTTGTATCGTGCAGTTTGACACTTAGGGCACTCACTCAGACCTTCATACTTCTTTTTGTATAATACGCAGTCATTAGGGCAAGCGTGTATCTTTTTATACTCCATAAGCATCGTAGACAAGATTTTCTTGGCCTCATGCATATGATTTGGAAGTATATTATCGTCTAGAAACATATCACACAACAATTCAAGCAGCAATGTGAAACTACTATCAGTCCACCCATAAGTTACTTTTAAGTTAACCAAATGTAATGTTCCTGTTAGCCGTGTATACTTATTCCCAGGGTACAACGGTGTCTCTGCATCACTCCGCAAGCTGTCATATTGATTCGAGTACGTAAAGGATTCTACCTCAACATCATAAATCATTCTCTCCATTCTATCTTCATCTATGACCTCCATAACTTCCTTCTTGTACGACGGACAATCAGTTACTTCCTCACCATGTCATATCCACCTTGTGTATCGAAGATTTATTCTATCACAAAGTAGGTGATCCCTTATAACTTCAACATCACGTCTTCTTTCATTTAAACAATTGACACACGGACAAAAATACATCTTTTTGCTGGAGCATTCCTTCTAGAAAATTCAATAAACTCTTCAACCCTATTCTTATATTCTTTACTTGTTCTCAAAGTATTCATCTAACTATGATCCATTTTATTACCACCTATGTCATTCCTATTAACACTCAAGTTAAGAATAATTGTCAACACTGGGATTTCCTTTTACTATTTTGTTTTTCAAAATTTTGGAAACATTTCCCCTTAGAAAAGAGACATCCAAAAATCAAAATAACAAACCGTCTCAGCATAATTTAAATGAAACTAAACTAATTAAGGCAATTCATATTCAGGACAATGTATCATTGTGATTTTTTTACCAAGCAACCCATGCCAAGTTTAAAGCTTCCAACTGAACAATTTTCAAGCCTCCACAATTTTTTGATAAGTATAATTCATCCCATCACAAGAAATAAGCTCTATTAGAATGCATGTACCACCCTAAAAAAACTTTCCATCTTCATAGCTATTTTATGGCATAATTGATGTGAAAATTTCATACATGAAAACGGGTATATTAGCACATATGTAAGAGAATTCTTTAATAGAACAAGTATTCCTGCTTGTGAAAGAGGATGACTCTTTATTAGAGTTTAAATGATGACAACAACAAAGCTGGTACAACTAATTTCACTAAGGACAATAATGTCATTTCATTAAGAAAAACTTAATTTCAGAGTGGCTTATACAAATATTGCACAAATCAAAGTCATCATTTCCATATGATATGTTAAAAATTAATATCATGAAAGGAAAATATAGAAGCAACTCATCATCAAAACTAATTAAAAGATAGATGAGTATGTTAAAAAGATTTTCTTTCAATAAAGGAGATGAGCTTTCAAGATATAAAACACGTATGAATGTGAAGCTCCCCCTTAATGAATGCATGGCTTAAAAGAAAAGCATAATGAGAAATATAGTTGATAATTCTCCTAGATTTGTAAAACAATTGAAAATTTTGTAGAGAGGATGAGTATGAAAATATGAAGATTAGAGAGAAATCAAGTTTTGAGAATGATGATGCTAGTCAGGGTTTTAAGCTTGTGACCCTGTATCCCTCGAGTAGTTACTCGAGTAATTCCACTCAACCATCACTTGAGTGATGCAACTCAGAGACAGTGGATACTCTAGACATATGACCGGAGATTTTGAAACTTTTACCACATTGCAACCTAAGGAAGGTGGAAAGGTAAAATTTGGAAGAAATCAATCCAGAAAGAGAGCAGGAATTGGTGAAATAAAAAACGACAAAGGAATACAAGTCAAAGATGTATATTACATTGAAGGCTTGTGTCATAATTTGCTGAGCATAAGTCAAAGCGCAAATAAAGACAACTGGATAATATTTTATTCAGAGGAATGTCTGATTGTCAATAAGAAAGACTTACAACTTGATAGGAAAAATATCAAGGCAAAGCTCAGAGCAAAAAGGGAAGGTAACTGCGATATACTTGATATCAATAGAAATAACTCTGAAAATTGTTTTTTGAGTAATGCCGATGAAAGTTGGTTATGGCATAAGAGACTAGCTCATGTCAACATGCACCAACTAGGCAAACTACTCAAAAAGGATTTAGTTCTTGGATTACCCAAAATAAGTTTTAAAAATGATTTGATTTGTGACGCATGTCAAAAGGGTAAACAAACTAAATTATCTTTCAAATCGAAAAATGAAATTACAACAAATCGACCACTTCAATTGATACACATCGATTGAGTTGGTCCAGCAAGAGTTAAAAGTATTGGTGGCAACTTATATTCATTGGTCATTGTTGATGATTTCTCTAGATTTACATGGACTATTTTTCTGTCATCAAAGAACGAAACCTTTGCAGAATTCATTGTTTTTGCCAAGAAAGTACAAAATGAGAAAGGTATGTCCATTGCAGGCATCAGGATAGATCATGGTGGGAAGCTTGAAAATCAAGTCTTTGAAGAATATTGTGATATTAATGGTATTGATCACAACTTCTCTACTCTAAGGACACCTCAACAAAACGGAGTTGTGGATCGTAAGAATAGAGTGCTCACTAAAATTGCTAGTACAATACTGAATGAAAAAAACGTGTCTCAAGTTTTCTTAGCCGATGCAATGAGCACAGCATGCTATACTTCAAATAGAGCCTATATTAGAACAAAACTTGGAAAGACACCATACGAGCTATACAAAGGGAGGAAGCCAAACCTTGCTCATTTACACATCTTCAGTTGTAAGTGTTTCATTCATAATAATGGTAAAAATAATTTAGGAAAATTTGATTCTAGAACAAATGAAGGAATTTTCCTAGGCTATTCTAACCAAAGTAAAGCATACAGAATTTTCAATAAACAAACATGGGTTGTTGAAGAATCAATTCACATTATATTTGATGAATTTGAATCCTCTGACAAAACCATTGATGATGAGCAGGAATTTGTTTTAAATCAAGAAAATGATCAATCTATTTCTAAATCTCTTATTCCAAAAATTGATCAAACCAAGGAAGAAGATCAGTCACTAGGACAACCTAAAGCCTAGAAATACAATAGGAGTCATCCCCTAGATCTAGTCATAGGTGATGTGAATAAAGGAGTCAAAACTAGAAATAGAATTTTCAACGAAGTTAGTTTTTCTGCATTTATTTGTGAGATTAAACCTTCTAACATTGACGAAGCCCTATCAGACAATGATTGAGTTATAGCAATGCAAGAAGAACTAAACCAATTTGAAAGAAGTCAAGTTTGGGATTTGGTACCCCGACCTAAGGATCATCCAATCATTGGCACTAAATGGGTATTCAAGAACAAACTTGATGAATCTACAATCATCATCAGAAACAAGGCAAGATTGGTGGCCAAAGGCTTTAATCAAGAAGAAGGAATTGATTATGAGTAAACGTATGCTCCAGTGGCTAGATTGGAAGCTATACGAGTACTCTTAGCCTTTGCATACATCAAAGGATTCAAACTCTATCAACTGGATGTAAAGAGTGCATTTATAAATAGCTACATCATGGAGGAAGTATATGTAGATCAACCTCTAGGTTTCAAAGATGTAACCACACCTGACCATGTTTTCAAACTCAAAAAGGCTATGTACGGTTTAAAACAAGCTCCTAGAGCATGGCATGAAAGGCTCAGTAAATTTTTTATTGATCAAGGTTTTGTATGAGGAAAAGTTGATACAATACTTTTTACAAAACAAAAACATGAGGATATATTAATTGTGCAAATATATATTGATGATATAGTTTTTGGTGCCACTAATGAAACGATGTGCAAAGAATTTTCTGAGATAATGCAGGGGGAGTTTGAGATGTCAATGATGGGAGAATTGAATTTCTTTCTTGGTTTGCAAATTAAACAAAGAAAGAATGGAATTTTCATATCTCAAATGAAGTATCTAAAAGAGATATTGAAGAAGTATGGGTTGGATGAAGCAAATGGAATGGGCATACCCATGAGCTCAACCACATTGCTTGATACGGATGTCAAGGGAAAAGATTATAACATCACAAAATATAGAGGAATGATTGGATCATTACTCTATCTCACTGCAAGTAGGCCTGATATTCAATTCAGTGTAGGCATGTGTGCAAGATATCAATTAGCACCAAAAGAGTCACATGCTGAAACCGTCAAATGTATCTTCCGATATCTTGCTGACACGCCAGAATTGGGTCTCGGGTATCCCAAAGGAAAAAGTGAATATCTAGTTGCATACTCAGACTCTAATCATGGAGGATACAAGATGAACAGAAAGAGTATGAGTGGACAAGGCCAGTTTCTTGGAGGCTCACTTGTGTCATGGTTTAGCAAGAAAAAAACTACAGTGTCTCTTTTGTCAACGGAAGCTGAGTATGTTGCGGTATCAAGTTGTTGTGCACAAGTAATATGGCTAAAGCAACAACTCCAGGATATTGGTATTTATTTAAAAGAGACACCAATATATTGTGACAACACTAGCACGATAAGCTTGGCAAAGAATCCTGTTCAACATTCCAGAACCAAGCATATTGATGTTAGACATCACTTCATTAGAGATCATGTCCAAAAGAAAGATGTCAAAGTGATATTCATTCCAACTCATCTTTAACTAGCTGATATCTTCACAAAACCTCTTGTAAAAGATCAATTTTTGTATATCAGACGAGAATTGGGAATAGTAAATCCCAATGAATTGTAAGTTATTTAGTGTTTACAAAATGTTAGATGATGTTATTCATTGATGTTTTGATGATTACTAACTTAAGCATCGGAGTTTCTAGCAATTTATTTTGCAAGATCATGATATTCTGTTTTAGAGTATGAAAAATAGAGGATAACATTACCAGAGTAACAAATTCAAGTAAAGAGCATTACTGGAGTGAAGCATTAATGTCAAATGAAATGGCACAACGGTTGGAAATGAACAGTCAGAAGGTGAAGAGATAGATTACCCGAGGGAGGCCTCAAGCGAACCTCAATGTTACTCAAGTAAGGCCTCGAGTAAATTTGGGTGCAGATCTCAAATTGACTGAATTTCAACTCAAATCTATCCTCAAGAGCCATCAAATGATTGAGGGAATATTCATGGGTAATTACAATATTATTTATGCCAGGTACACACTTTAATTCACTACATTTTAAAATTTTTGGTATGATCACTCGAGTAGCTACTCGAGTGCAGCTAATGATCACTCGAGTAAGCCCTCGAGTGATGTCAGGATTTAGGGTTATTTCAATTGATACTCGGTCATTTCTCACAAAATCACCTTGAGTAATTCACCTAGTACTCTCACAAAAACTTTTCAAAATCTTTTTCTCTTCCCATAACCGTAAAAATCCAATGATATATGCTTACAAAAACCTCTCAGATTGCCTGAATCTTCTGGCCTAAACCTCACACTCTCAGACTCCATTTTTCAGAAAGTCTTACCTTTCTCAAATCACAATGGTGAGGACTAAATCTCCTAATCTTAGCACTCCTTCTGAGTCCTCTGAACCATATCAACCCTCTTATTCACATTCCTCTCCTCCTACCAAGAAAAGAAAAATCTCTCCTAAACCTAAAGCAAAAGCTAAACCGCAACCTAAGCCTAAGGTGAAAGGGGTTGTGATTAAGGAGCCCATTGCCATAAGAGCTCAAACCAAGAAGAGTTCACCTCCAGGAAGAGGCAAAGAAACAAAAGAGTCATCTCTTCCTTCCTCTAACTCATCCGACACACCAACATTCTTACCAAAACCTTTGAAAAAGCCCAAGATTGATGAGAAGCTTACCAAAGTCATGGTAGGCATGCTTGAGGAAGCTTTTAAATCTAAGGAAGCAAAGAAAGGGCAATCTTCAAGGCAACCAGAAGAGAGGGATGAAGAAATCACATTTCCTCAAAAGGGATTCAATGTGAGCAAGCTTAAGGAATCTCAGAAGTATCTGAGTCACTTTACAAGGAGAAATGTGTGCAGATGCACTATATTGACTACAAGGTTCTTCAAGAGGTATTAAAATTTGACCTGAGTCCCTATCTTGATTCCTATATGCCCTAGCTATCTGTTAAACTCCCATTTTGTACCAAAGTTGTGAGGCATTTTTATTGTAACCTTGAACCTATAAATGATCTCGTTAGGAAGTCTATGGAAGAAGAAATGACTTCTAAGGTTAGAGGATAGAGAATTCTAATCTCACCTTCCAGATTCGATACCTGGTTAGGAATAGATTATCCTCCTGATAATGATTACCCTAATCTTGACTCAAACCAGATATTCTCTATCCTAAGGCCTAGTGAGATAGTGGGACCCCTCAATTTCAATCTGAGTGATATGAGTGATTTTCATCGAGTCCTATGGTATATCTATTCTAAAGCCATGGTGAACAAATCCAATAACTTCACTCATTTCATTGAAAGGGACTTCAGAAAATTCGCCTCATTGATTCTTAAAGAACAAAAGGACTTGGGAGAATATATATTTGCTGAGATCAAGAGGTATAGGTATGAAGGAAAACCTACTACTCCAATGCCTTATCCTCAACTTATTTCCTTGTTCCTAAAAAAGAATAAGATTTAGTAGTTAGAGAGTATAGAGCCGATTAAGAGGATAACACCAGTTGGGAGGAATCAAATTTGAAAATTGAACATTGAGATTCCTCTGAAGACTCCTCTAGAAGCAAGTCCCAAGAAAAAGAAGAATACTAACACAGCAACTAGTCGAATGGATGACACACAATGTTCTTCTCCAGCCAACACATCTTCTCCATCTTTCTTTGGTGCTGCAATGCAAACATTCATGGAGAACATTCTAAAGAGTTTTCATATTGACATTGCGAATACCAATACGGAGTTGGTAACCTATATGAATGAGAAGATGGGACAACTTGTGGAGAGGATAGATAAGAGGCACAAATAATTGTTAGTTGAACAATGTGCCCAGGGTGAGCTTATGAGATCCATTATTGCCAGACTTGATGCTATGGCATCTGGCTCTTCTATTCCTGGTCCTTATGTTACTCTTGAGCCCATACCTGTCTCTGAACCTGGACCATCTATACCCACTGAGCATAGACCCTCTGAGATTGGACCCAGTAATGTTTTGTTCTCTATGCCTGACCCTGACACATCCAAGCCAATCCACATCACCACTGATGATCCACCTCAGCCTGTTCAGCTAGAGCCCATATCTACTCCTATTGCCTCACCTACACGTACTGAGGAAGTACTTGAGTCCTCACCGGTTGCTACAAAGGAAGTAGAAATTACTTCTCTGGTTCCTTACCCATCATCTCCGATAAATCCTCCAGAGGATCTTCAGACACCCCCAGTGAACCTTCTTGACCCTGAAACATCATCTTTAGATCTTCAAGTTCAGATGGTTCATATGAATCATTGGCATTTCCTGTCACTCCTATCTCTATAGCCAAGCCACCTACTCCTCCTCATGATTGATTCCACCTTTGTGATGAAGACAAAAAGGGGGAGAAGAGCCTGAGTGATTCTGTGATGAATGGCTAAGTTAATGTATTGGGATTTGGGTGTATGGGGCTTTAGGGTACTTTTAAGCTTTTATTTTTGAATTCTAAAGTTTGATTATGTATTAAATTTTTCTTTATGCAATTTATTCCTTTATGCCATTAAAGTTAAATTTCATTGAAGTTATATTGCATTGTAGGACTAATGAGTTTTTGATTGTGTATGCAAGGTGAACAAGTAACTAAGAACAAAAACTTTGAAAAGATCTTTAATAAGCTATTTCAAAAGAGTTTTCAAGGTTAAATTGAACAAAAGATTTCATATGAAAAGTATTTAAGAAGCATATGTTTGAAAACTCAATTTCAAAAACTTTGTTGAAAATCACCAAGTTTTGTCATCATCAAAAAGGGGGAGAATGTTAAATTCCATATGTTTTGATGATAACAAAGATTGGACTAATGATAAAAGAGGATATGATAACAAATGAATTTGAACAAAGTAAATAAATGGCAGACAAATCATTAATTGAAGTAAGCACTGGAGTAATGAAGAAGATCTGAGAGAAAGAACAAAGGAAAACCATCACTGGCAGTTTTTGTCTGTGTTTACTCGAGTAAGGAACACTGTTACTCAAGTAGGCACTCGAGTAATATTGAAAGAAAATGTTTTTGAAGGCACTACCAAAATTTGGAAGAAGTTACTCGAGTAGCCACTCGAGTAATCTACAAACTTATATGAGCCATTACTCGAGTAACACATGAGAAAAGGCTTTACTCGAGTAGCCACTCGAGTAACCAAGGCAAAAATCTTCCAGTAGCTCTCGGCCAAGAAATGTAACAATTTACTTGAGTAGCCACTCAAGTAACCATGTGAGAAAAAGGCATTACTCGAGAGAGTACTCTAGTAATCTCCAGAGTTATTTGAAACATTACTTGAGGGGTCGAGTAATCAAGTAAACAAAGATCAAGTACTCTCGGCCAAGAATTTGATGCAATTACCCAAGTGAGTATCGAGTAATCTGCAAAGTTATTTGGAAGTTACTTGAGGGATCACTCGAGTAAGGTTTGAAGAAAAAAAACATTGCCACTTGAGTAACCCCTAGAGTAATAGGCTTACTGGAGGAAACACCCAAGTAACTTGTGAGGAAAAGACATGGCCACTCGAGTAGCCACTCGAGTAATCAGGTATTTCCAAGGTTTGTGATGTATCTCACTCCATGTCTTACTCGAGTAATATCTTATGAAAAATGTTGAATTACTCACTGCCATATTTTTGATAGGTTTACTCAAGGGACTACTCGAGTAACAAACATGATCACTCGAGTAGCCACTCGAGTAATAAAGTTTAGAAATCATTTTTTGATCGAATAATTATTGATTTAATATCTATATGATTAACTCTTCATTGCACTAGTATTCTAAACACATTTGCAGAGAAACAATGAAAAGATCATGCCAGAAGTGAAAAGTCAAATAAAAGTCCGAACGTTTATCTACCGCTACCTACTGCAAATGGATAGTTTTTAAATTTGAAGAATGGTCAACCGTTGCTGCGCGACTCTAACGGACATGTTTGAATTGCTTCCAATGGACACTACAAATCATCTATATATATGGAGCATTCAAAGAGCAAAAAACAAGTACTGAGAACAAGCAATCACACATCGATCAACATACTCTTTGTGCTTTGTTTTCTTATACTCTTTCATTGTACTTCAGTGATTATATATTTGCTCTGCAAGAGAGTTTTTCATTATAAACTCAATATTTGTTATTGAGACAACTTAAAGTTGTAGAACCTTGAGTTGGGGATTTGATTGCAACGTGTAAGGGGGAGCGAGTATCCAGGTGAAGAAACTTGCTGTGTATTGAGGTGCCAAGAACCCACTGAATTTTGGAGAATATAGTGAAACTCTCAGAGATGCTCTGAGGACTGGACGTAGGTCAAAGTAGTTGTGACCGAACCAGTATAACTCCCAATGTACACTTCAGTTATATTTCTCTTTGCTCTCAACTGCTTTAAATATTCTGTCAATTTTCTTATATGCAACGAAATTTCTGGTATCACCCAATTCACCCCCACTCTTGGGTGAAACGCTTGCACTAATAACATGGATATGAGTCAAAATTATGGGATTATATTGCATAAGGCTCAACTACTAATAACTATTCCTATCAAAGTGTAGTTGTTAATTTGTAGCTTTCATGAGGATGATGTTGGTAAGAAGCATGTGATACTTTTTTATGATTAATAAATCAATCACTTGTATTGCTTAGCACATGCTGATAATGAAATTTACAAATTTGAGTTGTCAATATGTACATATTGCTTTCAATTTGTGTGTGTATATCTATCGGTCATTATCAACTTCCCTAGAAATTGGTTAATTGACTCAAAAATCTTTGATGGATGAGTAAGGCTCTTGGGTCAATAAATAGGTCACCGATATGGATCAGTTATCAAGAGCCTTGTGGGTTTTCTAAACTTTACTCCGCGATCTTAAGGCCAGTATTTATTTTTTCGTATTCACTTCTAAATCTCATCTTTAAAATCAAATATAACTGGTATTCAGTTGCGTGATAAACTCCCATGTTATTTGACTCAAACTCGAAAAACAAAATTTAACTCTTTAAAAATAATAATATCAAAATCCTTTGTGTGGTAAGCCTCGAAAAGAGAAACTCTTGATCAAATAAAATGATAGGGACCAAGCTAGTATGGATTGCTAAAGTCCCAATGACTCTGATACCAGTGTTAAGACCTGAGCCAGCAAATAGAACAGTAATGAAAGAAGAGAAGTATCAGAAGGAGGATCTAATAACTAATTGTATAATGATTGCAGTGCACCTAAGTAGTATATATATCACGTGCCTCATCACATAATGCATCAGCTAATAGTGAAAGTTCCCTCTACGAAATTACTAAAGTGCTCATGTATTATTTAATTACCATAACAATACCCCTCCTTAAAATAATCCTTGACCTCAAGGATTAACAGAAGCAACAAAGTTAGGGTAACAGCAACAGAGATCAGCCCAATCCACCCAAGTAGCTCATTAGGCAACCCTTCCTTCCAGTGAATGAGAACTTGGGTGACAGCCCGATTGTGATGAGAAACCACACGCCTATACGAAATAGCATGGGGTTCTTTGGATTCAAAAATATCTTACTGCAAGTCTGGGACAGGCACCACCATAATATTCAGATTGGAGCATGGATTTAACAAGGACACATGAAAAGTTGGATGTACCTTAGAAGAAGCTGGTAAAGCCAAAGTATAGGCCACATTACTCACCTTGGCAATAATGCGAAATGGGCCATAAAAATGGGAACTCAATTCCTTGGACAAACATGGCGCCACTAAAAATTGGTGATAAGGTTGGATTTTAGGAAAAACCCAATCTCCTTCATTGAAATTGCATTCAGATCTGTGTTAATCAGCATATTGCTTCTTCCTATTACTTGCAACTGCAAGATTAACTTTAAGCTTAGCCAATAAAGCTTCTCGAGCACTAAAGGATTTGTCAATCACTTCCATAGCTGATTCGTGAGGCAAATAAGGAAGTTGTAGTGGGGGTGGTTGCCCATACATAATCTCAAAAGGAGTGAGCTTAACAGCTGTATGATAAGTGGTGTTATACCACCATTCAGCAAGTAGAAGCTAGCGTGTCCAATCGTGTGGTTGTTGCTAGTGAAACAACGTAGATATTATTCCAAACATCTATTAAGGACCTTACTATGGCCATCACTCTGGGGATGGTAGGCAGTAGAGAGATGCTACGAGACTCCCAACCTCAATAGGAATTCCCTCCAAAACTGACTAGTAAATAAAGGATCCCTATTACTGACAATATTTGTAGGTGCCCCTTGTAATTTGTAAATGTTGTCAATGAAAAGTTGTACTAAATCTGCAGCAGTGATAGGATGTGCCAATGGGATGAAATGGGCATACTTACCGAGATGATCAATTAGCACCCACACTGTGTCTTTTCCCTTTGATTTGGGCAATTTTTCAATAAAATCCATGGCAATACTTTGCCAAACCGCCTCTGGTATGGGCAGTGGCTGCAATAAGCATGGATAAGCCACATGTTCATATTTGCACCTAAGGCATGTTTCACAATGTCTAATAAAAATATAGATAATAGCGAGCATATGATTCCAGTAGAATAATGTTTTAATGCGATGGTAGGTGGCCTTCTAACCGAAGTGACCACCTTGAGGGGACGAATGCAGCCATGTGATAATTAAATTCTAGAGCTCATGCCGTTGAGACCCTATTACTAATCTTTTCCTTCAGAATAACTTGTTATCTAACTATTGATATTTTAGGTAAGCGGCTGGGTTAACTTGTAGTTCATTAATAATCTTCTTAAGTTTGTTATCAGTTTGCCATTGGTGAGTAATCTTCTCCCAAAGTTCAGTAGAAATAGTGGAAATTGAGAGGTGAAGTAATTCACCATGAGAGGCTCTTGATAAAGCATCGGCAGCCCCATTTTCAATACCTTTCCTATATTTGATTTCATATTCTAAGCCCATTAATTTTGTGATCCAAGTGCACTGTATGATAACCATTGTTCCAATAAGAGCTCTAAACTATGCTGATCAGTTAATATAGTAAAAGGTTGTAGGCTGAGGCATTGATGCCATTTTGTGACTGCATGAACAATGGCTAACAGTTCTCTATCACACACAAACAATAAGCGGTTACGGGGAGATAATACCTTACTCACAAATGCTATAGGGTGGCCTAGCTGAGACAATACAGCTCCAATGCAAATGCTAGATGCATCAGTCTCCAAAGTAAAAGGTTAATTGGTGAATGTTTAGAAGCTTAAGTACCGGTGCTTGCAACAGAGCCTCTTTAAATTTGATAAAAGCTTGCTCAGCTGCTTCTCCCTATAGAAAGCCCTCTTTCTTAAGTAACTTAGTAAAAGGATGAGCTAGTAAACCATAAGAGCATATGATCGACGATAATAACCAGTTAAACTAAGGAACGCCCTTAACTCTTTGACAGATTGGGGAATTGACCACTGCTTGACAACATCAAGTTTGGACATATCTATAGCTACTTTTCCATTGGATATTACGTGACCCAAATATTCAATACTCTATGTGGCAAAAGCACATTTAGACCTCTTGATTAGAAACTGATTGTGTTGAAGAATATCAAAAACTGTCTTAAGGTAAGTCACATGGGAAGTCAAATCCAGACTGTACACCAAGATGTCGTCAAAAAACACTAATTCAAATTTACACAGCAAACCATCAAATATATGATTCATGATTGATTGAAAAGTGGAAGGAGCATTTGTGAGTCCAAATGGCAAAACTAAGTACACATAACGCCGAGCATGAGTTTGAAAGGCAGTTTTATAGTTGTCTTTTTCTTCCATCCTTATTTGATGGTAACTTGAACGAAGATCCAATTTTGAAAAACTTTTGGTTGCAACTAATTCATCAAACAAATCTTTAATTAAAGGAATGGGAAAGCTATCCTTCACAGTTGCTTTATTGAGAGCACGGAAATCAACACACACCCACCAACTTCCATCTTTCTTCTTCACTAAAACTACACGAGAGGCAAAAGGTGAAGAGCTGTGTTGAATTAGTCACTGGTAAGCATCTCTTTAATCATCAATTCTATCACACCTTTTTTGAATGCAGGATACCTATAAGGCCTTATTTTAATTGGTTCAGTACCTGTTTTCAAAGTTATTCCATGATCTCGATGTCCTCATGAAGGAGGCAGGGAAGTTGGCTCTTGAAATAATCCTTCATAAGAATTAAGTAGTATTGGAATTTCAACCGGAATTTTTGGCTACTCCTCTATCTTAATTGCACAACATGCAACTTGTTCATAATAAGGAAGTATTTGAAACCCCAGCACCTCATTATTAGAGTGCAACAATTTCATCATCCGAGTTTCCAGAATTATCCTGTTTTTACCCACAGAAGCTGCAGTTAATTTCACCAGTTTTTTATGCCACATGAATCCCATAGTCAAATTTTTACAATCTAACTTAATCTTACCCAGTTCACACAACCATTGCACACCCAACACCATGTCACAACCACCCAAGGGAAACAAAAACACCTCTGCCTCGAATTGCTCACCACATGACTGCCATGACAGTTTATAACATTTTTCTCTGCCATATAGTTTGTTGCTACCTACTACAGAGATAATTAATGGGGAAATGGATGTGATAACCAAATTAAGATCATGAGCTAAACTAGAGTCTACTTCCTGTGTCAATGAGAATATGAAAGTATCGGTTTTTAATCCTTCCCAACACATGTAAAGTTTGACTATCTATGTAATTCCCATGCATCACATTTAATGAAATTACAGGAGTTTCCTCAGTTCCACAGTGTCTATGGAATTAAACCCCCATCATCAATCACTGGTTCACCCGTTCCATCATCTAGAACTTCCATTAGAAAGATTTAGGTACGTTTCTGATTTACACACTTATGCCCTGTAACATACTTGTCTCTACAATAGTAGCAAAAAATTTTAGATCGATACTCTTCCAATTCTTCTAGCGATAGTCTCTGCTTAAAAGCAAAGTAAGCACATCCCATCACTCCCTTAGAATTAGTTGGATTAATAGGTTTCTTATTCTCTAATAACAATGGGTTATCCTTTACTAGATATGTGATGGATTTCAAAGGTGGTACACTTGGTGTAGGTAGCAGACCCTTAAATGTAGATGGAGTATACTTACTTGAAGATGAACTAGTAGTAATATTCTTGCAGCCTAGCTAACTTAGTGGCTTCCAACAAATTTTGAGGTCATAGTAGCTTCACTCTCGATGCCAACTCCGGTTTCAATCCCCCAATAAAACAACTCAATTGTTTTGCCTCTGGAAGATCTAGCTTGCACATGAGAGTGTCAAATTCCCTATGATATTCTATCAATGAGCCTAACTGCCATAAATACATCAAATCTTCCATTAAATCATCTTTCAGAGGGCCAAATCTGACTCTAATCGCGTCAACAAAGATCTACCATGGCACATTACCATTACGACCCCATTCAAAGTACTGGAACCTTTTGTAAGCATCTCCATCCAGAGCTATAATTGCAATTGTTATCTTCCTAGCCTTTAGAGTACCATTGACTGTGAAGTAACTCTCACATTTAGCGATTCATGCTTCCACATTTGTTGTAGAGAACATCGGGAAGTCAAGCTTGGTAAAACAGGTGGGAGTATCATATTCCCCTTCTCGACCTCATCCATGACCCTCCTGAAGAGTATCCAATTGTAAGGACATCCTGCACATCATCTCTTGCATTGCTCCATGGTGTTCCTCATATCGCGAACCCCCTTCCATTTGAGCTTCCAATTGAAGAATACATGGTTCCATTTCTACAGGCACATGATCCTTAAGCTCCCTCAATTGGATCAGTGAACGGGTTGCTTCTGCCATTCTGGATCACTTTGCTCTAATACCAAAAGATAGGTACTCAAATACCTTAGAGAATCACACCCCAAAAGTTAGCTATGGAGTTGGGAGACTTAAGGCATTTAAATATCCCATCAAGCATCACATACTACTCGATGTAGGACTTTAGCAGCCTATACTACCTTGATCCCTATCATAAAAAATACAAATATATAATTTATACCAAGCTACTAAAAATTAATTAAACCAATCATTCAACCAATTGAGGTAATTGTTCATCAGTCAGTTGTAACATCTCAAAAATTTTAAAAGAGACTTGCAAGGAATATTTTAAGGCCCAAAGATATTATCTAAAAATTTTAAATGCCTCAAAAGTAAATTTTTAGTCAAAAGTTTATGTTTCAGACAAGAATTTCAAGAAAGTTAATAGGAAAAATTTATAGTTAGTTATTTTGGGAGTTTGTTTCCCAAAAGAGTTACAAATCATTGTAAAGCTATTTTCTAGAATTAAAAGCCTATTTTCTAAAAATAATTCAAGAAAAATAGTTAGAGGTTATCTTTTGGCATGAAAATTCTAGGGCAATTACTTTTTATCTTAAAGAAGCTATTTAATAAAGAAAATACTTACAAAGTGTTAAGTATTAATTTCTGAAATTTATTTAGGAATGTACTGTTAAAAGAGGGTAAAATAGTAAATTCCTTACCCTAAGCCTAAAAATTCATTTTGACTAGATTGGGCCAAATTAAGAAAAGGAAGGGTGTGCCTTATTGTTAGATTATGAAGAGGAAAAGTTAAAAGTCCTTTAGGTTCAATAAATCAATAGAAAAGACAAAGAATAAGAGAGGTGAATTAGTGACGTGGGTCTCGTAAGAATTAAAATATTATGTTTCTATCACATAAACACCCTTAAACGCTCCTCTTCCTCCGAGAGAAACAAAGGTAGAGAATAGAAGAGAAGAGGAATCACAAACGAAGGCCGAATCCCACATGTAATCCAATGATTGAGTAAAGGTAAGTCTTATAATCATCCTGCTACCCTTCTTTCTTCCATTTATGGCGTCTTTGAAGAGAAGATTATGATTTCAAGGTCTAGTTGGTAAGAGGTAATGGAAGAATAACATAGTTAGGTATAGATTCAAGCTTATATATGTGAGAAATGAATTTGTATCTGGTTCGATGTTATTGGATGTGGGTGGTCAAATGATTTGGGCATGAATCTCAAATTTGTAAATTTCTAGATTATATCCCATGGCCCCACACTACAAAAAAATATTGAATTTTTGATGGAATTTTTGACAAAATTTAGAGTTTCCAACAGAATTTCCGACCAAAATGGATTTCCAATGGAAATTCCGACGGAATGGATTTCATCGATAATAATAGCGCGATAAACAAATTTTAACTTTGGCGATCGCCCCCTCATCACCGGCGCCCAAATCCGCCACGTGTCGTAACCTCTTTATTCCTGGAAATGCAACTCAACTTGCCCTTCCTTTGGTTTGAACCCACGACCTCATCCATACACACATGATGCCTTATCAGATGGACTCGATTGCTTCGGCGTTCTATTATTACACAGTTATATATATAGTCTTATTATACATAATTAATTTTTTATTAACATTAATGAATAAATAATAAATAATTATTAATTAATTTTTTTTACTAATATTAATTAATAACTAATAAATTTTATTTTTTATAAATACATTTTATATGACCATTTTGCCCCTACAGGGATTGGAAATTAAAAATATTTTAGAAATTAGAAATTAATAATTTTAAAAATAAATTTAAAATTAAACTAAAAATACTAATTAATAAATAATAAATTTTATAAAAATATTTTTAAAAAATTTTAATTTAATTAAATAATAATAATTTTTAAATTTTCAGACAGAATTAAATTTCGTCGAAAATTAGAGTGAATTCCGTCACAAATTCCATCGTAAATTTGCTAAGGAATTATTTCATCAGAATTTCTGTGGCAAAAGACAAAATTTGCCACAGAATATTTTTCGTGGCTAATTCGCCACGAAATAAATTCTATCGAAAACTTTTCCGACGGATTTATGCCGGAATTTGCCACGGAAAATTTTTCCCTGACAAATTCTGTCAAAAATTTCATGTTTTTTTTGTAGTATCAAGAGTCATTAAGAAAAGAAGGGGATGCTTATATGGTTATGAAAGTGGGGTAGACAAGCATATGCATGTGTGTGTTGGAGTGTGTCTATATGAGTGACGTTGTGGCATGCTGAAATTAAAATTTTGAGAGTGAATGTAGTGATAAGCCACAGTGCTTTTATGAAGTTTTAGTCATGTGGGATAACTGATTTAGATAGCTAAATCATACTTGGAGACATTAAAATGATTATTTATGTATGGCTCTTTAATCTGGAAAAATTTCAGATTTAAGTGGGTTGCTGTCCAAATTATTTAAATGGTGTAATGACATCTAAGAGCTAGTGTTTATACATTATATGTTGTGAGTTTAAAGAATAGGCATTAATCACTAGTACAAAAAGGGTGTTTTAGACCGGCACATTTAGACCGGTTGCAGCGGATGAGGTCTAAAAGAAATGAGCGGTGGCATTTTTGTAATTATAAAAAAATTGGGAGACCGGTTATTCTATTAACTGGTCTAAAAAATATTATTTAGACCGGTTCTACATTAACCGGTCTAAAATATTAAACCTTTTAGACCTGCTTGGATTTTAAACCGGTCTAAAAGGATCAGAGGAAAAAAATTTAAAAATATTTTTAGACCGGTTATAGATATAACCGGTCTAAAAAGTATTTTATTTTAGACCGGTTAATATAATAACCGGTCTAAAATAAAGGTTTTTAAGACCGGTTGTTAGAACAACCGGTCTAAAAGATAGATTTTAGACCGGTTGTTCAATGTTTTTTAGACCGGTTATTTTTATAACCGGTCTTAAAACTCTTTCCCCAAATCCCATTCGCGGTTCACGTTCCACGCCATTCTTCATTCTGAAATCTTCCAGGCTAAACAGCAACAGTCAAGAACGAATAGCAACTCCAAATTCGTCAAATCAAGAGCGGAATTAGTGTCTCACCTTGGATTGGTATTGCATTTGCGCCATGAAAATGTGATCTTGGAGCTAGCATCCCCGTTGCTCAGTGTTAGGGCGTACTGGTGCTCTGTCTTTTCATTGAGTGTCGACGTTTGACGACGCTGAACACACCCTGTTCTCATTTTTATTCACCCTCAATCTACGAAAGTTGGATAATAAACTTGGTGAAGCCTAATTCTCATCCAGGTAGTTTTTTACTTCGTCTATTAATATTTTTTTGTGATTGCCGACGAAGAAAGTTGTGGCCTGGGTATGATTTAGGATATTAGAAATGTGGGGGTGTTGTGGTTCTGATTTCTGAAACATTACTGGTCTTTCTTTTATATGAGACATTGGTTTGCATTATGATAGCTTCTATGTTCCTTATTCTGTTCCTGCGTTATGATAGCTTCTCTATTCCTTATTATGTTCCTGCGTTATGATAGCTTCTGTGTTCCTTATTCTTATGCATTTTTATTTATTTGTTCCTCTGTCTCTCTCAACCAAACTCGTCATAATGGTTCACCTATTTCCTAGTATATTTTTCCAAAGGCTCCTGATATTGCTTTCTTCGTCAGCACAGGAGGTTACATGAATCACTTCCTTTGTTTCCCTATAAACATCATCACAAGCTTATACTGCTTTAGCAAAATTATATTCACTTGCATAAGTTTGCTCATAATTCATCAGTGATTTAGAAATTGGGGTCGATCGCCTTTAATGATAAAGGTTCAGTTTCTTTTACTAAAAAGTTATAAAGGCACCCCATAAATATTTAAACCTCAGATTATCCTTTGGACTCCTCTATCACACACAAAGAAAAAGTTTTATACATGCATTACAAGTGATAGATGGTTAATTAAAGTCATATGCTGATAGATAGGGTGGATTCTAAATGAGAGAATACCAAATAAATTGAGTGCTGCTAGGACTATCTATACTTAAATGAGTTATTGTTTCTGGTTGGAGTCACATGAGAATGTGAAGGACGTACTCCTTCCTAAATAGTAAATGCATATATATATACACAAGACACACAGAAACTGTAAGAGAATGAAGCCACAAATCTGATGCCTCCATCACTAAAGCTGAGTAGGTCAAGGCCAAAACGTTAAACCACCTTTCCTACTTTCTTCCAGCGTGCAATCTACCCCATCATACCAAGCTCATCTTTCCCATGTAGTTTCCGGCCTTCAAAGACTTTGTTCGAGTGATTGACGGGTAAGTCAATTAGTAATTACTGAACCCCTAATCCCTATGGTACTATTCTATTTCTATTATTCATAATGGTAATATATATGGCAGTCAACCCATTGTATTGGACAGATTTGCATTGTTAATGAGACTTGTACTATTCAGATTACTCTTCTTCTATCTCTATCTCTCTACTCTCTTCTACTTGTTCATTATGTAGTAGTTAAACTAAGTACTTAGGTGTAATGATTGCCTACTCTCATTATACTCCTTCCTTTTCCAGGGGAAAAAGTAGAAAACAAAAAATAAAAGGTGTCAGAATATATGGATCGTAGTTGGATAAAAGCTAAACGGACGAGTGTTGAATATGATGTTGGGGTGAGCGGTTTTATAGACTTTGCAAAAAGAAATGCTGATGATGATAGTGGGATGTTTTATTGCCCTTGTGTAAAATGTTTGAATGAGAAGCGATTAAGTGTTGTAGATATATATACACATTTAATTTGTGAAGGGTTTTGTAAGACGTATGTAGCATGGGTATGGCATGGTGAACAATTAGAAATGCCAAGTGTATTTCAACAGGGGGAAGTGACTTGTGATGATAATGACACGGATATGGATGATCAGATAGAGGATATTATTCGTGATATAGGAGAAGAAGCTTTTGAACAATCACATGCATATGGTAATATGTGCAGTGATGCTAAGAAGCCGCTGTACCCGGGGTGTAAAAAATAAAAATTGCTGAATGTTGTATTGAAATTGGTAAGCTTGAAAGCATGGCATGGATGGAGCGACAAGAGTTTTTCAGAAACGTTTGAGGCCTTTAAAGATATGCTTCCTGATGATAATGTGTTGCCTTGTCGATACTATGATGCTAAGAAAATACTGTGTCCACTAGGGATGAAGTATAAAAAGATCCATGCTTGCCCTAATGATTGCATATTGTATAGAAAAGATCATGAAGAGAAGGAGCAATGTCCGATATGTGAAACTCCGAGGTATAAATCAAATAAGGGCCCTGTAAAAGTGTTGTGGTATCTTCCAATCATTCCAAGGTTCAAGCGCCTGTTTGCTAATGAAATTGATGCCAAAAATTTGAGATGGCATGCAGATGAGCGGATTTCTGATGGAAAGCTTCGACATCCAGCTGATTCTTCTCAATGGCAGAAAATCGATCAATTATTTCCTAGCTTTGGTGAAGAACCTAGGAATCTCAGGCTTGGGCTTAGCACAGATGGTATGAATCCTTATGGTAGCCTAAGCAGTATACATAGTTCATAGCCTGTTCTATTGGTAATTTACAACTTATCTCCTTTGTTATGTATGAAACGAAAGTACATTATGTTGTCTATGTTGATTTCGGGACCAAAGCAACCCAGAAATGACATAGATGTTTACCTAGAACCCTTGATCGAATACTTGAAAGAGTTGTGGGATAAAGGTGTCGATGTTTTTTATGCGAACAAGAATGAGACTTTTAATATGCGAGCAATGATCTTTTGTACTATAAATGACTTCCCTGCATATGGGAACTTGTCAGGATATAGCGTTAAAGGCCACAAAGCTTATCCGATATGTGAAGAAGGCACATACTACCATCAACTTCAACATGGAAGAAAGACGGTTTACCTTGGCCATAGGCGATTTCTAAGATGAAGCCACCCTTATCGTAGATTAAAAAAAGCTTTTTTCGGTGGCCAAGAGTTTGAAGATGCTCCAGAGGCATTGACTGGGGAGAAAATTTATGAAAAGGTGAAAAATATCAATACTATGTTTGGTAAGTCATCAAAGAGTAGAAATGAGAAAAATATATGGAAAAAAAGGTCCGTCTTCTTCGATCTTCCATATTGGCGCAATCTTGACGTCAGACACTGTATTGATTTCATGCATGTGGAGAAGAACGTATGTGATAGTATTGTTGGGACACTACTCAACATACAAGGAAGTTCTAAGGATGGCGTGAAGGCAAGATTAGACTTGCAAGAAATGGGAATATGAGAAGATTTACATCCAAGGCCATACGATAATAGAACTTTTTGTCCTCCAGCTGCTCATACTTTATCTAAGGTTGAGAAAAGAAGCTTTTGTGAGTGTTTACATGGCGCTAAAGTTCCCTCAGGGTATTGTTCAAATTTTAAAAACTTGTATCGATGAAAGACTTAAAGTTAATAGGGCTAAAGTCTCATGATTGTCATGTCTTAATGCAACAACTACTCCCAGTAGCTATTCGAGGCATTGCCGAATATGATCTTCAACACATATTGACTAGACTTTGTTTCTTCTTCAATGCCATTTGTTGTAAAGTCATTGACACGGAAAGATTGGAGGAATTGTAAAATGAAGGATATATGATCTTACGCCAGCTTGAGAAGCTTTTTCTTCCTTCCTTTTTTGATATCATGGTACACTTGATTGTTCATCTAGTGAGGGAGATAAATTTGTGTGGCCCTATCTATTTCTGGAGGATGTACCCAATCGAAAGAACTATGAAAATACTAAAAGGGTATGTGAAGAACCCCAACCAGCCTGAAGCATCTATTGTTCAGAAATATGTTTCTGAAGAAGCCATGGAGTTTTATAAAGATTATTTGTCAAATGTACGACATATTGGCCTTCCTAAACGTCATGATCAAGAAGGGGGTAGACGCGAAGCAACAGTAAAGAACATAGATACTGATGAATTGCAACAAGTCCACTTGTACATCTTGAACAATGTTGATGAAGTTCAATATTACATGAATGCCCATAAAGAAATTATATGGAAACAAAATAGTCGAATGACTGAACAAAGGTTAATCAGGGAGCATAACAGAACTTTCGCACATTGGTTCAAACAAAAGGTTGACGGAGAAGAATGTGTTTTTGATACAATAAATTGGTTAGCACGTGGTCCTGAAGTTGATGTCATAAGTTGGACTTCATTTGTGATCAATAGTTATACCTTTTACATGAAGTCCCTAAATGATAAGAGCACCGTCCAGAACAGTGGTGTTGTATTAGTGGCTGAATCTATGCACTTCTCTATTTCGAAACATAAGAACCCTACATTGGCTGCCATACCTTATTATAGGGTGATTGAAGAGATTTGGGTGGTTGACTATGTTAAAATTAGATTTCCCATTTTGAAATGCAAGTGGGTTGATGTCAATAATAGTGTGAAGATCGATAGGTTAGGATTTACATTAGTAGATCTGAATAGTAGAAGTTTTGGAGATGAACCTTTCATTATGGCAGATCAAACGCAGCAAGTGTTCTATATCACTGATCAGGCAAATAAAATGTGGTCTGTAGCTCTCCAAGGAAAAAGGGTCGTTGATATTAACAAGAAAAGTCACTCAAATTATGATCTTCTTGAGACTCCTTCTTTTTCCAGGGGTCTACCAGAACTAAACGAAGAAGATGAAGCAGATAATGCGCACGGCACAAGAAATGATCATCACGAGGGAATATGGGAGGATATCTCTTTATGATACTACTTTGACCTTAACTAACTAAAGTAATTATAATTATGATTTATGTCCGAAGAATATGTTTAGTTATTTTATCGATATAGTCTTCACATGTCATAGCTTAGGATTTATCTTTCTTTGTTGTCGTTACAGGCAAATGACAAATCCCCAGCGTCCTAGTGCAGAGGATCAACCACCTCCTACACCTCTGAGTCTTAGTGCAAAGGATCAGCCACCTAGTGCTCAGCAGAGTCAGCTAGCTAGTGCTCAGCAGAGTCAGCCAGCTAGTGTTAACCAAGGCGAGCCTAGCAATGCTCCGAGCTAGGGTCATAGTGAGCGCAGTAGCCAGTCTGTACGGAGGGGTAGATGTGGCACACGGTTGACAGATGTTTCCCTAAGTCAGAGTGCAGGCCAAAAGATACCGATTGAGTTTGATAGATATTGGAAACCAATCGGGCCTAATGCACAACGATATAGGAGTTTCGTCAGCCTCCTTGCACGTAACAAGCCGAGCATCTTGATAGAGGAGTGGAGAAATGTCGATGCAAAGGTGAAGCAGCATATTTGGGACACTATTCAGGTATACAATTCTCTTCTGTATGTAATTAATTATTATCAAATGTCACAAATTTGTCACTTACTCCTTCAATGCATGCATTTCAGCTCACCTACGACGTTCCTTAGAGTGAGATCTTGTACAACAAGACGATGACGTATTGTTATGAGCGCTGGAGCAAGTTTAAGACAAATCTGACTAACAATTACATTCATATTGAGGTGAAAGATGGTCAGCCTCGTCCTAATCCGTGTGACCAGTATACATTTCTTGATCAAGCGACTTGGCAAGAATTTGTTAGGCTTCGGACTACTCCAGAATCTTTGGTTAGTTGACTTATTTTTCGTTTTATTTACTTAGCAATTATCTTAATTGATTATAACACTTTCCTTTTGTATCATTTCTTATTCGCATGCAAAAAGGCAAAAAGCACAAGAGAGTGGTAGAAAGAATGATTGCCCTTATACAATGTCTCGTGGGGGTTATGCAAAGGCTGAAAGAGACTTGTTGGCGGCCAAAAGGAAGAGATTGGAAGAAGCATCTCAATCCAATCCTTCTGTTCTTCTTTCTCCGCCATCTCTAATTTGTCGAGAAGAAAAATGGCAATTTGCCCACCAAAAGAGGAGTGGGTCTTATACGAGTGAACAATCTCATATAGTAGGTGAAAGAATTGTAAGTATATATCGTTACTGTTATTAATTACATAAGAAACATACATCATTACTTATGTTTGTTATTTTGTATTATCTTACAGGAGGAACTTAGAAAAAAACAAGTTGAGGGCTCTTTTAAGTCAGAGGGTAGGAATGATATTCTAACAGTTGCTACTGGCAAACATGAACATCCAGGGCGTGTCAGGGGAGTTGGAGGAGGGGTAGGGATACAGGATTACTTTGGAGCCCCCGTACGCCATTCCTCAAACATCGTGACTAGGGAGGAATTGGAGACTATGTTGGCCATTGCAAGAGCAGAAGCAAAGGCTAAGGATGAAGCATCATTTGATGCACTATTAGAGACCCGATTGAGCAAGATGAAAGAGGAAATGATAGTGTTTATGAGCTCAAGACAAGATACCAGTGCTCCCCAGCCACAATCGATTGATCCTAATAAACAGAACACTAAAGGTAGTTGTTGCAACATCGGGCAGTCATCAGAGGGTCCTACCCCAGAAATTACTGTGCTTTGTGATCTTTTTGTCAAGGATCCTCTAAGACGGTTAGTTGCACGGGGTAGTGTGCATAACCTGGGATCAACTGTCCACCACCGATAAATGGAAGGTGATCAAGTCCGAGTGTCAGTTGACGAGGTGATTATTGCAGATGCACCTGTCCCTATCCCTTCTGATGAATTCAAGATCGTTAGCGATGTCTTGGGCACGTTCATCTTGTGGCCAAAGAACCTTATTTCTGGTCGAGCCGAGGAAAGTCCGATCAAAGCCCCACCAAGTCCAGCTCCCTTCACTCAGCAAGAAGTTTCACAGCCTCCATTGAATACCATGCAACAAGTGATTCTGATGAAATATGATACATCATTCAAAACAAGAGAGTGGCCTACGGATTCAGTTGTTGGACAGTCAGGGGTGACATTCTATCTTGAGAGGGATGATTTGATGTACCTGGTAGCTCCTGGACAAAATCTTATGATTGGGATTGTCCAACTGTTCTTAATGTAAGTAGCTTCTACAATTCAAAGTAAATATTTTAAAAGTTTCACCGTTTACCTTTTATTTATGTGCTTGTATTATTGTAGTTATATGCATCGTAGGTTGGTCTCCTCTGGCAAAAGTGAAAAAATTTGGATTTTTATGCCCCCATCACATCCAAGAGAAAAGGACCACTGCTGCTAGTAGACATAGATACTTATCAGAGAGGCTTAGTGAAACTGGAACTGAGTGTTTATTGGCTCCATATGTGCATAGGTAAGAAACAAACTGATATTTTATAATTTATATAATGTTTTATGTTTGCTTAATATTCTTCTGTTTTTTTCAGTGATCATTGGCAGTTGCTTCTTCTATGCAAGAGTAGTTACACTGTCATCCTCTTATGTTCCCTCTACTTCAAACCAGGGAATGATTTGAAAAAGACCATGAATTCGTTAGTTTTCTTGCATTATTACCTTTTGTATGCAAAGTTTATGGAATTTGTGTAAAACCAATAACCTTTGTCATTGTGATGATCATAGGGCTATGCGGACATTCATACACAGTGCTTGTGGTAAGCATGTTCGTGACTTAAAGGACCCTACATGGATCATGCCAAAGGTTAGTACATATGGATTTGTTTAAAGAATGTAATAAGACATGCCTTTATATTTGTTTTAATGATATCATGTTTTTTCTCAGAGTCGTAGGCAACCAAAGGGGTCCAACTTATATGGTTTTTATGTTTTAAGACACATTTACAATATTATCACTCTAAGCACGACTGATTTTCCTCAAGAGGTAAATTTATATTTCAGAACTTTTGTTTTACTTTATTGTTTTTAAGTTACTAAGTCAATGTTTCGTCTGGTTTTGGTGTTACAGATATTTGATCTTGCTGATCCCTTTCCTGAAGAAGATATTGATTTCATTCGCATATGTTGTGCTGAATTCATCTATGAGCTATTACAAAAAAGTGAGTTTTTGAATCCAACGTTACATTGTACATTATTGTTCTCATATGTATTGCTAACAACGTTACTTATTTCGTCAAAAAGGTAACTGGAGACTCAAAAAAAGATGCATTATGATTATGATCTTGCTACGATCCAGTTTATGAATAATTTTAGAAGTTGTTGCTACTTGTTAGTAGGTAACTCTCACATTTAGTTGTCTCAAACAATTAGTTCTGGTAGCTTTGCATAAATCTTATAGTGATTAAATGAAAGCGATCAGTTGAAAGACAATTTAGTTGTTGCCATGGTTGATGGAAAGTATTTTGAAATATAATTTCTTAGTTTCATGTAGTGATGTGCTTGTAGATGTAAGCGCAAATTTCTCTAATCACGTTAATCATGCTAAGAGGCTTGATGGGTTATATTGGGAAATACCAAAGTACCTTATTTTTTATCAGTTCGGATTCCTATTCCGGGCTTTTATTCATTTATGTTTGATAGCAATGTCAATTTTTGTTCTTCTGAAGGTTAAAAATTTAGGCACAGATTATGGTGCACGTTACTTTCACTCAAATTTCCTTTCTATTTTTGGTCTTCTCGCCAGAGGCTTCCTATTTGTTGTACAAAAATCTGGTGGGAAATGCTGACTGCATTGGTTGATTATATGGACAATCTAGTTCCTTGAAGATATCAAAATTCTGTGAAATAACGTCTCGTCTCAGCTTTATTCTATTTGAAATTATGTCAGCAACACATTTGTTTCTTTGACGCTAAACCATTTGTATTGATAGACATGTTTTTTATGGCATGTTCATTTCTTTGCTTGGTTCTTTTCCCAAAAACTTCATGTTTGGTGTAGGCAACCAAAGGGACACTCGGGACTAAGGAAGGTACAATCAACTTCAAAAGAAGAAGCTTTTGTTTTACTACTGTCATTTGGTCATCCTTACTGTCTAATTGCAAATGAATCATCAATGTATGACTGTACTGGCTTGTATGAACATTAATTTGTTGCTGCTATAGACTGCTGCTTTTGAATTTTGAAATTGAAATCAGTGAATGTTCTGTACTGCTGTTAAAATTGGAGCATTCTGTGCGTGTATATATAATAAAAGGGACATTTTTAAAAAAAATGAAGCTTTAAGACCGGTTGTAGTCACAACCGGTCTTAAAAATCCACATTTAAGACCGGTTGTGCCCACAACCGATCTTAAAGGGCAGACATTTAAGACCGGTTGTGGCACAACCGGTCTTAAATGTCTGCCCTTTAAGATCGGTTGTGGGCACAACCGGTCTTAAATGTGGATTTTTAAGACCGGTTGTGGGCACAACCGGTCTTAAAAGTGTGACTTTTAAGACCGGTTATAACAACCGGTCTAAAAAATAACAGACTTTTTAGACCTGCTGTATCAAGACCTAATACAGAACCCGTCTAAAAAGTCATTTTTAACCGGTCTAAAAAGTCATTTTTCTACTAGTGAATGTTGCCCAATTTGTAATTCATTACATAGTTTAAACCTAGAAAATATTCTACAATAAAGCTTTTTAAACCTAGAAAATATTCTACAATAAAGCTTAAGATGCCTTATATACATGTAAAGAAGATAAACGCTTGAATGATACATTGTAAAGTGCATGAATGTTATATAAAGGTTTTGTTGGTGCATACCTATAAAATCTCAATGCTTGGAAGTTGAAATTTCAAGAGAATACCCACTGTTTAAGAGCATCATAGCTAGGAGCAAGTATCTTAATTTGTTGGGTTATTCAAGACAAGTTTAACGGTCCTTAAAACGAGCTTAGTGACAAGAAACAAGGTCCGTGATATATTCTTTTCCTTACCCTGTTTTGTCCAAGCCACTATTTTAATATAAAAGAGTTAAGTTTTGCTTCATTTCATGCATCCACAGAATCTAGAAGGTGGGATTGTATACGAAAGTGTCAAAAGTATAAATTTGAAAGCATGATAGAGATAATAGAATTTTGTAATTTCCACACCCAAGTTTGGTCTGGTGTGGTCTTAGAATTGTGGCTGGAATTTCAGTGTTGAGATTAAAAATGAACTTCCCATGCAAAACTGTGTGGGCAAGCATCAAGGAAGAATATATGAGTAAAGGGGTAAGATAGTAGGAGAACCTAAGTAAAATAGTAGAGTTAAATAGCTAATTGGAAGGGTTAGAAAGGTATGATATATAGTTCTTTGAACACTACAAAAAAAAAAAAACCACAATATTACTATAAAAAACACAAGCTATGACACTAAATTTAAATAATACTATGGCGCTTAGGAAGTGTCATAGCTTCCAGTGCCATTAAAATAACCTACGGTGCTTCTTGAATATATGGAAGCGCCATAGTTTGATTATTATTATTATTATTAAATATAACTTCCTATGGTGCTTCTCTAGAGAAGTGCCTTAAACAGAGAGATGAATTCCTGCGGCGTTTCTCTGGAGAAGCATTGTAGGAAGTCTTTCATTAAAAAAAAAACTTTATGACTTCCTATGGTACTTCCCTGGAAAAGCGCCATAGGAAGTCTTTTATTTTTTTAAAAAAAATTATTTTATGACTTCCTACAACGCTTCCCTGGAAAAGCGTTGTAGGAAGTCTTTTATTTTTTTTAAAAAAATAATTTTTCGTAATTATTTTATTTTCCTGATAAAAACCTCCATTTATAATGTAAAATCTACAATCCACAGCAATTTACAATACAATTCACAGCAAAATAAAATAACATAGCACGTATCTTTTGTAATATTGCGACTTCATGTATTAAGCATAAAAGAACTCCAGCATTTAAGTTGCTTAAACTTGAGCCATACATGTTACTTCTAGGGAAGATTAAACTAAGTATTATTAAATTTGTAAGCTCAAAAATTTAAAAACTTATAATGTATAAGAAGTTCAAGAAGATAGAGTTGATACTTTAAATAAATACTTGAAAAAAAAATTATAAGCACATATATAAGATTCATAACAGATTTTAACTAAAAGAAACGTGAACCAAATATTGAAAAAAGAAAAACACTTACAGGCTAGGGAGTTTCTAAAGGAGGCTGAGACAAGGAAAAAAAACACACATGGGAGACAAAGCTTCATACAACAACTAAGTTCTGGGAAATGGGGAAGCAAGAGAGAAAGCGGAAAGATGAAAATGAAAACGAAAACAGCGGGTTATAGAAATTAAATTACAAGGTAGGAGAAGCTACGGCTTTTTTTGTCAAAACGTCAAAGCTTGTCAATTTGAAAAAAAATGATGGCCAATTTAAAAAACAAAAGTAGAAGCTACAGCGCTTTTTTTTAAAGCGCCAAAGCTTCTCAACTTAAAAAAAAGTGATGGCCAATTTTTTTAAAAAAATAAGTCTTAGACAGCGCTTGATTAGCAAGTGCCATCTAAAATTGAGCCTTGAACGACACTTGATTTCCAAGCGCTGTCTAAAGTGCCTTAAAATAACAAGGCATGGTGCCTTGAATGGCCTTGGACGATCAATGCCTTGAATTAATTCAAGGCTCCTGATTTACGGCACCTGATTCAAGGCCCTTGTATCGCGCTTGGAAAACAAGCGCTGTCCAAGGTTAAGCCTTGGACAGCGCTTGTTTTCCAAGTGCCGTCCAAGGTCACATTATAACATCCCAAATTTTATTCGCCAAGAATATATTGTAATTATTATATATATTCAATGAAATGGTGAATATTTAAGGCCAAAGGGATTACATATTGAAAATTGAAAGTTGAATAGTGTTTTCAGTGAAATCGCCTGTGAGGTAGTGAGTTTGTCATATGGTTTTGGAAGACCAAATGATGAGTATAAATTATGAAATTTTACAGAATGGAATTAGACATCCTAAGCTTTAATTTGATAGGTCATATGACTCAATTGAAGCTACATACAAAAAGATATGAATTTTTGAAGTTAATCCAGAAAATCTGGAAAGTTTCTGGAGCAGCGATCAAAGATTGAAAATCTGGGAATAATATGATCCTATCCAGTAAAATTCCATATTTTTCCTTGAAACTAGATTCAATGAGGGTTCCATAAGCTTTGGAATCACTTCGAAATGATGTCTACAAAATTAGTTATGATTTTTCAAAGTTAAGGCAGAAAATCTGCCAGAATTGGCATTATTCCGAAAATTTAAGAAATAAAGTAATCTTCCTTTTTCTCTTAATTATTTTAGAAATTAAGAGATGAAGGAGGAGAAGACAAGTGTCAAAATCTAATGAGACCAAGTGTCAACACCACATGAAAGATGATGGAGATAATTGTTGTGTCATAAGTCCTTACTTATGTCATAAGGTTAGGTAGCCAACTTGTGTACCAATTGACTTGAGTAAATGGAAGGAACACTTGATTTAGTTAGAGCATAAGAGGGAGCACGTTTTTGGCCAACCAATGAAGAAGGAAATGATAATCAAGGTTGAGTGTACACAAAAGGGAAGCATGGCAAGGTTGAGTGTACACAAAAATGGAATGATGGTGTGTATGAAAGGTGGAGAAATCCTAACCTTTGGTTAGATCAAGGGCTAGGATGAAACATGAAGAGAAAAGGTGAGATAATTTATGAGGCCACTTCCTTCATTTTTCCTTTTTATTTTCGTTCAAGGCTAGAGAAAGAAGAGAGAGAGTGAGTTTGTGAAGCTTCATGCTCTAGAGAGAAGGAAGAAGAGAAAGACTAAGGTAAGTTATGATTTCTTAAGGTTTCTTCTTCTAATCTTCCATAAATCTCTTCTCTAATCTTTTCCTTTCCATAAACTCCATGGATTAGCAAGCTAATCTTCAAGGTTGAGGAGAGAGAGAGGACATCCTAGAGAGAGAAACACCAAGGATCAAGAGGTAATCTCCAAAATCTCAACTTCTTTGTGTATTGAAGTTGTTGTTGGTGATTGTTGTTTGGTTTATGTGATTTTTGGTTAAGTTGTAAAATTGGAAAAGCCATAATTCTAAGGGGTTATGCTGCCCAAAATCCTTTAAATCATGATTATGAAGTGTTTAAATGAATTAATCAAGGATTAGAAGTGGAAAAGTACAAGTTTTGGAAGCTAAAACAAAAAGCTCCATTTTTCTATTTTCCTTCAATATTTTGGTCAGACCAGAACTGGTACAAGGAGTTGGATTTTCATGAAATAAATGGTTCCATTGGACTCAGTGGGCAAAAATAGGTGGGGTTACAGTTGGGCACTTTTTCGGTAGAGGCCGAAAGAGCATAATTACGAAAACGCCACTAAAATCCCTAAATATGGGCTGTCAAGGGCATTTTCGTAATTTGATAGTGAATTTGGTAATTTCTATCCCGGAAATGGATTCCTTGGGCGAAAATAAGTTAGAATAGCCTTAGTCAAAATTTTGGAAAAATGTGCCATCAAGTCGGGTACGGCGGGGCGGGGCTGGGTTCCGGGGGCATTTTTGTAAATTTTCACTATAGACTAATATAACCACAATAAACACTATGGAAGAGTCTAAAATGATACTTGGATAGGTTATGACCTATTTCTGGTACATTTAATATTTTAGGACCGATTTGGAGGCCGGATACGACACGTTCTTCGAGGCACATTTAAAAAGGAGATTTAAAGCTTTGAGGTAGGGACATTATCCTTCATACATTATGCCATAGTTATATGATTGTGTGGATGCCAATGTTTGTAAATGCGCTTTATTAATCAACATGATTTGCCCAGAAAGGGGTCAGAAGTGTCAAGGCACTTACACTGGAGTTGGTGAAAATCCAACCGGTGCAGAATTGTGGGGCTGGGCCCTACTCATGTATACATGCAGATGATATGTTTATAATGTTCATTAATTGGTGTATACATGGCATATATCATATTTACTTTTCGCATTTTCTATGAACGATAGCATGTTTCTACTGGGGTTCTCCGGAATCTCACCCTATTTTTAATAAACACCTCAGCGGGTACCAGTGGGTCTAAGGGAAAAGATGTAGACGTCAGAAAGTGAGCGGCACATGTTTTGAAGCAAGGACAAGAATGTAATTCCCCGAATTCTGAGACTTAAGGCTAGAGAATAAGCCTGAAATAAGTGGATTGCTAAGCCCTAGTTTAGCAAGATCCCAAATTGTGATTAAGGGTTAATGACTCCAAAAGTGGATATGATTAGTGATAAATAAACCCTTTTGGAGAATCCGATGTGATTTGAGATTCGAATGTGATTTGTTTATGTTGTGATTCATACCCAAACCCTGTATTTGAGTTCAATTATGGATTAACATCTAAATTGGACAAAAATAAAGGGGAGGGCGTATGTATGGTGTAATGGAATAATAAAATGTGTTTGGTGGTGATTCAGCAAGAATTACCATAGTTAGGGGCAAAATGGGGAAAAGAAATTTGTCGGCCAATTAGTCAGCTACGAAAGAGGGAATTGACTAATAGCTAAAAGAGTAACTTGGTCAATATGTTTCCCCTTCTTGAATAATGTTTCGTCCAACATAAAGGAAAGGCAAGAGAAAATTATATTTGGCTCATAATTAAAGCACATGGAGACATTTGGACTTTGGTCAAATATATCATGTTAAAATCAATTTAAGTGGAGGCAAAAACCATGAGAGTTTAAGAAGTCTTTTAACTCATTCAAGAGCCATAATTCGGTGGAAATCTCATGGTCAAAGGTTAAGGGAATAAAGAAACAAAAGATGATATTAAGCAAAGAGTTGAAAAGTCAAAAATTTCAACTCCCTTCCCTCTCTCCGTGCAAAGTCGGTTAAGAGGTGTATGAGAGGCCAAAATTCTGATCTCATTTCATCACCTCTCTCTCTCACTTCAGCTGCCATGTTCGTCCAACCAAGAAGAGGAAAGAGAAAGGAAAAGGTGAGAGTTTGGCTTTATAGAGTCCTCTTTAGCTCAAATACTCTTTATTAACATTGTTCTAGGTGTTGAGAGCATTATTCCTATGGTTGTAGATTTTTGATTGGTGGTGATTGAAAGCTTGAGAAAATTTGGAAGTGGTGGAAATCAAGAATTAGTCTTGGGAAGAAGTTAAGGTAAGCCTTTGGAACCTTTTGACATATTTATTGTGGTCATTGGTTTAGCCTTGAGGATTTTGGATTTTTGCCCTGATTTTGGCTTAATTTTGAAATGTGTGAATTGGTTAGTGTTTAGTGTGAAATTGGTGTCATAGTGTGTCTTTGAACATTTGAAATTGGTTTGGAATTTTTGGAATGAAAGGAATTGCATTGTGGTGGATTGTGTGTATATTGTGTTGACATGTAAAGATTTTGGTGGAACATGTCAATATGGATGGAATTTCATTGTTTTGATGGCTCTAATGGTTTCCTTGGGCAAATTTATGTGGGAATGGTAACTAATATGAATTTGGGAACCATTGGAAGCATTGGTGCAAAAATGGAAATGTTGTCCATTGAAAGTTTAGTCTGGGCAGTTAGATTGTCTGGATGTTTTGAATAGGCAAATGGTGTCTAAAAATTCTGAAACTTTCCAGATTTAAAGTTCACATCTCAAGCTTCAAAATGGACATAAACTTTGTGTCATTTCGCCTTTTGAACTGGGATTTTGAACTGTCCAAAGTTTGGCATCCAAACTGGACCCTGTTTTAGCACAACGTTAGGTTTTTGGTAAATCTGGACTTTTGTGGTGATTATTGATAATTTTACATATTTTTCCCATAAAGGGGACTTGAATATCTTTCAATGGGCTTTGGAATCACCTTGTTTCAAGTTTTCTAGAGCAAGTTATGAATATTTGAAGTTTCCTTGGCTGCAGCCAAAATTCTGGCTCTAGCGCAAAACCTTCTGTGTGTGTCCTGGCCGCAGCCAGAAATTCTTGGCTGCAGCCAAAATGTTTCTGTGACGTTTTTATCCATTTTTGGCTGCAGCCAGAACCCAATTTTCAGCACTTTGTGAGTTTGCAAAGCAATTTCCAACCTAGAACTATCCAATCCTTTTAGGTTCTCTTTGAGTTTGTTATAACCATTTAGGGGACTCATATGGAACCTATTCTAAGTGTTTGAAAGTAGGAATTTGGGGGTAGGAAATTAATCCACCATTCTTGATTTTGTTATAGGCTTTGATATTTGCCGCCCTCGTGAGCCAACTGCGCCGAAGGACGTCAAGAAAGGACAAGGTAGTGACTTTTCCTTTGTACCATATGTGATGCATTGTATGTGTGTTATATCATTGCTTTGTGATAAATTCGTATGTTGCGACATTGTGAATATGTGTAAACACCGTCATGCCGATAGTCCCTGAGTAGCTAACAACGCTTCGGGTTAGGACGGTGTGTCTTCCCGGTGGAGAAAGGGGATGACGATGAGGTGTGATATATGTGATTATGTGAGCCGAAAGGCTATTTGTGAAGGCCAATGGGCCATTTGTGAAAGCCGGATAGCTATATGAGCTATAAGGCTATGTGTATGCACTGCCACGCCAATAGTCCCTGAGTAGCTAACAACGGTTCGGGTTAGGACGGTGTGCCTTCCCGGCGGAGAAAGGGGATGAGGGTGGAGTGTGATTTGTGCTGCTACTGCTGTATGATGATTTGCTTACATGCTGTGTGCTTATGTGTGGTATAAAATGTTTGTTACTACTGGGATTCTCTTGAATCTCATTCTTTCCTTGAACTAACCTTTCAGACAGGGCGAGTGGCTCTAGGGAGAAGCGCGCGACCCGGAGCGGGTAGAATCCCGTAGGGACATTTATTTTGGATATGTTGGTTAAACCTGTTGGACAGGGAATTTGTAAATTATGTTTGGGTTGTAATTGATAGTTGAATACAGTTGTGTAATCCCCTATATGGGAATTTTAAATCTTCTAGTGAATGAATGGAACCCGGGGGTTGCCAGGATTGCTATTAGATATTCTGATATGAATTAATGTAAATTAACTGCACAGGTGATTATATTCGATAATTGAACTTGAGACCGGAATAGGAAAGAAGTTTTGAAAATTTTGTAAGTCCCGACTGTTTAAGGGAGTTTTAAATGAGTTTTGAACTATTCGACGGTCTCTAAACCAATTTAATTAAGTGATATCGAATTATAATTACACTATTTAAGACAGGGGGTTACACAAGAACGTGGTCATAATTAGTCTATTTTGTGATATTTTGGTAAAAATTGTAAATATTAAAGCTTCCGCTGTATTTTCTGTTTTCATCGATGAACGATATCAGAATTGTAAACGAATATTTTTATCAATATAATTATACTTTTCTGTATGCCCATTGAATTCCGTCTTTATTACTCTTCGATTATCGAAATGAAAACGGGTGTTGACACACATCTTTGACGGCACTTCTTAATGAAGCGCCGCCGTCAAAGGGCTTTTATTAAAAAAATTAAAATATTTTTTAATAGGGATGATTTATTTAACCTTTAAACCGATTCTTAAATTTAATTTTCATTTTTTTAGTATAGTCAAACTTTCTCAAGAAAATATCTTATCATAGTAATGGAGCTTTGACACTTATGGAATTTCTATTATTCCATAGTTGCATACATTTTTTTAATAGTAGTAAAGGGATTAAATTTTTTTTTTTAAAAATAACCCTTTGTGTGGCGCTTTCTCAGGCAAGCACCATACAATGTATTAAGCAATTATGTCATTTTCCTGTTCAAGGGTCGCAGCTGTCATATGTATTTTTTTTAAAAAAGTAAGAAACATATGTATTTTTTAAAAAAAAGTAAGAAGTCTCCTCTATTGCTTGTTTGAAGAAGTGCCATAAGAATGACGCCGCAAAATCCAAATTTTATAGTAGTGAGAATTTCTGACATAATTTACTACAGAATTTTTTTCCATGGGAAATCCATCGAAAACTTTTCTAACGGAATTTTTGACGAAATTCATTCCGTGGCAAAATTTTCCACAAAATTAGCTACAGAAAAATATTTATTGAAAAATTCCGTCAGAAATTTCAATTTACCACGGAATTATTCCATGGCTAATTTTGCTATAGAATTAGCCATGGAACTTTCCATGCCTAAATTTGCCACGGAATTAGCCATGGAAATTTCCATGGCAAATTTTGTCACGGAATAATTCCATGATTAATTCCATCAGAAACATTAAAAAACATTAAAAAAAAGTATTATTTTTTAGATAAATTTAATTATGAAAAAATTATTATTTTCTATATATATAAAAATTATTATTAATTAATTAATTTTAATTAAAAATAAATTTTAAATCCAGAAATTGGACAAAAATATAGTCATATGAAATTTATTTAAGATGTAAATTTTTTAAATTTGAAATTAAGTTATATTGAAGATTATAAGAATATATAAAATTATTTTATATTATTATTAAATTTATATTTATTTATTTATAATAATATATATTTATGTGTCATAAAAAAATAATATATATTCATAAACAAATATATATTTATAAATAATTGATTATATATATAATTGCGTAATAATAAAATGGCAAAACATTCCAGCCCAACTGGTAAGGCATTACGCGCATACGGATGAGATCGTGTGTTCGAACCAAATGGGGCTAAGAAGAGTTACATTTTCTAGAAAAAAGAAGCAATGAGATGTGGCGGAGTGAGGTTGCAACACGTGGCGGAGTGAGACTCCAGCAATGAGGTCGAAGCTACCACGCGCCATCGCTGGTGATGAGGTGGCGCCTTGCTGGAGCTGCCACGTGGCATTTTGAAATTAGAAAAAAAAATTGCAACGGAATTGAATTCCGTTAGAAATTCTGTTTCAAATTTGTGACGGAATTGGAATTCCGTTGGAAATTGGTTTGTCACGGTCTTATTAGTGACGGAATGGATTCTGTCAGAAATCCATTTTTGTCACAAAATCCGTGGTAAAATTCCGTAGGAAACTCTGAATTCCAAGGCAAATTCTGTAGCAAATTCTATCAGAAATTCAATATTTTTTTTGTAGTGGAATGATAATACGAAGCACTTTTGAGGTTATGAGACTATGTGAAGATGTTATGTGATGCTTCCTTATTTGTAGTAAATGTCTTGGCTATAGTCAATATTTGGAAGTATTAAAAGGATGGTTTAAACATTGTTAGTGTTAATATGCTAAACAATTTCTAAATGTTAGATAGTGTTGTCAAATGATTTAGGGATTGTAGTGCTGTTTAAGAAGCTCATAACTATATAGTGTATAGTGCTAGCATAGAGTGTATATAAACACACACACAGATATACATATATATATATATATATGATGTTTGACCGGTTTAAAGATTAAAAGTTGATAATCTTCTGCTTAAAGGTTTATAGATTAACTCAAGGATTTGAAGTTATGAAGTTATAAAATAAAGGAAATTTTGTTTAAGATAATCAACTACTATTAGTAGAAGGTAGATTTACTGGCAAAAAAGAAAAAGAAAAAAGAAAAGTAGAAGGTAGATTTGTTGAAAGTTGGATTTTAAGAAGTAATAGTTAACTTACAAGTTATGAATGGTTAAAGTGTTGGCCTACCCTTACATAAGTATCAGGTTCTGACATTAATTTGGCCAAGCCCACCAAGAAACTATCATAAAAAGAAACAAGGAGTAGGTAATATATGGAAGAAAGAGCAGAAGGTAGTTACTCTTTTCCCCTCATATTATTGTGTATTGGTTTCCGCATGTTTGTTTGTGCCATTTTGCTATAGTTAAACATGAGAATATGTAAATTATTCTTGCATAGATATTTGCTATGGCCATTAGAGTAGATAGATTGGCAGAGTAGTTATCTGCCTAGTATATGCACTAGTTGTTTATTCATTTTATCAATTTGTAAAATAAATGTCCACCAGTTAGTTATTAAGTATAGTTATCAGTAAGATATATGCACGCTTTTAAGCTCTTTTACTTGCAAGGTTATGTTCTCTATGGCTTGTTTTTACATGCATAGTTATTAACTTTGTATCATTAACATTGTTTAAAGTAGTTGCTATCGAGATTCCCCGAAATCTCACCCCCTTTCTTCTATGATACATAGTAAAGGCAATTAATGCTAGGGCAAGGGCGTAGTGGTTGGTGAAGATCGAAAGTGGATGGAGCTGAAGTAACATATTATATTTTGTTGTATATAAGCTCTATTATATGATTCTTATATTTATTTTAACATTAGAGTTATATATGTATGTGTTATATAATTTGGCATGTAAATACCCTAACTCAATAAGAAGGAGAAGAAGAGCCAAGTTCGAGCAAAGGTAAGTGCTATGCTAAGCATAGCAAAGATACATTGAGTTGATAGTGTCATTTAGATGTTACTCATTCTGAGTCGTGATTTTGGGAGCAATGTTTATGAGAGCTATTGAGTGAGTCAATTCATTAAATTTTACAGAGAAGTAGTATACAACTCAAGCATCAAAACAAGTCCTATTTCATATATTTCTTTTTATATGTAGATTAAAAGATATGATTTTTCAAATTTGACCCAGTAAACTCAAAACTGTTATGAAAGTTACTTGTACTGTAAAATTTTGGTATAACTGCAGTTTTGGTCCAAATGGTAGAAAGCTGAGACCTGATCTTAATTTTATTTCAAATATCTTTTCGAGAGCCATAAGTAGAGCTACTAAGTTTGACGTTAAATTAATTTAGTTATGAATTTTCTAATTTTTTCAAGAAGATTAGTCTTATCATGATACCCAAGTTCTTAGAAAAGTTTGAAGTTTTTATCTTAACCACATATTCTATTTGGGTAACAAGTGGTTCTTAAATTACTAAACAATTTTGATAAATGACCTTAGAATAGGATGTTGCATCAGTGGTTCAAACTGAGGTCAAAATGGTCATGATAAAAATAATATATTTTTTAATATATATCGATTAATCTAGATGAAAAGAAAGATAATGGTAAGGATATAAAGATAACTGTCACTAATAATAAAATTTAGAGAAAATTCAACTGAAATGCCAAAATCAAAATTCAGCCTAAGCTTGTAACAAATTCTTAATTCTTGCTGAAATTAAGAGTTTCCGAATGCTATTAAAAGATGAGAAATGTCCCCATATAGTTGAAAATGAAAATTGAATGTAGGTGAATACTTTATTTCATTTTTTATTATTTCTCTCTTCTCCAAGTACTGGTTCTCATCTTGTGAAGAAATTTTGATGAAGTCTCTCGATCAGCCACTGCTAGTTCAATCGAGTATCCACCCTCATAATGCTGTCCACGGATTGCAAGTTGGAAAATAAGTAGTATATGGTGTATACTTACATGCTATACAATATGTAAATATGGCATATTATATATTACAAATTATATGGTGTTATGATCATGAAACCGAGTGACGCCTACGCCTTGGAAAAGGAAACCGACCTTCAGAATCAACTCTACATGGAATCGACTTAATATTGTTGATCCGAAACAGAGAATAAGCTTGCTGAGTTTTTTTAGTCAATATGACCTTACTGAGTTTGTGATAAAAATTTTGACCCAAAAAAAAAAAAAAGGTTTGTGATAAAATGATTTAGAGTGCTTGTTTGTGAGATTAAACCTCACAAACTCTTGCTTCCTATGAAAATGATCTTTCTGCACACCAGTGAGCCTCATTCTCATTCTGCTTTTTTCCTTTTAAACGTAGAGGGGCATTTTGGTCTAATAACAAGATTCATAAATCACTTATTAGGCCTTTTGGCATAATTGAGAATTTGCTTCACGTCCCATTCGGCAAATGCTCTGATAAACGCCACCAGCTTGAGCTTGTAGTCTTTTCTAAAAAAAGTCATCGCAACACTTAATGAGAACTCTTAGATTAAGCATTCTAAAACCAAAGCTGGACATAAAAACTACTCCTGTTAATATAATGAAACACGACAATATAAGGTATGATTAATCTTTTGAACATTCCTATAAAAGAGAAGAAATATCACAACATTGTTTACCACATATACCCCAAGTTTAGAAAACGCAAGCAAATTACTTCTGTCATCTTTAATCACTATTGACATTCAGCTATTTAAGGAAAGCGCAAAGCTAACTGATAAATTTGAAGACTCAATTCAATATAAATCTAATACTTTAGCCACATCTAGTGGATTCTGGATGATAGCATAAACAAAGGCAGCACCCAGTGGGAGACAAATACTGTTACAAAATTGTGAATATTTAACACTCAATACTTAACAGTTAAAGAGGACACCGTAGAATATAAAGAGGCGGACATAATGTTGAGCAATATTTCATGGTTATTAAGTTAAACTGTAAGGTATTTTCACCAATATTTTACTGTTATAAGGAGCAACCATAAAATATAGTTTTAGTTTTTAATATAGGAAAATTCTTGAAAATTACATTTAAAAATGAGAAAAGATTGATACTATGAATTTATAAAATTCTAGTTTAGAACTGAGTAAAAATATGAGATTTTCAATTCCGACCAAATGATAAAATTGCCTTTGGTTCAATTGCGATATATGAAAGTGAAGTTGTTAATGTAAAATCTGATATTGTTAATACAAATATAAATATTGTTATTAATTCTTGAACTCGTGCCCTGAAAATTATCCCTAATTTTTTAGATATAAAGTTGTGAAACATAAAAATAAAGTCATTAATATAAAATATGATATTGGTAATATATATACAGCTGTTGTTATTGACCCCTGAAACTTGTGTCCTTAAAATTATCCTTAGTTTTTGGGATTATTAACCCCTGAAGCTTGTGTCCTTAAAATTATCCTTATTTTTGGGATATGAAGTTATAAAACATGAAAGTAAAATCGTTAATATAAAATTTAATGTTGTTAATATATATATAGATATTGTTATTGACTCCTAAAATTTATGAACTGAACTAAGAACATTTTATTTATTTGGTCAGAATTGGAAATCTCAGATTCCTACTTCAGTCCTAACTTAAGATTTGATAAATTAACAACACCAATTTATCTTTTATTATTTTTAATAATATTTTTCTGAAAATTTCCCATTTATTAATATGGTTTGAATTAGATTTTAAAAATTATTTTTATAATTTATAAGATAAATATGTGAGATGTGTTTTCTCTAAAACTATCCAAACGTAAGTGTGATAATTCCCAAACACCCTCTTGATGAGGTTTCCAATCTTTTTACAAGGCTCTTCCTCGATACTTCTTCTCACCATCCCCTATTCCGTTCTTCCTTCCTTTACTTCTGCGCTCAGCCCTTCTCGCTGTAGGTCGCTATTTCTCGATGAACCTTCCCTTCACTCTAGTTGCCGACTCTTTCTCTCAGCTTCTTTGGTTTCATCCTCCGGTACACTTTTGATCGGTCTTTAGACTTCTTCACTCTGCGTTTGCGACTGGCTCCTCTCTCCTTACCTAATTCCCGACACAGCTAAACTCCCAAAGTTTGATCCAAATTCCCCCGTCTTTCTAAGCTCTTCGGCCTTCACATCGAACTACCCTAGTTACCTGCTGCTCATTTCAACCATCGAATTGAACTTTACGACCGCTGCTGTTCCGCCTGAAGAGTGACAGAAGGAAAGAGAGAAACTGGAGCAGGAGAGTCCAAAGTCTCATTGCTTTGGTGAGGATTGGACCTCTATCTCTGTCGTTTCTTCCCGGTCTGAAGATCGTCTCTCACCAAGTGAGTCTATTTTTCTTATGATATGTAGTTTGCTTGTCTTAAGGTCATCGAGATGGTTGAGTTGAAGGAATGGGATGTGAGGGGAATTCTTTTTCGGCTTAGGGCTGGAGGATTGGACCTTGATTGAAGGGAGTATTCCCGCTCTTTCATCGATTTTATCTACGATTGAAACAACGAGGCGATGAATTCTTAGGCAGAACACTTGCAATATAAGATTCTTGATTATTAATTTGCGGAATTTCGGTGGCAAATCCATTTACCACTCTTTCATTTTTGTTGTAAATAATAATTGTAGAATATATGCCTCTCTTTCCACGTTTTAGAAATGAGGCTGTGAAACAAATCCGCGGATTATGATGATATGGGAGGGAGTGTGAAGTCATGTTTGAAGGTCTGCAATTGACTTTGATATCACACCCATTTGTAATTTTGGCTACTACAATTGCTGCTAGGGAGACTTCTATTCGATGATTCTTACTCTTGATTCTTAATGCTGGTTCGGTCTTATTTTTCTTTGTATCCCCTGTTTTTGGAATCATAATGTACTAAATATCTATATCTGTCGATTATGCGGCCTGTAATTTGCAGACTTTGAGAACACATCATCGATGCATTATTCTTACAAAGATTTTTTTATATGGAAGGCCTATCATCTGCAGATGGGATAAAGACTAGCAAGTTTTTCTCCATCAACTTGTACTTTTCTCGTTCTACAAAGGTGAAACAAACAAAGAGTGGGGATTGGGGATTGATAAGATGACATCTCCAGAAGCATGATTTGTCAAGGTGGTCAAAATTTATAATTGGGTAGCGTTCTGATTGTTATCCTTATAGGAACCATTTTCGATTCTGGATGCTGTCTTTCTCTAGTCCAAGATATTGATGATCAATATAACTGTTGATGATAAAAACATTTTGCAGCTTATGATTCTTGAATACTTGAAGCCACATACCATTTTGCCTCATAATGCAATTGTAGGCAATGTTCGTTGTAATATTAGTGCAGCATCAGAATCCGATGCTCCTCATCCTCAAGGTTTTTGAGGTTTATCAACTGATATCGCCAATACAATCCTCAACTGACGAAAGAGATGGTACGGTATGCTTTTAAAGAGATGGTACGGTATGCTTTTATTCCTTGTTCAATCATGTGTTTATTTATTTTTGGTAATTGACTTTTGAGATCTTTCTTAAATTGGTAATATTAGTAAATTCTATAATGGACATCAAAGACTCGTACAAGATCTCTAATTCAGATTGTCAAGGAGACCCATGTGTTCCTTTCAATTTCTCTTGATAAGTTATATTGATTTTTGCACATTCCTGATTCTTAAAGTCTGGTTTTAATGTGTGAACATTAAAAGTTTGTTGTCATAACTTTACCTATGTTTGCTACTGTCATAACTGAAAGTTTGCTATAAAAATTGTTTTAGGATTGTCATTGAGGGAGCCAAAATTCTGTTGTCAAAATTGTCTGCTACTGTCATAACTGAAAGTTTGCACTTGTGTAGTTATTGAATCTTATTGCAAATTGAAAAAAGTTTTTCGGGTTTAAATTTGAGCTGCTGGGAAAAATTGGTTATGCTTTAAATTGCAAGATGTGAATAGCTCTCAAAAACTTGTCACTTGTTAACATTTTGAATTTTGTACTAATGAACTGTGATGTTGCTGTGAAATTGCTCTGTTATTGAGACTTTTGAGTAAAAAATGAATTGGTTATACTGTTAAGAATTTCTGCTGTCATTTAGAACTTTGCAGCCAGAAATATTAATTGAAGAAACTACATTTGAGTTGTTGCTATCAGTGCTTGAAATCTTTGATTCTGTGTTGCGCATGTATACAAGGACATTGGGGTAGAGAGACAATGAAGGGTACAAAAGAGAATTGGGGAAGTTGTTCACAGCCGATTCATTTGCACAAAGTAATTTAGTTATTAATGATCTTATTGCCATTGAAGATAAGACTTCTAAAGGGAGAAGAGTTACAATTTCACTACTATAGAAATTGCGATACATGATGATTATTAACTATTATACTTCACGTCATATATGCGGCGTTATATTTGCTCCTCACAAATAAATTACGGTTCTTAACCAGTATTTATTCTTGATATATTATAACAGTTATAAGATAACACCCATTATATATTTAGGTTTAGTGAGGCTATGATATACACATTTGCTATGATAATAATTGACGAGTACATGTGAAAAGCTATCATAATACATGGTAATCCTTATGTGGTGCATAACGGTCTCATTTTGACAATCGTAATTTATTAAGTAAAATAAATAACAGTTCTTTTGTAAGAACCGTAACTTTTAATAACACTAAAAAACTGTCTCACGTAAGCAACCACTATGTATTTAGTACAAGGATAACGGTTCCTGATTAAGAATCATGAACTTTTCTAATACATGTCGGTTTTTATATAATAATAGTGATATATGGTTGTGAGATTCTTCATGTGAGAGTTTTTGAGTTAGTTGGATTAAACTGTATAGAATAGAAACAGTACCTCCCACTTTGAGTTTCTATGAACTATTGGATAGAACAAGACATTCTAGACTTATGGCAACTGTTGATCTATCTATGTGATAATGTAATTGTTTACCTATAAATTGTCTTTCACAGAAATTAACCTTAAAAAGCAATGCATTGCGGAAATAACCTATGAATGTTTGTATTAATTGATGTTGGTATTTGTGTTTTTTACTATATATGGATGATCTTTGTGTCTTTTTTCACCAACCCATTGCTTTTTTGGCTTAATTGCACTTACATTATGAGATATACAAGATAAGAGTGCGATTGATTCAAGCCACAACAAAAAAATTTTGATCCATCCCATATTGTATGGCTACTCAATGTGGGATTTATTGTTGTATTAGATAGATTTGAGACCAAGTAGCTCATAAACTCTCACATTGAAGAATCTAAGACTAATCACAATGTTGAATTTTAGAGCTTTTAACTAAGTGCCAACTGATTAATACAAAAACAGGAGATAAACTTTCAATAACAATAATAATGGGTTTTCCTAAAAAAAAAAAAAACATAACTTCACAAAAGTAATTTAATGTCTCATTGAATGCTTTATCGCGTTTTGCTACAACTTAACTAGCTTACTCTTCACATCCCTATTAATCGTTTGAAGTCACTTTTGGAGATATGGATACTTCCAAGAAAGGAGGTATTTGCTTAAGAATCCATATCACTTGAAGTGACTTCGAAAAAGATCAATAGAGTAGGAACCATAAATCAAAGCAATGGGCTTATAACTTCCTGTAATAGGAAAGGAACCTTCGATTAAGGTAATACAAGGGTTTCTTAAAAAAATATAACTTTATAAAAGCAATTTAAGGAACATTCAATTAGAATAATAGTTGGTTTTCTAAAAAAAATAGTACTTCATAAAAAAATTTAACGTCACATTGGATGTTTTATCACAGCGTGACATCACAAGGATAGCCCAATTGGCTAGGGCATAGAAATGAAAACAACTCGCGTGGCAGTGGTTGAGACAAGCGTCAAGTGAAATTACTAGCGGTGTTGTTGTTTAGAAGTGGGACGAAGGCCATTTATAGTGGGATTTGACTAAAAATGACTCCTAACGGCCAGAAAAGACAACAAGAGTCGTTGGGTTAAGATGTTGATGGGTTTTGTTCGAATAGATTAAGTGTCAAGTGTATTATGTTTCAAACGTTCAAAAAGCAGAGGAATGATAGGATAGGGCTTGTTAGATAGGTGTTTTGCGTTAGCGTGCCTGAAACTTTACATCACGATTCACTTGAAAGAATTGTTATTTATGTTTTACATTTATTACGGTTCTTTGTTAATAATCATTATGTATTTCACTTTTTTTTATATGGTATTCTAATAAGTGACTTATTTTACTTAATAAATGTTACATGTTACATTTTTTTAAAAAAAAAAATTTAGTAGTTTATTATGCAAACACCTTTTTTTTTTTACAAACAAAATAAAAGAAAAACAAAAAGACCAAGTATATAAACAAACTAAGAATACAAATTTATGGAGATGTTTCCTTCTCTAGTAACTCGTCTTTCGGTTTGTTCTGAGATGTTGAGCCAACAGTTCTCTTGTGTTTGTCCATAAGCTTTGTGAAGATGTTGGCATTCATAAGTTCGAATGTAAGTGGAATACAGTTTTTAGATGTTTATATAGAGTTTTGGGGATTATCGATTCTTCACATCCTCTATAAATGTACACGGTTGGTTTTTAATAACTGTTATTAATTTTTCTAAGACTGATTGGTTGTAAGTGTTACTGATGGTTGTTCTTGTAACGCCCCAAATTTTATTTTCCAATATGCCTTGTAAGTATTTGTGGCATTTAATAAAATAAAAGGGTGAATTTTGAAGGATGTGATTATGTTGCTACTGAAAATTTCCTGAGAGGTGGTGAGTTTGGTATATGATGACTAAAAATTATGAAATTTTACAGGATGAAAGTAGATATCCTAAAGTTTAATTTGATAAGTAATAGGTAATTTTTGGAGTTCTATATAAAAAGTTAGGAAGTTTTGAAGTTAGCCCAGAAAAACTGTCTATTTTCTAGAATAGCATCTAAAGAATTTAATTCTGGGAATTTTGTGTTTTAAGTGGCAAAAGGTTATAATTTTTTTTTGAAATTAGACTTAATAAGGGTTCTATATCGAGAGAATTATACTGTAGTCTCATAGAAACAAAAATACTCAGAAATTTGTCCCATGAAATGGCTAAATTACTCTTAAGTCCCATAGGACCATTATGTAATAAATTGGAAATGGTAAAAGTCTAAGATACCCTTGTCAGATAAATAAATAGAGGGAAGGAAAAATGGTATAAAATTCAGAAACGAATAGCTCTGAAAATGGTGTGAAGAATGAAATGAAGATCATAAGCAAATGTTGAAGAGTAAAGTATGAAATTGATGCTAACAACTCTCTTGTTTTCATTTTTCCATTTAATTCATGTTTTTTGTTGAGTGGTTAAACAGATTTTTGCTTGATCCATCTTTGTTTTGGTCTTGAAAAATGGAAAAAAATGATAGCTTTTTCCATTTACTGTTCTCCAGTTGCTTAGAAACTAAAAAGGTAGATCCAGTAAATGTAATGGATTTGCTTTGACTGTGGTTTAAATGTGTTTTGGTATGATTTACTATGCTCTTTTTTTACTGTCATTATACTCTATTTTTTGGCTCATTGGGCTGTGTTTTTGTAATAGAAGAGCTAAGGGCTGTGTTTTTGTAATAGAAGAGCTAAGGAATGAAGATGAAGGTGAAATGTTTGTGGCTACATAACATGATTTGCATAGGAAAAAATGTTTTGTTAGTAGGGGCAACGATAGTTGTCAATGAAGGCAGCTGAACTTATTAATAAAAACTATGTCTTGTGTAAATGTTTTTTTTCCAACTATAGGTTTTGTTGATTCATCTTCATTTTGGTTATGGAAAAATGGAAAAAAAATTGTCTGCCTTTTGTGGGTATTATCCTCCATATGATTGTAAACTATAAAGGCAGACCTACTAAATGTAATGGGTATGCTTTGGCTAAGGTTTTAGTGTGTTTGGGTATGGTTTAGTATGCTCTGTTTTTGTTGTCATTATGCTCTATTTTTTGGTTCATTGTGATATGTATCTGCAATAGAAGAGCTAAGGAATGAAGAAGAGGGTAAAAGATTTGTGGCTACATAACTTGATGTGCGTAGGAAAAAATATGTTGTTAAAAGGAGCAGCGATAGTTGTTAATGGAGGCTGATAAACTTTCTTAATGATAACTATATGTCATATGATAATGTTTTTCTTGTGTTGTTAATGTGGCCAACAATAGTTGTTAATAAGACTGCTGTAATTGTTCATGACAACTGTTTTGTGCAAGTGGAAAATGGTGATGGTTACCACTTCTGATAAGAATCTACTATGTTTCCTTCATATAAGGGGAGGGTTTGAAGTCAGTGGAGACGGGGATATAATATATGTTGGTGGAACGGTTAAATCTAGAACCATTAAGGAAGGGACAAGTTTAGAAGAGTTTAAAACGATATCCTCCATTTTGGGAAAAGAGAGTGGCAGATTCGTTATGAAGTTCATCAAACGGTAAAGACTTGCAAGAATCCTAATCCAACAATGCATGGTGGCTTGGGTTCTTTTGATTTTGGAAAGTGCATGTCATACTCTTTTTTGTAAATCTGATTAGATAGAAATCCAGACCACTTAATTTTTGGACATGGTCTGTGAATTTGCTGGTTCTTTTTTGTACATGCATTTTCAGATGTAAATGAAGGTTGGATATAATATGGTTTTGTATCCTACTTTCATTTATGAAAATTTGTAAATTGGTACCCATGCAGTTGTTAATATATAAATGCAGTTATGTTCACGTGTAGCCCACTTTCATTTTTGAAAAGTTGTAATTTGATGTAAATTTTGTCGTCAACGTATGGACTTGGAGTTGTCGGTGGAAGCCCCTAGAGTTGTCAAAGTACATTGATGAAGTTGTTAATATATATATTCTATTATGATCACATTGAAAATTATAGTTTACGTCCATTAACTGGTGAATGGAGCCTCTTTGAGTTGACAATAGAGGCCCCTGGAGTTGTCAGTTGAGGTTCCTTGAATTATCAAGGGAAGACCATTGAGTTGTCAATGGATACTTTGTGACCTGTCAATGGACACTTTGTGACCTGTCAATGGAGCCTCATTGATTTGTTAATGCAAGCACAGAGTTGCCAGTAGAAGCTCCTTGACTTGTTAAGGGCAGGCCATTGAGTTGTCAATGGACGCCCTGTGACTTGTCAATGGAGCCTCCCATTGAAGGCTCCTTAACTTGCCAAGGGCAGGCCATTGAGTTGTCAATGGAAGCCCTATGACTCGTGGGTGGAAAAAACACTTTTTAGACCGATTAAAATCGACATTTTAGACTAGTTTTGAATGCGGTCTTGATTCAGCCTGTCTTAAAAGTCTGTTACTTTTAGACCGGTTAAGAAAGCGATCTAAACAAAAATAAGTTTTTAGATTGATACTTGTTACAACCAGTCTAAACATAATGATATTAAGTCCTAAAAACGGTCATACTTTTAAGACCAGTTATTCAAGAACCGGTCTTAAAATTGATTTTTAAGACTGATTTTTAAAATAATTGGTCTTAAAAGTTCCATTTTTTTAAAATATTTCTGTTAGCTAGCCAGCAAGTCATTTCCCTTATCAAAACATTTTACTTAGCAAGCCATTTCAGCGACATCCAAATAAATTCTTCTCTTGCACATTATAACTAACACCTTATCCAGAAGCATTTTCATCAAGTAAAAACACAATTTTAACTAGTGTAATACTTACATCATTTTTCCTGCACCTCACATTCCACAGAAGCAACAATAATAAATCATTCTTCTTACAACCAAAATAAATTCTTCTCTTACGCATTCTCATTTCATTAAGTATTCTAAAACACAATTTCAACTGATATAACTTATATCATTCTTCCAACACTCCATATTCTATAGAAGCAACAACAATATATAATTGAAAATCAACACATTATCACACGTAATCAAAAAATTAAGGTATAACAATTAAAGAGTGTAGATCCTGTTGCAATTCATCAGGATCTACACTCTTTACTAAAGCCCCACGTCTACCCCCTTCTTCATCATAATGTTCAAGAAGTCTAATGTGTCTTACATTTGATAAGTAATATCGACAAAACTCCATGGCTTCTTCAGAAACATATTTCTGAACAATAGATGTTTCAAGCCGGTTAGGGTTCTTCACATATCCTTTTAGGATTTTCATAGTTTTTTCAATTGGGTATATCCGTCGTAAATAAATAGGGTCACACAATTTGATCTCCATCACTAGATGAACAATTAGATGTACCATGATGTAAAAAAAAGTAGGAAGAAAAAGCTTTTCAAGATGGCACAAGATTAGATATCCTTCATTTTCCAGTTTATCTAATCCTTCCATCTTAATGACTTTATTACAAATAGCATTGAAGAAGAAATAAATGTTAGTCAAAATATGTTGAAGATCATATTCGACAATGCCTCGAATAACTATTGGGAGTAGTTGTTGCATTAAAACATGACAATCATGAGACTTTAGCTCTACTAACTTTGAGTCTTTCATTGACACAAGCTTCTTAAAATTTGAAGAATACCCTGAGGGAACTTTGATGCTATGTAAATAGTCAGAAAAACTTCTTTTCTCATCTTTAAACAAAGTATGAGAAGCTAGAGGACAAAAAATTCTCTTACCATATGGCCTTGGATGCAAGTCTTGTCGTATTTCCATTTCTTGCAAATCTAATCTTACCTTCAAGCCATCCTTAGAACTACCTTTTGTGTTGAGCAGTGTTCTAATAATACTATCACATACGTTTTTCTCCACATGCATGAAATCAATACAGTGTCTCACATCAAGATTGTGCCAATATGAAAGATCGAAGAAGATAGACATTTTTTTGCATGTATTTTTCTCATTACTACTCTTTGTAGACTTACCAAAGATAACATTAATATTTTTCACCTTTTCATAAACTTGCTCTCCAGTCAATGTCTCCGGAGCATCTTCAAACTCTTGTCCACAAAAAAAAGCTTTTTTTTTTAATCTATGATATGGGTGGCACCGTCTAAGAAATCTCCTATGGCCAAGATAAACCGCCTTTCTTCCATGTTGAAGTTGATGGTAGCATATGCCTTCTTCACAAATTGGACATATTTTATGGTCTTTAACACTATATATTGACAAGTTTTCATATGTAGGAAAGTCATTTATAGTATAAAAGAACATGACTCACATTTTAAAATTTTCCTTCTTGTTCACATAAAAAACATCAACACCTTCGTCCCACAACTCTTTCAAGTCTTCAATTAAAGGTCCTAGGTAAACATCTATGTCATTTCTGAGTTGCTTTGGTCCTGAAATAAACGTAGACAACATAATGTATTTTCATTTCATGCATAATAAAGGAGATAAGTTGTAAATTACCAACAAAACAGGCCATGAACTATATATACTGTTTAGGCTACCATAAGAATTCATGTCATCTGTGCTAAGTCCAAGCTTAAGATTCCTAGGTTCTTCACTGAAGTTAGGAAATGATTGATCGATTTTCTTTCATTGAGAAGAATCAGTTGGATGTCGAAGCTTTCCATCTATCAGCATGCCATCTCAAATTTTTGGCATCAATTTCATTGGCAAACAAGCGCTTGAATCTTGGTATGATTGGAAGATACCACAACACTTTTGCAAGGGCCTTATTTGATTTATACCTCGGTGTTTCACATTTCGGACATTGCTCCTTATCTTTATGCTCTTTTCTATACAATATGCAATCATTAGGGCATGCATGGATTTTTTATACTTCATCCCTAGTGGATATAGTATTTTCTTAGCATTATAATATCGATAAGGCAACACATTATCATTTGGAATCATGTTCTTAAAAGCTTAAGCATTTCTGAAAAACTCTTGTTGCTCTATCCATGTTGTGCTTTCAAGCTTACCAATTTCAATACTTCTATCAACAATTGGTATTTTTTACACCTTGGGTACAATGGCTTTCACCCCAACATCATATTCAACACTCTTCCATTTAGCTTTTATCCAACTATGATCCATATATTTCAACACCTAGTAGCACCCTATCTAATAACAAAACGATAGACAAAAATACAATATAAGAAAGTATAAATAACTTATAGCACTCTATCCATTATCAAACTTTTGTTCATGACTTTATATTCAATTCAAACTTATATAGCAAATATCATAATATGATCATTAAGGGCAATCTAAAATAAGAAAATATAAATAAAATATCATAATGTGATCATTAAGCTAGTATCTGAAGTTTTCATCACTGAGTTCAATGGCGAGAGTAAGATAGAGAGCAACATTGGACATATTCAAACAAAGCCATAATCATAAAACATAACACCTCTATTTCCTACTTTAATAATATCAGAATCTGATGCCAGACATGGTTAAATCCACCCGAAACAATTTCAAAAGGGTTAAGTTTAAATTATTAACAACAATCAAAACAAACTTGGAAAGTGGTTTCATGAGTAGTCACTCTTTGTGCTCCTATTTAGAAAAACAATGATCAGCGATTTAAGGGAGGAGAAGTCAGAGCTGGATTGTTATCAATTAACAACGAAATGAAGGTCGACTAAAGGCAAGGTATATGGGTAAGGACTCTTCCTCTGCTAATACAGACCCAAGCCAATGCCGCCCTTAAGATTGGGAAAAAGAACATCGTCAGTTAGATTGCGAGATATTATGTTCAAAGAGAAAGATTGCTCTAAATTTAGAGATAAAGAGGATGGCGGTGTTGTAAACAATAACACCGTCGAAGAAATTTCAGGGAAAAGTGAGCTTAGAGAGCAAGCTACGATTCGGTGGGAGCAAGAGAAGAGCAAAATTTTAATTAGAGTGCGTACTTTTAATATCTTAAATATACATTTTAGACCAGTTTTTAAAATAAGCGGTTTAAAAAGTTTCAACTTTTAGACCGGTTATAATATATAACTGGTCTTAAAATTTTTTAAAAAAATTTAATTCTGAGTTTCTCATTTCAATAACCGGTCTAAAAATTGTATTTATTTTTAATTATTTTATCCTTTTACGACCGGTTAAACATAAATAAGGTCTAAATAATATTTTACGACCTAATATCCAGGGAACCAGTCTTCGAAGTTATATATAATTACAAAAATGCCATCGGTTATACATTTTAGACCTTATCCCTATATAACCGGTCTAAATGAGCTGGTCAAAAGACAGATTTTGTACTAGTGACTTGTCAATGGAGTCTCCCTGACTTGTCAATGCAAGCACATGGAGTTGTTGGTAGAAACTATGGCATTGTGCAAGCAAGAGTATCAAATGTTTATAACTGTAGCACCAACTTTAACGCATGAAAATAAGTTTATAATTCATAAATATTTAGAACATCTTAAGTACAAGTTTGAAGTTGCTCAAACCCAAAAACATATCATCCATATAATGTGACTGCACTTTATCATTACAAAAAAACTACCATATTTACATTTAGTGTGCTCATGATCATTTCAATCCTCTAATGGAATATACAGTTCAGGTCAGCATATGTTATATCCTCTCTCAAGTATAAGTCCGCCGCTCTCTTTTTTCAAAATAGAGGATATCATTATTTTAAACTCTTCTAAACTTGTCCCTTCCTTAATGGTTCTAGATTTGAGGAATAGTAATTGTCTTAGGGTTTTTTCATGACTAATAATCATTTGTTAGATAATTTAATTGACGTTTAGAAGCATGGAGATGTTGACGATGTAAGTATTAATTTTAATTTGAACCGTTTCTATTGCAGTAATGGTTGCTCAGAAAAGTTCATTTGATGAGATTATATAAATTCGAGGCATAGTAAATTTTTTGAGGTTTCTCCGTGCTAGGTAATGTACCTTAGTAACACCGTGGTGTTAAAGGTATGTAGGAGTGATATACGGTGTCACATGATGGGAGGTGATTATGTCATATGTCAATTATAGAGGATCTGATATGATGATACTGAAGGTTGGGATAGGTTTGAATCATATCTAAATTGAAATAGTGCTTTGGTCAAAATGTGAATCGGGTTGTACCATGGTTCTGAGACATGACAGAAGTTTGAACCTTGTGAACCTTGTGGATAGTGTTGAACCTTCAATAATGTTTTGAGGATAATACCCAAATATCGTAGAGGTTAGAATATGCACTATTGATCTTGATTCTTAGCAAACCTATTAGGTATAATTAAGGAAAATGATTTCAAATCTATGTGATGTTTAGCTTCTATATTTCATGATGAATCTAACAGTTGGGTTAGAGATCCTAGGTTGTAAAACCCTACATGCCAGGTATGTTGTAGTGGACCTATGTGTCCCTAGGCCTTAAGAACTAGTGGACCGATGTGTCTTTAGGTTGGCAGATGTAGTCGGCATTGTATTAAGTTAGTGATGATCCGTGGAATCGAGGAACAAGATTCTTATGACATAAATCCTAATAGAAAGGAAGTGTGAAAAGTTGCTAGCTGTTATGCCTATTATAGGGAAAGATTATTATCATACAATATTCCCTTAAAGGATTGATTGAGGTGATAGATAGTGTAATGTCCCAAAATGTGAATACAGGCTAATGACTCTAAAAGTGAACGTAATGAACGTTAGCTAAACACTTTTGGAGAATACAGTATGAGTATTGACCTGAATGACCCGAATTAGCAGTAAAAAGTGACCAAACCTATATTTAAGCTTAATTATGTGCCAAAACTTAAATTGAATTAGAACATAAGGGGAGGGCATATGGGGAGTCAATCATATGTTAAATGGTAATCCAATAGAAATTGTTGTAGTCAGTGGAAAAACGGGAAAAAAAAAAATTTATCGGCCAATTAGTCAGCAATTGACTATTAACTAAGAGAGTAAGTGGTGTGACTAAATGGCTAATAGAGTTTGTTTGAGTAACTAAATGGTTATTTGTTTTAATGAAGTCATAAGAGTTGGACACTTGGCACCATATGATTTGGGTAAAGAAAGTGAAGTCAAATGGTCAAATTTTCTTCTCTTTCCTCTTTCTCTCTCTCTAACTCAGTTAGGCATAGGAAGGGGGTGGAAAAAAACTGATCATTCATCATCATCTCTCTTTCTCTCTAGCTCTCTCAAGTCGTCCATGGAAGGGGGAGGAAAGAGAAAAAGTCAAGAAGAAGGTGAGTAATTTTGACCTTGTAGATGACCTTGTATGCTTAAAACCTTTTCTCTAAACTTGTTCCTCTTGATGAAAGCTTTATTTCTATGATTTTAGATTTCAAAAGGAGATGTTTTGTGAGTTCAAGAAAAGCTAGTGGTCGGAGAATCAAAGAATAAGTTAGTGGAAGAGATAGAAGTTAGAAAAATCAACCTTTTGACATATATTTGTGGTCATTGGTTAAGTATTGGAACTGATGAATTTTTGCCCTATTTTTGTGTATATAAGGTGTTAGTGAGTTTATGGTATCTTGTTAATTGTGTTGGTGTCCTGTGGCATCAGTTGGCTAAATGGAATGAATTTGAGACTTGAATGTGAAGTTTAGTGATTTTAAGGTTTTGTGCTGAATTGGTGTTTAAAATAGAACATGTTAAAGGAATGTGAATTTAGTGGTTTTAATGTTTCCATTAGATTATGTGCGAAAAACTATATGGAGGAGTAACCCCGATTATGAATTTTGGACCTTTGGAAACATTGGTTGAAAACTGGAAAAAAATTGTTAAGTGTAAAATGCTGTGCAGGGAAGCTTGTTTGCATAATGCTTTGAATGAGTAAATGAGGTCTAAAAGTTATGAAATTTGGCAATGTTGTAGTAGACATGGCAAGCTTTAAATTGATATAAAGTTTGTGTCATTTCGATGTGTGTACGAAAAGTTATAGTTGTTGGAAATCAGCCAAGAATCAGGCCAGCTCTTGGCTGCGGCCAAAACATTTCGGACCTGATCTTGGGCAAGGCCAGAGGATGGCTTGGCTGCGGCCAACCCCTCAAAAGCTGCATTTTGAACTTTTGAAAGATGGTCTTTGGTCTAGCTTTTCCCAACCCTTTGGGCATCTGCTTGGGCTTCTAGTAGCCATCTAAAGGTCTCAAATGATAAGCAACCCTAAGTGTTTTGAAGTTAAGGATTAGAATAGGGAATAACTTGTTATCCTTGATTTTGGTTATAGGATTTGATTTCCGCCTTGATCCTGAGAAAGCTTTGCCGAGCAGGAACAAAAAGAACAAGGTAATGACTTTTTCTCTTATATCATGTGTAATGCTTGCATGTTTGTGCTTTATCATTGAATTGTGATGAATGTGAATGTTGCTGTTATGCTGTTGTGAAATTGTGAAGAAAATGGTAGCCGAATACAGCGAAAGTTATTATGACAATCATTATGCATCATTGTGAATACAGCGAAAGCTGTCATAATGCCGTGAAAGCGAATACGGTGAATGCTATTGTTGTTTATGCCCAAAGTCCCGATAGAATGTACGGGTAAGGGTAGGCTGGCCAAAAGTCCTCGTAGAATGTACGGGTGAGGTCGTTGTGCATACAACAGTGATTGCGGTTGTTATTGCACCATAGTCGTGAGAGCTATCATTTGTGACGAATCACCTATCACTGTGATTGTTGCTGCTATTGCTTACATGCTTTGTTTTATTATGCATCATATACATTAAATGTTGCTACTGAAATTCGCATGAATCTCACTTTTTCTAATGACTAATCTACAGCCAGGGCAAGCAAATCCAAGGAGAAGGAAGGGAACAAGGGCGACTAATGCTTCGAGCTAGAAGATTTAAGTTTTATTAGTTGGTTTTCATAATGTTGGGATAAATGTATATACTGTGAATGATGTAAGTTAAATTTGATATTATAAAGGTTGTTGTGTTCACTACATATTTGTGTTTTGTTTTGTAATCCCTGATATGGGAAACTAAATGGGGCGAATATGCCCCCGTAAACCCTTTAGTGAATGGATGAAACCCGAGTGTGTTCGGGAATTTTGTTTACACTCTAATTTTTATGAATGAAAACTGAATTACACAGGCAAAATATATATTCAAAAAGTGAATAGAGACCGTACTATCCAGGTTGTGGAAGAAGTCTTGAAAGTTTTAAATTGTTCTTGGTCTCTTGTTTAATTATGACATGTGTTCAAACCATAATTACGCCATTTATTGTTCAGCGGTTACAGATAGCTCTGATGAAGTGAGAGACATAATTGATTTGCCTAACATTCTATTAATTTGAGGATTAAATAAGAGTCGATTGGTGGATGGCAGATAGTATACTGAAAGGTATGAATAGAGAAGAACATAAGAGGCACCTAAAGGTAATACTAAGATATTGTGGGACAACATGTCAGGAATTGTCACAAATTGGGATCTATCAAATCCTACTTAAGTAAAATCAATATTGAATTGAAAGTGGCCAATAACTGGCACAGAGGAACATAAATTATGGGTGCGGTCTGGTATTATGGGAGGTTTCTGTGGGACTCCTATTAAATTGTCTTGTCATCATTAACGCTCATATGAGGAAAATACAACATCAAAGTGGCGCAGCGGAAGCCAATATGAAATAGTAACAGCACTGGGTGGGACAGTAAATTTATGTGTAACATTTGAGGACAGTTGGAGAGGTTAATATTCGCACTAGTGTTGATCATCCCAATTCATGACTAGACCCGTGTGGTCTACAGTGACACAGCCTATATGGCATATAATGATTTACCCTATGTAATGTATAGTGATGTGGTAGCCTATCAGATCATGTTAATCAACCCTATGTTCAGTATGCAACCCTGACATGGCCAAGAGAGAATCTTAGTTGCACTGGCGAAAATCACGGGTAGCCCTGAGGCCGAGAAGCTGTGCGTAAAATATGATGCTGAGTGGTGTGGTCACAGTGTTTTGACTTGTGTAGTCACAATAATATGACATGTATGGTCATAGTGATATGCACCTGTATGGCGTATAGTGTTATACCCATGAAAACCTGTGTAGATTACAGTAACATGATTTGTGTGGTCAACAGTCACACAACTTATATGGTTTATGGTGACACATGTCAGTAGAGATTAGGATGAGCCCTAATGTAGGGTATAATGGTGGTGAATACTCTTAACAATGTAGCCTCATAGAATGATTAACCACTCATGATATAGTGCATACAGTGAATGATGCACGTAGTAACCAGTGTACACAGTACGACCAGTAAGCATCAAATAGTCATTGATCTTGACCACCGTATAGGCAGGTGTAAATGCAAACTGTCATATGTACAGATAGATATATTGGAAGTACGTCCCAGTATACATGTTTGTACAGAGCAGTAAGACTGGGATACTCAGTATTGTAAGAGTAGAATGACATAAGCCGCAAGGCTAAATTCACCGGGTAGTGTCCCGACAAGTTAATGAGGCCTATAATAATGAACTGAGTGTCCTGATGGACAATCACTACAGTAATCGATTGAGTGGCCCATGAGTACAAAACAAAGAACAAAGGCGGTAAGACTCGATATGTATGTTCGCATGGGGCAATGTCCCTAGGCAGTAAGATCAGACAAACATTTTATGCAGTAATGGACTGTGTGGCCTATGTATAATAAACAAGAAGCATATGGAGTAGTTATAGGTTAAATGTGTGGAGACTAATAGGCATTTCACACACATACATGGGAAACAGAAAAAGATATTCGGAGGTGTCACCCAGAGATTATGGTTATGTATGTGTAGCAAATTTCGGGAATGAAATTTATTTACATAGGGGGAACTGTAACACCCCAAATTTTATTCTCCAATATGCCTTGTAAGTATTTGTGGCATTAATAAAATGGAAGGGTGAATTTTGGAGGATGTGATTATGTTGCTAGTGAAAATTCCCTGTAAGGTAGTGAGTTTGGCATATGATTTTGGATGATCAAATTATGGCTAAAAATTTTGAAATTTTACAAGATGAAAGTAGACATTCTAAGCTCTTATTTGATAGGTAATGGGTAATTTTTGGAGTTGTATGTAAAAAGTTATGAATTTTTGAAGTTAGCTCAGAAAAACTGTCTATTTTTTGGAACAACATCCAAAGAATTTAATTATGGAAATTTTGTGTTTCCAAGTGGCAAAGGACTATAATACGATGTCTACAAATTTTCTATAGCCTTTGGAATCACTTCAATACGATGTCTACAAATTTAGTTATGATTTTTCAAAATTTGGGCAAAAAATCTGCGAGAAATCCAAAAATAAAGAGAAATGTAACGGCAAACTTGTAATTTTGCAAAACAAGTACCAAATTAATTATTTTCCAATTAATTGAAGTTAATTTCAATTATTTAAGAAAAATAAAGGGGAAAGATATATTTGGAGTATTTTGATCAAATAAATATGAATTTATGAAAACTTGAAATATATTTGCAGATTTGACCAAATTGTGACTTAAGTGTGCATGTAACTTGAAACATGTTATGAAGCCAACTTGGGACCTAAAGGAAGGACCCTTGGGATTGTATTGCATGTAACAAGAGAGGGAAATATTAGTTGCATGTTGATTTGGCTTAGGATATCAAGTTACATAAAGCTATGGAATTATGCAATTAAAGTCCAATTTTTGGTTATTTTTTAATTAAATAAATAAGGGATAATTCCAAAATATTATAACACATTTCTCATCTTCCTCGTCTAAAATTCGGTGCCTTCATCCCTAATGAGAGAGGGAGAGGGAGTGCATAAATTATAGAGAGAGAAAGAGGAGAAATTTGCTAGGTAAGCTTGATTTCATCGATGATTTAGCTTTTGACCTGCGTAATCCTTCCTATAAGCTCCTCTTTTATAGGATTCAAGGTGTTTGAAGCAAGAAATTGCAGTGTTTAGAGCTAGGGTTTTCGGTTAAGAAAGGGAAATGCCACATGGTAGCTAAGATGACTTCCTAAATTATAATTGTTGGTTATTCTGTCTACTGTGGTTAGTTTAATTGGTGAATTTTTATTGGATTTGCTGTGAATGTGAAATTGGAAAACTTTTAACCCTAAGTGTTATGTTGCCAAAATTGAGTCTAAATGATGGTTATAACATAATTAAATAGTTAATGAAGTGGTTAAGAGTAGAAAGCAGCAAGTCTACGGAGTCAAAATTGGAAAACCCTAAATTTTCTCAGAGAATCCTGGGCGACTAGGTCTAATTCAGGAATTGGGCTGGATTTTTGATATTCTGATGATTCCAATGAATTCAGGAGGGAACATTAGGTGGGGTTATAGTTGATCACTATTTCAGGAAAGCCTGAAAAAGTATAATAACCAAAACGCCCTTGAAACCTTGAAATAGGGGCTGCTAAGGGCATTTTGGTCTTTTGGTAGTGAATTTAGTAATTCTGAGTCTGGAAATGGATTCCTTGGGCGAAAATATGTTTGAATAGCCCAGGTCAAAATTTCGGGAAAAGTATAGTCAGACTGTGTACGGCGGGGCCGGGCCGAATCCCTAGGGGCATTTTGATAAATTTTCACAGTAGGCTCATATAACCACAAGAAACAATATGGAAGTGCCTGAAATAGTACATGAATGGATTTTAATCTAATTCTTGTACATTTGACATTTCGGGATCGAGTTGAGAGCTAGTTGGTGGCACGCTTTACGAGGTGCACATTACGAGACAAGAAAGGGCTAAGGTACCAACTATAATCTTTCATACACTATGTGATTGTTGATATGCTATATATTGTTGTATTCTGTGTATGAACATGGTGCTTGAGGTATGTTACCTAGCTGTGGTTAGGTACCCAGTTGTGGTATATCTAGGGTATATTACCTAGCTGTCGTTAGGTGACCAGCTGAGGTACTCGTAAGGGGATTCAAACAGTGATTCGACCCTGAGCTTTATGTATACACATGTATTGATATGAATTTTCATTTTACATTATATGGTGCATTGCATATTTAATTCTTACATTTTATATGTTTGACTATATGTTGCTACTAGGATTCCTCGAAATTTCATTCCTTTTCAAAAATGATAAATGTGCCAGCAGGAACCAGCGGATCTAAAGGCAAGGTGTTAGATATGGGAAATTGATAGGTGCAGATCTCGACACGGAAGCTAGTGGTTATATGTAGTTTAATATTTTGAATATTATGGACAAAATGAACCCCGAAGGGAAATTTGGTAATGTAATCAAGCCTGTTATTTCAATAATATCAGTATATTTACGTTATTCCTGTGTTGCTCACCGAACTGCACATAAGCACTTTGAAAAAGGTGAAAATAAGATAAGGGTTTGATAGTTCTTTTATGATGATTGTTAAGAATGAATAGTAAAAGAAACATTATTTATTTTATTTTATAACGATATTTTTCTACGAACCGTTGGATATATTTTTTTACATAATATTTAAAAAAGAAAAAATGATAACGAAAAAAAGAACAGTGGCAAGTAGCCTGATGAAATAATAAGATTACCAGGCTACTCATCACCATAGGATTCGCTAGGATCCATGTTAGAATCATGGTCAATCCGAAGCTATCAAATATGAGATTGACATTTTGGTTCATATTGGAAAGGTATCCAGAAAGCATCCTTACAGTATGGTCAGTCTTTTGTGTATGCTGTAACCCCCTCACCGTAATTACATCTGGATTATGAAATTAAAGTGAAATAGAGACCAATAATTACAAAACAACATTTTCAATTGCCTATCTTTTAGATAGGGTATTTACAGAACAGTTCAAAATATTAGTAATTTGGTCTCACATTCATTTTCGAATATAATTACCTGTACAGGTTAATCACATTTATAAATATCTGAGCGTACAACTAAAATCCAAGCAAGTCCCCGGGTTACATATATGTGTTGGGTGTATCTTTTTTCCCAAAAATGGGGATTACATAACCAAAGTAGTATTTACAACCCCAAATATATACAGTAATCCTGTTTTCAAAATAGATAACCAACAGTTCCAAGTCAAATATCTCTAAGAAGTCCTATCCGCTCTTGGTTATCCGCTTTTCCCTGGAGCCACGTGTCTGAAAGGCTAGTCATAGGAAAGAGTGAGATTCAAAAGAATCCCAGTAGTAACAAATCATTCATACCATACTTAAACACATAGCATGTAAGCAAATCATCATACAACAGCAGAATGAATCAAACTCCACCCTTATCCCCTTTTACCGCCGGGAAGGCACACCATCCTAACTCGAACCGTTGTTAGTGACTCAGAGACTATTGGCGTGGCAGTGCATACACATAGCCTTATAGCTTATATAGCCATCCGACTTTCACAATTGGCTCGTTGGCCTTCACAAATAGCCTTTCGGCTTTTCACATAATCACACATATCACACCCCATCCTTATCCCCTTTTACCGCCGGTAAGGCACATCGTCCTAACCCGAACTGTTGTTAGCGACTCAGGGGCTATTGGCATGGCGGTGCTTACACATATCCGCAAATGTCGCAGCATACGAATTCATCACAAATCAATGGTGACTACCTTGTTCTTTCCGATTGTGCTTTGGCGCAGGTGGATCACAAGCAGGGAAAATACCAAATCCTATAAACCAAAATTAAGGATGACGAATTATTACCTATTCCAATTCTTTGATAACTCATAATACTTGGGTTAATTATCACTATGGTCATTTAATCAAGTCAACTAAGGAGATAAAGTGGTCAATTAATCTAAAAGGCCAATTTCTAACCTCAAAGTTCTACAATATTACATTATGCCATAAAATCTTCAACTTTCGCATAGGTGACCAATCTGCCAGAATTTTTCAACATCTTTGAAAAATCATAACTGATTCTAGAAAAATAAAAATGAGGTGATCCCAAAGCCTATTGAAAGCTCTTGAAGTTCTCTTCATATGAAAAATATGAATCATAACCAGAAATCACTACACAATTCCAAAATTACACAAAATTCCACACTACTCCATAATTAAGTCCAGTTTCGACATCTAACTTTGGGCAACCAGAAATCCCAGTTCAAAACACGAAATGACACAAATTATATGTTGATTTTGAATCTTGGAATGGGAACTTTAAGATTGGAAAGTTTCAGAAATTTTAGAGACCAATCGCTCATTCAAAATGTCCCTACAAACTGACTGCCCTGCACAGAGTTACACTTGACAGTTTTTTCCAATTTTCAACCAATGTCTCAAATGACTCTAAAATCAATAACCAACCCTATTTCCACACAATTTTCATGTAGAACACAATGGTAACATCAAAATGAACAAATTCCTACTCATTCCTCATGTCTTGTTTAGGTAGAATTTTAGGGTATTTCACGACAAACAACCACTTCACTATCTAATCACTAAGCTTAGCTCATTTGCCTCCAAACCAACATATAAGCACATACATAGGATGAAATCTTCATGATCCCTAATATACGTTAAAAAATGAAATTAGGGCTATCACAATAGCCCACCACAACCCAGCCAATTAAAGCATCATATACATCGACATAATGCTCTTACTCACCTCTTGCTTCTTCTTGTGTTCTTTTCTTGATTCCTCAACTTTTGTTCTTGCAAGGTGGCTGAAAACTCATCTTATTCAAAAACAAAAACCATAGAAATGAAGCTAAGGAAGAGAGGAACAAGTTTCATGAAGGTTACTTGAGCCATAGATGAGGTTAAGAAGGTGAAAAATCAAGATTAAGCTCACCTTGAAACCTTGCTTTTCTTCCTCTACGTTTTTGCTGCTGCAAACTGACTTGAAGATGGAGAGAGAGAGTGATAATTGTTCAGATTTTTCCTTTCCCTTATCACTTAAAGTCCAAATAAAAATATGGTGCAAAAGTAGAGAAGAGTTGTGGTAAAAATTACTTCACTTGGTCATGCACTTATGGTGAATTAACTAAGTATATTTTGCTTCAACTTTTCTCTTTCCTTCCTCCTCCCTTTTTGACTGAAATGGTTGCCCTTTATATTCAATATGTCATTTTATGTTTGGCCTACAATTATTGACCAAGTCCTCATCTCCTTACTTGGTCTTTCATGTGTTTCTCTTTCTCTCATTATTGCACCGAAAATAGCTCTTAAAGTAACCAAAAGAAAGCTTCTTGAATTATCAATATTTACCTCCTTACTTTAGTTGTAATTGTTGACTAAATTCAACATACTTTCTTTTCCTCTTCACACCATATGAATTGTAGCCCATGGAATAGCCAAAAGGGCTTCTTCAATTTATCATAATTTCAACTCTTCAAATATTACTTCTTTAGTTGAAATTGTTCACTTAGTCATCATCTTTACAACTTGGCCAAATTGCCTTCACATGTCATATGTAATAGCCTATATTGTTTCCTCTTGTCATACATAAGTCATGGTCATTTGAAGAAGAAGACGATCTTGTAAAATCTAATCTTGCAATATAATATTTAATTGCCAATTTTGCACGTGAAACTTGACTAAAGTCATAACAAAATTTCCAGAAGTAATTCTGTCATTAATCTCACCATCTATTCTGTATATTTAGCCCTTCAGTACATTTTGGGATATTACGTATGCTACAACATTATCTCCAGTTGAGGAAGCATAGGATATGGAGGTGGAAGGAAGAGGGCTAAGGCGACGGCTGCGGTGGTGGGGCAGATTTTGATTAATAGAAGAAGGAGGTGGTGGAAGATGATGCTGAGAGTTTTCTAGCATGTCTTCCGCATGACGTTTCATCTTGGTGATTGAACTAGAGAACAAAGATGAGGATGATGGAAAATGTAGGAAAAACAGATGAAGATGTGGAGTTTAAATAATACATATATGAAAGAGACATGTAAAAACCATCATTACATGTATTGAAAGTTGAACGGGCGGGGCATAATGAAAGGGTACTGTTCATTCTCATGATGATGATCATCGGATGATGATGAGGAGGCACCCATGGTCAGCAAGGGGAAGAGGAAAGGTTTCATAAACTTTAATTAATGTTTATTAAGTTAGAATCATTAAGTATGTTAGCAAGAATACTTTACAGTTCTTAATTAATAACCATGAATTATTAAGTGTTTTTTAACACTTTATTTTCCTTTGATTCGATGATGAGAATGAGGATGAGGATGAGGATGAGGAGTATGAAGAAGATGATGAGGACATATGTGGTGCCAACCATGGGTGAAAAGTGGATTCTTATCCACTTCTA